>JAWNKW010000040.1:610000-1220000 GCA_035041775.1 Chymomyza caudatula | reverse complement strand
ACCATAGAAATAATGGCTGAAAATGCATTGCCAAGAAACAGATACAGCTACAAGTACCAAATACGGCAAGACTTAAGGCCAAAAAGCCTGAATAGCAAACGGCAATTTGTGTCAGTGTTTTCCTTTATCTATTTTCAGAGCACCCAAAAGGTTGAGCGGTTGGGCGCGGGGTAGTGTCATGGGCAATTGCGGAAAACAATTTCCAAAACGAAAAGCTTACAAGTTTTCGCATTTTGTTTTTGAGCGTTGGGTTTTTCTTTTCCTTTTTTTTGCCATTTCATTTTGCTTTCTGCTCTTGTGCCGGAAGAAGGTTGAAGCTAAACGGTTTATCGCACTTTGCGGCGGGGTCGCGAGCCGGAAGCAATGATATTTTATTAATAGCAAACCGATCTACCCTTACCCCAATGCTCAGCTCACGTAAACGCGTCGTATGCGCAATATTTGTGCATATATATTTTATTACTGCTCTCCAGGCTACGTTTAAGTGTGTGTGTGTGTTTGTGTGTGCGTGCGTGTGTCTTTATGTGTGTGTGTGTGTGTTTTCATTTACACCACGAATGACACACAAACATCGCCTGCCTCAAGATGTGACACGTCCCCTTGTCACGCGGCACATTAGTAATATTGTAATATGTATGGTGTGTGTGCCGCTCTTAGTGATGACACGTTTAAGCGAAAAATTTGCGATAATCGGCTATTTTCTTTCAATCAATGTGTGCATTCTTTTTATCGATTTATCGATAATTTTCTTTTAGCACATGACTTTGAGTCATCACAAGCAGGTGTATTTCATTGCAGCTGAACAAAACGATCGATTGAAAGGGTAACGCAATGCTTCAACCAGAGTTCGCCTAAATGTATCCAAGGATTCAATTAATCGACAAATTGACCAACGAATCTACTACAAATATTTGTAGTAATAATAGCATTAACTCAACTAGATCACGGGATGAAAAGCAGACACCGAAATTAATACGTTCAGAGGAATAACAAATAACGGATCAGCTTCATGATTTGGTGTAATGTACCTAGAGCGCGCATAAGATAACGCCATGCCATGCGGAAGTGTCACGGCATAAACGGGACAAACACTTTGATTTGAGCCCCGAGGCGCAGAATAATGTTGCATACGAAAAATGGATTTCCAATATTCCTTAGTTTTATCTATTTAAAGCACCTAAAAAAATAAATGGTTGAAGTTTGTAATGCTGACAATAGGGGGCGGGAGTGGAAATAAGTGGTGATTTAATGGCTTTATCATAAGTCATTAGCCTAGAAAGCCAAAAAAAAGGACTATGACTCGACATTTCCTCAAGCTATTAATGTCTTATGCACACATATCATTTTCCATGAATTAGATTAGACAAGCTATCGATATGTTACATCGGTTACATACATAGTTTGAACTTTATTGTTGATAACTGTGAACTGAATTTTAATATTTTATTTTTATTTAATGATAGTGACTGTTATATATTGAAAAGTTTGTCAAGAGTCTTGGTGTATAGAATCGATAAGCAAGCAAACTGATTCGTGCTTTTTGCATGACTATTTACAACTTCTTCATTTTCCAACTGCTTTGATTTTTGAAGCACCGCCTATACAAAAAGTATAAAAGAGTTTTATTTTTTTAACAGCAAATAAGACTATTATTTAATAAACGCCTTAAATCGATTGGTAATAGGTCAACTAGCTTATGTAAAGTCAATTTTTTCTCACTTTTTTGACTAAATTAAAGAAGAAGAACTGTGGTCAAAAACTTATAGATCGAATCAAGAAATCATCGATAAAATATTTGTAGTAATCAGCACATTCAATTCAGAAAACGAATCATGTTTCTAACTCAATAGGTAAAGAAGATACAAAAGTACGATATTACCCATTTTCTAAAGAACTGAGGCTGATCGGAAGATAGTGAGTGCTGTTATATTATGTATGGAACGTATTAAAGTTAGATCTATCACATTTCTTGAATATGAACTAATGTTGACCAGTGTAAGGGCTCCTTTCGATATGTCATATGATCAATTAACCGATAAGTAATCGTTTAATGTTTTTGCCATCACTAGCCGCTGCGCCATTGTACTATGTGCCACAGGACAACAGGCACTTATTGTAAAGCGGCGCTAATAAGATTTTATTGCGCAAAGTCACGGTTTCTGTGGACGCTGGACCGTAGCACGTACGTGTCCGTGTACAACTGACGCAGATAATAAGTTCCATTCTGTACAAAAGCTTATCCTTTTGCTTGCCTTGCGTTTTCCCACTTTTCCCCCATCAATTCATGCACAAAGGCGCACGCCATTCACGATTCCTCGCTTAATTTCTGTGGTTTTCGGCTTGGCTCAGCTAATGGTCCGCCGTTTTCGACACCTTCCATCTGTGCACGGTGCTATCACAATTTCGCCGGACCGGCGGCAATGTTTGTGACCGTGCACGAAATTAGCTATTTGCAGCTTGAGGTTTCATTTGGTATTCGAGCTGTGGTTATTGTTGTGGTTATTACCGTCAAGTAATTAATATTTCCCCAACGGCATTTCCCGCTCCTCGCCAATACGTTGCGTGCGGTAATCGCGTGAATATTCTACGAAATTTCGGTTTGTTGCCGCATTTTAATATTCAGCAGGCAGCATTTTATAATTTTCAACTGGTTTTATTTTCATGCAAAAAAAACAACACGCTAAATTATATATGTATACATTAAAAATAACAAATATAAATGCCACTTAAAAATAGCCACAGATTTTTACGCTATGCAAGGAATTTTCACGTTAAAATTTCTTTCGAAAAATTGGCAACTTTATTTATTTGAGGTTTGTATTTAATTCAACAGTTTTTACGCTTAAATGAATGTATTTTAATTTGCTGTTGGAATTTATCTTTAACTACTTCATTTGTGTGTTGTTAAACGCACTATTAAATTAGTTTTTCTAGAAAACAATTGAGCTAAGTTTAGCATGTAGAACGCCGAACGAATATGTTCACCCCTTTTATGGGACTCGACTGCGATATTATGAAGTCGCTTTTCTAACAACCGACAGTTTTGGCTCTCCCTAACTGAGGAAACGACATTCATAATAACACTTAAAAAATTGTTCCAAATTGATGATCAAAACTCATATCTTGCAGATAAATTTCAATCAGAATCGTATTTTGAAAGATGTAAGTTGGGTGTGGTGAGCGGGTTAGAGTCAAAGCTTGTCGTATGAGGCGACTAACAATAACACTGGGTTCTTTCGAGACCAGTAGAGCCACCCCAGACCTTAAAAGTGTTGTTCGTAGGGTTTGGGACCCACCATGTAAAACCCCAATTCCAAAGAAAGAAATACATCAGGCCTTAATCCGGTAACGGGTTGTTATGGCCAGTTCAGAAGAAAAAGTTGATGAAAATCGCCTTAATACACCACAATTGAAGCTGTGTCGAAAGGACACATAACCAGATTACAGTTTTGATATGTGTACACTCGAAAGGCATTGAGACCGTTTAGAGCCGATCTAAGAAACAAGGGGATTAAATATAGTCTTATACCAAAATCTCGGAGTTTTGCAGATATGGGTAAGGAATTCTGCACTGATTACTATATAGTTAAACAATTTGAGGATTTCGTTTAATTTTATATTGGATAGCTGTTGTAGAGACTTTACCATTTATGCACAAAGAAAGGGAAGGACTGCTGCAGATATCTCCCTGCCAGAAGACAGCTTTTGCATCTCCATGAAGATATTGCGATTTACAGCAATAACTCATTCATAAGGTTTTATTGAGAACCAGTGTGCTAAGAACTGTACAAGTTTTGTCACTTTGAAACTTTTTCCAAAAAGTATCAATATGTTTTGCAGCAAACTGAATCTGTCGGTATGTGGATGATCTCAGCCCTAGTGGGCAAGTCTGTTGCCTTATCGGCTATCTTGATTGATGGTCCCATCTTCAGGTACTTGGCGTACTTTTTCCAAAAACCCACGTTTTAAGGCTTGTGGTCACATCTTCAAGTCTTTACTCGTCTTGTAAGTAAAAGTGTGAGCTTCCAAAGCATTCAATGGTGAACTTTTTCCAAAAAGAGAATCATTTGCACTATTGCACTATATTGAGTCATATACCCCCATATACTCTATATACATACATATATTAGCTTAACTTACACTTTAACTTAACTTACACTGTTAGCATAATTAGGTATAAGACGATTACATGTAAAGAGAACCTTTAATATTGGATTTCCCACGAAGAAACACGTCTCATTTCTAAATACATTGCAAGCAAAAAGTGCTTTTGGTCTACGATCTAAAGAAGAAGCATATCGGCAACATTGTATCTATGATCAGAACAATTGGCATACACCACAAGAAGAAAATGTCTCCGATTTTCAGTTTTGAGCAAAATAAAAAAGGGTATTTGTTGTGAATCTGAAAAAGGAACTCAGGAACGAAGGAACCCTTTTTCGCAGCTTTATTAGACCGAAAATTATGTGTTTTTAGAAAGGTGTTTTATTGCATTTGATGCATAAAGCACAATTTTTCTTCATTTTTAGAAACCATATTTAAATATTTTAACCCACTTTCAAAACTGGCTTCAAAAACGGGCAAAGTAGACTAAACTGAACATATTTAAGAATCACAATAAAAACGAATACCCAGCAGTAAATTTTGTAGGCCAGGGGACACAGCTTATTCTCAAAGTTTTCCCAAGTTATTAAAATGGTCTCTATGTGCTTAAAGTTGAAAAAATAAGCACCATCATTTTTAAAGCCTTTAAGCTACTTATGCGGCTTAAGTTTTCAAGCATATATACAAACGCTACTATTTCCGAATGCATGCGTCGCAAACACACAAATTTGCAAACAATGAATACAAACAAATATAGATGTGCTTTCTGATCAAAAACATATCGTATGACCAATACAAAAGACAGCCCTGCCAACTAACTCAATGAGTAGAAAATGCCTGACAACAAATAGAAAAGTGAAATGCCAACAAATTGGAAACCTTCCATGAAGGTCGCTTGGATCGGGGCAAACGGTGCATGACCACCGAGACTGAATGCACATGGAGAATTGATTTGTCCGAATGTATGGCACCTTGGGGACTGTAACACAGACTCCAACAAACCAAAAAAAAATAAACCAATGTGTGTTCTGAAGAACGGAAGTTATAATAGTACGGGGATAATATTAAGCAGCAAACGGAAACAACACTACAAACTAAATGAGGCGCTTCAACGAAACGGCAGCACATTTCAACTATGTAAAAGATAGAGCAGAAAAACAGAGAGGAAATGAAAAAGCATAAATGTCAGCCAGACATTGTGTGTGTGTGTGTGTGTGTGTGTGTGTGTGTGTGTGTGTGTGTGTGTGTGTGTTTACATCTGTCAGTGTCATGAATGTCACAAAGGAATAAATTCCAACGGAAGTGCGTACAACGGTGCGTATGAGAAATAAAATACTTGCTGGCTGCTAAACATAGTAAAACTCCCAGCTTTTATGGCACTTTTCATGGCACAACTTTGTTGCTGCCTTAAAGTTTCTAGTCATAATTAAAACATACTGCAAATTCTATATTCAAACACGCAAAAACTATTTCCAATATTTACCCAACAGTTAAGGTTAAGCTACGCTTTGAAGAATATTTAACTACACTTAAAGTTTTCAAAATTTGAATAATTTCTATATTTATAGCTGCTAAAGCGTGGTGGAAACATTGGACTTTAACGACATACTTTTGTCTTTCTTGGAAAAGATTGATCAAAAGCTATCAATAGTCTCAGACTCAAAATTTCAATGAAAATATAAGTTTTGTTCGTGTCAAACTTCTAATGTCGCGTTTTTGCACAACACACACGGTTTCCGCGTACATGCCGTGATTATTTATACGCTATCAATAAACCTGAGATGGCTCTAGCCTAAGTAAGCTATATAGCGCCACTATATATATAGATTCAACTATATTCAACAATAAGATAATGCGTTTTCAGTACATGAACTTTTTGCAAATTATAAGCTAATATTGTTCATTTGAAGCAGAACAAGACATAAGTGAAATTGAAATATCGATCAATTAACAATAATTCAGCAAATAACAAGTGAAGAGGTTCATCGCTGCCTCCTCAGCCCAACAACTCTTGTCAACAAGGTCCTCAAGCGCCGGCGTTTGAGCCTTCTAAGCTGCACACTAAGGACCAGGCCATAAGCCAATCTGTTACAAAGCTCCCCTAGGACTTCCCAAATAACCAATCGCCTTAGCCTCACCTGCATAAGTACAAATTATAATGCTTGTCTTCTTCTTGAATGCTTGTTACTCCTTCAGAAGCCTCGAAACATCATTCATTGGAAGCGGATTTTTACGCCGTGGATCCAAAGCCCTACGCACAACCCAGTTAACGTCCTGAAGAGACTTCTATGCGCACATTAGCTCACTACCAGGGGTATGATTAGAGAAGCCAACCAGTGGGCGCAACATCTGGGTAGTGTGGCAACTTGGTTAAGAAAGAGGCATAGATCAGATTCCTTCTCCCTGTACCCCTTGCGCGCTATCAATGCCTCTCAATTCCGCATCCTCATTCCTGTGGCATCAGTTTTATAAAAACTGAACAACAATGGACCCAAAACGCTTTCCTTCAGTACACCAAAAACTTTAGAATCGGTTATTTTTTTTTTAACCTAAGTTCTGCATTTTAAATAATAAGTGTGAAGAGATTATTTCAAGTTTTGCAGCAGTCCTTCATGGAACATTCGATCAAAATCTCGTTCAACTTTAATGTATAAAACATTACAATACTGATGACTATCAAAGGCTTTAGGAATGTGATCCGCGGCGCAGTGAAGCAGTTCATCAGTCCAACGTACATCTCTCTGAAATCCCTTTAAAAATCGTTTGAAAGTCGTATGGAATTCTGGTACTGTAACTAATTTCCAAAATAAAATTTTCATAAAATATTTAAAATTTTTAAAAAGACATATTTTTTATTTTTTTTTGTTTTTTAAAGTAGTTTTTCCATTAATAATTACGTCAAAAAAAAGCATTAATCTGGCTTAACCCTCCGAACAAACTGCTAGAAAAACCCTCGCAATGCTTGTAAAAAGGCAAAAGGCAACAAAATATGTACATCATAAGCGGATGATAAAAATAAATAACTGAACGGCAAGGAACGAATGCCCGAACAACTTTAAATCGATAAACATATTCAATATATGAATACGCAAAATGAATGCAAAAATACACCCCTGTATAAGGGATACTGCAGTTAATATGCTGGGAACATTTTTGCCATGAATGTGTTTACATTTTTACGCTCTTTACTCTGTTTTCTTTGTAGCGCGTACAAAAAGAACATATTGCGCATACGACCCCCCACACATGGCAAACACCCAAATTAATAAAAATGTCAGGGCGGCCACCCACCCATACAGATAGTACTCATGCCATCACACCATGTTATAAAAACCAACCAAGCTAGTCGCAGGTCCTCTTGCCCAGCACGTCTCCTTTATCATCTAAATATGTGTGCCACAGCCTGATAATGTGTGTGTGTTTGAGTGTGTGACTGTATAGTAAACCGTTTTTTCGACTTTATCTATGGCAAATTGTTGTCGTGCAACATAAAGAGACACTAGCAATTCGCCTGGCTCATGCAGCTATCCTTCGGGCAGCGCCAAGGATCAAATAGCTAGCCAAAGCGCCTCTGCGACCATGAGACGGGCATAAAAAATGCACTTAAGATGTCAGACAACTGCAACCGTAGCCACAACAATGCCAGACCAAGCGACTACCACATGTGGCTGCAACAAGCTACGAGGACATGGTTGCAGGTGTGCACCTTTTTTATTTGACAATAATTTTGCAGCTTGCTTCCTGTGGTTTGGCGATAGTTTCGCTTTTATGGCTGCTGCCGTTTAGCTCACTTTATGAGAAAACAAAGACCAACCGATATACCCACGACTCCTGCGTCTACGACTGGGTGCCGGAGACTTTAAAGTGTGTAATCCTAAACGAAAATGTGCAAGCCAAATGATAGCATGTTGGCGCAACATGAGATTTTAGCTTTAAAAATCTTAGAGAATTTAAATGTAGATAGCCAATCTTGGAAGTCCAACAGATAGCAGGCTGATGGCTGAACTTATAAAGGAAAAGTGAAGAAGCTGTTTGGTGGAAAACTGAAAATACTGTGATGTTCCTAACGAAACTTAATAAGCGGCTACAAAGCAAATTTGATCAATTGTCCATACATGCATCATCACTTGTCCATACATGCATCTACTTCTGTAGAAGAGTGAGCTACTAGAATCATTCGCAAGAATCGAGAAGTCGCAACTCTATGACGACTTTCAACAATGTTCCATCTTTATGAATAGGACACACCCTGCTTTATGCGTACTACTGGCACATCCTGCAGCATGATGGGGACACCGGGACCCGGACACAAAGCAAACTAAAAGGACAATAGCTTATTAAACAACTCTAGAAGGCTTTATGCTGCCAGTGGGGGAAACCAACGATATTAAAAAAAAATAAGCAAAAAACTACTTGCAATAGGGGGATTCGTACAATTTATCAATTGCTAAGACCATCGCTATAGATTAAGACTTCTCATGCAAGTGCATTCTTTTAAGATACCTAGAAGCCCGATTCATAGGCAATAGAGTTCATAAGGTCCTAATTAGAGTACACCTATTGGAACGGATTACTTTTATTTTTTGCCTGTGAAAGTCAGAAAAAGCGAGAGATAGAAAAAGAGAAGCAAGTATAAGTATACCTATAACATTCCATATCGACGTTAGCAACGAAAGAGAAATTAAAGCAGCAATTCTACCTTATTTAAGTTCATGGGCTTGATACATAAAGATGCTCGAGTTCACGAACAATTACCGCTCCGATCAGAGCTCTGCACCAAGATTTTTATTCAAACAACGGTTCACTAAACCATTTTGCAAAAACAAATAGGAAATCGTCCAAAAATTTCTCTTTCGAATTGTCCGATTAACCATTTTTTTTTTTCTTGTTGTTAAAGACACGAGCAATTTTTAAGGAGAAACAGAAAGAAAAAGCAAAGGAAAAGAAAAGACATGTACGTCCGTCTGTTAGTTAAAAACGGTTCAGATATATGGGGATATATATATATATGGTAATATGGTGATATGGCAATATGGTGGTATAGTGATGTGGTTATGCAGTGATATGGTAACATGTCAATATATATGATGAAATAGTTATATGGTGATATGGTTATATGATGACATGGTGATATAGTGATATGGTTATATGATGACATGATGATATAGTGATATGGTGATGTAGTAATATAGTGATATGGTGATATGGTGAAATGGTGATATGGTGATATGGTAATATGGTGTTATGGTGATATGGTGATATGGTGATATGGTGATATGGTGATATAGTGATATAGTGATATATTGATATAGTAATATGGTGATGTTGTTATGCGGTGATGTGGTAATATGGATAAATGGTGAAATTGATGGTGATATGTTGATGTGGTTATGCGGTGATGTGGTAATATGGAAATATGTTGAAATTTATGGTGATGTTTTGATAAAGAGTTAAGAAGTAGGCAGGCATTCACACCCATTAGCGTAACGGGCATTAGCGAGTATTTTAAAAGTTTTTATATGGTTTTTGAATAGTTTTAACTTTGATAAGAAAATATTTGACATAAAATGAAGCTCAGTTTATGGTTCGTTTGGGGGGTCAAATAAATGGGTTTATTGTCTATGTCACTTGTCTATTTCTTGCATAATATATTTTGATGTTGCGAAATCGCCTTTTGCCCATACAAACTTTATTAGCGTTTTATTCGATTATTTCTCAGCTTAATGTACCGCAAGAAAGAAAAGGAAAACATTACCTCTTGTCGATTTTGCACCCAATATCAGTTGAATTAAATAAAACGAACTGCAATCTATGAAATATAGGCACACGTATCAACTGTTCAACAGCTATGCATCGGGAAACAGAAGTGGAAGCCACATCAGGAAACTGCGAAACGGTGTCTCATACAAATTAGGTATTTGAACTATGTATCCCATAAAGAATATGCAAAAAACTCCATTCCAAAAGGGATAACCACAGCGAATCCCAGTGACATAGCTGTCAGCTTTTGTGCAAGAGCATGCACATATCGGTTCACATGAAATTCACTTCCTCGCTTACGTTTGTCTTCTTGAATGTTTAGAAACTTTGCTGAGGCAGCATAGACCTACTTCATTTGACTTAAACGGCTAATGCTATGGAGGTCCTTAAACCAAAGCAATAATCCGCTCAACGAGAACTCTTAAGCTGTCAAAGTTCGTATAAGCTGCGTGTATGAGTACGTGTGTGTCTCTGTGTGTGTGTGTATCTGTGTGATTTGCTGTGGTTTTTTGCTTTCATGCACTTGTGATTTTTCTCATAGCGTCTCGACAGAACAAAAACCTCAACTTTACACATTAAAGAAACCGCAAAAATACTTGAAAATCATATAAAGACATACATACATATCAAAGACTCCTTTCTTTATACAGAATGTGAATTATACTTGACGGCGCCAGCCAAGGCATTAAATTCTACAAGTTGACTTTTGCACACAAATACATACAAATGTTTCCGTGTGTTTGTGGCCAAGTTGCAAGCAAATGGACGGAAAAAGGTTACAAAAATACGAATTGCAACAATTTCACGCTTCACTTATCTCCTTTTTTCAGCTTTTTTGCTCTCTTTTGGTACAGTCACTTTGTGATTTCTGTGATTTCGGGGCACTGTGTGATTTACATTTGCCACTTGCCACATTCTCGCCAAAAGAAGTTTTCCAAACTGTTGACCGAGTTTATAGAAGTAGCAAGTTCTACGTAACTGCGACATGCTTACCACGCTTAGCACTTTGTGAGCAAAAATCGGCTTTTAGTGTTTGACATAATTTCTCTTGAGGCAAGAAATGTTTTTACCGCTGCCCCACTTTTGCTTTCAACTTGAATTGAGGCATTCACCTTTTTGCGATGTTAGTGGCCAACCTGCACGCTTTTGAAACGCAATTTCCTTTAATATGCAAAGCATGTTCGGCTTTTAGCCACACACACGCACAAACGTGTCACAACAACAACTACAAGAACTACCTTCACTCGCATATTTGCATTGGAAGGCAGCCAGGTGGCTACGAAATATGCCAAGTTTTTTTCTCTGTGTAATTTTTTTATATGCGGAATATCTGAGTTTACATATTTACAGCATACTTTTGGGCGTCCAATTGCATATGTATGTAAGTTGCATAGATATTTGGTATGCTTATAAGGTAAGCTATTGAAAATGGAATATACAATGCAAGTTATGATGAAAAACGCAGAAGTACATGGCAGGAACTTCAGAAACAAAAAAGGTCTTATGTTCCAAGCAGAAATAACTTTTTTAAGCTCTGATGGTATTCGCTGGAAGATTTGTAATAACCCAGCCAGACACTTGTACAGTGTGGAACACTGGACTTGCCGTGACAACAAAAGTTTTGGAAATTGAACGAAAACTTTTCAGCAAGGTCGAAACTGTACACCACTTTGAGCTATTGTTCATTATTATTTTGGCTCAATCTTACCAAGTTTGCGCTATATATTGATTTTTAGCGCTCAAATTGATTGTGAATTAGCTCGATCTCTCATATAGACCTTGACATCCAAAGTATAGGAAACTTCGTTTGCGTTAACTCGAGTGTTGAAACCACATGTAACACCCATATTCTTCGGCTTGACTGGCCACTCCTTCTGGGGCCTTCTCCAATCGGTGAGACCAAATCCCTCAACGACCGCAGAATCTTCATCATCCATTGGCATAACATGAACAAGCCAGTGGAGCTGCTGGATGTTAATTCGCTTGACTATGTTCGTCGTTCTATTGGATTCAGGGAGCCCCTGAGTACGGAGCACCTTTCCCTCAAATAATCCAAGGGCATCATATAAAGTTCATGTTTCGTCTGACGATAGTTATCTCTATTACTCATTCGACTACTAAGATCAAAGACCATGCTGACATCGTTCTTGTGGCGGTGGTTCCAAGGTAGACAAAATAGTTGACAATATCAAAGGTACAGTTTACAACGTCATTCTAAGTTCCGACCGCTGCATCTCTTTATTCGAAGTGACATGTACTTTGCCTTGCTCTCGTTTGCAGCACGACCCTTCGTGGTAGCTTCTCTTTCAATAGCCTCAAAGGCTCCAGTAACTGCTTGCTTAGTATGACTAATGACGTCAGCAATATCACCCGTGTAACTCGCATCCGTATTCTAAATAGATGAAGGTGAAAATAAGCATAGTCTGCAAAGATGACCTTTTACTAAATCGACATTTCACACATTGAACATTTCGCTAAAAGGTTTCATGCGGTTTTCAAATGACATTGATTTCTTTATTGTACATGGTAAACGTTTGACCAAAAACGGGCTTGGCCAAAAACGGGCTTGGACATTTACACATTATCATGAAAAAGTTGGAAGCCGAAAAGTTAGACCGCATTTTCGAGAGTTGCGTCCAATTCGTAGACTTACGAACTTGCTCTCGTTTACAATAAGACTCTCCGTAGCAGCTTCTCTTTCAATAGCCGCAAAGACTATGGTAACTGCTTGCTTAATATGACTAATGACGTCAGCAATATCACCCGTGTAACTCGCATCCGTATTCTAAATAGATGAAGGTGAAAATAAGCATCGTCTTCAAATATGACCTTTTACTAAATGGACATTTCACACATTGAACATTTCGCTAAAAGGTTTCATGCGGTTTTCAAATGACATTGATTTCTTTATGGTACATGGCAAAAACGGGCTTGGACATTCACATATTATCATGAAAAAGTTGGAAGCCGAAAAGTTAGACCACATTTTCGAGAGTTGCGTCCACGAACTTGCTTTCGTTTACAACAAGACTCTCCGTGGCAGCTTCCATTTCAAGAGCCGTAAAGACTCCGGTAACTGCTTGCTTAGTATGACTAATGATGTCAACAATATCATCCGTGTAACTTGCATCCATATTCTAGATAGATGAAGGTGAAAATAAGCATCGTCTTCAAATATGACCTTTTATTAAATTGACATTTCAAACATTAAACATTTCCCTAAAAGGTTTCATGCAGTTTTCAAACGACTTTGATTTCTTTATGGTACATGGCGAACCTTTTGGCAAACGGGCTTGGACATTCACACATTATCACGAAAAAGTTGATTATGATATATATATAAATTTAAGACTTTATTTTCGTAAAAAAATACGTATATATCATTCAACGTTTTTCAATCACCAATAACTAAACTCAATCTCATAAGCATCTAAAAAATCAAAGTCTATTTAAGCTAAAATTTAAGTGCTTCTTTTCTTTAATGCAATAAGAGATGAGATAACCTGCTCACTTTTGGTTCACACCGCCGCTTTAATCCAAGTCGGAGATCCTACTACTAACAATGTCAACCATATGTTTTTTGGGTTACACAAGTGGTATATCTACCATAAGTTAGAAAGAACAAAGAGTGAAAAATGCGCCCTTTCTAGAGTGAACACGTACAAATATTGTGCAACTGCTAAAATCCCGTATTAATTAACTGAATGATTGATGATGATCTATTATTTGATCCCTTTACACACACGCGCACACACACAGACACACAATACTAATAGCCGTACCAAAAACAGAATTTCAACGAATTTAAAACAATTTTATAAACAAACATATCTCAGCTTTTCATACAGTTCATAAGCATATGCCATGCCCCTCTTTAAGCAGGCTTATCTGACAGACGGATTAAAAACCTGACTGCGAACTTTAGACCAATTTCCCATGCCACAAGCCATGCCCAAAAGCCATGCCCAAAAGCCACGCCAAAAGCAAAACTTTTGTAAGAACGGGATATTACGGCAAAGGCAATCTACAAATGGCAAAAAAAAAATGCAAAAAGAAGAAATTATATGAAGCATGAACAGACAAACCCACATACAGGCAACAGCGCGTATACGCAATGTAAGCCCATAGCTTATATTTACATGTGTGTGAGTGTATTTATACACATATAAGGCACAAACCAAGTGAAATGAAGTCAACAGAACGCTGGGCAGCAAAAACCTTTGGCTTTTGAGTGGGCGTAGGGGGCGTGGAAGTAGGCGGCATGAACGGGGCCAAGGCGTTGGGAAAAAGCCGAGACTGGCCGACTTTTGCAGCCGTCACATGCCAACTGTGCGAAATGAAATTTGTTTGAGTGTTTGTGTGTATGAGAGTGCGAAGCTTCTAGAATTTATATGAGTCACGAAATATGATTATCCTTTATGTATGTAAAATGCCTACAACTGCACACATACACAAAGACATATGCGAGGGTCGTTCAATGGGTCTTTTGTTATTTAAAATTGAAAATACGAATATTTCTTATAAGTGTGATCTTTTATAACACTGCTGTCTAAATTTGAACGATTTTTATTTTAAGGTTAAGAATCCAATATCAAATTAGTCCCTTTTCGGCATGATCGAAAGGGTTTTTATAGTTAGCGAGCCCCTGGTCTTTGCGAATATTCGTTAGGCCGGTTTCGAGCAACTTCTTTCAGTAAGACAAGCCGCAGAGTGCTAAGCTTTTTTATACCAGATGCTTTGGCTGCGAAACTTTGGAAAACAACTGAGTATCGAGATTAAGCATATTCAAATGAAAAACATCGAAAACCTTCAAAGCTGAGTTTGATGAAAGTCAGGATTGTTGACAACCGTTTACATGAGATGAAACGATGAAACTCTCTACAAATGAGGAGCTCCGTTCAGAAAGTCACATTAAGGATAGTACTCCAGAAATTGTTAACCAAATCCAGCCCGGATGAGTTTCTGCATGATGAAACAAGAATCCACCGATGTACTCTCAAGAGACCACGAAACAGTCAAGAAAGTGTGTATAAGATGAGTCGAACTTTTGTCGGGTGTTCACACAGACGTAGCCGAAGTGCCAACCGAAGGCTTCACTCTTTGATTCTAACAGACAAATGGCAGCAGCATTTAAGCAAATTTATTTCGCTGGACGCCACCTTATAGTTTTGGTATGTACGAATAATCTGCAAAAGGTCACGTGGACAGTTTTTAGAATGCATCATTATTGAATCTGATGAAAGAAGAACTTAATAAAATTTGCTAACATCCCGCCGAATTGATTTTTCATATAATTACAATCGGGCATCAAATACCAGTTATAAAAAAAGAAAATTTTAAATAAATTTAGGGTTTTGTGTATGAGCAACTTTTCCATTACATACCAAAAACCAAAGTTAAATGGATTTCGAAGAAATTTAGGGTGGACCAAAAATTATTATTATTTTTTTAAGATGCACTGCAAAACTTTATCCTCATAAAAATCTAGCATCAATTACAAAACAGTTATCAAAATATAATTTCGACTGTATTTAGGGTGGACCAAAAAACAATTATTTTAAAAATTTTTTCTTTATAGACAATAATTTTTTTTTTGGCCCACCCTAATAGGCACATGCCCAGTTTCGATGGACAAATTATTGATTTATTCTCGAATTGTTGCCACATACAATGTATTTCCTTTACTTAGGCTCTCAACAAAAAGATTAACCTTCAACGAGAAGTTGTATTCCACAACAAAGGTTTTTGAGTTCCCTTGGAAAACATATTTTTTCTATTCATTTTCGATTTCGATTGTTTAAAATGATTGAATAGTTCACAAAAATAAACCCAACAAGGTAGGCTCACTCAGACGCTTTCCCTCTTTTTGCTGGTTAAAAACATTGAAAAATATTGTACCTAAAGACTTTATAGCAACAAGTGTGATTTGTTCCTCTATTTCACGATATTCACAAATTTTAGGCAGGCAAGAGAGTAAAGTTGGCCTACCTTGTTAAGTATACCTTGGTTCATAAAACTACATATAACTACATATATATAAGGAAACTATTAAGTCAAACTTGTTAACGGAATTGGAAACAGGCATGACTGCTTTGTAAGGACCTTTCGAAGGACCCTCGTTGTAAGCCAGACTGAGTGGGCAAAAGCGTGTGTAAAATGAAATCCAAAAGGCAAAATGTTAACAATTTTTCATTTTTTGGCTGGTTTTGCAACAGAAGACAAACTGACGCTCGTAATTAATACGTGGTAGATGAGTGTGGGTAGCCGTGTATGAGTGTGTGTGTGTGAGTGTGTGTTTGTGGGAGCTGCCATTAAATTGAATTTGTTGGCCGTGAGCCCATGAGCCGGCTGTGTAATTTATATGGCAAAATATATATATATGAATGCATGTTACAGCTATGAACAATCATATAGGAACAGCAGCCAAGACATACTATACACACGCATGTGTGCTTATTATTTTGGCCAGCACTGTGGGCTAACCAAGCGAAACGCCAAACGAGAATGTGAAATTAATGAAGATATTTCTTTTACTTGCACGGCTGGCCAAGCCAGTTTAATATACAATTTGATGTGAGCGTTATGAGCATTTCACGCTTTTTTCACTTCAAATTATTAAAGCATATATTTATGCGCTTTGTTTTTGGAGCAAACAAGCTTCAAGCGGTTTTCACATTTTCACATTTTTACATGATTTTATTTAATTTCGCTACACAGTTTTTCCTCTTCACTTTTACAAAAACATAAAATGCAAATTCACTAGCAACTTGAAGCGTTTTGCCCACAGCGTTATGCTGTGAATTAATTATGCATAAGCGTAGAGACTGCTGCATACTTTTAGGAGCTGTTGCCGCCATAGCCTTTGCACTTTAAAGATGGCGATTGCCGAAACGTTGAAATCCGTTGTGAAATTACTTTGAAATAAAATCACGTACTGGCTGTACCAATGACGATTGGCATAAAAATGCGCAAGTTCTTGACGTAGGAGTCTATGTGTTTTTGTGTGTATGTGTGTGTTACTTGCCAACCATTGAGGCCATCGTGACTGAACTACTGAACTGCTATTTGGCTCAGCTATAGCACATATTTGAAGTTCAACAAGCAATGGAACGTACACGGAATTCATGATTATTACGAATTTAATCTTTTTTTTTCTTTTTGCCGCCATGTCAAATGTAAAATTTTCCGCAACGTCACCAGCAATAAAAAGTTCAGACTTACCAAAAACGGAAGTTGATGCCGTCCTGTTTGAATTTGTGTACAGCAAACTGCAATTAAACCAAAATGAAAAAAACAAGCTTATAAATCAAATTGAATTCATTGGTTCTCGAATATGCGAACTCCAAAGCAAAATGCCTTGGCAATCTAATCAAATATGAAAGTTGCGCTTTACCGTCAGATGCGCGCACTTTCTATTGCATACCCTCGGGCGCTTCGTGCGCCCAACACAAGGAGTAGGTACTCCACTAGAGACTAGGCAAAAGGCGCAGCTGCTGCGTTATACATAAAAAGATTAAAGTTGACTTGTGTTCAGCGCAAACGGAATTATTCTTAGTTGTCTTGTATTTTTTCGTACTGCCGCCGCACTGGTTTTATACAGTGGTGGCGAAAAGTCTGACCACGGCCCAAATACCGCGTCGGAGAATTTAGACCTGTTTGCGATTTCGATTCCGACTGTTCGAAATGATTATTTATACAGTTTGCATAGTGAAATCGATTAATCGAAATCGGAATCAAAGTTAGAAACAGGTTTGTATAAATAAAAATAAATTTATTCGAAAAGAGGAAGAACTTGTTTATGCCCGTCGCCCACTGGAAGTTGCGCAACAGTTGCTAGTCGATAACAACAACTTTTGTATGGCATAGTAATCGATTGTTAGCATTGTTGTTTTTGTTTTCAAGGTTGTCGTGGAACTTTCAGTAAGGAAAGTCTATTAGCTGAAGATTACAAATTGTAAAACTTCGAAACGATAGAAAATTATTTTGCTGAACTATCCAATTTAATGAACTAATTTACATTATCATCTGTGTTTCTATTCTCATTTTTTTTTTAACGAAATTGCGTTAGAGCTCCTTGAGGAGTGCTCTATTTGATTTGATTTGACTCACCAAATTTCGTATAAAATTGCACAAATTGCACACATCGCCCTTTTAAATCCCCTCAAAGCAGACCATAGGTGATAACTGATTCTTGAGTTAAACCCTGCAGAAAAGTCGCGTGACTCAGCTTCGTTGTAGTGCCGTATTACCGTTACAGCAGCATATAAATGTAAAGCCAAGCTAGGAAACATCGGCATATGTTTGGGTTCCAAATACTTCTTAGTGGGCACACCAGTTTGCGTTCGAGATTTTTCAATTCATCAACTACATTGCACGACTGAATCCAACACTTGCTGTTTGAAATGAACCTCGAGTTCCTTTTGAAAGTTATTTGTTTTAAAGTGTGATCGATAACCCAAAAACGATGCTGCAAATAGTCCGACTACTTTTAAATGAACGACTCACGTTTTAGAACCAGATGTGGGCTGGCAACCACGATCCAGACGAGATGTCCTTCTGATAACAAGGCTATCCGGATACCAACTGAACCTGATCTACGCAAGGTAATTGTTGGAAAATGACGGCTCCAATGAGCCGACCGCGTTGAAACAAGCATCGCCCAATTGCATGTTTGCTGGAATGCTTTAAGCATTTACAGAAAGGCCTTGCTGATTTTCAGCTTGCATTTTAGCAATATATTTGAGAAATCTTAAGTCCGAGACATTTATACGGTTTCGACAGGATATCATTCTTTTGCCAAATTGGATGCACGAGACTGTAGTTGGAGATTTGGTTTTACGAATTTGAAGTTGGTTAGCGAAGAAAGTTGTAATGAACCATTGCTGGGACCTTGGAACATGAAACGATTGTGGCTGCTCTACCTATAAGAATGATTGCAGGGGCTAGATGCATAGCGTCAAAAGAAGACGGACACAGAAGGGCTGACGATAAGACAGACGACTTAGCGATACCAAATTGAAATTCTCATTTAATTTTTATCAAAATCACGACGCATAGCTCCCTGAAGCTGCAAGTGAACAGATTTCACATCATGGCTAAAAAATCTCAACGCCGTGCGTAGATTTTTTTGCACCACTGTATGCATTTTAATTGGATTTCTCGCTATATTAGAATTTCAAACGTCTGGCTGGCATGCCTTGATACTATACTTTGCCGGGAAACAAAGCAAAAACAAGCTAGGAAATATATTTGGTTAGTTGAATAAATTGCAGCACGTTTCAAGTTGAATCTCTGCACTTTAAGCATATGCACAATTGAGTTTTCCAAGTGTTTTGCAAAGTTTGCGCAAATTTAGCAGCTTGAAGTTGTTGTCTAGCTTTCAGCTATGAAGTTAGGTAGCACAAAAGCTTGCACAAAATATCTGAAGCATGCAAATTTCACACAAAACATTTAAAAGTAGTGTGTAAGTATTCCGGTTTGGTCAGTAACTATTATCAAAGACACGTAAACAAAGGCCATTCGAAGAATTCGGCCAAACGAAATACCAACAAGGAGAGTGCAGTTAAGAAAATACCAAAGAGAGAAAACTAAAAGCCACAAAGAAGTTTAAAGATATGCAGAAAATTCCTTGAACTTTTTATTCAGCTTGAGGTACAAAAGAAAACAGAACAAGTTGAATGGGTTGCGCCAAAGCGCTGATGCGCTATTCAAAAACAGAAAACAATTTTGGATTCAAAATGGCGTTATAGAGCATAGAAAAGCTGTAACGGATACAAGCAAGCTTCTACGTACACTGAAAAAAAGTGTAGCACTTGATTGTCAAAAATCGAAGCTTAAAAGTTTTCAAGACGAAAAACAATATTTATTAAAATCAATTTTTTTCTTTTAAAGCCTAGTACGAAGATACGCGAAATTTTTGCGCGATGAAATCTGCAATGTAGTATTTATTGTGTGCATGTTGTGTATATTTGTTCCACATACATTTAAAAAAAACTTACATCCGAAATTCCTTACAAATTTCCTTTTCTAGATTTCTATTAGCCTACCAAATTTCCTTTCTGGATTCCTAACAAATGATCATCCAAAATTCCTAATAGAACTCCTTCTAAACATAACAATCTTCCTCACGAAAAAAATATTATTCCGAAATTCCAAACTAATTTTATTCCATAACTCGTAACTCGCTTTACGGAATTCCTAATAAAATTTACATCCGATAACTAATTCCCTTGTGGAATACCTACCAAATTTCCTTCCGTGATTCCTTACAATTTCACTCCGAATTTCATAAGTAATTTCCTCTCCTAATATTCTATGGGTTGTTTTAAAGAAAAACATAAGAATTACAATATTTATTTATAGATTTAAAGACCTAAGAATATGAAAGCTTATAATTTCATCTTTTGCTCCGACTTAAGCTAAAGCCTACTTGTGCCACATCAATGAGATTGAGATCGCGTGGGCATAGACGCACGCTAGATTCTATGATTCTATCCATCTTTCGATAGTTCTCTGAACATGTTTTATATCAAAATCGAGTCACTATATCAATATCGGATAAATACAAGTTACACTTTGTTAAGCAGTGTGAAAATTGGCTTTCAGTCAAAACTATCACAGGGCGAATATGTACATAGATAAGTCTCAATCTCAAGTAATTATGGTTCCAAATGTAATAATAATATTATTTCCGTCACAAAGTGTTGCTCAAAAAGTGTAAACAACAACAAAAACTCCCAAATGCTTAGCAATCTAAATCCCTTAACATATTATGCACATATACTTGGATTTTTTTTTGATGTTTGACAAAGAGCAGAATTCCTTAGCTGGATTTGTCAAGTTGTCTGTTGCATTGTCAAGGCAACTTGCAACGTTGCAACATTGCAGCTGTCAGCGGTTATAACTTCATTTTGCACACTTCCTTTGGCGGATTTAATAAGTTACCCGCATCATCATACCCATTATCATTACCATCAGCATCAGGGACGTCTACGTCTTCGTTTACCCAACCAAGTGGCGTGGCACTTCCTACTTCCTCGTTCCAGATGCAGCTGCTCTGCTCTGCTCTGCTCTAAGAGCACGCCATGTTTTTTCATGTGCGCCATTCATGCGCCATTTTGTAAGTGGTTATTTAATGTAAGTAATGCAATAAGTCTGTTAGTTTTTATATTTCCTACAACTTGCTGCAGACGCTGCTGCTCCGGTTGCTGTTGCATGTCTGCACAATAATCCCCAGCTATCCATGACTCGACTGCCGAAAAGCAAAGGAAACTATTTGTGCGGCGCAAAAAGTGAAAGATGATACTATAAAGTGAATTAGTGCGGCACGAATGTGACTGAGTATCCTTGGTCCAGGCTCAGTTCGTTCGTTGGAAGAAGTTAAGAAAAAATGCGCTTTAATTCATTCAATAGAATTTTAATCCGTTTTATGAATTTCGCACTTAGCGAGTTCTCCAAGTTTAAGTTTCATGACAACTGCGATGTCCATAAAGAAAATGGCAGCAGCTAGTACATTTTTTTTATTTTAATGAGTCAAGTTTTAAGTTTTTTTTCCTTTTAAAATTTAACTTCTTACCCATTCATAAGTTTTTTTAAGCGACTTTAAAATGGAGTAGCTAATCAATTTGATTTAAATGCTTTTTTATATAATGTACGCCTGGGGTAAGTTTGTGCAATAAAAATTTAGCTGTTTTCGGACGCCTGATTGATGTGAAACATCAAAATTGATGGTTATTGAGAGAATTTATAGTTGGGAAAGCTTTTTATTTTTTTGTTTAAATAGCGCAGTCAAATTTATGACATTTCAGTTTTTTAACAGACTTCACGTTTTTGCCAAGTTTGATCAAAAGTTATCGCAAAATGTGAACCTCTGTGAACAACTATTCCGCTGTACACGTGGGCTTAATACGTATTATTTGTGCAATGTAGACGTGTAACAGGAAAGAAAAGGCGTGGCAGACCATACGGAAGAGTCGATATAGTTTGAATTTGTCCTCTTATAGTTAAATCAAGGTACACCTAATTAGGTAACCCAACTCTGACTATTGCTCTTATTTGACTTGCTTATTTTTCAGTCTCGTTTCAAATTTCTTAGACGATGGCTGGCGTCCAACATGGTTTTTTCTGCCACTAACACATGCAAGCATAGGCGTGTGTATGTGTGTCTGTTGTAGCTACGAGGATGATTTTCTATCTACCAGAGAACTAGTAGTTACTCTCAATGCAATTGAGTTTCCCGCCAGACGAAACTAACACTCAACAAGATGCTCATCATTATGGCGCTGAAGCATGGTGATGATGCGGTCTGATGAAAAATCGCTTGGAGTGTTTGAACGGAAGCTACTCCGTTAGATCTATGGCCCCTACGCGTTGACAACGACTGCGGCATACGATTGAGCGGTGAACTCTATGAGCTCTAAGACGACATTGACATAGTCAAGCAAATTAAGATCCAGCGCTCCCGCTGACTGCGAGAGGCGACGAAAGGGCAGACCATGCATCCGCTGGAAGGACCAGGTAGTGAGTACATTAGCTAACTTTAGTATCGCCGATTGGAAAAGGCGCGCGCAAAATAGAGATGCCTGGAGGGGAGCTTTACATGAGGCCGTAAACCGGTAACGGGTTGTTATGGCCAGTTAGAAAAAAGATATGATTTTTTGTGTCATTGTTTCACAGAACCTTGTTTCTTACCAGCATATTTTTTCGCTCGAACCAATTTATGCCAATAAAGTCAAGCAACAAATAAGTTCGAGTCCTTGAATTTTCGCAACCTTAGCACACCGAATATGATATTCATAAGTTCATAAGCATCTACTTTTTTTACATGAATTTCATTATCAACTACTGCATAAGAAACTTTGTCAAAAGCAACTAAAGTTAGTAATGAAACTATTTCAAAAACAACAAGTGTTCATGAACTAGTTCAAATTTCCACTTTATCGTATATTACATAAGATTTGGTAAGGGTGAGATGGCTCATTAAAGGAGCAGACTTGCTAAAAATAGAAATGATTAAATTGGCGGTCCCCCCTTATAAAATTTTTTCGACTCAGGTTAAAAATCACTAAGTTCGCGCAAAGGGAAAGTAAACAACTCACTCGTGTTGAAGGACACGAAGTTCATTATAAATTCGTTACAAAACAATAACGTTACAATGCAAACAGAACTGTTCATTGGTTTTCGTTGGTTGCCAAGTTTAAAAGGATTTCGAATTGCTATTGGTTATATAATAATGCGAGGTATCCTGTTCGCCACAAAAATTGTGTATTATTTGGTCAAGACTTATTTACTTTAACATTCTTATATTATATTTATTTTTCATTTCACGCAGCTAAAAATTGCAAACGCATGAAAACTTTACTAAAGAATTGGCAATTAAAATATACAACCACAATGCAATTTCATATCGAATTTCAGCAGAAAATCTTCGATATTGACACTGCAATCTTTAATATTTATGCAGGAGTAAAGAACCGCACATAGCTATGATATTTATGACGAAAATATGATGCCATAAATTGGAAAATTAAGTTTTAACTTTAAGACTACAATCATGTTTAAAATCAAACAAAATGCTGTTCATTTAAAGATCACATAACTTATGTTAGGCGCATCAGCTGACAGCTCCGAAGTTTAATGGGCGTAGTTTATTTCTAACCAAGTTCTCCTTTTGCACTCTTTTTTCCGCTCATTTATTAACCACATGCCATTGTTATATAACAGTGCTGAAAAACGAGTCCTGCATATTGCACACCAATGACAAATAATTTGAGCGAAAACCAGGCACCAAGCAATTGGAGCATAGACCATAGAAACGGAACGGAACCAAACGAAACGTAACTTCAAACCAAATTCGTACGTGACAAATAAACAACACACAAAACCCGTCCGGAAGCAAAGTTATAGCCACAATTGCAGCACGGCTGGAGTTATAGCCCATTGTTGAGTGTCTCCGTCAGCGTTGCGCTTTTGTCGCCAATATTTTAAAACTTGGCAAGAAGAGCACAAATAAAAACAACAGAAAGAGATAGACAGAGTATGCTATGACAACTGGGAACTAGAGCGCAAAGACGTTGTAGAAACTTGACAAATTTATTTGCAACGCGACTTGCTTGCCAAGTAGATGCGTTTCTTCAGTCATTTTCCAAACTACAATGGGAAACACTCCCACTACCACTCACACACACACACAAACACACACCCACACACACACAGTAAGGCATGAAAATTGCCAACGACATGCAATTTATTTAATATTTGGTTTTCCAAACCGCCCGCACCGCTTTTTGTCATTCCGTGAAATATGAATTGCATTGCTGCATTGCATGCTCTACTCTATTGAGAGTATATTAGTGAAGCGTAGTTAAGGGTGTAGGGTTCCCAAAGGGTGTAGGGAGTGTGAATTTGGCGTAGCACAATTCATTACCATCGAAATAGTTATCACCATAGCGAAGTCAATACGCTAATAAAGATTTATTCTATATTATCTAAAACCGCGTCTTGTGGCTTAAGACCAGCACGTAAGCCGTCACGCTTCAGTAGTGTGATTTGGTTGGTGTGACTCGAGCGCATGAGAGAGCATAACATAAAGCTTTCATGCATGTTTATGAATATTGTTGTGTGGAACCCAGGCGTTTTTTGTTTTTGTAACTGCCGCCTTTGTCCGCAGAAGAATTTAGTGATTTGCGACGAAACAAGTTAAGGGAACCGGTCAATACCTGACACACTTAAGCGTCCTGCTATTTTGCATGTTTGTTATGAAAATCATAAAAATCATTTGAAAACTACTGAGAAAATGACTGGACACATCTTGGAGACTGTTATAATCCGGATCTAGACTCTTCCACTCAATTGCCTACTGCACAAGTAGCATCGATTGGCAGGAGAGATTCTCATCTCATAATCATGCTGTCATCGTTGCTATGACGAACGAAGGTAGACAAAATCGTTGACAACATCAAAAGTATACTTTTCCACAGAAATCTGATAGCCTAATCGCCGTGTCTCTCTATGAAATAAGAACTTTGTCTTGTTTTCATTTACCATAAGGGAAAGCTTGGCAACTTCTCTTTCAACAGGCATAAACAGCGGTGTGCCAGATTATGCTAGATATCAATTTAAGCCGCTTTTCAGCCAAAATACAATTCGTCAATATGCTAGAAATATATCTGAGGGCGTCAAGGTTTCCAGCACACCTCTGAAAGGCTCCAACGCTGAATACGACCAATAATATCAATTTCATTTGGATGAGGTAACTTTTAAACAATAGTGCCATTCTGATGAGCTCCGCTCTCGGCTTTAAGACACACGAAAGATGAACAGATCGCTGCACA
The DNA here is from genome assembly GCA_035041775.1 of Chymomyza caudatula. NCBI lineage: Eukaryota > Metazoa > Arthropoda > Insecta > Diptera > Drosophilidae > Chymomyza > Chymomyza caudatula. The sequence goes on along the minus strand of JAWNKW010000040.1, from coordinate 1,194,804 downwards.
TCGGTTTATGTAAAACCAAAAAACCTTCGGAGACTTTCTTTCCCAACATCATTCTTCAAATCTATGCTCCCCTGAGCTTGGCAACTAAAGCAGTGTTAACCTTTTCCTGATCCAACCACTTCAACCTTTGCCAACCGATTGGCTTAATTAGGCATATCGATACAAATTTCGCAGGGTATCTCAAATTCAGAGCAGCACCTCGATTACATTTTGCTGCATGCAATTGACATTGTGTTGCCAGCTGGCGAAAGAGCGGAACCATGGCACAATAGCCAGGAGCCATGTTTGAAGGCCCTGGGCTGCTGCTGCTATACAAAGGTACTACTAGATACATATTTTGTTTGCGAGTGCATTGAAATTGAATTTTCACTGGCATGCAGCACGTTTTTAATAAAAGAAAATAAATGTTGCATAACGCAGGGTTGTCAACCCACCAAAAGTTGCACTCAGCTTCCAGCTTGACTTGTTGCTTTTTGCTAAGGACACGAAAATAATAATAAAAGCAATGTTAGATAACAACAGCAGATAAAGAGCGACAGAGAGAGCGCGTGAGAGAGCGAGCTATACAATTTTAATTTAAAATGTGCGCCATAAGTACGCATTACACACACTCAATTTCCTTTTCCATTTTACCAACATTTCATGGCATCCAAACTCCTTCCGGGATCGACACTAGCGCATGAGTTGCTTATCAAATGCATTCTTGCGACAGCCAAAGCCAAAGCTTCAGCAAATCCTTGCATTTCATGTGCGTTTGTGCCGTGCTCTGCTCTGCTCTGCTTTGCTATGCGTGTTGCCGACTTCACCACAAGCACCCAACCTCCTCGGAGACCTGTCGAGACAAGAACTCTGCTCCAGTTGCAACTCCAGTGTTGCCGCCTTAATGCTATGCTCTGGGCCAACTACCGTTAGTTGCCATCGTCGCGCAAACTTTACGCTCATTTTCATGGCAGCAGCATGAAAGGTGTGCATTTCGCAATATCCTGTTGCATTCTGTTCATGGCTCTGAGGTTTTAAAGCGTAATGGTGCTTAAAGCAGCGCCAGTACCCATTACGGATTAAAGTAAAAACCGACTAGGAAGTTAATCCAAATGAAGTTTCGACTATTCATATGCTTGCGGTGCATGTACTAATGTTCGCACACTTTCCGTTGATAATAGTGGCGTCAATTTACATTTTCAACTAAAATTGCAACAGAGGTAACTGGCAACACACGCAACACTGTCAAATGGCCCATAAAGTACATACTTCTGCATGCTTAGATAAGGCTAATAGGATTGCAAACTGGTGCCTTTCAATTAGTAGCCACGCACACAGACACGCACTGCACAGTGGTTCCTGATATAGGCCGCAAAGACAAATTTAAATATCTCGAATTGTTTTTCAAAAGTCACACATGGTCGTAATATTGCAACGAGTCAAAAACGGTGCATATACCAGACAAGCGTAAAAATAAGCAAGTGATATTTGTCGAAGGTGCATGAAAAGATGTGTGGTGTTTTGGAAAAAATTTCCAAATTTTGTGAAAAAATTTAATTTAATTTTTTTTTAATTTCGTAAAGAAATTTCTAAAAATAAAAGTCAAAATTCAGTCCAAATTTGCAGAATACAAAGAAATTTGTAAAAATAAAAGTAATGCTCGATAAAAGAAAACATTTAAAAAAAAACCAGTAATCATTTTCGCTCGCGAGCAAGTTTCAGATCCATAACAAGGATTGTTGATATTAAATCGATATGCGCGATATTTCAAATTTTTGTTACGATAATATAGGATAGATTTTTTCGTGGGCGATAATAGCACATATCCATATTTTTTATGTCAAATATCGGCTACTATGTATTTTTCTAATAAATTGAAAGTTGTACTTTATTTGGATACATGAAACATGGACCAATTAAAAATAGATTGTAAGAAAATAGATCAAAACCAGTGGGATTGTAGGGGATCCATAATCACATGATCCAAAACAGAAATATGGTGGAGCAAATCGGCGTAAGGTGCATCTTCTTAGCTAAAGGGACAGGTCCAATAGGTAATTCGATGTCTGAGAGGAATGAAAATCATATAACAAGACTTGCTCTAAAATAGCTGTTGCCAAAATCGCTAAATGCAAAATATTGGACTTAAGTACTATTTTTAAATTTTTGGCGACAAATCGATATTTTAAAGTTGATATTATCGATACGTTGATATTGTAAATAGAACAATTTCGATATATCAAAAAACGATATATTTTAAAATATCAACAGTCCTAGCCATAACCCTTCAATAAACATTCTTAAATTTGCTTATGAAATTTAAGGCAGGTTCGTAAGAAAATTTATATAAATGGAAGGTGAAACTCGTTAAAAAAATTACCAATTTAAGGGATATTCATAAAAAACATGTAGGAAACTCGGTCAAAATGAAGAATTATAAATTTCGTAATAATTAAAGTGCAGCTCTGTGTAAAGAAAAAACACTGCACAGGCCTCTTAAAATCATAATCGCTCTCGAGCAACTTAAGCTGAGCAGCTATAATCATATATGTAAGTGTAACCACTGTGCATTGTACTGCTTGCTTGCGTGCACCATCAATTAATTCCGAAATATCTAAGCGCCCAGCATTGGTTTCATGGACTCGTAGCCAAACATTTAATTGGAAACAGAGTTGGAGCTGAGTTGTATCTATGCGAGTGTGTGTGAGTGTTTCTGTGACTATCGACTATTCGCTTTTACGCCATTTTACTGTATGGCATTTCAATCTGACCAACGCAGGCAGCTTGACATTTCGTTCATATTACGCTTTCACACTGTGACGCCTTTGCTGAACTCAGCATTCGCTCTACTCGATCCATTCACCGCGTTCACTCACTCGCTGCTGGACCGTGCAAGTGACAGGCACAAATTACTAGTTCGTAGCTTGAAGTTGCTCGATTGGCATTGGACTTAACCCATGACAACTGCAAGTGTTACAGTTAAAGTGCAATGTCAACAAAGCAACCCATTTCCACATCTATGACTTGTAGGCATCCATAAGAGCATGTGTGTGTGTGCGTGTGTTTTCTTTTGCAACTTTTCTTATTATTACGTCACTACTCACTCAATCAGCAAATTGTATTGCTTTATTTGTAGGACTCAACTATGGTATGTTTCGACCCCAACTGATACACTCAATTTTCCCATATATTTAATTAAAACGTAGCAGCTACCTTTGCTTGAGCAACTCCTGTGCTACTGTGTCACAACAACCATCCATCTAAGTTGTAGGTTTATTTGGTTTTAAACTGAAGTTTCCCTTGCTTTCCACATTTTCCACGCTCAGTATGGCTACTCATTCTTCTGCCACCGCAGTATGTTGTCACAGTTGCATGCAAGTATATATCTTGTAGTATTCGTTTGTTATTTGTTGAGTGCTCTCCAGCACTGCAATGCATTCCATTTTTTGAAGAGCTACTAAACCATAAACTCTAATTTAATGAATGTCTTGCTACTACAGCTGAGTGCTCTGCTATTTTTATGTACTTTTATAGAGGTCACAGTTGAAGCTCTGAATAATAAAAATACATATTTCATAAAAGTAAAAGATAAAGTCGAAATGAATAATTTGTTTTCATTACCTAGAAGAAAGACTCATTAAAATGAGTCGTTTTTTGGGGCAATGCTTTTTATGGTTATCATTCATATCTGTTTGATAAGGTAGTTTGTTGTTCTCTTCTTTCCTAGTGAAAGGACAATGATGATCACTTGCAGGATGTGGAGTTGTTGATTAAGGTAAATAGGTGTATTTCTCTGTATAAAACCTAAAGACAAACAACAAATATGTTAATGGGGATTAGTGCACTGCGACCCTAAGGATCTATTATGCCCCCTATCTAGTTTAAATGTCTCCCACTAGTCTTATCTCCGATATGTATTCCATTATCTGGGAAGGTTCTAATTGGGCTATACCAGGCATCGAGAGTCTATAAGGATCTATTGTTCCCCCTATCTAGCTTAAATTTCTCCCAATAGTCCTATCATTGATATTTATTCCATTATCTGGGATGGTTCTAATTAGGATCAAGCAGTTGCTTCATCTTTGTTGTCTTAAGCGATTTGGCCAATGATCTCGTTAGAAAGATCTCTTCTTCAGAAGATTGTTGATGACATTAATTTTCTGCATCTAACTTGTCATATAAGATTGGCTCATTGGTTCCATTGCTCAAATAGACACTATGTTCCTTTTGCAGTAGGTATACAAGCAACCATGGCCGCCTTGACCCATTTCGAATACTGTTTAGGTACTTTAATCAACTTAAGTAGGTTATCTCTCCTAGAATAGAATAGAATAGAAATAATCATTTTAACTGAATTGTTGATATATTGGCAACAGTACCATTGTTCAGCATAGGCATCACAATGCATCAGCATTCACAAAAATATAATAAAGTAATTGGCTCTAGCTCTAAAAACAGTTTTAGAAGAAGCCTCAAATGATTGCAGGCTTACAACATAACCCACTCGCTATTCAATGTACACTTGGAGGAAGCGCTAGGCATGGAGTACCATCAGCATCCAACTCTATTGAGCAACCGTATCTATCAGGCAGCTTCTCTACTACTCTAGAACTCATCAATGTTCGCAAATATCTTAATTTCCCTACAAACGAATACCACATCCTTATGATACTACCAATATGTCCTTGACACTTCTTTGCAGGGATCGGCAACGGCAACAGAAAAGTTGCCAATGATGAATTGAATTACCTTTTGGTAAAATAAGCTCAAAATAATGACAACTTTTTGCTGCTGACAAACAAATGCTACCGCAGTGAATCTCCGCGATTCCGGCCGAACCCTGCTCTACGTACCCAAAAAATCAACTCTGCATTAAAAGCCTCCTTCCATCTATCGTGTGTACTTTGTCCAGGCTCAATAGCTATTGCAGCTGTTGAAGTCTGGGTTCACTCACCATTTGTGGGTCAGTTCAAAACAATATATTTTATAAAATTTGATTAGAATAAGAATAAATTGTTCAGTTTTGTTTAAAAACCTCAAAAGCTCTAATCACAAAAGCCTTAGTCACTAATACTGCACATTTCAATTTAAATGTTTTCCCGTTTAAGCCATTCAAACTAATAAAGTTTTAAAAGCCAACTAATAAAGCCAAACTAAATTGGTATTGAGAAATTTGCTTTGGCCCATCAACTTCCACATTCAAGGTGCAAAATCAAATACTTTCTGTCTGCCAGTTGAGCCAAGGATTATGCAACTGCGTGTCGTCCGTCTCCCTGTCAGCCTGTCTGACATTTTACCACAAAATCCAAACTTTGCAGTAAAATCCAAGAGAAACCAAAAAAAAAGAACGAAATAAAGGCTAAATCTATAGACAGAGCTAAGAAGGACCACCTGCTAAGGCATTTGGGTATTTCCAATTGAGGCACAACACTCGAGCAATGTGTGTCTCTTTTTATCGCTGTCTATCTCTGTCAGGCAAAGATTGACTTGGGAGTGATAAGAGAGCGCCTGAAATCATTTTCTTGCTAATGGAATTGCGTTGATGGAATTTTTATAGCTGTTGTGCTTCTATGTGTGTGTGAGTGTGTATCTGTGTGTATCAGCTAAAACAATACAAAATGTCAGCTACAATTGAAGCGCCAAGTTTTTATGCTTATTTGTCAATAATAATGAACTGAGCTCTTGTCAGGAGACCCTCCGAACACACAGGCACACACACACACGAACTCTCACTCACATCCTTTTAAACAATGGTAAACAGTTTTATTGGATTTGCGGCAAAATGGCAGTCAGTTTCCGGCTAAGGAAATTGCTGTTTGCACTCCAATCGCTTCATATAAAATGGAAATCTCATAAATTTACATAAAAACGGAATATAAAAGTTAATTTTTTTTCAAAGTACTGAAAAAATAGGCTGCCGTAAATAACAAACCCAACACCAATATTGGACACCTGCCGCGCCCCACTCTTAGCTACTCCACTTCGCACATAATTTTGAAAATATGTATTTGGGAAATTCTAGAAATTTTATGCATCCCAATGGACTCAAACCTTTCGTTGTATGTAGTGGAGACGCGGGTAATACATCAAAAGAAATTAAAACGCAGTGCGGTTGGCATAGCAACGGGGGGTGCGTTGGTTGAGCACAATATTGCCACCGGCTAAAATAATGAACCAACGGGCAACACGAACACGGGAACATTCACGCAGAGCTCTGTGACAGACAGGTCAGACGACTGGCAACAGCACGTGTCACTTGTCGCTCCATATTGCACGGGCTTTGCGGGGGTGTTCCGTGTTTTGTACTATATCACTTCTACAACGCTTCAACAAAAACCAAATGAATGTACTGAGCAGACAAAAAGGAAAGCATAGAAAAAATGTGGCAAAACACGAAACAAAAAAGACGTGTACAGACAGTAGAGGCGTCCTCCGACAGTGAGATACCCTATAAATATCTTTGGCCAAAGTAAGTTCTGCGTAACACACTTATAGCCACTAAGCCAAGAGAAATAGTGTTGTACCAAATGTGAAGTTTGACACCAGATACAACGTGGTGTTTCCACCAAGAGAGTCCTGGAGCGATCCAGGAGGACCACCATGTCTTCTACACGGACGAGAAAGATGAGACTGGTTCTCTTTGGTATATAGATAAAAATGCAAGCTACTCATGCGTGACAGGTAGTTTGCCGTGGGTTTTTCAAATGGAAATCTATGCAATTCTAAATGTCGCGGTAACTGTAGGATTCTGTAGTGACAGTCAGTCAGTCTGGGCTTAGGTCCCTGGAGAACCCTCTCACAACTTCGATCATTGTCAGTGAATGTAAGACCAGAGTCCACATGATTTCACGTCATAACAAAGGCAGTCTATATTGGGCTACTGGACAGCAAGGTAACCAGCTGGCAAACAAGGGCTCGGCGCCATTAGAGCCAGACCCAATCATTCCTGTTAACGCGGTTGAGTTTGTTGGATGGATAGCGGTCCACAACTGGATGCCGCGTAACAAAACACTTTGTAAAAAAACCCAATCTAAAGGCGCTTCTCTTCTTCGTTAGAAGAGGAACGATAAAGGAATACATTTGTAAATGGGCCATTTTGAAAGTAACCTCTTTAAATTTCTTTGTTAAGGGATGTAGGTGTTATCAAGGAAAATCCGTTGTATATGGTCGGGTGGGCTGTATCGACAAAAGATTTTTGTTGTTTTGATTATAAGACTCACATGAATCTTCAAAACATTATCACCTTTTTGCATCAATTCTAATCATAACTGCCTAATATGGATTGTATGCCTATGCCTGGAAGCATTCATCACCCCCGAATCAGAAAAAGATAGCAAATAACTCAACTGGCAGTGAAAATATAAATCGACGTTCACGAAAATGTCAAGAGCTGTGTGCAACTTATTGCAAGGGAAGGTCAAATAACTTCTAGAGTTCTTGATTTATTAACCAATTCAAATTTTGTCGACCGCTCTAATTTGGGCCATAATAATCCTACGCTCAACTTTTCAGGATAAAGAAAAAATGTACTATTTTGTTCTAAAAGAATTATAAAAAATTGCGTGATACAGAATTTACTAGCTTCGACCAAGAAACTGAGAAGTTATGTACTTTTCCTATTCATTCTGCACTATGGAACACAGAGACGGACCTGCCAGTATATATCAATACTCAAGCGATGATAATAAGTTTGTAATTCTTCTTCTTAACTGGCCATAACAACCCGTGTTATCGGGTTACGGCCTGATGTAAATACATTCATTCATTGGGATTGTGGTTTTACGTGGTGGGTTCCAAACCCTACGCACAACCCTTTTAAGGCCTACTGGTCTCGAAAGTACCCAGTGTCATTGTTAGTCGCCTTATACGACAAGCTTCGACCTGCTGTGGTGGTATTCTCTAACCCGCTCACCACACGGAGTTTGTAATAGGGTTGCATATATTCAAGTAAGGATCTGTCACGCCTCTTTTGGCATGTTACATATCTAGCACACACTTCTAATACGCTTAACCGCATTGTCGTAGGGTATAAAAATGTGGCCAAACACGAAAATGGCAAGAAAAATAATAGTAGTAGTTAAATAAGAGCGGAGAAACCCTAAAGCGTGCCACTAGCCAACGGTTGCCAAGTGGGACAGCTGACTGTTGCTTCAGAGTAACTGTTGTTCTCGTTGTTCTTCTTCTTGTTGTTTTTTCTGTTGTTGCTCAATTTAGTCCATTGGCTCCACTTTCACCGCAAGACAATTGCTCACAATCAGCTTGCTTGCTTACTCACTCACTTCGCCTGACATTGGGGTTGAAAGTGCATGACACACAATTGTTTCCCCTCACGAACACACAGGCACACACAGGGGGAGACAACCCCGTGGCATTGTCCAAAGCCATTAATATACATACAAGGCCCACCAAATTGTTTTTGTGGTTACTACGTGGTTTATGGTTTCGTATTTTGCTGGTTTTACCTTAAAACTTCTTTTTTTCACCCGTTTATACAATATATTGACATCGTCGTCGTCCGCCTCGTCATCGTCCTCCCTGGTTGCAATCTAATAAATGAGCACACCGCAGCAAGTGGTGGGCGCGGCTACTATGTGGGCCAACATGTGCAGCCCAACAATGCAATATAATGGCGCTACATGCTCCCGATTCTGTTGAGCTTCCTTGATAAATTGTACCTATTGCGCTGCTTTAATTTATAGCTGAATTATACATAAGCTGCATATCTGGAAAAAGGCAAATTACACGGTTATGTATCTAGATGCAAACCAATAGTATGTGTCCAGGGCGCAGTACTAAATGAAAAGCCTGCATGGTAATCAAAATCAATTACCGGATTAAGATATGACTGAGTGTGGTCGTAAAATATGTATTGGACCCAGGAGTTCTTTTCGTTCGATGGCACATAAATTCATTAATTGGGGAAGCATTTATCAACAAACTTAATATGTGTATTTACCTGTGAAACATTAAAATGGAATAGCAGGTAAATGATACGACAGACGATATAATGTTAAAAGAGAACATATACACAAGAAATGCTAAAAGTAAGCATTTGAGTAGAGATGCAGAAAGAAAGAATGGAGTGTTTACGAAAAGTGTTCCGTAAGCAAAGTTGAAACAGCTCAATAAGTTAAGATGGAAAGATAGGAGATGTTCCTATGAACGCCAGCTGCTGAGGCTTAATTCCAAATTACCAGACACAAAATCGAGTTGATCGTGAATCAAAGAGCCTACGTTAAAGTTATCATTATTACCATTTTGTAGTCCCAAGAAATGTAGGCAATGTAAAGATTTCTTGGTTGCTTTGGATGAAAGTTTACCTTAAGCTCTGCCGGACTTTGAATGGCGGTGCCCAGTTGATAAGCAGAACTCCGCACCGAAACTCTTAAGAATTAGACACCAGCCACAACGATACTCCTCGTGGGGCCGTTCTTAAAAAGATAGAATAAAATAAGTGAGAATTATGCTACCAATGTTTTACTAATAAGAGAAAGGAAGCTAATCGTTATGGAGTTATAGCATTTTCCAGAAAAAACCAAATAACTAAATTAAAATTGGAGATATCGAACTTTAAGTGATGTTCCCCAATTAATAATAAATTACTAAATAAAGTTTGATTTATCGGAACAAGTGCCATTGCACCTCCCATAAAGACCCAATTTCTTATAAATCATAACACGGAAAGCAGTTTGATGAAAATGCCTTTGGAGTGTTTGAGCGGACCGTACTCCGTAAGTTTTTTGGTGCATTCGATGGAACGACAAACCATATGAGCTCTACGACGACACTGAAATAGTCAAGCGAATAAACACGCAGCGGCTCCGCTGGCTAGGCCGTGTTGTGCGTATGGATGAAGAAACTACTGCGATAAATGTCTTCAATGCGGCTGTTGGAAGGATTAGGTAGAGGTATCATCGATTGGAGGAGGATCGCGCAAAGCAGAGGCATTTGGATGATTGCTCTGCATCAGGCCGTTACAAGGTAACGGGCTGTTATTGCCAGTTAATAGGAAGAAGAAAGCAGTTCTAATAGAGTATTGAGATTTGGTATGGAGGGACATACATTTTTGTCATATTTTGGCCGTGTTAGAGTAAAAATATTGAAGGGGTCGGAAAGATAGTCGTAGTACTTCCCATACAAACAAATTTGTCCATATACTAAGTAGGCATATAATAGCCAAATGTCGACCTAATCATAGGTGATAGGCGTGGCACCTCCCGTTATAAAAATATCACACAGCGCAACAAATACGTAAGAAACAGCTCATCAAATTGAAGTTAAACTCAACATTCGGAAGATAAATTATAAAAAGATAATTGCACCAAAAATACAGTTTTTATAGGTTTTGGGGAATATTAAGTTAAAAAAACTTAAGTCATAACGAAGTATCCGGCAGATATAAGGCTTTATGTTAAGAACTCTCTACAAATTTCCCATGTTAGGAGATAGATTAAAATCTAAGTACGCTCACTCTTCTACTTCCACGTACCTCAGTTTGTTTGAGCAAAAGCTTACACTGTCCCACAGCTGTCAGAAGTAGACTGTAAAGAATGGTAACCCAAAAGAGGTAACTACTCTGAATGAACAGCACACAAAAGTGAACCTTCTCGCTCTACTGAGTACGCTGCTAGCCAAGCACAAACAAGCGTAAGAACATCGTAGCGTAACACCATCCAGCGTGAAAACAGATTATCGTGACGGCATACATGCATTACCCAAAAGGTAAAGCTAGAACACTGAATAGATTTGTTAGTTGCTGTATAAAATCGTTTACTAATCTAATGTCTGCAATTAAAGCGAGTTCTCAACCAATCCGTACAGCATTTCTTCGCAAAAATTTCATTAACTGTATTACTTAAATCCATTAAAATTCAGCAGATAGCTTTAAGTTCATGGTTTATTCAGTCATCAATATCAATTAATTGTAAAATATTTTGTTGCTCACCAATTAAATGCAAATTAAATTATAAAACTCAGCATTTCTCATAACGTCAACAGCAACAAAAATCACGGCAAGATCCGCACTGTGCGTACCATAGCACAAAAATATATGTCTACTTACATACATCTCCATATGCGAACAAACATTTTTTTCAGCAGCTTTTATCCATATATGCACAAATGAATAAAAAAAAAAACCAAAAAAAAAGTGCTGCGAGCAGTAAAGTTACGTGATCTGAATACTTAACTGACGTTAAATGACATGACCGAGTCGGCTCGACGGGTGACCAAATGACAAGTGACGAGAGCCGCGAGGGAGTGGGTGGAGCGGTGCTAGTGCGGTAAGTGGTGAGTGGTGAGTGGGTGGTGATAGCTCCGAGAATGTAGCATGGGCATGTAGCATGACGGGTCTCCGGGTTACCGCTGAAAGGCAACTTAACGTACTATACACTCAAACCTACTTATAATAGAGTACTTATGTATATCTACATATATCCCGTGTTGAATAAAGACAGCAAGCGACAGCAACAAAATTGTTGAATCAATTAAATAAGTTTTATTGTTGTAGTTTTCGTTGTTATTGTTGTTGTTTCTGTTGCTGTTGCTGTCGTTTGCTTGTTTGTTTTGGCGTTGTTGAGGCTGTCTGGCAATCTATTGTTGTTGTTGCTTGTTGCTTGTTGCTTGTTGTATCACAAACAACTGAACTGCTGAACCCTGCAAACAACGCCTGCTCTCAAATTAATTAAATTGTCGCAACACTGTGCGCAAATTTTGTGCAAAATAACAAAAAAAACAAGAAAAAAACAACAACAATGTACCCAATGTGGGGTTAAAGGTGTTGACTCTGCCGGTGGAGCGGTTACGTCAGGCAGGCTTCAGGCTTAAGTTCGCTTTTTATTTGATTTTGGTCCAGACAGCAGCAGCAAAATACATAAAATTATAAATTGATTTACAAAACGCAAACAAAAGCGGGCCAATAGAAATAAAAGCTCTATAAATATTACAGTGCAAACGTTTTACGCGGCGTATGAGCAATTTTTGCAGACAGCAGTTGTGCTCTCTGCCGCCACACTTTTATGATTGTGTAATTGCAGAAATGTTCAGCTTTATTAAAGTCGGCAAATGTGCCACAAAGTCAAAGGTCAGAGTTTATGTCACTCTCAAATGGCCAATTAAACTTTTAATTAAAAAAATAAAAATAAAAAAATAAAAAAAATTACTGAGAATCGCTTTTTTATTAAAAATATAGCATAGGCCAAAGCATGGCACTTTCTCAGCAAGTGTTACTTAATTGAAGTTCACTCATGTCAATAAGTTAAGATGAAAAGATTTTTGCTTGCTTATCTTTAAAGTGTGTGCTTTTTTTCGACAAATGAAACTTGATGACAAATACCAGAGATTTTAGGTTCAACGGCTTTGTTTAATGAAAAGTTGAATTAAGAAGACAGTTTTTTTGTGTATTGTTGTTCTGCCACATACTTAGTTATGCTCCATTTAAAGGAATACAAATGGTGCTATTCCATTGTATATGACTAAACGCAGGAAGAATAAATCTCTCACAAAATTATCAATATTCACGCACTGATTTCGGTTTGAAACCGATAAACGTCAACGAAAACAATTTGCATGAAGAAGCATCTGATTGATCGTCTCGCTTCTTTTTCGAGAATATAGCCTTTTATTTCGTAGTTTAAGAGCAACCTATCAGAATTAATAAACATTCTTTAAAGTAACTTAAAACTTTTGTTAAAATTCGCCGAATGATTGAGCTAAATATATTACACTATGCAACAAAAACAAAAGCTTATGGTTAAAACCTACGATTTCCGGTCTATTTGGGGTCGCTGATTTCATACCCGAGAACCGTTTTTAATATTCTAGCACGGTTTTCTTATTATCGGTATTTCAATCTCGACCGGCAGTAAGGTTCTCGAGTAATATACGATTTGGTAGCTTTGCAACTCTCTAAATTTCGAATTTAAATTTTACTATAATAACGATAATTCGAAAGCCGGTCTAGATAACCTAAAACGGTTTCCGAATTCGTAATCATCGCACCAAATTTACCCGAAAAGGTATGCTTTTTCTATAGACCTTTCATTAAGGTCAACAATGTGTTGCATAGTGTTATTTACAAAAAATATGTTTTCCCTTAAATATTTTCGTGGGGAGCAATGCATTTTGGGTGCGCCTTCAAATGTAATGAAGTCACTATGGGGCAACAGCGAAATTCATGAACGTAAGTTCCCCTGTGTGATGAGCCGGTTAGAAGGGTTAACCGCACCACGTAAAACCACAATTTCAATGAAAGAATGTATTTACATCAAGCCGTAACCCGATAACGGGTTGTTATGGCCAGTTAAAGCAACGCTTTATAGCCAGATGGTCAGAAGCCTATCATTATAGCTGGTAGAGGAGGGTGTTATCTGTTAATTCACGTTATAAAGCGCAAGTCTTTATACTGGAAAATCCGTAACCGTTTTTGGTTCGACCTTGCGAAGTTTCACCAGATCTGAATGCGGTTTCACACACGGTCAAACGTCCGGCTACTCAAAAACCAAAATTACTCTGGCCATTCTAGAAGAGGACTTCCTGTTAAAATGTATTTTATTATTTCAACATTATGGTGTATATATATAAATATACTATAAAAAGTATAAAATTCTTGATCCCAGCTTTATACTTTCAAGTTTGAGTCAATTGAAATATACTCAGAATATGCCCAACCAGGATTGAAATGAGTACAAATCAAATAAAATTCATAACTTCTTTATCAGTGCTGTTAAAAGAAGGTTTTCTAAAGTTATCGTGACCAATGAGTTCCATCACTGCACACAATAAAAACCAATTTTGTTCGGTTCTTTTTGATATTTTATTTTTTCTAATTTTTATATTTAACTACATAGTATAACTAATATTTTTTTCATTGGCACTTTCCAATACAGCAACTTACTATACATAAAGAGCTTACTTATAACATTTCTTCGGAATATTTCTTTGAAGAATATGCTGAATTTGTAAAATGTAAGGTGAAACCAAAAACCGGAACCAATTTCCAAAAAATATGCAAAGCGGATGTTGGCAGTTGCATTGTGTAACGTATTTGGTTGTAATTCGAATACGTGCTCAAGACATTTCCACTTTCCGAAATTACTCATGATGGCATATCATTTTGATCTACGAACATAGCGTTTTATTTATGGCTACACATTTCACTTTAATGGACTACACTAATCGATGCTTGGACCTAATCAAATGTACCTATTTGTCTCCTCATCGACAATTTGTATGCTCTTATTGCTTTTGGCAGTTTCGCCGTTCGTTACAAAAAGTTTTAATTTCTTCATTTAAAGTTTTGCACATTTTCAGTTTACATTTCATTGCATCAGCTGCAACGTTTTCATCAGTTGACGCTTATCCCGTTGCGGCCGCGTATCTTGCAACTTCTGCCGCTGCTGCTGCTTCTTCTTCGGCATGTCCTATTCCCGGGCCGTACATCTTGGTGTCTCGGTTTATCGCTTAAACTTTACATTTTTGCTTCTGCGAAATTTATTGAAGTGTTAACGTAAACATATAAACAAAACAAGAGCAGCGACAACAACGACATGAGCAACTTTGTACATTCAGTTAACAACAAGAAGTAGAGTTGCAGCTTGCATGCCCCAGCTACATGCCCCGTGCCACACGTACGTACGCTGGCTTATCAGCCAGTCAGCTGTACTGCTACAGTCAGCGAGGCAGCCAGTCAACGAGTCCGCCGGATAAAGTTTTATGCCGCGTGTGCATGCAACAGAAACTTCTTGTCATGCCGCGTCGGAGTGGGTGGCAGTTGACGGGGGCACGGTGCATTTATGTGTGCTTGGCATTGAGTGTTGAGGGTGCGCTTGGTCGCGCTGTAATTCGTAATACGCTCGCCGTTGCCTCCTTAACGACCATATTGAAAAGTAGTTAGTACTTGCTGCAACAGCAACGGCCAACTTAAGTTAAGTTTGGTTTAGTTTACAAAATGGCGGTGGCACATAATTAATTGCACTAAAGAGATTAGTTTGTGTGCATAAATTTAAGGAGACATGCGGCCAGCCCTCACGCAATGCCAAAGAGAACTGCATCGACATAGTGCGTAGGTGGTTACTTTCCAAATGCCAGTACTCCAAACAGTGGCGTAGTTAGATGGGGAATATAGAGAATCAATTTAACTTGTCAATGTCCCCAATCACAGATGACGTGGAGAGACTGCCGCCACACGATGATGAAATTAGAGCTGCTATTCAGCAGTTTAAGAACAACCAAGCTGCGCGTGCAGACCAACTGTTTGTAAAGTTGTTAAAGACTAGCGGCAATGAGTTGGCCATCATTGAACATGCCCGATATTTAGAAACTTGGTGTCATCTTCTCCATTCTGAAGATGGATCAGTCTTATTTTCATCAAACGCATTCGGGTCATTACCGTATCGAGCGTTTTGTGTAAGAGACTAAAGCTGGCATATGCGCCCTTAACCCACTCTCGGCCGGAGTGCTAGCAGAAGTTTTGACAAAAAGCAACTCGCCTGAATAGTCCATTATGATCAGATACTTCCATTACTACTCAAATCGTCGCCCACCCTCTCTTTGACGATCACATAGCAGCATTTGATAGTCCGCCTCGGGATCGCGATTACACCGCACTGTCTGACTTGGGTGTCCCTGCCAAGTTGGGGCAAGTTTGCGTATGACGGTGGACAATACACGCAGCTCTGTCAAGGTAAGAACGAACCTCTACGAACCTTGCAATACTGTGGGAGATTTCGGATAGTGTTGCGCCTTGTTCCGTGATCACTTCAACTTTGTGATGTTGCGAAAGATAGATGCGCATCGGAACGAACCATTTTATACAAAGTGACCAGTTTCTTGTCTACGCAGGTGATATTGACATTATTGCTCTACCCAAGCGAGATGTTAACGATGGCTTCGCGACAATCGAAAGAGTATCTGTCTAGATGGAGCAGTATATATCACCATCAAGTAGGTAGACTCTCAGATTACTATTTAAAAATATAATGTTCATATTGTCAAGGACTTCGTTTAACTTTGTACTACCACCATACCGAATGATGTCAGCATGAAGGCAATATGGATGACTTTACTCCAGTCAGTCGATGCTACTTTAGTCTCAGTAGGCAAATGAGTAGTAGAGACCACTTTCGCCAGACGAAGCTTACACTCTACAAAACGTTTCCCTTCCGTTTTGCTTTATGGTGCATGAAACATGGGTGACGCCGCAGTCTGATTCAGATGTCTTAGAGTGTTTGAAGAACTCAACAAGATGTTAGCAAAATAAATAGTTTTTATGTGTTTTATAAAGAAAAACGCTTTGAAAAACATTGCGAAAAGTGAGATCAAACACAACAAATTAGTAGTCAGACAATCCTGAAGTCCAAAATACAAAAGATACGAAGGTTGATCATACATTATAGGGGTTCTTTTTCATGGATCTTGTCAAACCTGCTTTTCTCTTTGACTTAAAAGTGAAATAGAGCTATTCAATTTGAAAGATTACTTTCGTAACTTATTTTTCGGTGGACCATACATTGTGGGAGTTCTTCTTCGTGGAGGAGAACCGCTTTGTATTTGTTTTTGAGTAAATTTCACGAAAATAAATGATTTGACTACTTTAATAGTTACATTTGTATATTAACTTTCGTAGAACATTTTGTACTAAGTCATATACCCCCTATCTACGCCACTGACTCCGGTTAAAAGTATATACTAGCGTGTGCCGCACGCAACTTGCCTATTGGTGTCGCATTTAGCGCACCTGCCACCAAACTCAACAACAGCGGCTGTGCAACGATTCCATTCCACACGCAATCTTATTTAGTTTGAAAAGAAATACGTGCGCGGCGTGGAAATGGTAAATGCCACACCCATCTCTGCGGCGCCACAAATCGCACTCGCGGCGACAACGAAAATGACACTAATATCGTTAGAGCTAAAAGGCAAAGCAAGTTTTGTTTCGTTATGATACCTTCAATATAGAAATAAGCTAATCCCGTAACGAGAACAGAAATGAAGAAGTCAGCGTAATAGGGCGTTCGTTCAGGTAGTCAGGTAGGCAGGAGTGGTAACAGCAAACACTTCAACTTAAGTAATAAGATGGGCTCATAAATTATTTATTCATATTGGTTATAGCCAAATTGACAGCCAAGGAAAATGCCATGAAGTTTAAATTGAGTTTATCTCTGACAGCTTTAAGCATCAAGGTGAAACTGTTTAGAACAGACTAATGTCGAATCTGCATATCCTTGAGCATCTTTTGTTGTTTTCCACAAGCGCCAGACATCGTTTCGAATTTCAACCCAAAAGCAGTCAGTCGATTTGGCACGAAACCCTTCAAAGGGTGAAGAAGTCAATTATGAAAACGTAGAAGTTATTAAGAGTTTAAGAATGAGATGGAAAACCGTCGAGAGAAATCTGTCACAGCAGGGACGCCTGGCAGATGTGAAACCTCAGTCCCAACTTCTTTTCTCTCTTATTGCTAACAAATAACAACAACAAAAATAACATGCAAGCTTCCCGAAACTTATTTCAGACTTAAAACGAGCTTTGAAGCTCTTCCTTTTTGTTTAATACAGAGTGAGAGAAAAACACTTTTTAGCCCTATTCATATATTATTTTCCAGTACAATTGACAAAAGGTACATATATAATGGAAAACTAGGAAGACAAGTGTAACATATTCGCTGAACCCCATTTGTTGGTGTTCTTAGAATACTAGTTAAGCACGTTTATACACTCATGAAATCAATCTCTTCACATTGTCTGTACATAAATACTCTAGTATACGTTTTTTCCTGGGCAAAGGTTATAAAATACAAAAATGTAATAAACAAAATATTTTAAAAAAAATATCGATTAAATTGCTGCATATTTTAAAACCGACTAAGCCGATTATTCATGATTTTTTGCTGCATGTCTGCCAAATCATTTAATATTCCAATTAATATATTTAAAAACGCTTAGGCTGAGCCCCAAATTACATTCTATGAATGTTCAATATGTGTTTCACATGTATTTAAGACTTATTTGGAATATTAAGCGGATTTATACCCAAGCTGTCGAACTGCGGATTTGTCATGTGCAAAGTAAATTATGTAGTTAAAGTCTCAGGGCGACAATCGCATCAAATGTAGATTAAAATCATCATTCTGTTGCTAACAATGTGGCAAGGCAACAAAGCAAACAAAACTAGTAAAGAGGCAGATATGTTAGACAGTTTTATGTTGCAGTTGCACACACTTTCATGGGTGTGTGTGTGTGTGTGTGTGTGTGTGTGGGGGGTGGCAAGCACGCTCGGCTAAATATGATTGAGTGTTGCAGGGAGACAAACAACTACTGTTAGAGGTTGTGGCAAGTGTGCGCTGACATTGAAGTACTAGTTGGGAGCGAGTGGCAGCAAACGATGAGTAGTAGCGACAAAATGCATCGTTAAAATCAACACACAACAATCTAACAGCAATAGAAAGAGAGTGAGTAAGCGAATGATTGTGAGACAAGGGGTTGAACATGCGAATATTTTTAGGGTTGTCATCAGTCGCTCGGGTAAATCAACAAACTTTTGCGCCACTGTGCAGCAATACGCTCAAGGATAATGCACTTCAACTTGATGTTGAGCTAGAAAATAGAGAGCGAGAGAGGGGGAGGGATGGGGAGGTGTAGGGTGTAGGATGCTTTAGCGCCAAGCATTGGCGTTTGTTTGTTATTCAGCTGCGCCTTGAAGCTAGCTACACTTTTTGCATACATGCACAAATCTGAATAATTCATTGATGTTGTTGTTGACGCTGCAACATGTGTGTGTGTGTGTGTGTGTGTGTCTGTGTGTGTGTGCTTTGTGTCTTGTGCTTTGCGCAACTAGAAATGCTAAAAACAAGGGTTGCTTTAAACAACCACCCCCCAAACACCCAACTTCATGTCCTTGAGGGTTGGCGGCAACAGGCGTCAGGCATTTGATGCCTTGTGCATTTGCCAGTCGCAAAAATTCGCAGGCTTCTCGCCAGCTCCAGCTAGCTGGTCGCATGTCTCACCCTTAGCTATGCAGCCACCCTCACTCTCAGCCATGGACTGACACTCTCTGCGCTCTGTTCTATTGTTGCTGCAATCACAGCCACTGTTGTTTTGTATTGTTGTTGGTAGCCAACGCAATTCGAAAGCAATTTCAGCAGCATTAATCATGCCTCTCACACAAGCCCCACGTAGGGGTCACTCCCTTGTAGGCCACTCGCATTCAAAGTCATACATGCAGGCGGCTGTCATGCCTGTCCCTTATCAGAGCTGCCCCAATAGCCACACGCACACTGGCCAACAACAGCCTTTAGTAATGTTGACAAAACGCATTTTAAGCACTTCAGAGTTGCCATCTTTTCTTTTGTTTTGTTAGACGTTCAACTAACTGCCGCCTGTTGCCGCCATACTTTCACGCTGCCCTCAAGCGATTTCCGTATGCTTACTCTGATTTTCTATTTGAATTTGAGTTTGGAATTTGGAATTTGCATTGAAAATGTGTGCGCATGAGTGGCCATGCGTGGGTTGTGCTTTGTTTTTCAAACGGATTTCATTTCACAATAAATGCCAAAAAGGACGACATCTGAAGTGAAATGTAAGTGGCAAGCCTTTGTTTGCTTTAGCCATTGCTATTGTTTTCTTATAAATTATATCGTTTTCATGACCCTGTCCACTCAGTCGGTTCTAAGTCTCTCTCTCTCTATCTCTCTCTGGCTTACTCTGTTGTGCAGTTGCTCACTTTTCGTTTATCCCCTCAGTGCTTTATTAACCTTTAGCTCCCTTATTGTGAACTGACTAAGCCTAAGGGTATTGTAAATAAAACCCAATGATACAGTTCTCAAACTTGTATGACTCATTCAAGTTGTGTACAGAATTGCAATTTCGGTTGACGAAATTAAACTGTAGCTATTGTTTTGTCCGATTATTAACATACAAATTAAAAATTAGAGAGAAATCTGACAAAAGCACCGGAAGCCATTTTGTGGCCATTAGTACGACTTGGTAAATAGCTTTTTAATGAAATTTTCTAAGTCCTCAACGTGATCATTTAAATTAAAGCGTATACGCGATATAAAGCTGTTGATTTTAAGAGTTTTGTTGTTTTTATAAAAATGCTGCGATTTCTCTGCAACGTGACATAATATGGCGCCATTTCCTCCTTCTTTCTCGCTCTCATTACCAACACATCATACAAAATCAAACGTGCAACATGCTCACGCACACAAGCGTATCACGACTTGAGCGTAATAACCGATTTTACCCCCAAGCTGCGCCAATAGATGTTCCGCATCAAAAATTTACCTAAAAGCAAAATTATACAGACTATTTAGAGACTGTTTATAAAGGACGTCACCATGATTAACACAATTCGTTAAATTTTGAAGACCTACATCAAAAACAATACTATCTTCAATTCCCGTTTTAGACTGCCTAGCTTATTACAACATTCATTAGCACATCATTCCAATCACATCCATATCCAAGTTATGCTACAGCAACCGTAACTCCAAAACAAACGAATGACTTTAACAGATAGCTGGATAGTCCGGCGCAGTTTAACTTGACAAAAACATATTTCCGTTGATCTTGTGAACCTCCGTATGAGTTATCTTCAGGTCCAACAAGAGAGGGTTAGAAGGGAATCAGTAACTCAAGGGAACCGCTTAAAAATAGCAACACAATTATATGCGCCAAATAAATAATAGAGGGATGTTTTACCCGGTCACGGATTTTTCCTCTACGGCTACATCATCTTAAAACGAAGACAACGTCAATCGTGCGGACCATTACCTTCGCAAGCGTCTTTTTTCAGAGCACCATTGTATTAATTTAACACTGCTACCTACATTTTATTGACTTGAAGTCCATACTCTCCTACCTGCACTTCACCCGAGTTTCCTCTAGATACCAACAAAATGTGAGGAATACTCGAAACATTTTAGTCCTGGTTCCCATCGTGTACTTAATGGCTTCCTAGCTCGCACCTTTACCCAGTACGACAAAGCTGTCGAAGTAAACAAAGACTTCTGACAACTCTGGGCCTCTGGAAGCAGCTCGTTGTTTCTGCCACATTGTTGAGACTATTAACTTTTTACGATATCCCACACTAAAAACTGCTCTCTTTATTTTATACCCTTAACACAATCCGTCACATACATATATTGATAATGTTGGTCAGCATTTCTGCTTAAAGGATAAATTCCACTTCCATATAAATTTAATAAGCCACGGCATTTGCTGAACTGTTCATAACTAGTTATTTAACGAAAATCTACTCTTAATCAGGGGAAGTGCTAATTATGAAAGCTTGCCACACATGATGAAATAGCATCAAAATAAACCACATCCGAACTAGCGTAATAAACTTTCGAAATGAACAAAACTCACCGCAGTATTTGCACTAGTCGCTGGCTTCAAATCCATAAAAAAATCCTTTATTTTGTGTTTAAACTTGTTGTTGTTGTTGTTGTCGTAGTTGCTCTGTTGTTTCCAATGTTATTTCCATGGCACGGCAAATGCTCGACAAATTAGCACAGCAAAAAATGAAATGGTCCCGTTGCAGCTGCGTCTGCACGTCTACGCGTATGTATGTGTGTATCTATGTGTGTGCTAATACGGTAGCAATCCAAACGCACTGGACCACCAACAGACCGGACCACGCCACGCCCGCAGCGTTGCCAACGACAAGAGAAAATTGCTATGCAAAAACAAAAAAAAAAAGAAGCTGAAACTCTGCTGTTGTTTTTGTGTGTGATTTTCAAAACGCCATTTGGCTAAAAGTTTTTGCATGCAACCAAGCTCGACTCGACTTTAGCCACAATGGCAGCTGCCGCCACAGAGTCGCTTCTGCTATGGACTTTGGGTGGCAACACGCTACGTTACAGTTATCTCAGCGCGTTGTCAAAACTATATAGTGCACATATTTTCGGTTGGGTTTTTGTTGTCGTTGTCGCTGCCGTTGTCGCCCGTGTGTTTTATGTCGCAATTGTGTGAAAGCGGAAAAAGTAGGAAACGCTGACAGTGTGCACGCTGTCAGTTGGTCACAGTTTGCCACAGTTTGCCACAGTTGGCCGCCGTTGCCTCACCTGGCTGTCAAGTTAAGGTAAATTAATGTGCAGTTGACTAACTGCCGCTACTGGCTGTTATTACTCTTGTTTCTTGTTTAACTTTTTTTATTATTATTATTATTTACTTTTATGGCTGGTGAACTTTAGCCTGCGCTTAGTTATTATGTACGTATGTTTTAAGTTGTTCGATTTGCAAATAATTTCAACTTTTTGCGTATTATTATACGTTGTACGCTTTGTGGCCACCCTTGGATTTTTAACACCCACACAAAAACGCTGCGTATACGCAATAAATGTTTACTTAACCGTTGTGAACCGCGAACCGCGCTCACGAATGTCTTCTGTCAAACTGACGAGAGCACAAAAAAAAAAGAGCCAAGAATTCGAACAATTGAACTTTTGAAAGCCAACGCCAACGTCGGACAGCCAGGCAGACGGCGAGCAGCACCACCGCCAACGTAGAAAATGCTAGTTATTACAGCAACAACAACAACAACAGTGCAAAACTTTGTCAGAGCGCAAATAAGTCAGAGAGCGGCTGAGAGAGCTCTCTCAGCTGTCACCCATTCAACAAATGCTCTCTGTCGCCGTCATTTGGTCAGTCTGTAACTTGGCATGCCCAAAAACGCAAAACTAACTAAAATATTTTACAAACAGCCGGCGTGACGCCAACGCGCTGCCGCTGCCCTAATACGGTTAGACGACTGCGACTGCGACAGCGACGCCGACAGCGCTGCGAGCTGCGCTTACAAAAACCACCCAAAAATGGCAAACGCTAAACAAATGCGTCGCACGAAGCTCCGCGTTGCGCCACCCCTGAGAGCGATAGAGAGCGTAGCTGCGCATGCGTCGCAAAGCGCTGTGCATAAGTCGCTCTCAGAGCTTTGAGCAAATTGCATTGTGGGTGGCTTTTGGGCGGCTGGGTGGTTTATTGTTCGTTCGTGCTGCGTAGGGTTGCCATAAGGCTACAACAAAGGGCCGGCATTGGTGGAAATGACGCCCGTGGCGTATATAATAATAATGCGACCTATAACACCGTCATTTTTTGACCGATTTGCCTAAAATTAGGTTTGAAATGTTCGCAAAGAATCAATCTTTTGCATTCTTATAGACTCTACGAAAAAAAAGTATTTATTTACGTTTCCATATGATCTGACATTCGAAATACAAAGTATTATGTCATAAAGAAGATTTATTACCGTTTTAGTTGCTTTCAATCGAACGTACTATTCGCGTTTTTTTTCATTCAAATTCATGTTACGAGTGAATCATGTTTGGTCGTGATGAAATATTTTCAATTTCCCGTTATTTCAAGTTTCGGCGGACAAAACCAGACTCTAGTAGACAGTAAAAACGACAGCAAAGTTGTAAATTGAATAGTAGATTAATGAACAAAACTGCGTATAAAGCAAAAGAAACATGTAAACGAATATTACAAGATACAATGATTTAAATTTAAGAAGCAACATGAAAATCTAGGCAAAGAACCCTGAATGCTTCAAAGGCTTTATAATTTCGGGTGGTTCGATGTCTCGCAAGCGTCGATGTTTAAGTTGATCGACAAGTAAACAACAACGAAGTCGCCAAAATTCGTGTTTGTTGGTAGGTCAATCAGTATGGAAGATTAAGTCGTTGCGTGCAGTTTAAGCACCGATTCAATCTTGTCAAAATAAATAACATATTGAGTGTTCCAAACAGGAGACACGTATTCCAAGGTTGGACAGACAAGAGCTAGGAATAGCCTTTTGGTGATAGAGGAATACGAAAATCAGCGCCCTATAGAGCTGAGCGCCCATGTCGAGCACCCTAAAACCGTCCCTGATTATTGCTGTAATAATGCAACAGTAGAAATAGCGGCGGCGATTGCAGCAACAGCAATCGCCACTTTAACGGCAGGAATCTACAATTTGTTTGCTTACGTTGCATGTTACTGTTGTTATTGTTAGCACTGCAAATTGCCCAGTAGCATTTAAGTCGAATTATGAAATATTGTGTAGCGCACAACACGTCGGCTTTGCCTACCCTTTGCCCGTAACCGTGGGCGCACCGTGCAGTATTTTAATTAATATTGATTGCAGTTTATATATTACTAGTAGTAGGCGCAGGTGCATTTTAATATTGTTTGAAATTTGTTTGCCCACAAACACAGCGCCGGTTCAGTGCACATTTGGTATGCACAACTCAAGCATGACCTACGCTCAATGTGTTTAACTTGCAATAATTGAATGCAGGGATGTGTCCTGTATGCTATGTCCTGGCTGTGACTGACTGACTGACTCCCTGACAAACTTCTTGTTAACTTAGACAGAATTCGCAAAAGCAAATCGGTTGTCCTCGCCTGAGCAACTCAAACTTGGAATTCGCAAAACTTACACGACACTGCTGACGCCCATTTGCATGTTTTTGCATTTCAATTCTTTTATGTGTAGTCGGAGCTCCCAGAGCTGGTGCTCGTGTCTCATCCAACAACGGCCTTCGCTTCCACCTCCTTAACTGTTTCCACTGTTTTTGAAATTTATACATCTTTTGCGCTTTGCATTTCGTTTTTTTTTGGTTGTAATTCCTACTTTTGTGTTGTTTTGCAGTTTGGCTTTAAGTGTGATTCGTTGTTGCGCTTGGCAGCGCGGTAAAATGTGCACGTGGTGGCTGCCACAGTGGTTTTAAGCTACTACATTTAGGAACAACTTGCAACTGTTGCTCTATGCACAGTCAGGCCCGGATTTAAGCGTGGTCCCCCATATAACTTACATTGTAAAACTAATTATTATGTTTGAAGGTATTGTGAGAAATCAAGCTTAGCACCCTGAGCTGAAAAATATTTATATGTCGCGTTCGGACTGATATTCTCGAAAAAATCAATTCTCTTTATCCCTGTTAAATATTTAAAATTCTTGCTAGCGTTTGTAAACGGAAATGGAGATATAAAGTTATGGAGATAAGGAGAATCGGAGATAAAGATATATGGAGCTATAGAGATATGATATATAAAGATTTGTAGCTATAGACATGAAGAAGAGGAATAGGAAGTGGAGAAGGACCTAAGCGAGCAGAAGGCCTCTAAAACTGTTTGAAAATCCACCTCAGCAACTTGAATATCATCAGCATAGAAAAAAAATTTACCTCTTGAACCATGGTCTTTTTTGGTTGGACACTCAGATTGATGTTGAAATCTATACTTTTGATGATCTCAAGGATTTCATCTACCTTGGCACCACCGACAAAATGAAGAACAATATTAACATTCTGTCTGGTGTGTTTAAGAGGAAAGTACTCCGTAAGCTGTTTGGTCTTTTATGCGTGGGCAATGACTACCGCTTTTAATGGAACGATGAACTCTATGAGCTCTATGTCGATATCAAAGTAATCAAACGATTTAACATCCAGCGGCTCCGCTGGCTAGGTCATGTTATGTGTATGGATGAAGAAGCTTCTGCGAGAATGGTCTTCAATGCGAGGGCCAAAGAAGGCGACGAAATAGCAGACCATGCCTCCGCTGGAAGGACCCGGTATTGAGCACACTAGCTACCTTCGGTATCACCGATTGCAGAGGCGCGTGGATAACAGAGACGCCTGGAGGGACGGGTTGGTATGGCCAGTTAAGAAGAAGAGGGAATTTGTCAAATCAAGTGGATATCTTACCCCCTTCCCCCGTGACTGATTTGTGCGGTTTACACAAGCTCCTTGGGAAAATGTGCATCTTTTGGTAAAATTATTGTGGTTCTAACTCTTATAGTCTCTGAGAAACAGAGACCATCACGGACAGACGGACCGTACAGAAGGACATGACTATATAGACTTGACTATTGCTCCTGACAATTGTTGCCTATGGAACATATGGTCTGCAACGCCTCCGTCTGCCTGTTACATACATTGCACAAAACTATAATACCCTTTTTAATCATGTCACCAGAGAGAAAGACAACAAAAAAAAAAAATTTTCGCCAATAACTCCAAAACCAGACATTATTGGGCAATTCTGAATGAAAATCAGAAATTACCATCAACTTTTCAACAACTGATCTGTGTTATCAAGTTTTGTAAAGTGTGACTTTGAGTTGGAAATAATATTATTATAATAATATTATAATAATAATAATAATATTATAATAATAATATTATTATTAGTAATATTGAATTGTTTAAAAATAAGTAAACTATGACCTTTTGCATTAATTCTAAAAAGCCGTTAAATACTTTAGTTAAGCAGAGCTTTAATGTTGTTCTTGATAATTTAAATTTATTTATGCACTGTATTCACGTTTTGCACTGCTTACACTGCTAACCGTGCGTTAAGCAGTGCTGCGCTGCTTTTACTGCTTGTTTGACAAAGCAGTTCATATTGAATTGTGCTCGTGCACTGCATGTCATGTTTTAAAATGTTTTGGATGGCTGATTTTCTTTTATAGTCTACAAGTCTTACACTAACTTTTAGTTACTATAACAAAGGCACCTGTTGATTAGCTCTTTTGTTTTGCATTACTTACATTTTGTTTTAACTAAACACTAAGTTAAATTTTAAATTCTAGTATTGGCACTTGAGCAAGGCGTTGCGTTTTTGGGTTTTCTAACATGGCAAAATGGTTGTACTAATGCGACTACTCTAAACTAAGTCATAGACAATAAATAACTGGCCACTAAGCGTATATATAAAGGCTAATAACTAAGGGTCACGCTGGGGAGCGTGCTATTGTCAGGCAGTATCACAGTGCAGGGGCTCATCTTCCTGTCGTCGATTGTTGATTGCATTCCGCGGCGAGATCACAAACTGCTTGCGACTCTGCATGGCACGTAACTGTTTACGCTTGGCGCGCTTCTTGCGCCATCTATGTATGCAGTACCACGCAACTGTGTAGGGTATACAAGAAGTCGACATTAGTATTTTGCAATATAAAGTCAGTACTGGGAGACTTACCTAGCAGCACTAGCACTGCGCCACCAAAGCAGCCGGCGGAAAACAGCCACAAACTGCGCGTCTCTGCAAGCTCCGCACTCGCAAGGCAGCCCAGGAATGTCGGCGAGTTCGTGGTGCGATTGTAGGGCAGTGGACACTGCCGGCTGTCGAGCGTATCTGTAAATGGAGAAATGTTGGTCACAGTCCAAAATTAGCTGCGGCTGCTGCTGTTGCACTTACCCATACAAACCGGCACAAACTTTGTTTTGGCGCCCATCATCATCAGATGATTGTTCACTTGCTGGCAGCTGCACGGACTTATTTGACTCTTTGTTAGATCGATGACATTTAAATGGCACAAATTGGCCAACTTGTCAATATTGAAATTGCTCAATGGATTCGAGGAGGCGTTCAGCTGCCAAAGATCTGCAAGTAGCAAAACAAACATTTGAGCATTTGAGTTGCAACTAAATTGTGTAGCGTCTTCACTCACTTGGCAATATGCCCAGGTCGGGTATGTCTTGCAACTCGCAATTGGCCACATTCAAATATTCCAATGGCGCTCTGATGGGCTTCTCCAGTGTTGCCAGATCCGTTTCCAGCAACTGCAGCTCATTGCTGTCTATATAGAGATTACGCAGTCGCGGCATTTGAAACAGCTCCATGGGAATTGTCATAAGCGCATTATTTGATAGATCTATTTCCTGTAACGTGTAAGGAATGCAATCAGTTAATATATTTGTCTTAATGAGCTTGTGATTATGACAATAGTACTTGCTACTTAATTAGATGTTAGGTGTGAATTTGCTTGACCAATTATAGTGACGCTCAATGGGCATTTAATTGGAATCTTCGACCGCGCTTACCTGCAGTGAAGTGAGTGGCTGAAATGTTCCCTGCTCCACAGAGTTTATCATATTCTCATAGAGCATCAGAAACTTAACATCGGTGTACTTTTCAAACGAACTGCGCTTTAATTTTCTGATGCGATTGTACGATAAGTCCAGAACCTGTAAATTATAAAGTGAAAATTTATTTATATGAAACTGTTATTTAAAGAATTACATGATTTGATAGAGTTTTTTGCAAAATATAAAATACAGTAGATAAAGCTTATATGCAATGGCGAAAGAGCCCCACAATCCACGATAATCGGATATAGGCAAAACATTTTAAATAAGCGCTAATCGGTTACAGAATATATCGCGTATATGCAAAATTTCATCTGTGTGGGAAAGTTTGAAACAACTGATCGATTGCGATTTTCATAAAATAAAGTGCATGAAGACAATGATTTCATACAAACGATATATACTGTATGTATCAGTCATTGAGCTGGCCTCAAGACATGGGCTCCATCAGTATACAATACTATTCAAGGCTAATGACCGAAACGTACTGCTAATTGTTTTAACTATAATATAGTGATTTTTGAGTTAATGATGCCGAATTGTTGGTTATATCCAGCTTCATGTTGTATCCAAATTTCATATAAATATATTGTTTACTTTCCGCTTTGGAAGGGAATATGTCACTCTCTTTTCTAATAGGTGGGATCTAATTCAAAACTATAAAAGTTTTATGCAAAATCGATTTTTTTGAGTTATGACAGTCTTCTAGTAAATAAGCGATATGTCTTTTGACAGTTTACAGAATGTCTCAGAGCCACTTTAAGCCGCCATTAGTCAAAAGTAATTAACTGAACTATTGTTTAATGCAGAATTAGCTTCTGTATTGATGCAAATCTTTAGAACTAGAACTGTTTCGGAGAGATTAATTGACATTCTCTTTACACGACATATGAGCTTCATTGAGTGCTTGATGCTAAAGTTTCGAGGTAGTCTGTCAAGTCGGCCAGCTGGGACATTCGAGTTGCATCCGATAGAAAACGTTTGCTATTAGGCTCAAGAAGCTGTTCTCCGGGCAACTTTGAACAAAGATACACATCTGCATGTAAAATAGCCGAAGTCATGCGGTAGATAAAGTTACTTAAAAATTAATGCAAGATAAGTTTGGTCCAACTTTCAACAGGGTTTAACGGTAACTATCGCTGAGTTTCTCTCAAGACTACAAATCTAGAGTTTACGACAGAAGGCTACAAGTTCTTTTTGGGTCGAACAAAACCAAAAAGAAAACCAGAAAGAAGAATGTTTAATCTTGCCAACTACGAAAAGCTTCACGTATTGCTTTCTGGCTATATTTACATTTTTGATTGAGTCCCAAACCCTACGCACAACCTTGCAAGGACAAGGAAGGGCAGGCCATGCCTCCGTTGAAAGGACCAGGAAAGAGCGCGCAAAGCAGAGGCGCCAGGAGGAGTGCTCTACATCAGTACTGTAGCCACTCCTAGGAAAGGGTTGATATGGCCAGTTAAGAAGAAGAAGAACGCTTTAAAGCATGAGAGAAACTCGTGAAATAGCTACTTTTGGAAATCAAGTATCTTCGAGTTTTAAGCAAAGCAGATGTAACATTGATTTCGTGGTCAGAGAGCTTAAATTGTAATGTTTGACAAGTTAGTGTTCATCTGATTAGTAAATAACAACATAAAGAGATGTTTTTGAGTTTATATAATAATAGTCGCTAAAAAAAATTTCACATCGCACATAGCACCTACTTTAAGTACGTTAAGGCGACTCTCATTTTGGTCATTGCTTTTCCCGAAAACAGAAAACATCATCTGATAAATGAGATGATATTGAGCTTCTTTAATATAGAAATCTTTGAAGTTTTCTTCAGAGTTGCTAAGAACTTGAAAGTATGAAGTTTATATTACGAAACTATTGTGAAAGATGGCGTAAAGTCACGTATGGGCCGCCACAGATGTTGGCGCTCTCCGAGCACATATATGTAGTAAATATATGCATGTCTATATACTATTTATGAGCATATGCATATTTATGCCATACATAAATATACATATTCAACTGTAACTCAACTTCTTTATGCTTTAATTAAACTCAATTAAGGTTGCTTTTTCAGCGATTGTTCAATGTTTGTGCCATTTGCTTTGTTGCTTGTTGGTGCTGTGTGCCCCGGTTTGGGTGTGAGGGTTTCGGCTTGGGAATTAAATATTGGATGGCACAATTTTATTGGCTCAAATTGACCTCTGAACGTGCTCAGACTAATTGTGACTAATAAAATGAAATCCATATTCAGCTTACCTCTACGGAGCTCTTGAGATATTGTGGCACCTCCTTGAGATCCATGTCAAAGCAGCGTATACGCAGCAGCTTCTCAATCCGTGCATATTTGCATTTACGTTCCTCCTGATTCAGAAAGCCAAAAGCTAGCATACTACGTAGGCCCAGTGTGCAGACTATGATGAGTAGCAGCCAAGGTAGTTCCATGCTCTGAAATAGACATCAAGGAAATAAGTGCTATCTGATAACGATAATAACTTAGGCAGCTGTTTGTTGATCTTTTCAGGCACATGTAAACTTTTATTTGAAATTTGAAATTTATATCGGAACTAGCATTATTTTTTTTATAAATATATCACAAAACAATCAATTTGCATACAAATAAATCTTTGGGCGTGAACTTGTTTAGTTTTTAAATTGATAGAAAAATAATAAATAAAACTAAATATATACAAAGAGCCGCACACACACACGCGGACATTGGCGCATCAGCTTTGAAAAACGATTATTTTCGAATTAACGAATTACAAGATCATTGCCGCGTCATTGTGCGCCCCCTTTTAGTGGTCATCGGTCAATGCGTTCAATCAAGCGAATCTCCATGAATCTTTGTAGTGACCCCCAAAACGCAGTGTGGGGCGTACTTTATGGAGAAATTTTGTGAGAGAGCAACTACTAAATGGGATTAGTTCTGAATGACCTAAAACTTGACAACAGCAAAACTGACAACAAATACAATAAAATATAAACTAAATAAAACCTAGGTCAATTGTTGTGGTTTTTTTGTAAAAAAAAAAACAACAAATTTGTGTGTCGGGCACATCACGTATACGCACACAATGAATGCATCATGCTTTACGTTGATGGACACTAACGAAATGCCTTCAATCAGTGTCAAGGGGTCTTATTTTATCATGTCACGTTATGTATCACAAATCAGTCAAAAACACCGCCAGCTGACATGCAAGGATTATACAACTAGTTAGAGCAGCTCAAGGCCCTCTTTTAAAGAGGGTCTTATTAGGTTCTTTATAATAAAAATTGACTAACACTTTGCTGTTCTTACAAATTGTTTTTAGAATTACTCAACAAAAAGTATAGTTTCCTATGAAAACACAAGAGTTCTTCGTAAATTAACACAAAGCGATGACAATTTCTGATAAAGATCTTCTACTGCTTTGGTATGACAGTCACCAGCAATTGTAAATGAACGGAACTGATTCATGCGCATGCAGAAATTCCCGCAACATTCATCTAGAAGAGAATACAGTTTCAAAAACATTTTTCACTATCTTATCAAGAACAAGAATTTGCTCTTTTTATCCCATTTTATCTTTTAATTCAACATCAAACAGAACGTAAAAATGTAATGCACAATAAATATTTTATGTCTACATATATAAACAAAAATAAACAACAATTTTCAGAACGTGACAGGAATTGAGGAATATCATAGAATACACAATATATTGAATATTAAATTAATATTTGGAAAAGCTGGATTTCTGACGGGGTTTTCACAGCCAGGTAGATTTTAGTGTGATTCAACAAATTTTTGCACCTATGACCCTGAGATTTTAAGTCTTAAGAATGTATGGAATAAATTGAATTTCAGATAGTCAAAGTAGCGTAAATTTGTTAAATTGATATACGGCTAATAGTATTAGATTTCCAATCCTCTAATAACACAACCACACAAAAGAAATATGTCTTGTTTTGATGCGTTGAATTCGAATGCGAAATCAGAATTCGTCCAAGCTCAAGAAATGCCTCAAATTTACAGTAATTTGTGAAAAACTGTCATATACATTCCCATGACATACTTAAAAGAACGTAAAATCTTTGCTGTTACACGCTTTTTATCTAAGAAGACAAAAATCTGAACAAAACAAATAAATGCGTCTGAAAGATGAAATAAGAAAGAAAACCACATTCAGATCTATTTAGAAGAACCAACGGTAACAGTTATGTAGAATCTATAATAAACTGTTGGGAAGTCAAGAACATTCATATAACGAAATTTTATTTTTCGAAATCCACAACTTTGAGATCCCAGAAAGCAGTAACTAGAACAGAAGAATCAGAGCGATTAAAAACTGAGATGCACTGACCCGCGAAATATTGCAATCGAAAACAAAAACTTGAAATTGAATTGAAAATGATAAAACTTGGAAATGGGGATCTATTGTGCTCCTACTTTGCTTATATCTCCTCCCCGTCCTCCCTTATTCCTTTCACTGAAATAAACCTAATTATTGGTAATGATTCTAACCAGACTACATCTGACATCCCGAGCTCACAGCCGATTAGGAAGTGCATCCTCCTTCTGGCTAGAGCATCACATTTAGTATAAAATTAGTGAATCTCCAAGATTAAAGTGCCTTTTTAGTCCAAAATGTACAGTAAGTAAATCATGATTATTGCTGGGAATCTGCTGCTGCTGTTGTTGTTGTAGTTGGCAGCTTAGTAAAATGGCGAACAGTGGATCAAACTGACTTCTTTTTGGGCGAAAATCATAACTTTTGAGGGAGTAAAGACATTTAAAAAATTTAAAATGCATATAACAGAGAAGTCCTTAAGCTTCTGCGATACACTGCGATAAATAAGCTGTGTAAAGAGGGAGCTTCAAAAAACGTTAGTAAAGTTCGATATTATATACTGCAAATGTCTTATCCTTGCATGTCATTGAAAAATTCCACGTTCTAAATCGTCCTCGTCAAAGGTTTGTCTATCTGGCGAACATGTGTACACTAAGATCAACATAAACTGCAAACATCTTGCCAACAGATTTTCAAAATTTTAACGATTTATTTA
Organism: Chymomyza caudatula; assembly: GCA_035041775.1. Lineage (NCBI taxonomy): Eukaryota > Metazoa > Arthropoda > Insecta > Diptera > Drosophilidae > Chymomyza > Chymomyza caudatula. The sequence goes on along the minus strand of JAWNKW010000040.1, from coordinate 1,161,935 downwards.
GCAATAAGCACATTTTATAGGTGCAAGGATAAGACTTTTGGTGTATATAATATCGAACTTTACTACAGTTTTTTTAAGTTCCCTCTCGTCACAGCATATTTATCGCACCCACAACAAATATAATCTTAAGGACTATAGAGTGTTTATCATTAAAAATAAAAGTGATGAACGACCCAAACTTCTTATTATATATTAGTATATCAGATCATTTCTTAGACCTAAGTATAAACCAAAATTCGAAATTTGTCCAGTCCGGATGATTCAAAATAGAACCGTTATGTCTGACATCTGATGAAAATTCTCTTAAGAGCATTTGCCTATGTGATTAATATTGTGCTTTGTTTTTGAAACCGAACAAAAATTCGCAAAAGTCATGAACAGTTATCGATTTTGAAAATTGTAACTCATCTGTTTGGCAATAAGAGACGTTTAGTTTCTGGAACTCAATTAACATCATAGAAGCTTCGAGGAATTATATGGATACAAAAGAGCAGAATCGTCTCGTCGATTCCTTGGAAATAATGAATATGTATAAATAAAATACAATTCGTCAAATTTTTTCTTTTCATTGTGTTTAGTAGGGTTTAAATTTCTGTCAATCTGACAAATTTTGAACTAAATTGATAAAAACGTTTCTATAAAAGTGTCTTAAAGTCAATAAATATAATAAAAAATATACCACAATTTGATTTATATTAACAATACAAAAATCTGAGTTTGATTAATCGCCAAATATGTTCCCCCAAGGAAATCAATTACGTCTAACTAGCACATATATCTAATATGTTGTTCTTTTAGTCACGCGCTGTGTACTTTAACCCAACAAGTCAAAACATATAATTGGAAAATGTATGTATCTTGAAATTGATTAAGCGTTCCGAAACGCTGCATCAAATGAACGTGCCATATTTCAAATTCGTATTATTGCGATTCCGAAACATTTGCGCTGAGACTGCGTGATGCCATATTTCGTATTAATAGTGCAAACTGAAACCTTTGTAAAAATATCGTGACTGTTCCGTGCTTTTGTTTATTGCGAAGTGGGTGGAAAACTTGTGATATGCTTTCAACCTTATAATTCCGTAAACAGCAGGTTCGCATACACTAATCAGTAAAATTATTAGTTAGCGCCATGAGTATACCCACTATCAAGTGCATTCTCAAGAAAGAAAACTTCTATGTAGTATTATCATAATTTCGTGTTTATTTGCATTACTCATTTAGCTTCAAGTTCAGAATGCGTCAGAAAAATAAATGCAAAAGCATCAAATGTCAAAAAGAATGTTCGTTTAAGGGGACGGTTGAGGAGTTTTCAATGTTCTGTTCTAAAACTTGAAGACTTTAATATCCATACATATTTTGGACCATATCTATTTAGATGGAACGAAACGCTATTTGTTTTTGTCATGTTCTTCTATCCATATAAGATCCTCCTTCGACCTTAAGCATTTCTGCGTGCTACTTGTTTGAACACCTATCAGCATTCCGATTCTGTAGAAAAATATATCGCATCAAGGTTTTTGTCAATTTCAAGATGAATTAACTTTAACTTGTCAACTACATATATTCTGAGAGAAATCCAAATATTGAATTACGAATCTTTGAATCTGCTTTTAAAGATGAAGGTTCAAATAACCAATGGAAGTGATTCAGTTATTATACTTTTTATGTAGGTTCTCAACTCAAACTATAATGTTCTTTTGTCATTAGAGGATCCTCCTTCGAATTTAAGCATTTCTGCGTACCACTTTTTTAGGCGCCTTTAACTGATATCAATATTCCGATTTTGTAGAAAAATAAAACAAACTGCTCGAAACTATGTTCTGCTTTTAGATCGTGTGCATGATCGTGGCATGCAGCAAGCTTTCCATCGAGCCTCACGTCGAAGGGACACTCTGGATTTGATATCACTTAAGGTAACACAAAATGTGCCTGTTGAGCAAATTCGATTTTCTTTATATGAAAAAACCGTGCTCTTATGCCGCATACATGCCGTGATGGTGTAAGCTTAAAATGAGGTGGCTTAACGCCCGTTATTTCTTTGAACGTGTTTATAAATAAGCTGAGCTGGGTTAACCCCCGAAACCCCCTTTCGTCTTTGTCACCACAAATCAAAATATGTATATTGTTGTTTTTTGAAAAATTACCAAACTATAACTTTTTAAGCGAAAAACCCCAACAACGAAAGTTGTTAGAACGTTTCCTTTGGGATATTATGGCCATCAAGCTCCTTGACCAAGATCCCAAACAGTTTGAAAAACATAAAACAATTTAGCCAGTTTACACTGCGTGCATTTCCATAATGCTGTTTGTTTATTGCCTCGAAAATAGGGTTAATTGCATATTTCCGACCTTCAGAGAATGCCCTGACACGGAAACAAACATAGACGCCCTACGAAGAGGCGCCTTCTTTCAACACAACCCTTAAGCCGGCGCTGTAAACAAACCATTTGTGTTGATCTATGCATATTTTGCAGGTGCCAACTTTGCTATATAGGCGAAATGACAAATCACTTCTTGTATAATTTTAGTGTACACTTTAATTCAGTATTTGCATAAAACTTAACCCTCAAATGGCGACTTTTATTTGATGAATGAGGCGATTTTTTATAGCTGACAAATCACTTTAAGCAGCTGAAAGACGTATTCCAAGTCGAAATAAGTCTTGGCATTAATATTGCTGATTCGTCGATAAAGTCTGCGTAGTGACGTAGTTAGGGTTAGATTAAGGGGATCAATCTCCCCATGTGACTACGAAAGTTATGATAGTAAAAATACTGGTATGTATTTGTAATAAGTTTATTACATAATAAGTTTAAGACAATATTTAGGTTATGAAAAATTTTAAGAGAGCAAGAAGGCTGCAGGTTTGTTTTGTGTGCTATGTTAGCAGCGAGTTCGACAGGAAGAAGTTGTTGTTTTTGCATTAGCATATGCGCACGGTAGATGGCGCCAGATTATGACAAATTGACCTGTGACGTGACGGCTCAATATTTGCAGCTTCAATTGTGCTCTAATTTCGGCTAGAATATTTTCAATAGTGTACAATTCATATAGTTGTTATTTTTCTTGTTATTGAATCTTCGAAGGAAATATATTTGAAATGTAGAAGTAACCCCTTTCTTGAAACGCTAACTACGTCACTGCTGCCAAGAAACATATCGTAACCAACAGCTGTGACATATGGCGAAATTTAATCAATATTAAAGTTATAATAATGAATGTTTAGCAAAGCGGTACAACACCTTCTAATAAATTGATTACTCCCTTCTGATTCATTGCCCAATAATAGCAGCTGTAAATAAGTAATATATTTTCGATAGAAAATATGTATGTGAATCAATGGTAACGAAAAAAAAACAACTTGAACTTTAAACCAAAATGTGATTCCACAGACGAAAGCATGACTGTGCACAGTGCTGGGCACAAGTGTGCAAACGCTTTTGTGCGCTGACTTTTGAGGCGCAGTGTTTAGGTGCGTTATTAGATCCCCTTGCAGAATCAGCAAAATTGAAGCGATTTCCACACATTTTGCCTGTCAGGCAGCACAACAACAACAAAGACAACCACGACGCAGAGGCTATAAATATATGCCATACATATATTCTTAAAATTTTAAATTAAAAAAAAAAAACACACACTCGCACTGCAAACTACTAATGGCACACGCTTCGAGCCAACATATCTTGTATCTTACGCTTTTAAAGTTCTTCAAGAAAAATTGGTCAAATTTTTGAATTTCGTATGATGAAGCTGCTAATGCTCGACATTTGTTCGACTTAAATTCAACGAAATTGGCAATAAAAAGGGCTAATGTTAGACATGCCAGCAAAAGCTACTCGAACCATAAAATGCACGATGAAAGTGCCGCAAAGATGATATTTCCCCTAATGTGGCACCAGGCGGACCAGCAGCCACCGGCCTTATATGTAGGTGGCCTTATCCGCAGCTATTGTAGTGGAATTTATGCTTTCCACTTTGGCCGCATTTGTTCAATATTTATTTATATATGGGGCTCAATCAAGTAGAACCATTCGAATCCCGAACTATACGAACCAGCCAAACAAACAATTTTCAAGGGGCGGCAGCAAACGGAAGCCAAAAGTGTTGAGATCCGTATGTGTTGGTTGGGGAATGGATTACGGCTTGTCTAATGAAAAAATATGAAATTTAAAATTGACAGCATTATTTATGCGCCTGGCATTGTCTTGGCTGAGTATACTACGTGTATCTATGAGATGCAAGTCAAGCATTCAGCGATTATGAGATACAAAATACAAATGCTCAAAATCTTATAAACAACACAGCAACACACAAAACTCTAAATTAGTTTCAAATATTTTAATAACATTCTAAACATTTGTGAATAGATTTATGTTTTAGTGTGATTGTCTCTGTCACTGTTTGTGGGCGTCTAGGGGCCCTATTTATATAGAGACATAGACACACTTTATATATCTAAGCGTTATTTATTTGCGGGCCCTTAACAGGTGTGCGTAAGATACAAGATTTATTTAGTTTTTGATACCATGTGATAATGATTTATTTGTTTAGACATTTTGGGCGCATACTTTAGGTAAGTATTTCGAAACAATGCAGTTGACTCTCTCTTACTTTTTAATTAGTACGTCTGAGTTTCATAAGAACAACGACCTTATCTTGCTCGTCAAGCAATACTATAATATGGTGTTGCTTTTATCAGCCTTATAAATATTTCATGGCTGATTGTGTTCCATGTTGCCCATATTCTTTCATACGCATGTTTTTCTTCAAATCATTAGGCCCAAGATGCGAAAAAAACCAACAATGTAAGCGGCAGAAACTTAAATTAATTGGAAAAAACAATAACAACCATTAAAATAAAACGCTGCTCATTTATTTCAATTAAATACAATTAAAAGAAATATAAATTCCCTCCAAGACTGAAACAAAACAAACCCCTGCACGATATGTTTCAATTGTGCGATAAGTTGGAACGAGTTTTCAATGGTCAGCTCAAGTACGTTGAAGATGTGACATAGCATATACATAGTTGTTATATGGCTCTTGTATTGCCGAATAGTCCAAACAGCAAGAAAATAATCTACGCTTTCTGGGACGTCACATTTGCTTTACGAAATTCGTATTGATATAAAAGTGTGCCTAAATAGATCTGATGAAATGGGTAAAAGTCCCGAACTCCGATTCTCTTAAAATAAATGTGAAAATCAAAGAGATCAAACTTAAGCAGCGAAACGAAAAAATGGTTGACCTAAAACTCCTTTATCAAAGTAGTGAGTCCGAAAAACTGAAACGGAAATCGAGCTGAAACACCAAATGCAGTTTTACTCCAGTATAATTAAGAAGTTATAGAAGACACATTATAATTCATATGAACATGAAAATAATCTACCCTTTTTTACTTTTACTTTAAAATTGGTTACTACAAAATTCGGATTAATAGAAAAGTTTGCCTAAAAAGGTCTGACTGAAAAGGCAAAAAGTGTAACACTTTTCGGTCAATCCGAATTACGTATAGTGAATGTCAAAATAAAAGCTATGAAACTGTTATATTGAAAGCAAATTCATACGAAAACGAAAAAAAAAAAAAAACAATGACTTCGAAAAACGAAAAGCAGTTTGAAAAACTTTAATATGGTAAATACAAGTCAACACAAGTGCGTTGAATATGTGACATATATAGCTCTTATTTGGGTCTTATATTGCCCTATCAAATTGGTAAAAGTGCTGAATTTTTTTGTCAATCCGAACCTCGTAAAATGAATGTGACCAAAACCGTTGGAGGTGTTTTATGTTAAGCAGCGAGTTTAGTACTATCCATATAAATGGTTGAACCGAAAATCTTTTATCAAAATGTTATTTGAGAAAAACTAATAATCTACATTTTCTTTATGAAATCAGGATAGAATAAAAAAATTTCACATAAATAGGGCTGATTAAAATGATACTGAACTTTCCTGTCAAACTGAATGCGAAAACCAAAACAGATGAAGATGTTAGATATTAAGGATGAAATCTCTGCGCGCAGAGCAGAGGAGTCTATACGTCTATATGCTCTACATCAGCAGCGTAACCCGGAAGAAGAATGAATAAACCAAAACAGATGAAGTTGTTTAAGTTTACTCAGAGAATGCAAAACATTTTAGGCAGAGAATCCAAAACGTGACCAAAAAAAATGTTAGTTTAAGCACCTTCACCAAAGTAATGAGTTTGAAAAACTGAAAGAGAAGTAATTTAAGCTATGACTCCAAACGAAACCGATAAATGTTTAGGCTACAACTTCCTAATTGACGTTATGACTCCGAAATGATGTAATGGAAATCATACATGCAGTTAGGGAATGCCAGATTCTGTAGGCCTAGTAGATGAGATGGTAGAGAGGGTATGGAAATTAAACGCGACTATTTGCATCGGGGCAATTGTAAAAGATAAAAATTAAACACATTTACGATGATTTATGATAATCATAAAAGTAAACAAGTTTAAGAACAAGCACATAGTTAGTTACTTAATAATTTTACTAAATTTTAAATTTATTGTTTTCAACAGGACACTAAAGAAGCATTGCGAGCAAGTAACTGCCCCGATAATATGTTTCTTTAACCTAGATTTCGTGACATGGTAGCTTTTCTAAGTAATGTATTTTCTAAGCAAAAGTCACGCCATTTTGAACATTGTGAGAAATAATACAAGAGTTACAACTGTATATAAACACAAAATGTCTTTCTAGTCCTAATATTTAGGTTAAAGCCTATCAAACGAGTCCCTGTTTATCATCAAAGCTTGTAACTGGAATCATGCAAGACCAACTTATATAACATTGCGAAATTTTCGAAATGTCCTCAGAATGCCCTGTTAACTAAATAAATAAGATTCGTTTGATGAACAAAAAAGTTGTTGCTTTGTAATTACTCAGCTATCTAACTACTGGGAAAACACATTCGTATAAAGCAGGTATAGGAAAAGCTGAGAAGTTACCACTGGTAACTGCGAAAATGTTCGTATACATGCTGTTGTAACTACTATTGATGCTTGGGTTCAAGATGCCATGTAGCAATTTTAGACCAACGATTATAAATGTCTAATAACATTCGATTCGGAGACAAACTCATGAAGAAGAGATCAAATCGAACGAAACGTTCTAGAGTTATGCGCTGTCAAACGTTTAGAAAGTGTTCTTTAGTTATCTCTTCAAAAGTTAAAGTATGACCGTTTCGTTCTCCAAAATATTCGTTTTATTTTATAGTCTGCTTGACTCAATTCCGATTTACTTCTTACAGTAACTTGCCTAGTTAATGTCGCATTCGCACTGATATAGATCACAATATTAGTTGTTATTATTTTTTTTTTTTTTTAATCAATTAGATTATTCTTTCAACAAAGTCAAGAGATAGTAACGGTTCCTAGTGCTTTAATGTTAAGTTTTAAAACAGCGAAACAAACACCAAGTCTAGATTGTGAATAACCCTATAAAGATTACGAAGCATCAAGTGATAAGAGCTGCAGAGCGATTTACGTTTTTTATAAGGTGCTATAAGGCGGCTTATTAAAGTTAATTGCAGTCTATATAACGGTTTCACGCGTCCCAATTAGCTCTCAGCTATACTCTATATGTGACCATAACTGTACCAACTACTTGTTGTTTATGTATCTGCCTCAAACCGACGCTGTCTCTTTAGTCAATTGAAATCAATTTAACGTTTTTATCTCGTTATGGAAGTAGGTACATTTTTGAGTCTGGTCTGTTGGCAAAGGTCTTATGCGAGTAGCGTATATAGGGCGCTACGCACTCAAAACGCACGCCCGTAACCTCTACAAATTGTTTTAATCTATAAGTGATTGATAACCCCCGAGCCTAGTTTAACACATGCCACAAAAAGCAAATTTTGTCTGTAGAGAACTTTGCCGTTTCTTTGTCACTCTTACCTATAGGTTAGCTGGAAGTTGTAGTATAATATTCCATTTAATGGTTATGATCCGTAATGTAACGATTGTAGGCGTTAAATAACATATTCAATGTTCACTTATATGCACTTATAATGTTTAAGATATTGGTTTTCTTTGTTCTATATTAGAGATCACAGGAACACAACATGTTTCGCTTTAATTTTTATTTCTATCGTTCTTTTAACGCAAATTTTTGGAAATTTTTTAGACCGCAATATTTTGTATGCGCTTTCTGAGACCATTGACCGACCGGAACCGTCCAATTCAACCGCAGACTTGGAATTAAAGTAGCAATAGCAGCAGTTTGTTTCGGTTGCCTTTCGTTGCCGCTCGCGAGCTGATAGCAGAGCGCTCAACGATAATGCACGATGAAGTGGGCAGAGACACAGGCAGAGCGCAACGCACTGTGCACAGTTTTTGTCAGTGAAATTGAAAAGCTGAAAATGAAAATTTAAGAGTGACGTTCTCGCTCAGTCAGTCGCTCTTCTTACTGCTACTGCCGCGAGATCGCTCTGATGCGACAACTGTATGCTAACTAATGATAACAATTGAAATTGATACAGATACAGATACAGTTTCAGATACAGCTGCAGTGTCTTAGGTAGAAAGGGATCAATCCCAGCGAGTACCGGCAAAAAATACAAATTTTGAAGTAATAAATCGTGCGTATGGGAAATTTGATTGCTTACAAACAAGTCGTACCTAATAAGCCAGGATTAGTTTATTCTATTGTTCTCTTGAGAGCAAACCTTTTAGCTAACTTGTGGAATCCTACCATTTCTACTAATACCTCGCTGAAATACTAACGAATCTCAAAAGGTTGAATTAAGCGAAGAGCTCAAGAGGATTCATGCAAAAGACAATAAATCTTTTGAAATTCACGAAGCATTTCTGAAACTGCATTGTTCGAAAAGAAATAAGAAACAGATACAAAATGTTGGCAAAATGACTTCTTCTTCATTTTATACAGCGATGGTCAAGGACAAGATTCCTGCCGATTCTGCTCCTATGTTGTGTCAAACACTCACTCTGTAGGGAGTTTCGCGTGGGATCCAATTGTTCATAAACAATAGGCAGATCAAGATCCCTAACGTACGAACCATTCACAACTATTGATGAGCCTCAGGGATTTGTTATACAACGTTTGGGCCCTTTTGCTGACTGTACGTCGAAATTGGGGTAATAATCTGTTAACGTTTTCTATTAACTCTAAGCATCCAGAACAGTAGATCCGCATAGCATTTTCTCTTCTAAGTAAATCTGAAACTTCAGTTTCTCTTTCTTTCGTTCTATAAACAAAAAGCAATTCGTCGTTCTGGACTTTTCAAGAGTTTGTAAATAAAAAAAAATCTTCGATGGATTTCTGGCTTAGTGCTGAGTAGCTGAAAAATATAACAAAAATCTAATGTTATACAAAATTTCTTACTGAAGGGACAGCAGCAATGTAAAGCGTATAGCCGTTTTAAAATTCGTAGTAAGGATAATTGTCCAGAAGAAATTTTGCAAATTGAAATTTTTTCTTCGATTCTGAATACATCTACCAAATAAAGATAGATTCAAGCACTTTCGAGGAAAAATTTATGAAGTCTTATACCAAGTCATATTTCGCCTATCGCAAAAGTCAAGCTACGCCGCTGGGGAAGCATACATATTTCAATATCGGATTGATTTGTTGTTTGGGCCCCTTTGATTTTGGCAGCTGTTGATTGTACTAACTTGTATGATACATATAGTAAGTATTTTCCATTCAGTTCGTCATTCATTCAATTAGCAATTAAATGTTAACGAATCTTGTCATACGAGCTTTATTAATGAAGTTAGCACGCTTACGCATACACTACGGTATAGGAAGATCGACAAATTCAATACCGCAGCGACACATTTTGATAAGCCGAGTGCGCTACATGTAAGAGCTTATCAGCAGCCTTGTGGCTATTACATCTGAAAATCAAAACAATTTAAGCAAAAATGTTTTGTTTTTATCACCTTTTATTTGGTTTTTAATTTTTCTTAAATTGTTTCAGTTTAATTTGTTTTTGTTTACAACATTAAAAAAGATATATATATATATAGTAGAAAAATATGAGATGATTAAATGAGTTACTCATCTTTTTCTCTCTTTTTGCTTTGAATATGCATTAGAATTGCTTGTAGTCTTTAGTTGTTTTCGAATTTTCCTATAATTAATTGACTTTAGTTAATGATTTGATTCATAAACTAAAGTTACATTGTGTTAAATGAATCCCAATCTCAAGTTGTAAAGGAGAGTTTTGAGAATTATAAATAATTATTGTTCATGCCAAATCCGAAACGTTTGCTTTTTTTTAACATTTTTTTTTTAACTTAAAATTGTTTTATTTTAAAACTTAATATTGTTTCACATATTGTTGAGCAAATTATAGCTGCCTTAGCATTAAACATATCTTGTTATTCATTTTAAGTTCACAAATTTTTTTGTTGTTTTTTTTGTAATTTGTTTTTATGCATTTTTTTTTAATTTTTCGTTTTTCGATTTTTATTCGTTTTTTTTTTAAATTTTTGTTTTGTTTTCTTTCCTTTTTTCTTCTAGCATTCATTTGAGTTTTTTTTATGAAAAACTTATGAAGCCCTAAATAAATATATTTCCATTTTTTTTTTTCAGTTCTATGCATAGGATTTTTTTTTAAGTTATTCGTTTAACTAGCTTGTGTAATACATCTGATGTTTTTAGTCAAACTAATCACAACTATTTTTACATCGATCGACTTGTCAATCGCGCTTTTATTGCAAGAATTTCGTATATGTATGATTCTGCTTCTCTTTATCTTTTTCGTTTGTGTATGTGTGTATGTAGATGCTTAGAGCATAGGCCTCTTAACAGTTGTGGACTTACTTCTATCACATCCTTATTTTTCAGCTCCAGAATTACACACTTTTGGACGGTGTTTTGCATAGGAGGTTCTACTAGTTCTCCTGTAGACGCAGCTTCTCAACAATATTTGTATTCTGATAGAATAAACGCACCACCTGTGTATCGCCCTTCGTTGCCAGAATCTCCACCTGGAATGTCTCTGAGAAACGCGTGTCAATGAAAGCCTGTAATTCGGCTAGATCGCATTTAGCTATAGCAGCGTTTTCCAACTCGCAGTGCTTGCTGTAGCGCGGCTCCGTGGCAATGACCTCGGGCAAATGTCGGAACTGTGTAGTAACAGCATTGTTTCCAAAATCTATAAAATGCACCTCGCATTTACCAGCCTCAAGCACCTTCACTATTTCAGCGCGATAAAATACCTCATCTTCGGGAAACTGTGCCACACATAAAGCACCCACTTTGAAGTCGTTGAAAATCTCAAATTTTTGCTCAGCATCAATCATTTGGTATGTCAGTTGTTCCAATGCTGGCGCATCCTGTTCCATTTGTATGTAGAACGATGTGGGTGCATCATACTGCACCACAACGCAATTGTGTAACTTGGCCACTATTGGCTCTTGCCTGCCAGCGACTGTGTCAGCCAGCTCCTTGGCAAAATCCTTGTAATTAATGCACAATTGCACGGTTTGTTGTTCATTACTGTCATCGTTTACCTCAGTCTCTAGTGAAAATTTCTCGCCAAAGTGATTTTCCAAGAGTGCTGCCATTGCCGCCTCTAACGTGGCATCATCTACGTCGGCAGGAGTTTCATTAAGCTTGCAGTGAACTGCCATTGGAGGAATATTTGATATGTCCTCTGGTACTTGATACAAGTATTGCGACGAAATTGTGTTTCCATAGTCTATGAGGAACACCTCATAGCTTTTTTTGTCTGATAATATGCTCTTAATGCATGCGCGGTAGAAGCAAACGTCTTCTAAAGAGTAGCACACACAGTTTTGTTTCACTGCGGCCTTTTCAAGTTTCACCAACTGTTCTCTCTTTATCAAATGCAATGTCTTATTTATGAGCTCCAATTTAGTGGCATTTCTTTTCAACTGAACCCAAAAGCTCTTGGGCGATTTTCCATGAGATATGATGCACTCTTTGCTTGTACGGTAGTCGTCTACAGGTTTCAGTTCAGTTTCCAGAACTTTCTGCAAGTGTTCGTAAATTTCAAAAGCATTCTTATCTGCGGTAGTCAGCTTCACTACCGGTGGAGATGCAAATTTATCCACATGCTCTACTACAACTTCTCCATTACAGCTATCAACTAAAGCATCAAATGCGCCACTGGCCAATTTTGGATGTTTCGAAAATTTCTCACACTGCTCCAAAGTATGCTTTTCGGCCAGCGGTTTAACATCTTTGAGCTCAGCAGGCATTGCATAAAGACAGTCTGCCATGGCCTGGTTGCCGTAATCTATAAATACAACGCGATATTGTTTATTCAGGACTTTCAGCACACGTGCTCTATAGAACTCCTTATCGTCTGAGAATTGCGCTACGCACAAGTCGCCTTCTTTACAGGCTTCCTGCAGCAAATCTAGTTTGCGGCTACTTAAATTTTCGGATATGTTTTCTATAAGCACAGAGTTCTCGTGGAATTGCAGATAAAAACTGTTTATACTGTCTACATGTGTAACGATTGCTTTGATTTGTGTTGTTTGTTCTTTGTGGCTCTCAGTGCTGACAGATATTTGCTTTTCGTTAAGTTGTTCATCAACTACACTGCGCTCGCACAGTGGCAGTAGTTTGTCAATGATATTTTCCTCATCTACGAACAAATGAAGCACAACACAATCTGTGCCGGGCTGTAATAGCTCTGTGGTAAACACCAATTCGCCTTCGCCCGATATTTCGACGAATTTCTGTTCGGCTTCATCTGACCAGCACTTGTACTCTGATGGCAACTGCAGTGAACATTTTGTGGAGAGTGGAGGAATATTGGCCATTTCTTGCGATAGCAATAGACATTTTGAGGTGGAAGACGTATTTCCATAGTCAATAAAACGCACTTCATAGCGATTCTCGGGTAACTTACGCAACAATTGGGCACGATACCACAAACCATCGTCTTCGAAGAGTGCTGCCACAATCAAAGATTTTTCAAAGTGCTCAATTTGTCGAAGCCTTTTATCAGCATCTTTTAGATATTGTTCGATCATATCTAAGACCTTGCAGTCACGGTCCAGCTGTACATAAAAGTCGCAAATCCTGTTAGCATGCGAGATAAAGCAAGTAGAGCCGCTGGGCAAATATTCCATTGGCTTGGCATAACCATCTTCAATAAGTTTCTTGGCCACATCGACGCCATCAATATAGATTTTAACATAGCTGCATTTTTGATGATTGCCACGAGTTAGATACTCATAACGCAGAATTTTGCTGTACGAATCGTTGAAAACGCTATTGGCGGCATCAACCCAATCGGCAGTTCCCTTAGGACAAATTGGCAGAGCAAAAGGCTCGCAATATGGCTCCAAGTGGGTCCACAAGCTCTGCTTAACGTCAGTAGTATCCGATACACAATCAGTATTGCCATAATCAATGAATTTCAGTACCATGAGCTCGGCGTCTATTATCTTGGCACGATACCATTGTTTATCCACCGAATACAATGATATGCATTCAGCGCCGTTGACAACGTTCATAAGTTGTGCCAATGATGGTGATACAATTTGAAGATTTTCTTGTAAACTTCTCAGGTCATACAGTTGGGGTATATGATGTACGTAGAACTGAGCTGGATTATCGCAATGACTCAGCACCACAGTAGGCAGTTCATTGTATGGATCAGGTGGTGGAACTGCTACCACAGCATCATTTTCTCTCAGCTGCAAAACTTCTGAAGTGGGTGGTATTTCCTTGAGTTCAACCTGGGTATCGCTTGTCATACTGACTCCCGAGTCTTTCGGAACAGGTGCTTCTTTGGGTTGGAGCTTGGATTTCGATACTTGTTCAACTACGCTGGGTTCAGCTTTTTCCGTATGTTTGTTGGGAATCTTCTGTTGCTTTTCCATCTTTTGCTCCTTCGGAGCTGCAATCACTGGTGCTGTCTTCACCTTCTTTTTCTCCTCTTCGTCATCAACTGTAAGATCCACAGTTTCTATGTATTCGAGTGTGTGCGGCTTTTCTTTGTCGAGCTGTTTCCGCATATAATCGATGTCGCGACCCGTAATTAATTTATCAGCCTTCAGTATATCTAAAACGTTTTGTTTGTTCTCCAATATGACATCGGCAATTAGATGATTTCGTCGTATTTCAAGGGGTTCAATAGTAACAATTTCTTCCTGTAAAATCTTGTCAAGCTGCGCTTTAAGTTTTTCATCATTATTGGAACGACTCATTGGCAAATTTATTTCAATGCCGTAGCTGCTTTTGTTAACGTAAAATTTTTTTTCCAACACTTTTATATCGTTGCGGGATAATTTCTCTGTGTTGCCGTAATCAATGTAGAATACTTCAACTTTTGAATTTTGAACATCTTTATCTTTGCCGATAATGCGTGCACGGTACCAATTTCCATCTGGGCAATGTGCTGCACAAACTTGGTCCTTTTCAAATTTCGTCAATGATTGTCCTATATAAGATTAATGTATGATTAGCTTCAGAACATTATGTGTTTACTTGGGGCTTACCATTGTTCGTATAGAACTCAAACATATCATCAAGCAACTCTTTTATATTTGCCTCGACATCGCTTGGCTGTACATATACACGATACGGCTTCGCGGTATAAACAACGGTCCCCTTGAAAGTGCTGAGCATTACGGGATATGTGCAAATGAAATTGGATCGATCATCCTTAAACAGCGGCATAATTGGACGTATGTATATACTGCAAAAAAAAAAAAGGGTTAAAAATTTTATACTATACTTAAATATATAAATAGTACCACAACTTACATATTGTTTTCACACACATCCTTTACATTAAACGCTATGGATTTGCCCTCGTAAAAGTCCTTAAATGGTTTTGCCAAGTCCAAGTTTGCCTTTACAAATTTGGTATCATCGTAGCTGCACAAGAAATTTACTGAACCGCAGCATTCAAATTGTATCTTAAAGTTGGTCATATCTCTAATGGTAGTAAATTTGCCGCGTATTTGCTGACCCGACAACAAACTAACGCAAACCTCTGAAAAAAAATAAAATGTATATGCAATTATGGATATTTAAATTGTAGAAATAAATACCTGGCGGAACTTCTGTCAGTACATTTGCCTTTACAAGCGTGTCTTTAAAAGATGTATTATTAACCAATAAATTAACAATAAAAGTATTATTGTTGTCTGCTTGCTTTTTTATAAACTCGCACTCCACTTTGGCATTAGTAGGAACATATTTTTCCATGCGATCAACTATATACAAATGGTCATAGTTGCTAACCACGCCATGCAAACTGCACCGATATGCCAAACAAGGCGGCTCTGCAAAACGTTGCTCAACCTGCCACAAATCCTCTGATGTTACAGTGATAAAGTTTCCAGCGTCTACACAAAACACTCTATACTTGCGCAGCATATGATTGCAAGCAATCACAGTGCCACGCATAACAGCTCCATCCTTACGACGACGCACTACCACACTGGAGCCAACTTTAATCTGCAACGGCTGATGTGGCTTTTGGCGATAGAACTGCTTCATCTCACGTAGCAAGTTTTCATACTTGGCAGCTAATCGTTTTGGAACAATGTAGAACTGGAATGGCGAGACCCACCAGCTTAGTTCAGCTAAATCCTTATTTGGTGTTTTTATTTCCTGTACTGTAAATGCTTTATCTAGCGGCATATATTTCTCTGGCTTAGGTTGGGATGCCTTTGAATCGATAGAAGTTGCATCACTCTCCGCCCCACTTGATTTCTTTGGAATGGCAGTGCCATCTAAAGTGGACTTTTGACGCTGGGGTTTTTGAGCAAAACCTTGAGGTGCATTTTGGGAACGCTGACTTTGACGTTGAGGCTGCTCTTTGCGTGGCGATTGGTTATTATTGAAGCGTCTGAAAATAATTAAAATTTTCAAATTGGGCTTGAATATCTTTTCGGAAGACAAGCAAAGCTACTATACTTACCCATTTTTGTTTTCATCTTTTCCATTTTGAACCGCTCCACGACCACGTCGATTTCCCTTACGCGGCGAGCTTGTGCAGCTATTAAAGCTGCTGGTGCTCTGGCTCTCAAAGCTGTTGTCCAAATTAGTCTCACGAATTCGTTCCGCTCTATGTTGCTGCTGTTGTGGCTGCTGACGTTTCCCGCCGCCAATTTGGCGAGCCGTATTGCCACCAGCTTGGTTCTCGCGGTTGTCTCTTGAACTGCTAGAGCTGTGTTTATCCCAATCTGAGTTTCTGTTACGGTTTTGTTTCTGTAACTGCATGCGATCCTCACTTTCCACAGTGGTAGAGTTAAGTATGTTTGGCTTTTCGGCCAGGGTGACAGGGGCCTCTGTTAAAACTGTAGATACAGAGTTTGATGGCGCTCTGCTAACATTAAATTGACCCTTCTCCAAAGACAAATATTGATCAAAAGGCATGGATAATTTGTATAATTTCTTCATGACATTTAGGTTTTTAGCTAGCAGATTGACAACATTCAAGCCATCGGGCTCAATGCGGAATACACGCACTGTAAAAGTACGACGCCGTATATTTGATTCCTCAGCCAACATCTCAAACTGATCGGTTATTTTGTCCTGACCCAGTTCACTATTTTCGAAGCCCTTTAGGCAACATTTTATGGATTGACGTGGCATTTGTAAATGCTTCTCAGCTATTACACCTATTAAATGTCTTTTTACATTATGCTCATATCCAAAATCAACATGACGCACTATAATAGACGATGCATCCACGCGTAGTATTTCGGCACGGTACCACTCCTGATCACATTTTACAATACATGGCGCGCCTAGCACAAATTGTTTTGGCACAACCTGATTTGTATTATAATACGAAAACATTTCATCCATAAGTTGTTCAAACTCTTTGATATTGTCCACCTTTTGTACATAGAAATTACTTGGGGATTCGATAAAGCGTATTTCAACCACATCATCATCTTTTAAATGTTGAGCTGCAGCATAAGCTTGACGTGAATTCTTGATCTCTACAAGCAGATCTATTATGCTTTTTCCCTGAAATTACAGTTAAGTAAATTAATAAAACATTCAAACAAAAAATTTTATAATAAATAAATATCTAGGACTCACATCTCGATATTTTAATGTGCAGGTCTGCACGGAAGCTACACTTTCGGCTGGCTGCACAGTTAGCTGAAAGTTATTATACAAAGCGGATTCCTTAAAAACGCGCTTCAAACTTTCATCAATTGGCGCCAGATCTTTAACTCCAGCCAATGAAAAGCGAAATGCAAACGGCTTTATGTTAAGCAAAGCCTGTGGTATATCATAAAGATCCCGCATCTCCACAACCGCCGAGTTTCCATAGTCAATGTATACAACACGAAACTTATTTGGATAGATAGCGCTAATGAGCGCACGATAACAATTTCCATCTTCAATGAATCGCGCCACGCATGCTGTGCCCACCTCCGGCGTTTGAGCTAACGTCAACAAAGACATGTGTTCAATTTGACCCATTAGTTTTTGTAGCTCACTGGTTTCGCTCTTAAGCTGAACCCAAAACAAATGAGGACCGTTTTCTACAAAGCTCACATCGACATCATAGCTCAGCCCAACCGTTAGAGTTTTGATCACAAATGCTGGTTTAAAACGTTGCTGCAGAGGAGAAGATGATGCCAATGACTGGTTCGCTTGCAACATAGGTTGCATATAACGAGCTGGCGGGACAGTAGTGGCCCCTGCAGTTAAATGGTATGGCAGCTTCGTAGGCGGCTTACCCAAACGCACATTGTAGTACATATTTACAGGTCTAGTAGGTAACTTTGTGTAATTGCTGCTCATTCGCAGATCTTCAATAGCATGATCTGATTCCTGATAAAAGGAACGACTGTATGGAGTTGTCGCGTGGTAAACGCCTGTCGAAGCGGTAGGCGGCATAGAATTGGTCTGAAATGAAATTATTATATTTATTAATATGTATGTCGATTTTTAAGCCTATCTATACACACATTAGCCAGTCCAATGTTCATAACTTCCTTTGGCACCGAATCGGTTGGGACAGCATTTAACTGAGCCAGTTTTGGCTCGGCAACATTGACACTCAAAGGTCTTGCTGGCTGCAGTGCAGTGGGCACAGAGCGCTGCAGTGCAAGACGTGCAGATAATGAGCGACTTGCGGCAAGTTGTTCACGTGCAACTTCCATTGGAGATTTCTGTACATTGTTGTTATTATTGTTAAAATATGTGTTGTTGTTATTGTTGAACGGCAGCTGAGGTGCATCTTTCCACATTTTCATGCAATGATCCAACAACAATTCATTGGTAATAGGCGCGCCAATTTTCCTTTGTTGCACCAGAAAATCTGCCAAATTGAAATCCTTCCATTGCACAGCGACAAACTTCTGACCGCAAATCTAAAGAATAAACAGTTATTGAACTTATATTTGAACATAAAAACAAAGAAAGTTTACCTCCTTTTCGAGACTTATTTGAACTGTCTGGTTTAGAACCAAGGCACTAACTTCGTCGAGCTCCGCTTTTTCCCAGCCAGCACAAATGCCCAGCATAATATAATGTGTGCTCAGAATTGGAGTGTTTTGAAGTAGCAGTGGTTGCTTTGGAAAGAGAAGCTACACAAAAAAAAAAGAAAACATTACAAATATAAGACAAATTTTAAAGCGCGTTTACTTACATCGGTGCAGTTCACGGTTTTCTTGTAGCCGTAATCGAGATACTCTATCTCAGCTCGCATCTTTGCCTGATCGCTCAACTGTTTGTCATCAATTGATGTATTTAGCACACGCGCCCGCATATACTCTTGATCACCGGGCGCGGCTCCAAACGTACGTTTAAACACACATAATATGCCCGGCAATAGGAGCGCTTGCTGGCGTGCCAAGGACCAGCTTGGCTCTATGGCAAAACATGTGGGCAGCAATTGTTCAATGCGTTTGCTAATTAAACTTGTTGTATCGCGATTAAGCTGTCCAACTATTTTTAGATAGGGCCCAACATGATCCAAATGCGTGATGTACAAATCCACGCTCGATGAGCCAGCTTTAGGCTTTCCGTTCATGATTTATGCTGCAATTATAATTACAAATTATGGTAAAGTGGCATAA
This sequence comes from Chymomyza caudatula, assembly GCA_035041775.1. Classification (NCBI taxonomy): domain Eukaryota; kingdom Metazoa; phylum Arthropoda; class Insecta; order Diptera; family Drosophilidae; genus Chymomyza; species Chymomyza caudatula. The sequence continues at coordinate 1,142,897 of JAWNKW010000040.1, read as the reverse complement.
GATAGACCTTAATACAACAAAAGAAACGACTAGGCCATGTCCAGTGTCTGTCAGTTCGTGCCAGGAGCAAGATATTTTCATCTTCACATGCATTCGGATGTCTTAACTTAGCATCTTACAATAGATTTTTAATGTTTATTGCTAATCCTTTGAACCTTTGAACGTTACAATGATCGTTTCTAACCTATTCTTCGAAATAAGTGCCGAATTTTCACTGCTTGCACAATCTTTCAATTTTTTTCTGATTGGATTTAATGATATTTTTCAACATATTCTTCAAAGCGAACCAACACCCGATTAAAACTGTGGGAATTTAATGCAATTAGGTGAGTCAGAATACACAGAGTATATTGTAGTCGGGCTGAAACGCTGGGTCACTAGTTTTCTTATTGAGACCCACATACAACATATGTGTACAACTTGGCAACTCTGTTCAAAATGAATGCATATGCTTAATAACAGTAAATGCAAACATTGGAATGTTTCTACGCACACATGCGCATATTTATGTCACACACAAACACAACCAAGCAACACACGCACAGCATGCAAAGACAAAAGTGTAATTAACAAATTCCAAAGTTACTTACGTTTTGTCGTCGTTGTCGTCCAACGTACAAATGAAAATACGCAGCGCACCGCCCTTTCGCCTTGTTTTCTTCGATACACTTTAGCAGGTGCCAGCGCAAACACAAATTGAATTCCAGTTCTTGTTTCTGAATTCTTTGGCTATATACGCGTGGCTTACTATGTTATTAAATTCGGTAATGGTTTGGCACAATATAATTTTCAGTATGGCGGGACGGGGGCTAACGCACTCTTCTGGGTGCAGTGAAATCTTACTTCGCGGAAGAAAGTGTTACGAGTGTATAGAAATAATCACATTCGTTTTTAGCTATGTTTCAGTCTTTCGAATTTCGTTTAGTCCTCAAAAATACTTGCTTTGCAAGCGCAAAGTTCTTTAACTGTATAAAATAGTTTTAAATTAGAAAAGTAATTAATCAGCGACAAATTTAATTTAATACGAAAAATTTTCAACCCAAAAGTTCCACTGCTCAGACAACGACGACGACACACAACAGTGTGACCGTGAGTTGCATAAAGAAAAAGGCCGAAAATTGCAAGAAAAAAACATCTTCTGCTATGTTTACACTCACTCTCATCGATACTGTGACATTTGTACTCATTTAACGCAAGTCAATGTTAAGAAAAATGTCACGTAGAAGTGCTGAAAGCGAAATAAAGATAATTAAGTTTAGCAGACAACAAAATAGTTAAGACAATATTAAAAAATATGACGTGGGATTGCAGAAAGCCAAATAAAGATAATTAAGGCTGCCAGACAACAAAAGTAACGACATACCTTCATTTTAATGTTTTTTCTAAATTGGAATAATTAAATTATTATGCTTAATGTTATTTATTTTTTAATGAAATTCGAAAGAGCTGAACATTTTCTTTCTGGGTATAAAATAGGGTTAAATTTGGCTTAGTGGCGGCTCATAAATGATGTCATCAAAATTTTGAAGATTTTTAACTGGTACTTTTAATTGGTACTCAAGACTTCAGTGGCAGTTAAACTAAAATTCCATCTCTAAAACTCTCAGCTGAATATTATTATTTGGACATGGTAGCAAGCAATAAATCAGGCATGTAATTAAACAAACTGCAAGCTAGTTGAAATGGTCGACTCCCAAGAAAGGGAGTAGTAACAATTAAATGATAGCATCCCCGAAGTTAGGATACTCTGCACGCGATTAATTTATTAATACTTTGTAGCGGAAGAGCAGTCATGCGTTGGTTCCCTCTGTGATAACCCCTCCTTTCTACCGACTAATCATGACGCCGGAGCCAGCGCGTGCACCGACGGCGACACCTAACAGCTGCTCACGCCATAGGTAATATGCTACATTTTATATAAACGAGATAAGACCTTAAGATTGCAACAGCTAAAGAAACTATGAACTATGATGAAATTATGGTGATGTCATCATATTACCGAATTTGTTCATAGAGAACATAAAGGTGAAGAAGATATTCAAGGGTTTTCTAATACTAAAGGCCAAAGAATTGTGTATTGCCGTCAATCGAAATAAATTTAATTTTACTATAGTTAATATGATTGCGTGTTTAAATATGTTTTAGAAGTATACCTATTGTTATTGTGTCATATTACGAACCAACGTGATGTCGTAATATATGGACGAGCCCTAATACCAAAAAGATAGAAACAACTGAACGAACATCAAACATATACATATGTAGTTCAGTTCAATAAAAAGATTACACCAATAGAAATAAAACAGTGCTTTGAACTATCATGGCACAGCTGCTTACTACTTGGCAATACTATACCTCTGGTTGCCAGCTGCTGTTTTAAATACTTTTTTTACGCTGAAAAATAATAATACATTGCTTTGCACTATATTCTGTGCATCTACTGTTTACACTTAATTGTGCCATCGTGACACTATCGCTTATACGTACCAAAATAAAATACCAACGAGTAGTTTAAACAGACTATCGATTGCAGCCGTGAGTAGATTGCACTTATTATCGATGTTGTTTTTATTCGGCATTTCTGAAATGATAATAAACAATAAAACCTAATTTAAACAAATGGAAACTCAAATAACAGATTTTTTACACGACTTTTTGGTAATTTTGGCGGCAATTGTAAACAGCATATTTAAAAAACAACCATTTGCCATTGTTATTCACAGAAAGTCGATTCCATTGAGGAGGCATTTCTCAGCGTCATTGTATACCAACCAAATGGCGAAGCCGAAAAAGCCGCAAATTTTGTTGACAACTTTGGTATGTACAAATTTAATTTAATAAAGTCCTTTTAAACGGAAATATTTTGTAGTGTCGGCCTTTGGCAACGTGCCCCAAGAGAACCGGGAGCAAGTTTTACGCCAATATTTGCAGGGCGCAGCTGGTGCAACAACCCATTCCTGCATGCAAGTGGTCATGGGCGCCTTGGCCAAATTAGTGGATGCACAATTAATAACAGCAAGGCAAGTGCATCATTTTAGGAAAACAATCTTGCTTTTAATGACAATTTTATTTTTAGAATGCTCTGCGACAAGGTGCTGTCCTGTGACAAATTGGATTTTGAGCACAAATCTTTCTGGATAGAAAGTTTTGTCCTAATCAAAAAGGTTATTGTGCACGTGGACTATAAAGGCGTTCGTGAGATAATGAAAATTTGCCGTGAAAAAGCGCAATGGTTTCCGCTAAACATAAACGTCATTTACCTGCCACAATTGCTGGTTGTAGAGGATCTGATTCGTTTTATATTTGATCGCAACAATTGCCTGCTGCCAGCTTATTTTATAGCTAATGAAATTATGCGTCCCTTTCCTTATCACTGGAAACTAAACAAACTGATGACAGATTTTGTGGAGGAATTTCGCACAACCGCCCAAATGGTTTCAATTATTGGTCATCCTCATATGCGGCCAATTGTGGAAAACTTTGGCTATGCCGATCACATGATGAACTCTTGGAAATTAGATCATAATACCCTAAAATTCAACTTTAAAGGCAGTCTGCCCTACGAGCCAGAGTTGTTAGAGGAACAGACCACTTTATTGCGCTATGTGCTTGATCAGCCGTATTCCCGTGAAATGGTTTCGGTCATGTTGAATCTAACAAAGCATCAAAAACAACGATATAATGCCTTGGAGGAACAATTGGTCAATATGATAATACATGCCATGGAAATGACGGAAACAAATGATGCCACTGCTGGCAGTGGTTTTAATGTCTCTGAGGAAGAGATCACACCATACGAATGGGTTTGGCTGCATCTTTCTTCACAGTTGATTTACTTCGTGCTTTTTCAGTTTGTATGCTTTAAGCATATTGTACTGGCTTTGCATGAGAAGGTGAGTGATAAGAACAGCTGTAAGATGTTTCTTTTAAACATTGTTTTATTACAGCTTTCCAAATTGGAGTTGCGCAAGGGACGCGATCAACTAATGTGGATACTCTTGCAGTTCCTCTCGGGCAGCATTCAAAAGAATCCGGTAACAATATAATAGCTCAAGTAATTCTATGAATTCTAGATTTCAACTTTATATTTCAGATTACCAACTTTTTGCCTGTTTTCAAATTATTTGACTTGCTATACCCAGAACAAGAACCCTTAAAACTACCTGACTGCAGTAAGTCTTCCATGGTACGACATATGGCGCCCATTTGCATATGGATTCATCTGATGAAAAAAGCGCGAGTGGAAAACATGAACATTACGCGACCTATTCCGATTGCTTTAAAAAATCACTACGAGTACGTGTGTTAAATTATATATAACAACTTAAACTTAACTAAAGAAATCCTGTTTTCCAGGTTTTTGCAACATCTCGTTACGCCTAATACAATTTTGAATATGACGCTAGGCAATGATTTTCGTGTTATCTTGATTTGCAATGCTTATTCTACCAACCAAGAATACTTTGGCCGACCAATGAACTTACTGGTCGAAGCGCTGAACGGAAATTCCAAATCTGCCAATGGCACACAGCTACCGGCTATGCCCTTCTCCGTAGGTGTGTTGGATAGCCTGACGGTGCACAGCAAAATGTCATTAATACACAGCTTTACCACGCAAATGATAAAACAAGCACAAAATAAGAGTATGGTGCCTACGCCCGCACTTATAGAGACGTATGCCAGACTGTTGGTGTACACGGAAATAGAGTCTCTGGGCATTAAAGGCTTTTTAAGTAGGTTTTTCGCTAATTCAGCTTATTCGCTTTATATAGAACTTTAATTATATATTTCCAGTCCAACTTTTGCCAATTGTATTCAAACATCATGCATGGGCCTTGCTGCATACACTCATGGAAATGTTTTCTTATCGCCTGCATCATGTACCCACTCACTATCGTGTGCAGCTATTATCCCAGCTGCATTCGCTTGCCTCTGTGCCACAAACAAACAAAATGCAGCTGAATCTCTGGTAAGACATAAAATTAAGTAGTCTCACATTTCCATTTAATAAAATTGTGTTATTTTAGCTTTGAATCAACTGCACTGCGACTTATAACCAGCATTGGTTCTGCTGAATTCCAGCCGCAATTGTCGCGTTACTTTAATGACAAATCTCCTGGCGCTGTGGCCTCCACTGAAAGTGAAGAGCTGAATCGCGTTCTCATATTAACGCTGGCACGTTCCATGCACATAAGTGGCGCTGGAGATGAACTGCAAAGCTGGTGTAAAGAATTGTTGGGCAGTATTATGCAACACACACCGCTTTCCTGGTCCTCACACTCGCTGGCTTGCTTTCCGCCAGCTTTAAATGAATATTTTACGCAAAATAATCCTCCTGTAGAAAACAAGCAGTTGTTGAAAAAGTCTGTTGAGGAGGAGTATCGAAACTGGACATCGATGTCAAATGAAAATGATATAATTGCACATTTTTTGCGACCAAATACAAATCCATTATTTTTGTGTCTGCTCTTTAAAATGATTTGGGAAACCGAAAACATAAGTCCCGTAGCCTACAAGTAAGTGTATATAGTTTACTGTATTAACACTGTGTTACAAACACTTATTATTTTTTTCTCGTTTAGAATTCTGGAAGGCATCAGCGCACGAGCATTGTCCACACACTTGCGCAAATTCTGCGATTATTTAGTTGCCGAAGTAGTAAGCTCTTCGGATGGCCGTGACTTTATACACAAATGCGTGGATACGATTAACAATATGATTTGGAAGTTCAATGTGGTTACTATCGATCGCGTTGTGCTTTGCTTAGCCATACGCACACACGAAGGTAATGATGCACAGGTTTGTTTCCTTATAATACAACTGCTGCTACTCAAGGCCTCTGAGTTGAGAAATCGCGTGCAGGAATTTTGCAAGGATAACAATCCGGATCACTGGAAACAGAGCAATTGGTATGTATGGTAGAATTCAAAAGCCAAATTTGGTTAATAAAAAAAACTTTGTTTTATCTACAGGCATGAGAAACATGTGTCTTTTCACCAAAAGTATCCGGAGAAATTTGCGCTAGATGAGCAGGCTTCACAAATACCTTTGCCTGTGTACTTTTGTAATGTGTGTTTGCGTTTTCTACCCGTACTGGATATTGTTGTGCATCGCTTTATTGAGCTGCCTATAACAAATGTTCATCAAATCTTGGAGTTTATACTGGATCACTTGAGTATTTTGTACAAGTTTCATGGTAAATCTAAACTTATTTATATTTAAACTTATTTGTATAAATATTGCATCTTGTTCGACAGATCGTCCAATTACTTATTTGTTTAACACACTGCACTTCTATGAACGCATTTTGCGGGATCGTCCTTCCCTAAAAAAGAAATTGGTGAGCTGAGTTAGCGTAAATTTCATGTTCAACTTTGTTATACATATATTTACAATATTGCATGCTTTAGGTCAGCACCATTACCAGCGCCTTTAGTGATATACGCCCGCCAAACTGGAGCGTTAGTGAGCCCTATAAGGTATATTTACAAAATCAGGAACTCTTATGGAGTCCCGAAATGAGTTACTATATGAATCTCATACGTCGTTTATCGGAGAGTAAGTATTACAATTAGCATTCGTGCTTTTCTAGTTCTTTAAACCTATACTATTTCCAGCCATAAGCGGCAAAAACATTTTTTATACCACCGATTGGCGTTTCAATGAGTTTACGAATGCGCCCACTCATGCACTTTATGTTACCTGCGTGGAGCTGCTAGGCTTACCCGTAGCACCCGCTCTAGTGGCCAACAACATAATCGATGTGATTGTTAATGGCTATGCGCTGATACCACAAAAGGAGATACACAGCTATATAAATGCCGTTGGCATTGTATTGGCCACTTTGCCAGAGCCCTATTGGAGTGGTATTTACGATCGGCTACAAGAGGTGCTGAATTCACCCAATATGCTGAAATGGAACAATCGTTTCAACGTATTTGAGCTGTTTAAGTTCAAGACAGTACGCGAGGCCATGGTAGAAAAGAGTTATGCCATTGTGCTGGCTGTGGCGCACTCTGTTTTCCATCATATGGGTGCCTTCAAGTTGGCTGCAATGACGCGTTATCTCAAAGAGAAGCTAAAACCATGCGTGCGCAACGAACATCAGCTGCTGTATCTTTGTCATGTATTTGGGCCATTTATGCAACGCATTGAACAAGAGAAGCCCAATGCTGTGGCAGGTATTGCGATTTTGCTATATGAAATGCTAGAAGTTGTCGATAAGAACCATGGACCAAAGCCGCTGCAGTACATGGATCAAATTTGCGATTTTCTGTAAGTTAGCTGCTTGATGTTAAAATTGAGTTAAGCCGACTATACTCCTTTACTTGCTTTTTTTATTAACTAAATTTGTTTCTTTTAGATATCACATCAAGTACATACATGTGGGTAATATAATTAAGAATGAGTCGGAAGCTATTATCAAGCGACTTGTCTGTCCTGCACTACAAATGCGTTTGCGTTTTATAACACATCTCAATCTGGAAGACATACATAGTGAGAAAAAGTAAGCTGTAGCATATTTATTATGTATAGGGGCTTACATTTGATATTTATATTCTCAGTGCTGACTCCAATGCCAATCAAATGGCACCCTCACCGCTGACGCAACAGCAGCCAATTGCACAAACAACTACAACAGCAGTGCCACTTGGCAGCGGCAGCGCTCCTAGCAATGCGCAGCAACTAATGAACCAGCATCAAATGTTCATGCAGCACATGCAACAGCAACAGCAGCAACAACAGCAACAACAGCAGCAGCAACAGCAGCAGCAACAGCAGCAGCAACATCAGCAGCAACATCAGCAGCAACATCAGCAGCAACATCAGCAGCAACATCAGCAGCAACAACAGCAGCAACAGCAACAACACCATATGCAAAGTATGGGCATGCGCCACAACTAGATTTAGTCCTGTAATTGAGTTCGAATCTAGTGCAGTTATAGTAACAGTCTACGTTAAAGTTTCTAAAGAACTGTTTCAAGAGATTCAAATTCGGAACTATTAGAAAACAGGAAGAGAAATATAATTAAGTAAACAGTGAACATTTAATATTTTCTACAGTAATATAGTGTATTTTCTTAAATAATGAATGACTCAAAACGTCATATATGTACGTATTATAAGATTAGTTACTAGCCTAAATTTAGTAGAAATTATCAACATATTTCAAGAGAACACCAACTGGACAGACTTGAAGCAATGAAAGTTTCAGCTCTTATCGGGAGCTATAACTTTATTTATTTTATGTATTCTCATTCTACCTTTACTTGTATAGCGCAAATGAATTAGTCTCTTTTATCGGTAATTCGAAGCGTAAGCTGATCCTTTTTTTTTAACTGTGTCTAATTTGTTATTTATTTTAGTCTACTTTTTACTTAAATAAATCGTGAAAGTATCTTAAAGAATTATTTTTATTACATTCTCTTAAAGAATATGATTGGAACACGTTGTTCTGCTTAAAACATGGCAAGGTAAAATAATTTTGTTATAATATTTGTAACACATAACAGAAAGAAGAAGACAAATACGTAAACAAGCCACATATCGAAATAGGCTCAGAAGTATTTAAAAATTATACAATATGATATGGAAATATAGCATATATGTACATAATTGTGGAAAATAAGTAATAAGTTGGCCATATAATACTTTATTATAACCCTCTGCGCTCTGAATCTTGTGGTTCACTCTGAAATCTTAGAGAACATGCTTAACATTTCCTAAATTACTATAAGCATGATACTTACAGTCTATAACACAGCACTCTCTCTGCAGGTTTTGAAAAATGTTCGAGTTTAATCTGTTTTTCCTAAATTTAAATGTGGTATTAGCGATGTAGTAGTTATTGTAAGCTATTATGAATTTTCGATAAGTTTGCGAATGCTTTTAATGCGAAAATGCTGCATGTATTGGGACAATGTTTGGGATGAGCCAATGTTCCGTGAGCCACAACAGAACGGCAACTTTGAAAATCTTGCCTGTGGTGATATGGCACTTCCGAAATTGAAAATATTTTAACGCAGCGAGACCATTGTTTAGAAGTCCATCCGAGCAACTGTGCCATCGTTACCAAAGCAAATAGAGACCAATGTGGAGGAATTCATCCAAGAGTATTCCATTTGAATGGAACGAATACAGCTTGGGAGGGTCCATTGGGCTATAAAGGCCTGAGCCCATTGCAACATACTTTCTTTTTTCAATAACGTGACATTGTCCTTAAATTAAACGATAAACATGTAACGTAGTCACTCGAGCACGGAGGCAAACTTTGATTTGAGTCTTATGGAACCATTTAGGTACCAACTATGGCTTTAGCAATTTAAATATTTAAATGTGTCCATGTATAGTTTAATACCCTGAATTTGAATCCGCAATTATAATTTACCCATCGTACTGTCTTACCTTACTCCTTGTTGGAGTTGAACACCCGTACGACCATCCGGATTGTCAGTACATTTCTGTACGCTTTCCGGGTACACGAGCTGAATTATAAATTATTATAAATTTATAAAACTTGCTATGTTACAACATATATTTACTTACTGTAATTCAAAATTTTCACTTGAGTCGAAAGAGATTCGTCCGTGTGACCTTAGAAAAAAGCGAATTAAACTACGATAAACGATTACTGCTGTATTGAAAGAGAAGCTTAAGTTAGGTTAGGTTTTATTGTATGTCCTTGACGTGCAATTGTGGAATAGTAGTACTGCTTTCAAGGATGCTGGCCAAACGGTTGAGTTGGTTCAATTGTATGGTTTAGGCTTTGCAGACATTGATTTTTAGGAAAAAAAATTCGTCATTCAGACAGTATATCACAATTTCACCGCATATTTTTGTGATTTTGAGATTTTCCGATTGGTTACGCTTGATCCAAAACCAGTTGTATAAATTCTGATGACGGATTCAAGTTAAGCCCGTCAAATTATATAGTAATACATACGTTTAGGAATCTGAATATTTACATCTTTCGTAAATCTGCCGCTAATTCCTCTTTTAGAACATATGGGTTTACCCAACATTTGTGGCGCTGGCGCTTGCTCCGTTTGATCTAACGCCTTCTTGACCACTATACACAATTCAACCTACTTTGCCCTACTTTTTAAATCAGCTATTTGGTGTTGAAATGTTCACATAGAATCAATATATCGAATTCAACAATAACCCATTAAATAATTTTTGATGTATAATTCTTTTGAAATAAAAAAAAAAGAATTTGATATTAAATTACCTTCATTTCGAGTTACAATTCATCTCCATCGGTAGTAAGTTCCCGGGTAATATGAGATTTGCTGACTTCACAACTCTCGAGATCCCGAATTTTTTGAAATACCGATAATTCGAAAACGGTGCTAGAAAATCCAAATTGGTTTCCGGATTCGAAATCAGCGACGAAATTTCACCGGAAAAGGTATGTAATTTATGAAATCTGGACAATTTTAAACAAAAGCTTCCGCCAAAATAAAATTTCTAATAAATATTACCTAAAAAATACAATAATCAAATAATATGCGTTAAATCGAATGTCGAAAAATAGAGCATTAAAAAAAATTGTATGCAGACAGTTAATATCCTGTACCCATTTCTCCGATGAAAACCAAATTTCTGTACAAATTTTTATATCGATGACTTGAGAGGTAAAGGAAACTTCGCTACGGGTGTAGGGGGATGATTCGGAAAAAGGTTAACATTGTTTGGTGTATGAGCCTAACATGAGTATACCAAATTTTATGGCTCTAACATAAACCTTAACATTTCTATAAAAATTGAAATTCTGTTGCAGTTTATAGGAGGACGTGTCTAAAATGGGCATATTATTATCCGATTTCTATCCGATCTTGATAATTTTTATTAGAAAGCTTTCATGGTGTGGGCGTAAGCCGCGAAACTCTGTCACAGGGGAACGGGGTAAGACATAATTCGATAAACTTGCCCTGCGTAGTTAAAATGCGCATCTTTTGATGCAAATCTTGTGTCTCTCTTATAGTCTCCGCGACATGGCTATATCGACTCGACTATTGCTCCTGATCATTTTTTCCCATGGAACATGACACTATGTGTACAGGGTATAAAAATACGCTATTGAGCTGCGACAGTGCGTTCTTCACAGCGCGACCTGCCAATCGTAGTGATATGCTCTATAGAATCTATAGTGTGTATGTATATAAATATAAGTAAATACGCACATAGTATACTCTTTGCTACAACCAAAGTGCTTATCAGAGAGCTTCGTATGCGCTGGAAATGAGAATCTAAAGAATAACCTGTCTCAAATCGCTCGTACAGCGTTAAGAGCCAGGTTTAGTTGTTCACCTCGCTCGCACAGCTTCACTTGTGTGTTGTCGTTCGAGTCGGAGCAATGCGCGGGTTTTGTGAGAATCTACTGAAAGCTTTGTCTGTGCTTCTGGCAGTGGCAGTCATTGTTAGGGCTGAACTTTGTGACAATGGGACAGGAGAATGCAAAAACTTAACTGCAGAAGCGTGTCCCGTGATATTTTATAATTTGCACTTGATCGGCGATAATAATGTCAAATACTGCGATGAGTTCACTGATGTTGTTTGCTGTCCTATTCCGCAAAGTAAACAGCGTGTGGAGCTAGTGGAAAATTCGGGTCGTTCTGCCATAGGTAAGTATATATTACATATATGACGCCACCTCATACTTGTTTGAACGAATACTCTTAATAACTTGTAGAATGCAAGCGTTATCATGAGCTGCTTTCGTCTGAATGCCGTCCAACGGCCTTCATTGTGGGTGGCAGCAAGGCGGATCCCAAGGAGTATCCCTTCATGGCCTTGATTGGCACTCGGCAGAAGGGCAGCGATGTTACCAAATGGGATTGCGGTGGCACTTTGATACATCCAAAATATGTGCTCACTGCAGCGCATTGTCTGGATACCACAGAGTATATTGCTGACTGACTGCTAACATCATGCATTCAAAACTAATAAAGAAAACTTTATTACGCTTATAGAACAAAGGAGGAGCGCTTGGATCCCAACTTTGATTCACCAAAATATGTAGTGCGCTTGGGCGAATTAGATTACAATAGCACCACGGATGATGCGCGACCCCAAGACTTCGAAGTGGTCAACTATATTGTACATCCTTCATACAATGAAGCCAATGCTGATATTAATGCCGATGAAGATGAAGAAACCAATCATAATGATATAGCCGTCATCGAATTGGATAGAAATGCTACATTGAATGCTTATGTAATACCCGCTTGCTTACCCTATAGCACCGGCAATGAGCATATACAGCTAACAGCCGCAGGCTGGGGTTATACGAAGAGTTCGGGCTATTCATCAACACATTTGCTTAAGGTCACACTGGAACGATTCAGCGATGAGGAGTGTGTTAAGCGTCTGGTAGATCGTAGAATTGATCTGCGCACACAGTTTTGTGCCGGCTCAGAAAGCAGACTTGCCGACACCTGTAATGGCGACTCGGGAGGGCCCATTTTCGTGCAGCATCCGAAATATAATTGTCTGAAACAAGTTGTGGGTGTTACTTCATACGGAGTGGTATGCGGCAATCTGAAAAAAATACCCAGTGTTTATACTAAAGTATATTTATACAATGATTGGATTGAAAATATTATATGGAGCAATTGAAAATATGCAAACTATCTTTTTATACCCGTCTGTTTTTCGAAGATTCGAGTTACAGTTCTATACATGACTTCGATGACAAAGAATTAAGAATATCATGTTTCTCCCCGTTTATTTACCAGTCGTAAAGTAGGTTTTACTGAAAAAACTGGAATTTCTCAATCAATTTCCATCAATTTCGGAAAGCGTATTTCAGACCTGTACCATGTAAGAGAAAAAAATTAGATAGTGCAAACACATATATGCACATAAACACGACACACACCTCTGTCGAGTTTCGAATTGATAGATTAAACGGAGCGACTGCAAACCACGAAAGTCTGCCACGGGAGAAAAGGGTGAGATATCGGCATGAATCGATAAACTTGAACTTTTCCGGGAAAATGCGCATCTTTTTGTAACATTTTTTTGCTCTAACTTATAGTCTCTGAGAAACATGTTACAACACGGACAGATGGGCGGACGTAATAATCGACTCGACTATTGCTCCTGAACATTTTTGCCCATGGAACATATGGTCTGCCATGCCTCCTTCTGCCTGTTACATACATTGCACAAATCTATAATACCCTTTTCCACTTTGTGTACAGGGAATAATTAGAATAACTACTCAACCCGTAGTACCGAAATGAAAAGTTATAGCCAGTCAGAACAGAGGTAAGCAAAGTGAAGTGAGTAAAAATGACGAAAAGATAGGCTTCTAGCTGTCACGAATACCGACTGGATAAGCCTATTTCAAAACCCATCTATATAGGCTTCTTCAGTGAAAATGTGCTCAGCTGACTTGATGGATAGATTCTTCTTAGTTGACTTGCTGTAAGCAATATAGGTTTTGGCTGTTCAGACTTTCCTTGAAATAACTTTTAACATATAAATTTGAAGCAATTCAAGGCAAAATCTGATCATTGGCAGAAGATTATTATTTGTACGTATGTATATCTAGCAGTATGTTTCAAAACAAAAGAAACAATTGTAGGGCTTGAATCTACTTTTAAATTACTTTACAACGGTATACGGCCCGCCCAGATGAAAGTCCAAACAAAAGTACCAAATTGGCTCTATAGCGTCGCTCCAGTACCGGAACTAGTGTGGGACTCACGTTTCGACAGTTCTTTTGCGAGACAACTATCGCACTTTTTATCCAGAGCGAATGCTACGAACTGATTTAGTTTAGATGGAAATGGTCTAGCCAAGGATCAATTCGTAGTCCATTTCCACCTGAAACTAAGGCAAGGCGGGAGGTGTGCGTTGCTCACGCCTGAAACGGACTGCTGCTTTCGTTCTGAGACAACTGAAACGGACTGCCACCGCCTGCACGCTTTTTGAGCGCAGTGGCACAGTTAAGAGCCAATATTTTTATTTGGTTTTAGTCTTCAATATGAGGTATAGAATCGTTTCAATTTGTTCGGCACGAAAATACAATAATATTAGTTAATGTACATATTAATTAGATAGTCGTCATAACTAGGAGTGATCCACATGAACTTTTCATGTTTTCAGTTTTTTTTTATCATGGGAAGCTTCAAAGACTTTGTAACCCATTCTCATGTCAAAGCAAACACAACAGACTGTCGGCTCCTTTCTGTCATTCCAGGGCGTAACCAGCATTCGAATTCCATCAAGTCTCCACTTACCATCATTCTAGCAACTATCGCTCGACTGTACACAAACTGACTAGTCTTGTACTATATGTTAAGCGACAATTCACACTTGAATTGAAGGGTTGCCAACTTCTCTGCTGCTGCTACAGTAGTAACACAATTTGTTCACCTGGCTATGTTCATTTCTGTTGACTTGGACTTGTCAAATTGTTTCTCCGTGTAGCGAGTTCTCGGTTTTTTATTCAGAGAGTCAAACCCAATATGAACAGGAATAATCTATGGCACTGTAGTAGATTAACTAATAGTTGACCCTTATAAAAAAATAGTCCATATAACATTTTCGTATCAAAAACTTTTGTTAATTTTAATAAACATAATAGTAATAAATTTGAAAAATGATTGTAATATATGTATATATATATAATATAACAAATAGAATTTAATTTATATATGCATTCACTTATCATGGCATGTGCATATGTGTGTGTGTGTGTGTATTGTGATTGTGTGTGTGTGTCTAATTTAATGAAAACTCTTTTGCTTGGGCTACAGTGCGCTGTGTGTTATAACTTAGAACTAAAACCCAATTAAAGGTAAACTAAGTGCTAGAGGACCCTGTAGAAGACCAATTGACAGCCATTCATTGGTTGATGATTGCTCATGGTTGTTGATTAGCTTGAGTAAGACTAGGCATTGCCTTCAGGCCTCATTATAATCTAAACTCTGCCCGCACGTCTACGTTCCTGCTGCTCCTGCTTTCTAATCTCCTGCTGTTTGTATACAAACAAAGGACGGAAGACAATGGCGCGTCGGGGACGACTGTCAACCACGCTCTCAGCGGCACGGCGTGTGCGTGCTGTGTACGGACGGAACAGATCCGACTTGGTAGAGTCACGACGATACAATGTGCTCAAAAAGTCATAATAGGGACGTGAGCGCAAGCTGTCCGGCTGTTGCAGTGGTGAGCTATAGCTAAACGAGCTGGGCGTCTCAATGTCCAGCAGCGTGTGTGGCTCCTCCTGTTGCAGCTGTGGTGCTGGAGCTGGCGATGCTGTTGCCAAGCACATCACACAGAGTACAAAGGCCAGTCCGGAAAACTGCGGAAACAAAATTGGCAAACAAAGCAAATTGGTTAATAATGAAAGTAAGTACTAAAAAACACTTATGGATAAATTAGCTATGGTTACGGATAGACTAGAAGGTGTGAATAGCAGCCGGAGGCCAAAGCATTCTGCAAATCTTGATGCTGCTTAGAACCTGTCTACGTTCATATAAGAGATACAAGCGAAAAAAAAAATCAACTCAATGATGCTACAGCTTATGTTTTAAATTAGCATATAATAATTAATTTAAGTTAAATAACAACAAAACAAATGCTAAAGCCGTAATCAAATTTAATTTATAGTCACACGTAAAATATTCATGAGCACGTCGTGAATTTGGTAGGCGGTATCGACCATGTCGCTTACTTATGAAATCGTTATGAACTCGTAACTAAATGCAACAATGCAATTAATGGCCACCAAAATATATGGCAAGAACCAAAGCCAGGTGCTAATAATAATGTAAATATGCGGATTTGCATAGAATGCAATGAACCGGATATGGAACTTAGGGAGTGCTTCTTGCTGTGACTATGGAAGACATGCCACATTCTATGGAGCATTCTTTCTGTCCCATGCAAACACATATTCCACTTCTGTTGTTCTTGTACGAAAAGCCGTGTTTAAGCAACTCCTCACCTCCTGTTTTGGTTTACACTCTTAAGAATTCCGATACACTTGTATAAGTTTCTAATGTTTATATATTTGTATATGGTTTCGTACTATAGGTTTATTAGGCTTTTTTGGAAGCTTATCTGTCATTCCGAATTCGTTAGAGTGAATGTGAAAATCGGAACAGTAAATATAAGCTTTATTAAAGAAAACTATTCTATGTGACAATCGCATTAGATGGGAATATCTCGTATCTAAACAGCAACAGTTCCGGATGAATTGCCTACCTTTGAAGCCTGTTCTGGATTTCCATGCGGTTTGAAAAGTAAATTCGATGGAAAAAAATGTCCTAACAAACATTTCCTAATGCTTGCTCTTTTAACAGCTGTCACATATTTCAACTAAATTTCTATTTTATTGAATTTAAATGTAACACAAATGTATTGTAAAACATTTGGAATTCAATTGCAAAGGATTTTATTTGGAAAATGGAATTCAAGGTGAAAGGATTTCAATTTGAATGGAGTTTAATTGGCATGGAGTTCTTTTTTCATGATGCTCTATAGTAATTCTTTATATGAAAGGGATTCGAAAGGAATTTAGTTCAGGCGGACGTCAATAGTAAAGGTTATCTGTTGGAATTGAGTTCAGTGGTTTTGTTTACTATTGATAATGGGTTTCAATTAGAATGTAGTTCAGTTGTAACTTTGCTTAGAAATCCTTTTCGATTCGAATGCAGATCAAGTGAAATGAAAAGAGAAACAATTTCCAATTGATTCAATCGTAACACTTATTTTTATTAAATGCAGTTGGAATAACATTGAAATGGAAATCAAGTGCAATGAAATTAAATTCGTGTTGGAATTGAAATTGCTTCTGAATACTGTAGAAATTGGTTTTGACTATTTTGAGTTAATGATGCAAAATTATTCGCTATGTCGCTGGTGTCTTAATATCTTGTCTACTCTACGCGTCAGGAGAGAGTAGGCCATCTCTTTTACTACTTACTTTGGGAGCAAATTGAAAACATTAAACGCATTTTCTGCAAAATTAAGTTCTGACTGTCTTCTATTCAATGAGCGTTATATGCTTTTAAGGCGCTTGAAGAAACTCTAAGAAACTCTTTGGATATTCTTTTAAGGAATACACTTACAGAATGGTCACATGAGCAGATCCCTATAGAAACTCTTTAGGAACAGGAAAACGTGTTATGTACTTCCAAGGAGTATGGTAATGGTATTTTGAGCAAATTTCCATAGAAACTCTACAGAATCAGGAAGAGATGCTATATTCGTTCATAAATAAAGAACTTTAAGCCGCTTGGATATGGAGCTATGTATGAGTACTCTAATTCAGCAGAAGAGATGCATTGTCGAAAGTTAACTTCAAGCATTTCGGATATCGATATAAGAGCGCTTAAGTTCAGAAGAAGAGATTCATTGCTGCAAAAGATGTTCTAATTCAGCAAAATAGATTCAAAATCTTAACATAAGCTTTGCAATAACTAGCTTTGAGATATTTGTGTGTTTTTTTTTTTTTAATATTCTGCTAACTTCAAAGTCCCATTAGATCTAGTTGCTGTCACTGTCTGGCACTCTAGTTTTAATTAAAAATGGCGCTCATCCGCTTAGCACACATAATTAGAGGATCTATGTAAATTTGCGCAAATACCAAATGCTAATGCTTCTAGCCAGGTTTCAGGGCAGTGTTTTTCGCCAAATATGCGATATCTTTGTTGCTCTGCAATATTTCACTAATGCTTATAAGGCATATATCATGCGCTTGGCTCATTATGTAAATTTACACTCAAAATAAGATTTAAATCAATAATTGATGTCACAAATTTCGGTAGAAATAAACTAAAAGATGTGTTCAAAAACAGCTGTAACCGGTTGCTTTTTTGGCTCAGGGCTAAGCCGTTAAAAAAGAAATAAATAAATATTTCAAGGAAAAAAAAAAAGAAGAAGCAAGTTACGAATTGGCATTTTGGGAACAGGATTTCAAAAGCACATGGCGCCAAGCCATTAAAAGCTTAATTGCAGAAAACTAAGTTTAAAAAAAAAAACTTTATGAGCTGCGCAGAAACTTCCTTATAGACGGACAGACAGACAGACGCACACTTATGCCATGTTTAATAAGTCACACAAAGGTTATCTGGTCAGCGACACAACAACTTGTTATTATTAATTTTTTGTATATTTTTGAATTTTTTTGTATATTTTTAGCTATGTCTGCGTCGGCAAAAGAATAATTTAAAGTTATAATGTTTTTGGCCTTGCCAAAAATACAAAAATAATCAGAGTAAAGACAAGTCAACCGTTAGCTTTTGATTTGAAAAAAATGTTAATAAACCAAACACGTTTACTTTTCAAATTGGTTGGGATTTTGCATATTTTAGAAACTAAACTTTAAGTTGCAAGTTAATTGCAATCTATTTAACGAAAGTTGCAGAATACTCACTTGCCATGTAGACGACATTTCGACTTTCTTCTTTTTGTTTTTTATAAAAAAAATTTGTGTTTTTTTTTAAATTTTTAATTCAAAAATTTGTGTCGCTTTTGTTGTGCACACGCGTAAGTTCAAAACGCAACTGTTTTTGTTGGTACTTTGGCTTTGTTTTTAAAAACGTATTTATTTTGCACTTTGTCTATTTCAATGTCTTATCACTTTTTAATTGATTTTATATATTTTTTGTTTTGAGTACGTTTCGTTGTCGTATATTGCCGAGCGTTATGTTCTAGTATTGTTGACTGCTTGAGTTTTTTAAGCTAACTGTTCAGAATTTTTGACTCCGAAACACTTTTATACGGGGCCGCGCAGCCGCCGAGATACTTTGGATGAGTCTCAGCTGGAACGGGTTTTGGTTGTTGCTGCGCTGTTGTGTTAAGTGTTGCCGATGTCGCGGACACGCACACAGACACACACAAGTTGCACGCCTGCCGTTCGAATTCACATGCGGTTGGTGTTTTGGGAGCAGCCCCCGAAAATTATAGCCTCCACCCAGCGCCAGGTCCATAGACAGTTATACAGACTCAGACTAGAGTGGATCAAGCCAAGTGTCACATAATTAACGCCTGGAGCTTACTTTCGCACATAGTTTTGGGAGCTTTTGTGTATTTTTTGTTTTTGCTTTTTTTTATCGCATGGCTGCAAAACAATTAATTATCATTTGTCGTCATTTTTTATTATTACTCGATTTGATTGAAATGTTTTGCATTTTGAAATTTAATTTGATTTATATAACTTTTTTTTCCATGACGCACACATCACACTGCCTGGCGACGACAGTTGAATGACTGCGACAGGATTGGCCTAGCGCCGTTTTGGAGCTTCAAGCGGCCTAAATAAATACGGAAGCCGGTAGTGGGTCGCTTTTGGCTTTCGCATAACTTGGCCTGTTTGTGGACTTGGCTTAGATGTTATCGTCTTTAGTGTTTTTTTTGTTTTTTTTTTTCATTCGGAACCAATTTCAATATGAATGAGTTAAGCAGATGGCGACGATCTCGTTTATACTTAAATTATGCTAATGGGGCGCCTAATGACGCATGCGTATGCGTGGGCTTGGAAAATTGTCAACACCTCATTTGATGAGCATACTTCAGAATTGACTTGGCTTGGCAGCCTTTCATGCCTGACGCCTGACAAGCCTAATGAGCCCCATCAGCAGCTTGAAGGTTACTTTTGTAGTACTACATACACTGCGGCGCACTTGAATGGGTACAGAAATTAAGTTTCATAAGTTGTGCATATTAATCTAGGAGTAAATAAGTTTAAAGACTTCAAATGAATTATTCAAATTGGTTTGCAAAGTCAAATTGATCACTCTGTTATTGTGCGTCATGTTTCGTCTGTGTTCCTGGAATAGCTTAATCTAGATTCGAAACAGAATGGCAGCGCATTTTAACAACACTTTGATTGTATGATTTGTATGCTTTACAAAAAGGTCTGTATTCCTCAGTTTAACTAGTTCTAATCTCAACATGAAGATAACGGATGAAGTAGCTTCTGGAAGAGAGGTCTTCAAACGATAGGAAAAGGCGAGCGCAAAACAGAGACGCCTGAAAAAGATTTTACATTAGGCCGTAACACGGTGACGGATTGTTATCGCCAATTAAGAAGAAGAATCTCAACATCAGCATGTGTTTTCTTTAAGTAGAGAGACGCGGCGTACTGTGGGGCCATCTGAGTTTTTGTCGGTAAAAATCACAACGGTTGAAAGCGTAAAGATATTTTCGATTTCAATATTTCTTTTGCGCTAAATGTGCTATGAATAGAAGGAGCTTCGGGAAATGTTTGTAAAGCTCGATACGCCAAACATCGTATCATTGCATGTTATGGAGAAATTTCATATTCTAAATTGTGCTTATTTTCCAATAAATTGTTCTCCATCTCGTGGAAGTGTAAACAATTTAGAGTTGAAAAATAAGGCACTTGGAGCATGTAATATCGAACTTTACGATCGTTTTTTGCAGCTACCTCTATCCACAGCATAACTTAAGGAATGCACCGTAGAAGCTTACAGAATTGTCTGGTATATACACCGTCTTGGAAATATACGCATTTAAGCAAGTCGACTCAATGTAACGGGCAAGGGTTCAGTCTTCTGCTTTCATGTTTTTTGCACTTTTGCCACTCCAAAGGTGATGCCTCTAAAATGTGTTTTTTGAATGCTTCAACAGACTCCTGTTTTTGATTGTCGGGAAGAAAAAGAACACATTAGTTGATAAGTCAAGGCAGTAAGAGTGTCCGAAAATCCCGTTGCTTGAGCCAAGGTATGTGAGCTGGAATGAATGACAATCCGTTTTCTTGAATTCCCGGAAAAAAAGGTCCTACGTTTTTCCACCCGAACAGTTGCAAGTTGATAACATGCTGCATGCTCAACAAGAATTTGTCACCTGTGTCAAACGTTTTTGGAGTCTTCGTGGTTTTATTTGATCTGATATCTGGTATCCGACGGAAACAAATATTTTTGACGCCCGAATGCTAATATACCATTAAATGTATCAACTGGTACCAATATGCCCAAGGACGCCACAATTTAAAGGTGTTTTATTAATTTACGCACAGCTTCAATTGTTTCTGGTGTTTCAAAGAAGTCGTTCTGCAGCGAACGATGGCCAGGATTAAAATCTTAATGGCTAAGCTCGGTGATTCAGCGCTTGATCGAAGTATTTCTGTCTCGGAAATCGCTAATCAGAATCGCCTGGCGGATTGCTCTGCATCAGGCTGTAAACCAATAACAGTTTGTTATGGCCAGTCAAAAAGACGACTGTTCTTAACACGAAAAAGGCAAGTTTTTTTTATAGGGTTAATTACGAAGTTAATCTATCGCCGGTGAAATATCATTAATATCAGTGCCAAAAGGTGAATAACATATTGAGCAAATCAGCATTCTACTGTCGGGTAAATGAACGAATTAGAATTAGAGAATATTAGCGAATATTCAAAATGTTACTCTTTAAAATGGGATGTGGATGCTCGTGTATTTCGGAATCATAGAACTTTGGCTTATTTGGAATAATTATTATTTAAATTTTTTTTCTTTCTAACTATTATATATAATAGACTACCGTGTAAAGTGATAAAATGGTCTGATTCGAGAAGTTGCTGGAGCTAGCATCCTTAATGATATTTTTAAATTTTCATAAGTACGCAAAAGACTCTTGGTGGCCGTGTACTTAAACTTTTTGTTCAATTTCAAGTAATATTATACTTTTTGCTTTTAAAAAAGGTAGTTTTTCCAAAATAGGGCAAGCAGTTAAGGAGATGAGGAAGATGAAAGTAAGGAAACAGCTTTTAAACAGAAACACAAAATTTATATTTTGGTTTTTAAGATATTGATACCTGTTCCCGATTCTGATTCCGATTTGTCGATTTGAAAATGCAGTTTTGGTAATATTTGTAGTTTGTCGTCTGTTGCTAGTAGCCTGAACCGTGCAGTCATTTCAACAAACCGGAATCGGGATTTCGAAGTGTCATGATTAGTCTTAAAAAGCCATTAATTGGGAAAATTCAGCTGTTGGCTGGAACCAAGTTGTAAATACTAGTAGAGAAGTACCCTACATTAGGCCGTATCACGGTAAAGGGTTGTTATGGTCAGTCAAAATGAAGACAAAAGTGTATAAAAGCCTTTCAGAAAACAGGATTTTTCAAGAGCTTTCAAGCTAGGCCCACAATTTCATCATTTGTGATTTGGGACGTCGCAGTGTTTTAATGATTACGGAGGCAACATTATCTTCCCCCGCCACGAAGCCAGAGATATGTTTCTTCCACAATATGTTTCTTGCACCCTGTACATCAACTAACAGATATCCCTCACCATCTTTGCAGGAATCGATTCTCTCCTTGAGTCAGACGCTTGACTTTTGTCCCAGCATCATCCTTGATCTTACTCTCCATCTCCCAAAGATGTTTCTAACAGCAGGAGCTGCTTCTAAAGTTCACTGTCGATATCGAGTTAAGAGCGGAGTTAAAGGAACTGCTCGGAGAGTTGATTTGTTTTTGAGCTAACGGTTTCGGTTTCGTTAATTCGTGAGTAGTGAAATAAAATCGGCTGTTTCTATTGAAATAAGCCGCACTGTTTGTCCATAAAGTCGTTCACATTGCTGTGAAGATTACATATCTCCAGCTTAGATACCAAACTGTTGAGTAAAGATTGC
Source organism: Chymomyza caudatula (assembly GCA_035041775.1). Lineage (NCBI taxonomy): Eukaryota > Metazoa > Arthropoda > Insecta > Diptera > Drosophilidae > Chymomyza > Chymomyza caudatula. The sequence continues at coordinate 1,120,304 of JAWNKW010000040.1, read as the reverse complement.
TTCATTGTTTTTGTTAGTAGTAGAGTTTGCTCATCAAATCAAAGTCAAATATTTAGCAGGATGTTTGTTTGTGCTGAATCGAGAGACTAAGCTGCCGATTACACGTGATGGCACATTAACGTCACCCCACCTGCCCACGGCCCCCCACAATCTATCTAATCAAGTGACGTCGCTTTAAGCCAACCAAGTTGGGGTTTAAATTCGGACCAACGCACTGCCATGGATAATAACTCGATAGACTGGTCGAAGCCATCTCGGTAGCAACCGGTTGCTTTTTCAAACATACGACTGAACCTATTTAGAAAACAAAAAAAATTGATTTATTAAATTGGGCATATTTGTCAACACAACTCAACTCAAAACTCAAATGATTCGCTGATTTGGCCCATCAACAACAACGTTAACAAGCGACAGACAGCGAACAGCAGCCACAAATTGTGGTAAGTTAGATAGATGATAGATTTTTTTGATGACTTTTTTATTTTGTTTGAGCTCATGCCATTTGTTTAACAAACTACTTAAAAATTGATTGGCTGGTCGAAAGCCGGTTTGCAACGCAAATACACTAAATGTCAAAGAGTGTATACGAAATGTTAACAAACAAAAATTGGCTTAAACACTTCGTAAATGAGTTTCTAATCTAAATCTTCTAAATCTAATCACTAATGTCTCTTAGAAAAGCGTCTAACCAAAACACCGCTTCAACTAGACGAATTTTAGGGTAAGTTTTAGGCATAACTTTATGAAAAGCAAATCGAAAATGTCGCTTTAATGCTAAAACCCACAAAATGGTCAAATTTACTCAAGTTTGCAGTAGAGTTTCGCTTACTGTGTACGAAGCATACCAGCTTAAATCTATTGTAACTTGCTATGAATACTGTATGTACAGTGAAATAAACTGCAGCGTACAGTAATTGACCATTCTTGCTGTCGGCCAAATAAATATTACAAGTCTTAAGTAAGAACAGCAAGCTACGATAAACTTTAATAAAGTAAACTGTATTCAAAGTGGGATTTGTTTCAACTTACTATTCTTACTGTGGGTACTGTAAAATGTACTGTGGACAAAGTACATTTACTGTAGTTAACACTGTTAACAAGCTGTTCTTACTGGGACACAGTAAACAGTCATTCAATCCCAGTATTTGAAATAGTAACAAACTTTCTTACTATGCGCACTGTTACCGTTTTTGAAGTTGAATATAACGCGGAGAATTGTTGAGTCATCTACTGTGATCTTTTGAATCCACTATAAAACAGGAGTAAAATTCGAATTAAAAGAAAGGGAAAACCATTTCTACCAACATTAAACATCCATGCCCTTAGAAGAATAGAGCCACCGGTTAGTGCAGTTGGAAGTTCGATACACACTAAGTCATAACAAATCATAGCAACTCTTACGTAAAGAGCACTTTACAACAATAAATGTAACCGAAAATGTTAGCAAGTACAGTAAAATTTACTGAAGTTGTGCGGAAGCCATCTATTCGTACTGTGATCAATGTTATATTTACTCCATAGTTTATTACATTATTTCCGGCAACATTTATTGTAGCTTATAGTAACTAGCTACTTTTACTGTTTACACATTGCATTTACTGTAGCTTACAGTTAAATCCACTGTTGGCACATTCATGGTGCCGAAATGGAACATAAAGTGAGAGTAAAATTAACTATGTATAACTTAAAATGTTATACTGTAAAGTTACTCACTAGCTGAGTTCTTCTTTATGGTGTGAGAATTTGCATTTTCAGAGCTAACACTTTGTCAGCAAATTTGCAGCCTCTTACATTTCCGTGTAATTCACGCCCCACTTGGGGCACAACCCTTTCTAATTGACTGAAATATGCGTTTCCGTGAAAGGCAGCTAAGGTGCTAAACAGTTTCGAGTACGATTCGACACATTTCCTTTGGTTAAAGGTTCAGATGAATCATTCATCATATCATAACACACATATGAATGTCATAAATTTTGGAGTGGTGCGTTAATGCCCCATTGAAAAACTGCCGATCCTTAACGCTTGCGTAGTTTATCACATTGACGTACATACCTTATACGATTATTGGCATTTGCCTCTGCGTCTAATTCAAATCCAAACACTAATTAATTAACACATTGTCTGTCACGTCACATTTGTTTGTTTGTTGCGGAAAGTTAAGACAATATTTTTATGCATATTATGGAAATTTACAGTACCTCCATAGTTTTACGTGATGGCGCCCATTACCTGTTCAGTTTGAGAGCGTCATTTTTGACGTATGTACATACGTACGGATTGCCATTGACCTAGTGCTGCTGGCTGCATCAACAACAACAACAACGACAACAACAGCAAATTGGCAATATCATGGTTTGTTTGAACACTTCATGGCCAGCAAGTCAAGTGCAGCGCATCCAAATGCAGCTACTTAAAATCACTCATACGTAACGTAGGCCTAAGTTGCTAAAGAGTTGGCTCTTGCTAGCTGTCTGCATGCCAACAAAAGACTGTTCCGATTTTCACTGTCACTTTGAGAGTTGCGATTAAGTTCATCTTAAGTATTTTAGGTACTTTTACATATATGGTGGGTTTTTTCGGATTGGGTTAAGTTAACTCAAAAAACTCGATATTCAAAAGAAAAACTTTGCTTTTTATGCTACGTTTTCCAAAAGTTTGCAAATTTCTGATAAATTAAGGTAAGGTCTTTATGATTATTGGCAACGATTCTCCAATAGATTCATTTAAGGGTTGTATATGCCCATTCTCCATAAAAGAAGGTTTCTTTCAATGATTACCTAAAACAAACCATTATACATTTTTGAAGAAGTTAGTGCTCCTAAGAGTATATAATTAAAGGTTTTTTTATAGCATAATTTAAAAAGAAAATCGAATACGGAACGTCACTCATCCTGAACAAATTTTTATATTTTCATGCCATCAAAGATCTTGCATCAAATTTTAAATTATTGACTTCAAATATCTTCCTTTCGCTTTTACAACAGCAGCTTATACTCTGGGCATACTAAATTTTGGGAACTTCATTTATGAACAGCCCTAAAGATGTTCGGAAAGATGGCTTCTTTAAAAGTGATATACGAAATCGAAGCGTCGATTCAGCAAAAGTTCAAGATTATTTGTTATATAGCATGAGTCTATATACCAAAATTAGTGACTGTTGTGTTAATATTAACATTTTAATAAAAAGTGGAATTTTCAGAAGGCGATTTTAAAATTGGCACATTATTACCTATATCTTATAAAGTTTCTATCCAATCTTGTTACTTGACCACATAGTTAGCATAACTATGCCAAGTTTCAATCGAATAGCTTATATGATGAGGGTGTAAGCCGTCAAATTCTATCACAAAGGAACGGCGTGAGATATCTACATAATTCGACAAATTTGAAATGAAATTTGAATGAAAAATTTGGATTTATAAGTCAAAACTCTATTACGGGGAAAGTTGGTGCATAACATTCAGAAAGAGAGAACGAATGAGAGAGAGTGGAGGGGTGGGTTGTCATTGGCTACTTTTCCGCTAGGGCATGAGCTCACAAGATAAGAGATCCACGAGTTTCTGTAGACGATCAGAAGGGGCCCTGTGCCCCTCTCGAGGAATAGCATATTCCTCTTACCGATCCCCTTTCTCATCCCACTACTCTTTTGCTTCTTCTTCGTTTTCATATTTCTCTTCCTCACCCTCTTGCTCTTCTGCATCATCACTTCAAGAACTATAATATGAAACAACCCGATTTACGTTGTACTCCGCCTCTTCTCGCTTCACTCACAACCACACAAGAGGAGCCTCTTTAGGTGAATCATATTCCTCTTCCTATGCCTCTTCATCTTCATCATCCTCTTCCCAATCCCCCTCCGGTTACCTCTCCTGTTCCAATAAGTAGGCGTTCCCTGACTCTGTGAACATTTTTTGGGGTGAGAAAAGTAGGATTTGGGAATTTATGTAACTTTTTGTAGTTTTACGCTTTTTTTCCCTCTAAAATACAACTTGTTTGCGACAAAAAAGAGAATATGTTTGTCTCCAAGGTCCTATCTATCTCTACACCAAAATGCAAAACGATTGGTTGAGCGGTGAAAAGGGAACAGACACATAGGCAGAGTTACTGCCTATTATTATTCAACCATTATTTGCAATTTTCTTATTTATAGTTAGAAATTGCTAAAAGCGAGGAACTAATGACAAAATAAATCACAATATTACAAAATAACGTAAACAACGTAACGGCGCGCTCTGCTTAGCCATCTATCGGCAAAAACTAGCAATGCTATATCATCGAGCTTTGCAGTGGGCTATATTTATAGCACGTGCAAGCGCGCTTGGCTTATTTAGTACATTTTTACAGGTACAACTTTGACATAAGTTGGCATCACTATTAGACAATTTTGAATTTTTATAACGTTGATCGTATTGATATTTGATGATAATTTATTTTTTCATTAAAAATATAAGGCATATATGATATTTACATAAAAATTTATTGTTAACATATCTATATGTAAGTGTATAACATATCTGTGGCCTTAAGGCGTAGCAAAATAGGGTTTTCAAGGTTCAAATTTGCATATTAAGTTTACATATATTATATTTTAGGATATATGGATTTAATTAATGGTTATAATTATATATACTAATATACATATTATTATTCCAAATTGCAACCATTTTTAAGTAACAGATTGTCATTTAATTTAACATTACCTCATATCTCAAATAATTATCAAATTATATTTATATACCATATATACAATTTAAGCAAATAAGTGCAATTTTCAGGTTAAACAGAGCAAGAAAATTTCGTTTCGACAAATCGATTGCAATATTTATTATTAATTATTGGATTATTATTTATAAATATAATAAAGTCGCGATGAAATATGCAAATGAGAATAATTAGAAAATTGAAGTGTAATTAAACGTTGAGATTGTGTTAAATCACACATTAGCTAGCACTTTAATAGCCGTAATCAAATTCTTATATATGTATGTATGTATATGCAAGTCCGCCGAGAGGTGTTGGAGTTTCCCCGGGCCCGCAGTGCATAACAATTAAACACAACGGAATTATCAATACCCGTATAATTTTCAGCCCCGGAGCGGATTATTGCCCTGCACAAGCGTTATACATGTTATGAAACACAAGTTATTCAAGTATATATTTATTATAGAATCTACCATCAATTATTTGAGATTCAAGTAAAACAACATTAACACTTGCAATATTTGCAATTTAAATAAGACAAACATTTTGCTTTATAAGAGTTTTGTTTTGATCAGTTCAAATTGAATTTACAATTTTACATGGTCCATTTTAACAGCATGCAAACGTGAACATTTATGGTGATTGTGTGTTCTGGTCAGTGTGTTCTGACACTGGGAAATTTAACGGATAACGTAAGAGCACGTTAACAGTCATTTAACAGATAAGAGAGCGTTGGCCAAATATCGTAAATATTGTTTGAGTTTTTTTTTCGTTTCCTTGCGTTTCGTTGCGGCGTTTGTTACAAAAATTGTTAAAATTTATTTTAAAAAATTTAGCTAAAGCATTTAAATTGCACGGAAAAGTGCGGTGTATGTGAGTTGATGGGCTCCTTGTGCGCTTCTTACTGATTAAATTGTGAATTGCGGCTTCATTTTTGCACAACAAAAATACACACGAAACTCATTTTTTTCTTGGCGTGTATGTTCAAAGTTAAATAGTGAAAAAGTATACATACAAACATGCGCATACATACAAAAACATTGATCGCGATCTTGTGCGTGCGTGCGTGTGTGCGTGTGTGTGAGAGCGTCGACTTGGTGTGGTGGTGGTTGTGTCTTAACAAACAAAAAAACACATTTTTAATATTTAACTTTTATTTCGCACACAAAATGTACGTGCATGCATACAAACAAACAAAGTAATATATATATATATTAACATTGTGAAATACTACATAATGCCGAAAATGTGTTAATACGAGTTGAAATGTAGTATAATTTGGCCAAAATAGTTCGGGGTACTATCAAATTGCCGTGAAATATGTCACACAATAGCAGTTTTTCCCGGTACGTCCCTCTCGTTGATAAATGGTATTTATAGTTCGCAGGAATTGCATTTCCTTTGCCGCACACACAGGAGCGGCTTTAGCAAAAACGGGGTCTTTAGGCAATACATTTTGTTCAGATAGTTATAGTTAGTTGTGCCGCGAAACTGTTGTATCGAAAAGCATTTAGATTTACATATGATCGATTTTACAAGTTTTATAAAGCGCCTAAAATCTTACATAGTATACAAATACTTCTTTTAAAAGTGTATATGAAGTTCGTGTAGTTTGTTAAAATTTGTTTCTGTTTTATTTCTGCTGCTTGCTCATTCGTTGTCGTTGTCGATGTTGCTGTTTGTTGTTATTGTTATATTATTGTTGTTTTCGCCGCGATTAGAATTAATTGACAAATGGCAAAAAAATGTGGTTTTTACTTATTCTTGCTTCTGCTTTTCGCTTTCGCACAAATGACAGCCCACAAAGCTTGTTTACTTTTTTCTCCGTACGCATTTGCATTCGCTGTAAAGTAACAGGACTAAAAGCTCCAAAGAGCACGAGAAAGAGAGAGAGAGACAGAGAGAGAGAGCGCGCAAGTGCAAAGGCATTCAAAGCTGAAATTTGCAATGACAGTGGCAACAGTAAATCATAACTAACTTAGTGCTTGATCTTTCAACGTGCAATTTATTTTCGTACAAGACAAAACACACACACACACACACACACACATACACATATGTACATAGAAACCAAATATGTTGGAGCATTGGTAGTCGCGATGCTTTACAAAAGGTTCAATGACCGCGAGCGACGCCACAGCAGCAACAACAACAACAACGCCAACCAAAATAGTGCTAAGAACGCTTACTTGCCATGTATGTAGGTGTGCGTGTGGGAGAGCGGCATTTAGCGGCAGCATAATCTTAGATAGGGCCTACTAGGCACAGAGAGAGATGGCACGATTCATTTGAATGCGCTGTTAGGACGCCCCCTCGCGTTTGACCCTGACCGCATAAATTTTCGACCTTGACAATTGTGCAAAAGAGTTGTACAATGTTCAAACATATTAACCCTGTGGTATGCCATGTGGCTACAAGTGCCCAATACTTATGAACAATGCAAATTATAAAATTACAGAAATAGCACAAATCCGTTTATTTGTGCATTACAAAAGTGAAAGTACTCAGTGTTTAACTGCAAGTGTGTCAATAGCATACATACATATATGAATATATGTATTAAGTGAAGCTGTTTAAATTGCAACTGTTTAAGCGAAAAGCGTATATATGTCACAAAACAAACGACAGAAAATGTCCCATCCACACAATTTTGGTGATGGGGATCCTCTTAATTATGAGGAGCTCAACATAATTGGCACGGGTAAGCATTTTCTTTAAGTAATCATAGTGAAACTTTGTGCAGTGCCTTATGATCTTTGATGCTAGCATTAAATGAAGGAAAGATACTATATCATATGGCTAAAAACGAAAATTTTATTATAGTGGAACTAATTTTCAAATTCGGCCTAAGCCGGACAACATTAACAAAACGATTTATTAGTCAAAGAGACCACCTAGGGTGACGGACATTATAAATTTCATGTTTACCAAGGTTTTGAAAAACGTTTCTGGAAAATTTGACAAGTACATAATAGAAAATTCTGTTAGAAAATCTTGAATATCGGATTCGTTACTGTAATAATACATAGGTAATAGTTTTACAAAGAACCAGTATTGTTTTTATTAAATGCTCCTTCAATATTTTAGCATTTCCGATATAAATTTCATGTTTACTAATGTTAAGAAACACATTTCTGAAAAATTTGGTCATTATTAAACAAATTAAAAAATATGTATTGGTAAATAATGATTTACATAATCAGTATCTGTCCTAACAAGAGTTTACAAAGTAAACGATTTCTTATAGATGTTCAATGATGCTCAAGTATGTTTATGACCGAATGTCGAGTTCGCTATTCAGCTAAATCTAACGAAGTAAATATCTAAATAAGAAGATCAGATCGTTAATTTCAATTAGTAACTTTCTTATTTAAATGCTTCTCATGCTATCAATATTTTACCAAAGTATCCAAGGGTATAGTATTATATTATGTTTTTAGTAAGTTGTAAAATAAGTAGAACGCCGTAATGATAAGCCCGTCAGGGAAAAGTCGATTCAGCTGTATCTGTACATGTCGTCAGTATCTCGTGGGGTCAACAAATTGAAAAATTGGTCCCTTTGCCCTAATAATAATTGTCAGCTATTTGTAACTTTGCTGTTATAAAACTTCATATATAGGCTCATATGAAGTTAACAATAAAATTCTTTGTACTTTTTGGCAATGCTATCGTAGAGCATCACGAAGTTTTTACTTACTCGTTCTCCAATTAGTTAGCATTGCTCATCGTTAGAAACCCTATTAATGTCATGCATTACAAGCAGGTGTTTCCCCAAATCCCCAAGACTTGTTGTAACCTTTGAATGCCTAAATCTTTGCATACTTTTAGGTTTGCTTATAGGGCCACGTGTTTTCGCATTTCTTTCACTGTCACAAAACTATTAATTCGCGGCTAACAACAAACAGAAAAAGTTAATTTAAAGATTTGGATAAAAATCGGTAAATGCTTAGTATATAGCTAGCAGAAGCCCAGTTTTTGCAATGCTTTCAAGCAAACTTTAATTAATTACGTCACTGAGTGGAGTTAAGTTAAGCGCTACTCATTGTGAATGCTAATGATGATTATTGTTTCTGGTTTGTTTTTGTTGTAGTTATTGTTACTTATTGCCAAACTCGGCAACAGCATGGACGTAGTCACTTTGGCCTAAATGTCAACAAATGGGTTAATCAATTCTATGTGCGTTAAATGCGTGTGGCCATCAATTAAAGTAACATGTTTGTCATAACTTGCCATTTTTCTGGCATTTAGCCCCCCTGGCTAACAAGACCGAGAAGACTATGGTCAAGTCAAACAAGTCTGGGCAACTTGTAACAGACATTGAAAAATGTACATTTGTATATGTATATACTATATAAATATATATACGTTTATACCTATATATGCTTATTTCTTTTGCTTTTCGCATTCATTCAATTATTGCCTCTTGCCTTTTGTTGTTGCTTTGATTTGTGCAAAAATTTGACAAAATGGAATGAACAAAAAAAAACAAAAAAAAAAAACCCGAAATACCGAAAAACGAGTATGAAATAGTCGAGCAGTTCAACGCTGTGAAGCAGTTTTGCCTAGGCCCCGAGCTTGGCCTTGTACTTGACCATTGAAGCAGGCGTTTCACCTGCCATAGAAGATGGATCATGTTCTGCCTTTCACCTTATACATATTTATAGCCTATATACTAGACACTTTGTTTAGACAGACTGACAAGTGAAATGCTGTCACCCGAAATAGCTACTGTGTATGTTCGTGAGTGAGTGAGTGTGAGTGTGAATTTTAGTGAGTCTGTGTCTGTCTGTCGATGATAAATTTCCGGTGACAGAATTTTGTCTTTCAAATGAGAATCAATTCGCTGCTCCTCTCTCTCTCACTCTATCTCTCTTTGCGCTGATCTTTGTAGTTATTGTCGTCATAGTGCTCGATGAATGTATAAATATCTCAATCAGCCGGTGGTGTTGTTGTCTGCGCTGGTACCCGGTTTTGCTTATCGCCGGCAATTCGCACCGCCTGCCTCTTACCTTGAGAGGTACTCAAACAGCTGACGAGGTTTTTTTAAATCTTGTTTTATTGTTGTCGCCTTATGTTAATTATTTATACGAGTAAGTTTGTATGTATTTCATAAACATATTTAAGAGAGTGGTGCACAAATTTCACTTGTTCTTATCTTTTTCTTTGCGCTATTTCTTTTGTGGTTTGATTAACATTTCAATTTTTTTAAATAATTTTTTTTGTTTGCTATCTGCGAGCAGCAAAATTCTAGGTTTCATGAAACAACTGATAAGCGCAAACGCTTGTCAACTATTTAAGTGCATGTTTCTGCGTAGAGTGTGTGTGATATTGACCTCTTTTCTCCGCTATAGTACCTTTTGTTTATGCTCTTTATTCTTTTTTCTTTTGCAGGCGCCTACGGCACCGTTTATCGTGCACGCGACAATCTTACCGGTAAAATTGTGGCCATCAAAAAAGTACGCATTGCTCTCACAGAGAATGGAGTGCCCATGTCTACGCTGCGTGAGATATCGCTGCTGAAGCAGCTAAACACATGCGATCATGCCAATATTGTCAAGTGAGTACAAATACGCGATGTTAGGGTATATTTTTGAAGCTTATCGATTGGTGGCGCCCAACTATTTACAAACTACTTTTCAAAAGTTGATTACATTGTTTGGCCAGCAAGAGCCATCATGATATTATAAACACTGAGCATTTTCAATTCGTATTACACACAATTCGACATATGTTACTCAAGTGGCCCACGGTTATTATCGGCCTACCTTTTGTGTTTATCTTCGTTGCTGCTGCTATGTACTGTTGTTGTTATTCTTGTGCACTTTGCTCGCTTGCGTGAAGTCACAGTACCCAATACCAACCAGCTGGCCAGAACGAGGCACAGACTGCAAAAAGCAACGGCAGTCGGTAATCAAGAGCGTAACGGCTGTAGCAAGCGATGGCTTACATGACGTTGCGGCGGCGGCGGTGCTGTTGACTCCTAGCAAGGCAACAATGTTGCGCTTACACCCCCTCATAGACGCACTTACACAAAGGCATGTGCATATGCAGCTATAAAAGCTAGCTTGTAAGCTCGACTATGATATACCCTTTCGCTATCGGTTGGTACGAGAGCACTATTCTTGTAACTGTAATACATCTTACAGTACAGATGGAAAGTACTTGAATTGAAAGCTAGTTGTAAAACCCAAGGCTAGTAGTTCCGAATCACTTTACCTTGAGCTTTGTCATATAAAAATGCTGATACAAAATGATGTAATGTTGTCCGTAATTTGTATCAAGTCATGCTTAGGCAAGTGAAGTATAATTTTCCTTCAAAGATCAGTGCTTGTTGTACTTGTTTTCTAACAGTCCAATTGAGTCTAAATTTCGAATGTGGATAGGTCTTTTTATCCATGGTAGTAAGGGACTTTTTGAAAGTTCAAATAGGTTTGTCGATTCTGCCATATTTTAAATCTAGTAAATTTAGCTCTTTTGCAAATAAACTAACAAATTTCGGCGACATTATTGAGTTTTACTTTCAAAGTTTTCTTCGGGTAGCGATTAAACTTACACAACAGAGAAACATTTGTGGCAGGTTGTCGTTAACCACAAAACTCTGCCGGGCGATTGGTTTACCACATTAAACGCATCTTTTGCGTTTTTCTATTGTTAGCAAATCGACTTGTGAAATAGTTTTGACCATTTGCAGAAACATACCGTAGACTCGCATAAACGCCATGTACTCTTATACAACGACATTTCACAATACAGTGTATGAATACTAAAGAGAACGTCAAACAAAGCGCAAAGCGGCGCCGACTGTCTCTGCTGATAACGCTGTCGCAGTCGCAGTTCATACAATAATTTGCAACGACAGCATTTCATATGTATGTATGTATGTATGTACGTATGTACGTTTATAAATATTTGTTGTATGTCAATCAATTTGCTAGTCACGCAGCAGATGTACATACAGTCAACGCGTTTGTGCCATTTGACCGTTACGTTACATTTTGAAAAACCGTTTATTATTCAGTTTACATTTCGCTGCATGCAAAGTGAGTGTTGGGGAACAGCATTGTTTAGCAACACACAATAAAATGTGCCCAGCACATTAGCGCCCTCTGCGTTCATAAAAGGTACTAAATACAATGCTCATATGGCGATCAGAGAGTGAGAGAGCAGAGAGAGAAAAACACAGATAATAGATAATGAATAACGTAAATTATTTGAGCGTGCTTTTAAGAGAAAGACCAAATATTCAATAACATGGCCATAACATAACATGGACAATGTTAACAAACATTTTGCTGACTGCAGTACGTTTTTTTTTTTTTTTTATTGATTCAAATATAACTTCGAATTAAAGTTTTTTTTAAAGATAGCATTACTTTAATGTGATGGTGCTTAAACATTGCATATAAATATTTAAAATCATGTTTTAATATTCTTTGCTGTGCATTCTCGGCCTCTGGAAATAAAATAAATTATTCGACTAACTTTGTTGTTAAATGTCTATATATTTAAAAGAGACGTTAGCAGTCGTTTTACAGACTGTTAGCCAAGTCTCTTTAATTTAATTTATGTATTTTATTTGTGTCTCCGCCCTCTCTTGATCGTAATATCGTAACAGCTGAGCGCTTTTGTAGTACAAGCCGTGACCGCAGTATGGCTACTGGCGCTAGTGCAGGCTATGTGTCAGCAACACTGTATGATAGTCCCCTTAAGGGGAGGGGGTTAGGGGTTTTTGCAACAAAGTACCTTTTGTTTAAAACATTCGATTTCGAATGTTCTCTCAAGCTTTCATAAAAACATTATTATCATTTTCCCCGCCTTGCAGACTGTTCGATGTATGCCAGTTTTTGGAACGTGATGGCAAACTGATGATTTTGCTGGTATTTGAGCATTTGGAGCAAGATCTATCAGACCTGATAGATCGTCTGCCAAAATCGGGCATGTCACCCACAACCATACAGGTACGTTATTAAACGCTTTACAAAAGCACAATAATTTATATAAAACGTTTTTATAGCGCCTGGGACGAGAACTGCTCACTGGCGTGGACTTCCTGCACTCACATCGCATTATACATAGAGACCTGAAGCCACAAAATTTGCTCATCTCTTCGCAGGGCCATTTAAAAATTGCCGATTTCGGTTTGGCTAAAACCTACGATTCGGAAATGAAATTAACTTCGGTGGTTGTAACGTTATGGTATAGAGCACCTGAAGTTTTACTGTCACAGCCCTATAATAGTTCGGTGGATATTTGGAGCTCGGCATGCATAATATCGGAAATGTTTACGCGAAAACCGCTCTTTCCGGGCACATCAGACAAGAATCAATTGGATCGCATCTTCGAGTAAGTCGTTATGGATTATACATGACGTTAAGTTACTTAATTCAATACGTCTAATCTTTTAAAGGCTTACCGGACGGCCTAGCGCACAGCAATGGCCCAAGAGCATTTCTGTTACACGTGAACATTTTCCTTTGCGCCATCCAAAGAGACCACGCGATTTTTGTCCCAGTTTATGCGACTACGCGAATGACTTGTTAGGTGTAAGTGTTAATTTTATAATTTTTAACATATGTAAGCTCTCTATATACATTTTGTTTCTCTATTTATTTAGCAAATGCTTTCGTTTGATATTCGCCTGCGTCCCTCTGCACTGGCCTGTTTAGAGCATGAATATTTTCAACAGGAGCCACTATAACATTTAGACCTGGGCTTCGTCTAAACCGCAAGCACAAAAATTGTTGTTCTTGTTACAATGTTCCTTTACTGTAATGCAACTATTTTTTTTGTCACATTTTGTATACATCTATGTAGTTTTAAGTTAATTTGTAAACAAAATCAGTTCAATGTTATATTACTGCCGTAAACTGAAACTCAAGGATTTCGATCCTGTTTGAAATGTGATACACAAAGTTCAGGACTAACTAGAAATGTGCATAATGCATATGGTATATATTTTCAAAATTGCGCTGTTGAATGCCTATATCCATACAAAAGTAACCTATATTTGTACCATTTTTTATACAGTACATACATATGTTATAAGTACAGGCAACATCTGTTTGTAGTAAGTAATCGCAAAAGATTGTATTAAATATACGCAATTGTAGCGCTTAATGAAATTCTTTATTTTGATTTGATATTTAAAGAATATTGCCGACTTGTATAAGATTAAGGGTTATGTGCTGTTCCAAAGTGACATCCAAATATATAATGGTGTAGCTACTTAAACCTAGTCGCGGGCGATTACTGCCGATTATATTGCAATAGTTGATAAAAAATATTTCGAATCATATAAAATATACTGTCCTAGCTTTGGAATTTCGATATAAATTGGTTATCGAAAGCTATTCAAATTTCGATAGCGATTACAAAAATAAAATAAAAAGCGCGCGCTTTTAAATTTTAAAGCAATCTATCGAGAACTTTATAATAAAGTTGCGCCTAATGACATAGTTTTTTTATAATTCATTAAGTTATATTAATCGACAATCACTATTCTTTAATTGCTACATTTCGATGGCATATTGGATATAGCCGCACCTTTCAAATGTAAGCGGAAGCTATCGTAAGCTCAATAATAATACTAACTGCTTTATACAATTTTTTTTTTCTGTCGTTTAATAATTGACCGCAAAAAGAAATTCGATATGCTTGCATTACTATATCAGTTTCGATAGTGGTATAGTCGCGGGTTAAACGCACTTTCCCCGCCGGAAGTTAAATGCAAGTTATCGAAAGCTCGATAACCTTTAGCTTATAATTTTTAAGCTAGATTGGTAGCTCGTTGGCTATACCAACAGCTGACTGCTGATATACATGCACAGCGAAGTTCAGTTGTTTTTGTTTGTTTTTGTAATCAACAGTTAAAATGAATTAATCGCATTTAAACAATATGCGTCGCGCCGAAAATACCGAGAGTGACTCGATGTCCACATCCAGCAACAGCAGTGATGAGGTGGAACGCGAAACACGACACAATAGTCGTGCCAGCGGTGGACGTGGAGTACGCCAGTCCCAAGCCATCTTGCCCAGGTAAAGTGAGTCAACGCGAGAACGGTGCAAAGGTGAAAAGCTATTAAATAACTTGAAACTGATAACGTGCAATCACGTCACTTTTAGACCTTCGGCCTCGGCGGGTGGTTGGCTGTGCTTTCTAATGCCGCTGGCTTTCGCAACGAGTTATCTGCATACCGCGCACTGCACTGATGTTGCTCATCTACACAAAATACTCACCGTTGCAGCCAGCGGCATGTGCGTGGAGACACTTTGCTTCTTTATTTATATGTTTGTGGATACGGGAATTTTGATCAAATGCTTGATAAGCCTGCTACCTGGCGCGATAACAAGTATCATTTACGCCTTTATTTTGCATACATCGTGGGCGTTCGCGCTGGCCGCCGGCTTCCTTATCACTGTGCTCTATCAACACGTGTATATCAGTGTACTGCGTGGTCTACCAAGAAGTTTTAGTTACGGCGAGGCGGCGGTGTTGGTGCAGGGACTTGTGCTCTTTGTCATGAATGCTGCTTATCGTTTATGTGAGCTATTTGCCTTCGATACGAAGCGGATGAGCGATTTTGAGCAGCTTAATGCTATTATGATGGTACGTTGTAGTTAATAATTCCTATAGCAATAACAAAAAAAAAAACGTTTATATTGCAGAACGGATTGATCTCGGTGTTAGTTGCCTGTGTGCTTCTGGTCATAGTTCCTACTCTTCGCAAGCCCATACCCTTCTATTTATTGCTAGCCGTGCTTTTGCTAGTTGTCACCTGCGCACCTGTTACCAAACCCTTGCCATTAATAGCCCTCTTCAATTTCATATTAAAGGATCGGACTCGCGTAAGTTGCTGTCATTATAGCCTTTTTATAAAACTGTGTTTAAATGTTCCATATATTTCCAGCTTAATATTTTGGGCTTCTACTTTGTGCTAGCTGCTTTAACCTGTGCCACTGTTGGCTGTCAGCTGCGCAACAGCTCTCAAAATGCCAGCACAAGTGTGCGTAAAATCTTTCATCTGCTCATTGTTGTGGTCTTTGTGCCGGGTATTGTCTATCAATGCGCGTTACTTTACATATCTACAGGAGTTGCTTTTGCGGCTTTTACTGTATTAGAGCTGATTCGCTTGCTGGAAATGCCGCCTTTGGGCAACAGCCTCAAGATCGCATTTGAAACTTTCAAGGATGAAAAGGATGCGGGCAAATTGGCTTTGACCCCCTTTTGCTTACTTATTGGCTGCGCATTGCCCATTTGGTTAACCCCTTGTCCATGTGACACAACTGGCGCCAATTCCAACACGCTGGCCTTACTTTCTGGCATACTGGCTGTGGGTGTTGGTGATACAGCGGCCAGTATAGTGGGTTCCAAGCTGGGCTACAATAAGTGGGGGCGTAAGTATTAGTGTACAATTGCTGGAAACATTTATAAAATGCATGCTTTTTACAGGTTCTAGTCGTTCCATAGAGGGCACTGTTGCTTTTGTCTGTTCAGTGCTGGTTGCTGTCTTTGTACTGGAGTTTGCGGGCTTTCTGCCAATGACCCAAGCCAAATGGTTTGCCACGGTGTTTGCTGCATTAAATACGGCACTCGTTGAGGCGTTTACCGACCAGGTGGATAATCTGGTGCTTCCATTTGTATTTTATATACTTGTTGGTCTTGCCTAAGAGGCTGAAAATTGAATATCTAAGTGTTAGTCGTTGTATTCATTCATTCATTCTAAATAGTTTTAAGCTTAATGTATGTGTATAAACCCATTCATTCCATTCTATAAAAGCAATAAACGTATGTTGTAGAATTTTCATGTCTAACAGATCGTGGGAAAAGCATTAGAAGAAGGTTAAGTAAAAAAAAAGCTCGAACTGTATTAGAAGTTCGAAAATTTAAATAAATCGCTATAACTGCATAAAATTTTAAATAAATCGCCGCTTTATTAAGCATTAACGAGAGAAGCGATCAGCGCAGCCAACTTCACTAGCTACAGCGTTGCCAGCTGCTGTGAATGCAACACAATGTGGCAGCACCCATTGATCTTCCCAGTGTTTTTGAGTATGCTTTTACGCCTGTCTGGCAATGTGCAATGACCCAGTATTTTGAAATTTTGTTTTCAACGAGTTCATAAAATAGACTTTATTTACTTTTATGTATATAGCAAATATTTATTGTTTAGTTTTAATTGCTTGTTCAACACTTGTTTATTAAACCTTTAGTTATTAAATGCATTATATTATATAAAAATGGTCGATGTATTATTATTATATGTTATTGCATGTAAGTGGAAATTGTTGGAAAAGTTAATACGCTTAATGTTGTTTTTCTTGTGTTGTAAATTGTATAATAATTTTGTTTTTATTTTTCACTTTTCTGGCATGGGCATATGTTTCGTTTGCATCTTGTGTTTAATATAAGTGTGTGTGTTTTACAACATTGTTTTTTCGTTTTGTTTAATTTAATTTAAGTATAATAGTTTGTATAAAAAATAACAGAAACATTAAAAAATAATCGTTTATCTTGCATTTTTTTTGTTTTGTTTTAATAATTAACGCGTCAATTGCCTGAATCCTCGCCATCTAATGATTCATCTTGCACCGATGAGCTGTCATCGACACCGCTACCTCCGCGCTTCGATGATGGTGTTCCCGAAAGCCGAGTGGAGCTGAGGCCCAAGCCACCGGTGCGCCTAAACGACGAAAAAGTTATGTTATTAAAGGTTTTTTCGAAATATAAGACTAAACTTGGTTAACATGCAAAATGAGAAGAGGGTCAACACAAAATAATGGGTTTCTGGGTCGGGGTTCAAACAAAGATAGGCGGCACTAAGACGTAACTAACTATGTTTGGAAGGGTATTTCGTATATCAGAGACACAATTAGATCGCAACATTTGGATATTGGTTTTGGTTGCTGGAACGTTTGCTTGCATCGTAACATGCACGTTACAAAGATTTGTTTTAATGCCACGCCTACAAATAGTGTGCAATGTCGATCACATGCGTTTTTTCTGGTCTTATGCAAGCATTTTCTTTGGTTTATGACCTCACCACAAGCGATGCTTCTAATGCAGACCCTCACAATTCAAAATGAGCGCAGCATCCTTTTTGGGTGAGTAGGCTTTGGCCTTTTCAGTTTCGGCAACTTGTATGGAGCTAAATTAGTGAGAGAACCAAAATATTGTCAGAGCAATGACCATAAATACTCCAAGTGTTGCGTAAAAATCATTTACAGAACACTTGTGCACAACTAGGTTTATCTGCTCTTAATACCCAAACCCTGGAAAGCAGCACCTGGCGCTTTGAAGCCTGTGCAGCTCGCTGCTCAACTCACCGAAGTTTCGTTTTCAGTGAGTTTATCTCACGATTCATGGCCTCCTGGGATTCAATCATGTCTTCGCATTCGCGTTGATATTTGCGCTTTTGCGTCTTTTCCTTTTGCAGCTCCTCCTCTGTTTCGTCCAGATTGCGCTTGAGCAGTTTAATGCGGCTATTTAACTGCGAAAGGTAAATGTTTTTTTTTTTGTTAATATTATATTTTTATACTAAAATTAGCTTTGAAACCTACCTTATCCATTTGCTCCTTATGCTGATCGACGTGTCTTCGCTCATCCTCAATGTTCATTGTGAGCTCCTTGATCTTCTTGTCCATCTTGCGATTTGCCTTTTGTTGCAACAATCGCTCCTTGCCCTCGTTTTCGAGCTGCTCCTCCAGATTGATTATCTTAGCTTCGAGCGTAGCAATTGTCGCCTTGACCTTTGTACGCTGAGCCGTCTCAATCTCTGCTAGTTTCGCCTTAAGCTCTTTATTCTGTCGGTCGAGCAGCGCACGCGTATTTTCATTCTTCTGCGATGTGGACTTCTCATTGGCTAGTTCCGTGGTCAGCTGTTCAATCTGCAATTGCGCCTTGCGGCTGCGATCCAGCAATATTTCAGAGTTAGATTGCTCCTCTTCGAGCTCTTCCTCAAGCGACGCAATGCGCGCTTCCAGACGTCGCTTCTCATCTATCATAAGCGAGCCCTTGTTGGCATTGTTGGCAATCTCCTCGGCCAATTCATCGCGCTCTGTTTCGGCTGCCCGACGTGCACGCTCCGAGCTGGCCAGATCCTCTGTCAGCTGTAATACTTCGGCTTCCAGCGCTTTCACCTTGCGTTCGGCCTCTTTGCTGAGTGCTTGCAGCTCTTCCTTGGCCGCCTTGGCTTCCTCGGCATCACGCAGCGCATCCTTGACTTGTGCTTGCAGTTTCTTGGCATGCTTCAATGCATCCTCCTTAACCTTGTTATGCATTTCCATGGTGGTTTCGATTTCCTTGAGATCGCCCTCAAGTTTCTTTTTGGCTGCCACGGCTGCCGTTCGCTGTTTTCGCTCTTCATCCAGTTCAGCTTCAAGATCGCGCAGCTGTTTGACGAGACCACGGCGTTTTTCTTCGGCCTGCTCCTCCTTGGCCTGCAGATCACGTTCGAATTGTGAGCGTAACGCTTGCATGTTCACTTCCAAACGCAATTTGGCATCTTCGGTCAGCTGCAGATCGTCTTCAAGTTCTTCGTTTTGTGCTTTCAGCTCGGCCAGCTGCGATTCCAGCGCGCGTTTGGCCTTCTCCAGCTCGTGCACGTTCTTGTCGGCTGTGCCTTGTGTGTTGGCCAGATCGTCCAGCTCGTTTTGCAGTTGCTTACGCTTGCTTTCCAGATCCTCGATTTTGTCATAGGCTTCATCTAGCTCGCGTGATACCGACAGCACCTTGGTCTCCTTTTCCCGCGCTTCCCGCTCAGCAGTGTCGCGCTCTTGGGCGATTTGCTCTGATATGGCTTTCTCTTCGGCAAGAATTTTGTCGAAGTTCTTTTGCTTTTTCTCCAGTTCGAGCACCTTCATAAGAAGTTAACAATAATTTAGTTACAATTATGTATATAAACAAAAGTAAAAGCGCTTACCTTCGTGCGTTGCGCCTCCAGCTCAATGGTTGCGTCTTCCAACTCCGATTGTATCTTCTTTTTGCTCTTGTCCAGTCGATCGTTTTGCGCCATCAACTCCTTAACCTGCCGTTCCAAAGCTTCAATATCCTTGTTCAAGCGTTTCTTGCCTTCTTCTAATTCCTTAGCCAAATCGGCATCTTCCTCGGCCTTTTTCTTAATCTCTTGCATTTGCGCCGTGACCTCGGCTAATTTGCGCTCAAAACCGCGCTTAGCTTCTTCATCTTCCTCAAGCTGCTCCTGCAGAGCTTCTTTTTCTGATTCAATTTGGCGCAGTTTCGAGCTAAGTCCTAGTTTCTGGCGGGTTTCCTCTTCCAGCAATTGTTGCGCCTCCGTCAGCTGTGATTCCATATTGCTAGCGGATTTCACGGCTGCTGAGGCCTTAAGCTCTGCTTCCTCCAGCTGATTTGTTATGTTCTCCGCCTCTTGCTGCAGCTTTGTACATTTCTCTTGCAGTTCCGAGCGAGCACGTTCGATTTCAGCCAATTTGACCTGTAAAGATTTGTAGCCCAATCAGTACTCCGTCGCGTCTAAGCATTCAAAACAGACTTCGGCACATTGTCAAACAAAAACCTAACCCAAGGTAATGAGGCGGGTGCCCCGCATTGCGGTTACGGTTCGCACAATCGATGGTTAAAGCCAACCGCAACATGCGATATAGTGCGACACGCCCCTTCCGATTTATAGTAATGCTCACCTGCAGCTCGGCAATTTGCGATTCGACTTGCTTGCGTCGACGATCGTTCTCTTGACGTGAGCTATTGACACTACGCAATTCTGTGGCCAGATCTGCATTCTCGGCTTCTAGTGTGCCCTTAGACTTCTCCAGCACCGCCTTGGCTTTGCGCAGATTCTCTAGTTGGTCATTAATGCTGTTCAGCTCCTGTGAATGCTTGTGCCGCATGTCAGCCAATATGCCTTCATGGTTGACAGTCTCGTCCTCCAAGGATTTCTTAAGTGTGGCCAGTTCCTGCTCGCGCTTTGACCGCAGTTCCTGTTGGGCTTTATTACCAAAACGAAAACATTTTACATATAAATTACATATGACAATAAAGTCTAGGGGATTATTCACTTACCAGCGGTGGTGTCGAGCGAGTCAAGCAATTCATTTTTCAAAGCTTCTAGCTCCTCGCTTAGGTCACGGCGTACCTTCTCGGCCTTGGCGCGTGCAGCCTTTTCGGCCTCAAGGTCTTCCTGGATTTCTGCCAGCTGGGATTCCAGTTCACGTTGTGCCTTTTGGGCCGTGGCTTTGGTCGCCGACTCTTCGTCAATGCGAAGGAGGGTCTGCGTGAGCTCTTCTTCGCGTTTGGCCAGCTGCGCTTGCATATCGTCAACTTGTACGCGACGCTCGTTTAGCTGCTCCTTGAGATCGGCCACCTCGGTTTCGATCTTACGCTTGGTTCGATCGGTTTCCTGGCGCTGTTGTTGATCCTTGTGCATGCGTTCTTCCAGCTCAGCAATAGTGGCCTCATGCTTGGTCTTCAGCTTAGCCAGATGTTTGGCTTTCTCCTCTTCTTCAGCTAGCGTTTGGGACAGATCGTTGGCCCGTTCTTCCAACAGCTTCTTTTCTTTTAACAACTTTTGGTTTTGATCGTCCGTGAGCGCAAGGTCTTCTTCATGTTTTTTGATTTTGGCATCGAGTTGCACCTTCTCCAATTGCAGCTTTTGGCGCGCAGCCTCTTCCTCTTCTAGCTGCTCCTCAAGATCCTGTATGTGCAGTTCCAGTTTCTTTTTCTCACCGCCCAAAGAGAGCACACGCTCTTCTTCCTCCTCAATGCGTGTTTCTAGTTCCTGCATCATATCCTCCAGTTCCTGCTTGCGCGCCATTAAACGCGAACGCGATTCCTCGGCCTCTGCACACAGCTCAATTTCAGCCTGCAGCTGTTCTGCCAAGGTGGTCTTTTCCACAAGCGCTTGCTGATATTTGCGCTCATATTCCTGCGTATTCTTGGCTAAAACATCCAGCTTTTCGCGCACCTGCTTAAGCTCATCCTCCTTCTGTACCAGTTTCTCCTCCTGCTTTGTTACCTCAAGCAGTGGCTTCACCTTAGTGTACAGACGCCACCACTGCCAGTTGCGCAACTTTAGATAAGCCGCACAATTGCGTTGAATAATGCGTATGGCATTGAGCTGTTGCAAACGCTTCTGATAGTTGCGACGCGCCAAGAAGCCACGACAGAAGGCTTGGAAGTTGACAATCAAATCGGAAATCTTGAAATCACGCTCCTCCTCCAAATGTGCGAGAACCCCGGCGCGGAAGAAAATCTTGGACTGACCTACACGATACAGATTCGAATCTAGCTCCAAAGACTGAATCATTTTCTCGCAGGCCTTCTTGCCATCCATAAAGCCCTTGGGTATGACATTTGGCGTAAGCAGCTCGTAACGTTGACGGAACTCCTGGAAGGGTATGCGATTGGGGAAGCCTTGGCGACAGATGCGTATACCTTCGAGCACACCATTGCAACGCAACTGGTCCAGCACCAAAGGCGCGTCGATCTTGCCAGCACGCTTCTCGTGATTCGGTATGATACAGCGCACAAAGTTTGGGTTTGTGTTTCGCAACGTGTCCATGAGCTTTGCCAGCTGCTCCTTGTACAAATGAGACACGGTGCGGAACATACCCTTGCGCGTGCGGGCGCCAAACTGAGTATCAGTAAGCGCCTGCTGTGCCATGCCAACAATTTCCGCATCCTTCCAAATGTTCACGACAAACGGATCTTGTGAGGCCTGCAACAGCGACACAATGTTCTCATTTAACGGATCCATGTTCTTCATTAGCCACTTGGCGGCGGAGTAATCTACACGTCCAGCATAATGCACAATGGCAAAATCGGCCACACCACGGAAGTCCGTCTTCATGAACTTGGGATGCATAGAGTGCGCTGAGACCAGTTTATCTACAAAGGTCTTATCAGTGGCCTTGGGGAACCAACACTCCTCGTCCAGCAGCGCCATTATGCCGCCTGGCTTGTCAATCAAGTCAATGGTGGGCTGCAAATCCAGACCAAAGTCAATGAACTTCCATTCGATGCCTTCGCGCTGATATTCCTCCTGCTCCAGTATGAACATGGTATGGTTGAATAGCTGCTGCAGTTTCTCATTAGTATAATTGATGCACAGCTGCTCAAAGGAATTCAGCTCAAAGATTTCAAAGCCAGCCATATCAAGTATGCCAATGAATGAGGCGCCCTGACGCTTGGTGCGATCCAGCGAGCGATTAATACGATTCACCAGCCACTTAAACATGCGTTCGTAGCAGGCCTTGGCAATGGCCTCGACGGCAAATTCCACCTGCTCCTTGGTCTGTGCCTTGGTAACAAAATCACGACCGACCTTAATGCGTGGCGTGAGGAAGGCACGCGTCATGTCCGTGACGCTCAGTCCCAGCAAATGGGCAATTTTTTGAGCCACCGTGTTGTCTGGTAGCGTGGCCTGATCATTGTTACGCTCTTGACGGAACTTCATGCTTCCAAAGAGCAGCACCGCACTGACAATGCGGAATATTGAATTGAAATCCTCGGAGGTCATGCCCATGATGTTCATTGATTTTACAGTGGCCTGGAACTCGGCGTAGTCGTCGACGCCGGGCACGGGTAAGGTGCCATTGGACAGGAATGAATATGTTTTGATGTCATCGAGAATGAATTTCTCGCGCTGCTCGGGCGTTGCGCCCGCAAGCAGTTGATAGAAAATATGGAATGTTCTTTCGTCCTTTGCTTGACGAATGGCACGCGACTTCTCTAACAAATAGGTCTCAATGTTGGCGCCCGAAATGAAGCCCGAAGCGTCAAAGTTGATGCGTATGAATTTGCCCTGCAGAAAAAGAAAACAACTAAGTTAAAGGTTTTAAGACTGGATTGCCAGAGTTCTACTTACAAAACGTGATGAGTTGTCGTTCTTGACAGTTTTGGCGTTACCGAAGGCTTCAAGGATGGGATTCGCCTGCAGCAGTTGTTGCTCCAGTTCACCCTGTGAATAGAAAGTGAGCGTGCGTGTGTGCGTGTGCGGCACGTTAGTTTTCTAGTAGTTTCAAATGCTCAGCGCTAGAACTTTTGCTGGGTTAATAACACACACAGATAGATTGGACAACTACTTTCAAACAAACATACAAAGATAATACAAAGCAAAAAAAGGATTAGTAAAGCAAGAAAGCAGCATAGCCAAAAGTCACAAAAAAATAGAGCATGCAAAGCAGGACAATACGTCCAAAATAGCCAAAATTACGTATACGACATGCAAGTAGGAATAGTATATACACATGGACTGTACAGTTGTGGAGGCAGGGCCAAGGTATACTTAACCGCTCCGCTTATTTTTCGTGATAGCACTATGCAACAAATTCGACCTCAATGAAAGGCCTATGACTAAATCATTCATTTTCCGGTAAATTTTGGGTCGCTGATTTCGAATCCGGAAATCATTTTGGATTTTGTAGCTTTGTTTTCGAATTATCGCTATTTCAAAAAATTCGAGATATCGAAAGTTGGGAGCCTTATTGCCGATCGCGATGAACTGTAACTCGAATTAAAGATAATTTAATATCAATTCAATGTTTTCCAGACGGTTTTGGTCTACCTTGATTCAATTGCAAGTTTCAGGGCAATAAACTTGAATGGGTAATTTTTGGATTCAATAAATTGTTTCTTTGCGAACATTTTACCACCAGCAAAATCGGTAGCGAAATGGAGAAGTTATTAAGGAATATCGAAAAAATGCCATGATCGACCTTTTTTTCGAATTGCTGTACAAAAAAAAAACAATATAAAAACCCTGGAGTAAAACATACATTTCCCGGTAAATTTGGGGTAGCTGATTTCAAATCGCGAAAGCGTTTTGAGTTATCTAGAACGGTTTCCAAAATATCGCTATTTAAAAATTAAAGCTCAAATTACCGATTTCGAAAGTGGCAATGCCAGCAAATCTCATATTACTCGAGGGCCGATCGAGATGAACAGTAACTTGAATTAAAGGTACTTAAGTGTCAATCATTCTCTGACAGTTTTGGTCTATTATAACTCGATTGTGAATTACATTTTTAATTTCCAAAATATTGTTTTAATTTATAGCCGTGTAACTCGTAATCGAATTGAGGTACACCAAAACTATCTGAAATTTACCGAAAAAGGTAACTTTTAGACATAGGCTTTTTTTTGTTGCATAGTGTAGTCTGAAAGAGTGCTTTCGTTGCTCTTTTTTTTTTCTCCAAACATGTTGGGCATTGTGTGGAGACAAGCTTCCTTGTCGAATTTCCATATGGCAAGCGACTGCATAAGCATACTTTGCTAAGTATACCTTGGGCAGGACACTCTTTGTTTTTTTTTTAATATAAACACTGTGTCAAATAGCACACAGTTTACCTCGGGCACATCATCATGCTCATCATCATCATTAAGGCAGAGATCTTGAATTACTTCAGTAAGTATTTTCGTATTTATCATCGTAGAATTATTAATGGTTATAACGAACTTATTTGTGCGGACGCAAAATTTCTGAAATTATGACAGGTAAGGGATTAACCAAGGGAACACAATTCTGGAAACGAGTTACACTTATAGTTGTTTGATTCCAGAGCAAGTTCGATAGTCGGGTAGAAGTCTTTAGAAATTGTTATTAAGTAGGATTGAATTTGAATTATAAAAGGTTAAAAATACATAACATTTTATGTTATTAATAGTGTCTGTTTCGATGTGTTGAACTTAACAAAAATTCAACGAAAGAGGAGTTCATGAATACATCTTATTTTACGCTTTCCAAGATGACCTATTGCAAACCTTTTAAATGCAAAAGTAGCTTTCGCACAGATTTAAAAATTATTTGATATCGTAAAAGGATCCATCTATCGGTGCCTTGCAGGCCATAACAGGCAGTTCTGCTCAAGAGAGAACTTAATGCTAATACGGGGTGTATAAGGTGAATCGACTTAGCAGTCTTTAGACAAGGATTCAACAGCGGCAGAGAACAGTTGTCAATTAAATTGGGTAATATGTACTTAAATTATTAGTTAGAAAACTATAACTTTTTGAAATCTACGAATAAAATCAGCTATTGTTTGGACCGATATTTTCAAGCATTGAACTAAACAAAGTTAAATAACAGTATTGAATCCGAAATACAATTGTTTTATTTAGTTTTTTTCTATGATAAAACCATTGTCTATTGACAAATATGCCTGCTGCCAATTTCGATTCCGAGCGATCGACTTCACAATACAATTCATACAGTCATTTCGAACAGTCGAAATCGAAATTGATTTTCGGAATAGGCATGAATATATTTTGTAAAACGATTTTACACAAGACAGTTTATTTCTCGCTCCCACTTCATTTTTTATAGTTCTTTTTTGGCATAGGTACCGGTATAAACGGTATACCAAAACAAATATCGAACCGCAAATAAAACCGTTTAAGGGTCAAGAGTACCAGCCCATCCACTGTGATCAAGATGTAAGTGTACACCGACGCCGATGTGCGTGACCCCACGCCATGATGTACGAATATCAAAACTGTTTCGATATTTGTAATCATTATGTGCGGAACAGAATGGAAACGGTACGTTGCAATTCTATGTGTACGTACGGAATTCCAGTGTTTACCAGTGCTGACGGGCACGAAATTTTGCTCGAGTTCTTGGCAACATACCCCGGTCTACCTGTACTGTGGGATGTCAAGTAAGCCTGAACTCCACAGGTGTTGCGGCCTGTCCTGATTTCTTATAAGCTTAGAGACCAATGCTAAGAGCTTTTCAAACATTTGAAATTGCAAATAGTTTTTGTAGTCCATTGGCGACGACCGTTGCATATATTGAGCAGATTTTGGTGGGTAAATTGCTGCCGCATTGGTACCTATTCTTCATCCGCATTTTGGGTTTGTTGCGGCGTTTTCTGTTGAGTTGCTGTTGCATATGCAATGGCCAGAGCATGACAAATTTCGCTCCTCAATATCATATTATTTGGACAAACGCTCTAGTTAACGATTCAAATCGATTGACTGATTGAAGACCATTATGTGCATGATGTACGCGCTTCCGTCTATCAACAACGTACAATGATGTATTCAATCATGTTCACTGTGGATGGGCCGCTTAACCGTATTCGAAATAAGCTTCGGTTTGATCCCCTGCCCAAAACCGATATGAACCGATCAATACCGTAACCGTTATTCAAATACGCTTATAGCCGTAAACGATACCGTAATCGATACACATTTTACTTCGATTAACTATTGCAAAGTGAAAAAGTTGGCAGACTTCATTACAATATATATATTAAGATAAAGGAAGCAAATTAACATGGAATAGGTGTTTTTAAAAACTTTTAAAGCAGTACAATTAGAGTGCATAACTTTTACGGTTACATAAGTCTTTAACCTAGAACCAATAAACAACTCATAATCGAAATATCAAAAATCTATTAAAATAAACATAACGCAAACAAACGTCAAAAGGAGTTTTTTTTTTTATATATTATATACATCAAAATGCAATAAATTACAAGTACTTAAAAAAAAGAACATCTAATTTAGAAAACAAAATGAACGCCATATAAAACAAGCGCAACAGACAAGTGCTATTAAAATTGGCTCAACTTGAAATGCTTATACTTATGAGTTGTATGAACATTGAGTATACTTTACCGCAAATGAATCACTCTGACTACTCTAAAAGTGCGTAGCGTATGCGCGAAACGAGTCGTTGGCATGGGGAAAGCACAAGGGGTAGCATAATTTTTTAATTAGAATTAATTTTTCGGTAATTTTGATAATGGAACAACATAGATTAGTAGCATGTAGGTAATGGTAGTACTAAGAGATGGGTTTTGTTAAAAGAACCTAAATAAAATAGTTTTTTGGATATGTGGAAATAATATAAATTGGTTAATGAAAACAATGCAATTTCGTAAGTATTAAACCCAAATGAAATTGAATGATATACGTTTTTTCTTAGACATGAGACTTTTAGACATACAATTGTCAAACGAAAAAAATTATAATAATTTGGTTAAATAAATTGATAAATAAAATATTAACTTGGCTTGCAATTTGCATACTTACAATGAGTATAGCTGGATGCGGCACCTATTCAATCGATTCGAATTGCATTGCATTGTGGTGGTTGGTGGTTGTGGTGATGGTTTTGGTGGTGTTGTAGGTGTAGGGTGGTTCATTGGTTGGTTCATTGATTGTTGGGTTGATTGACGTTGCCAAATTTGTTGTTTTGATTCATTTTTTTTTAAGTGGAGTGTGTATTTCATTTTGCACGCATTTCGAGCAATACAAAGTGAGCAAGTTGTGTTTTTTTTTTGTATTTACAATTAAGTTTAAATATTTTAAAATATATATATATATTTGTGTGTAGTTTGATAATTGGAAAAATAGTGGAAACAACAACCAGTCAATTGTACAACGACAACAACGATAGTAGTGTGTGTGTGTGTGTGTGTTGGTGTGTGTGTGTGTTTAGAAGAGTAACATTTGCACATGAAAGTAAAGAAGATTAATAATAATAGTAATATAATAAAATTAGAAATTATAAAAAAACATTTTGCCAGCAAGAAAAGTAATTGCATTTTAAAACATTATGCAAGCTATAATAATAAAAATTAACTTAAAATAGTTGCTTATTCAATTAAAGTATTTTAATGCAATGCTGTGCGATTTATAGAGTAATTCGAAACATCTTCAATAGAAATTGGAAATACTTGCACGAAAGTATTCGCCAACACATTCCGTTAGCTTAGATTTTCAAATAAATGCTACTGAGTACTTGTGCCACCGAAAAACAAACAAAACTATCTACTTTATGCTTTTATTTGCAGAACACGCAGCACGATTCTTAAATTTTACAACAGTGTCGCTTTCTCTTTCCCTCTGAGGCACAGTCTTTCTTTTGCTTCGTTCAAAATGTGTTCTTTAGCTTACTACTTTGCCTGGTCTGTGTGACAAAAGAGCTGCACAAGCAAGTCTTCTTCTTCTTAACTGGCCATAAGAACCCGTTATCGGGTTACGGCCTGATGTAAATACATTCTTTCATTGGAATTGTGGTTTTACGTGGTGGGTGCCAAGCCCTACGCACAACCCTTTTAAGGCCTACTGGTCTCGAAAGAACCCAGTGTTATTGTTAGTCGCCTCATACGACAAGCTTTGACCTGCTGAGGTGGTATTCTCTAAGCCGTTCACCACACGGCGAAGCCGTTGCACAAGCAAGTAACAAGCCAATAAAGCATAAAAGCAAAAGTAAAGCAGAAGAAAACTGACGTAGAAGCCAAAATAAAGAGAAAAAACAGCTATTGAGGACGCAAGAAGGACGCTTGCATGGTATAAAAATTACAAGGTAAGATTAAACTGCAGAATGCAATATATACACACAAACAGTATAAGACTCCTACCTTGTAATTATTATACCATTATTCTAATGCAATCGCTGTTCTTGCTATAATTTACCGTTGCTTTACTTCAGTGTCGCTTTCGTCTTAATTTTTTGCAGCTCAACAGAAACCACGCGCTATCTTCGCTGAGCAGAGGCTTTCTAAGTCGTACAGTGTTTGTTTTGTTGGGAAACAACTGAAGATGAACTAAAGTACAGTGCTTGGTCAGTACTGTACAGTAGCTGGTATGCTGGTGCAGCTCTGTAGTGTCTATTATCATAGTGTTAATGTATTTGCTAATTATTTGAGGAAACTGTTGCACGATCCAACACTATTACAACAGTGTCGCTTTCTCTTTCGCTCTCAGGTACAGTCTTCCTTTTGCTTTTTTTCCTTCTCCTTAAAATATATCTTCTTTAAGTAATGTTCTTTACCTTGTCTGTGTGTATGTGTCATTATAGTGTTAGTGCATTTAGTTGCTATTTGAAGAAGATTCAGCATGTTAGCTTACAATTCCAACATTTTCGCTTCCTCTTTCTCTCTCAGGCAGAATCTTCCTTTTGCTTTGTCTTTTGCATTCATAAAAATAGGAACCTTGCTTTTTGGATTGCCTTGACTCTGTGTGTATCATCATCGTTTTTTGTCAAATCAAATGTAAGAACAGAAAGCATTTTGTGGGTATTTATTTTCGAGCTAATTGCTTATTTTTCGTTGAAAATGCATTTTTTGCATTGAAATATCTAATATAAAGATCTAAAGAGATATTTCAAAGGTTTTAATGTCTAATAACATACACAAAAATCAGCTTTTTTAAAGTAACACATCTATTTGCAAGTCGTAGGGTAAGAGTAACTCATATGCCGTCACGAAAATCTTTTATTACGCTCTGGTTTTGTTATCAGCGTCCACAGTAGAGCGAAAAGGTTGCATGTTTGTATTTATGTGCTCCGTTAGCAGTGAGAGCGTAAAGAAGAGCCTGCATACATATGTTATATTGCTGTTCTTGCTAGATGGCGTCACAAGTGGTCAAGTTGGCGAGAACTCACAGCTGAATGTTGTAAATTTAAAGGGCGTTCCGTGACCGCTCAAGTTTTTTTTACAAAACACAAGTGCAACAAACTGTAACAGTTTCATATGGCTCTTGTTTTCTTGAAAAAACTTATCAGTAAACAGCAGTAACTGATAAAGTTTCTCTCTAAACATAGCACACTTCATCAGCAAACTGTGTTTTTTCGAACAACATGATCTAGTTTCTAATCAATGTGTCACTAAATTCCAATACATATTCTATAAATTTCAATTGACAACCTTCAGGTGTGCTCGATGAATGAGTGAGCAACAAGCATGAATGATTCATTGAGTGAGCCAACTCCAAACTTGTAAAAGTTCATGTCGCACGACTCAAACTCTATTTATGGCCAAAATAATCATAATTAATAAAGCGAAAAACATCAAAAATGTTTAAAACAACAAATTGGCAATTGCATTTTGAACTTATTGTAAATTTAATGCCTTTTCCGTTGTACGAGCATATCACGTTTATAGACGTTACATGTTTGCACACTACTTATAAGGCTGTTTAGTTTTGCTATGGAGCTCAAGAGCAGCACGTTGTTTTAAGGATCGTGTCCAATGACTAATTTTGGCCACTACACAAAACAACAACAACAAATTATGTTTGCAACTTGGTAGCCCTGACAAACAAATGTTTATCAAAAAAATGGTTTTTTTTTGGCAGTGCGTTCGACTGCCGCTCCCCTTTCCTTTGGACAAAAAAATGCTCTGGCGCAATTCAAGTGATTTAATTTTCAATTTTTTTCAATTGCTGCAAGTTAAGAGCGTCCCGTGTTCGAACCCTTCTATGTTGCTCGATTGACAGTGGCAATTAATGTTTTGTTTGCTGTTTATTTTATTATTGTAAATAAAGAATTGTTGGAAATTTGTCAGCAAACATAAAATATATATTTGCCTGATAATTGAAGTGTACTGGGGCTCGGGGCCCTGGGCTTTGACTGGTATGCCCATAAAATAGACATAAAGTGGACGATGCTCGCAAACACACATATCATAAATATATAAGTGTTTATATCTACATAGAGATATACAGCAATCGTATGTAGAACATTTGGCGCTTTATGGCCATGAAGCGGGTACGTGATTTAATGTCATTTCAATAACAGCAACAACATTGAACATTTGATGTTTTTTTGAATGCATTTTGAATTCTGTAATCTAAAACTTCAGAAGTGCGCTTCACAGACAACAGCACAGCTGCAAACGCCCTAAAGACAAAGAAAATATGGCAAGAAGCCCAAATTTGTAGTGCCGAAGCGTACATGCTCTACAAATGACTCTATATAAACGTATAACCGTCTGTGCAGTTGGATTCAATGCATTGAAATCTCTATTACTATTTCCATTAAGTCGGACGATAACATAAAACCGTCGAAAGAATTACAGAAAGTTTTTAAACCGAAAGTTTATAGATCTTAACTACATGGATGTACTCTCCATACTAAAATTTGATTTCTAAACCTTAAAAGCTTTTCAAGTATATATGATTCATCCAAACTATTTTGAAGAGCTCCAGGTCACTTGGAGTGCAACATTCCGACATTTGCTAGGACTTTACTACTACTTACTTACTTTAAGGTTAAGTTCATATGTACCTTTCTTTCATTCATCAAATCTCACTACGTACATTTTCCTATACACCTGCTTTATAATGGATACCCTCCTGCTATCCCGGAGAACGTAAAGTATCAGTTATTACCGCAACTTTGAATTTTACTTTTAGTCGGCGAAAAAAACCAGAAAACTAGTTCAAGTTGAGCCCATGCGATTTCAACGTAATAAATGGTACTACTTTCCGGGATTGTTACATCTTTGTTACAACTTTGATCAAACCGGAAACTTTTGCATGATTGGGTATATTTTTATAGAAGCTAGACTCTTCTCTAGGGTTTGGACATGACTTATTTTAATAGATCTGAGCAAATTTGCATTGAAAACAAGTCAAATCTAGTAAAGATACGCTCAAACTGAGTCCGGATTGTTTCAGCGACACCGCTTGAACCTTCTAATAGGAATACCATTGGCAAGGTGGGCTTGCAGTGGGTCAGTTAACATTTTCGATGGGTTTCCTCTGGTACAATGCGCCAACTAACGCCCCAACAAGAACATCAGCCGAAGCTGTTGCCTCTTCAGTACCGTTCTAGTGTATGCTGTCGGGCAGGCATTCCTTCTTGAGTAGGGACGGTTTGTAGGAAATCAGGAGTCTCTCTTCTGCATTTTTGGTTCAACTGATTGGATTCAATGAATAGAGATCAATGATCTCGGGTCTTAGGGCCGTAAAAGAGAAAAATGTATAGTGCGTTTCATTGGTAGTGTCATCGGGACCCCTTAGGAACTATAGGAAATTAGCGTTCCTTATTTTCGCGATCATCAGAAAATTAGGAAATTATATTGGAAGCAAATTTGCAAATCAGAAAACTACCAAACCTCTTTTTTCCGACGAGGAAAACGTTAACGTTAAAAATTCATGAAGACGGATAGAAGAACTAGTGCAAGATTTCGATGATGATTTCGCTACTCAAAAGTAATCTGGGTCAACATCCTTGATCTGTCTGAAAAGCGTCCCAAACAACTATCGAATTTCAGCCAAGCATTAAGTCATGGTAAATGGACAACACTTGGTGTTACGGGTTACGTTGATGCCTAACAAACTCTCAACTCTTCTTTGTAATACGCTTCACTTAGAGGAAGAGTATAGAACGAAAATAAACAAAACATTTTTCATTGAAATTTAATTGACAAGCAACACACCCACTAGAAAAACTTCTTGCGGGCGTATAAAAGCCAATTTGCCGTCTCAAAGTATTGGAAAATTACCCCCTACTTACCCGACATCACACACAGATACTCGCTGTCTAATTAATTACAATAACAATAGCAACAATTGTTGCGCTTGAGCTTGCGTGTCATTAATGTGAGTTTAATAAGCATTTTATTTTGCCACATATTCAAAAGTAACGGCAGCAAAAAAATTACATACATATATAGTATATAAACTCGACACAAACTGGGCGGGCGGCTTGGCAACAAAAGCGCAAACTCACACATACACACATAGCATTGCATTAAAATAGAGGTTTTCAAGTTGGAACCCACACATGATGGTATTTCAGTATATAGAGTGAGAGCTACTTACCGCACCGGAACCCTTGGGCTTTGAGGCTGCTACATAGGCCAAAAACTGTATGACTTTCTTCGTATTCTCGGTTTTGCCAGCACCCGATTCGCCAGTACACAAAATCGATTGGTCTTCGCGATCTATAATGAGATTAGAGTACAAAAAAAAGAATAAAGTTTTAAATGCAGTTCTTTGGGCAAAAACTTTTGGAGTAGAGTTATGACATACTTTAGAAACAATATGGCTGACATATGCTGTTTCAACTTGGCCCATTTTTTTTCTTCACTCTCTTAAATTTATACAAATTGTTGGTTTTTTTTTTCGTTTCTGCTTAAGCACAGCTCAGCTTGAAATTTATGTTGACCCAAATTTATGTGCACACAAAAACAAAGCTAACTCACAACAAAAAAAAGACATACATCAATTGAAAAATAATGCCGATTTTTACATAGATACACATGCAAGTGTTCAGATATATTTGTATCTTTGCAGTATTTATAGTATATAGCAAATCGTAGATACATTGCGGTTCTCTGACAGACAAACGCTTGAAGTGTCTTGTAGACTGTGTTTGCCGATATGTTAAATGACTGGCGCCGTTTAATGACAACGATGACGTAGCCAAGCGCCAATCAATGATCATTTGATTAGACATATTGCACAAATAGTATCCATAGTCAGCGACTTGTAGCTCAATTGCAGCTAGAGAACTTAAATTGGTTACTTTTGAGAGCACTTTTGAGTACTTGAACTTTATACTCTACTAAGTTTGCCATGTGATATGTCGCTGCTTAAACACTTAAATAATACGCAAGTTTGCGGTGAAAGGCTAAGGGTGCTGCAGGGGCAAAAGCAGAGCACAAACAATATTTATTAACCACAAAAGCAATATCTATTTATATGGCATACATTTTATGAACAAAAAAAATTCAAGATGAAAAAAAAATAGATACACGGCGTACACATAACGACCCCGTACTTATTATTGAAACCGGCACATAACCATAGATGGACTGAATATCTCAGCAAAGTCATTTCAGAGATTTGAAATGAGCGCTGCTGCCAAGTCATATTGCCTAACCAATAGACAGAGACAAACGTAAGCAACAACAACATCGATAACAACAAACATTAATTACAATCATGAATAGAGCTATAAAAACACAAAAAAAAAAAAAAAAAAATCAAGCGCAAATATTGGCGCCACATTTTTCAAGACATTTAATTGTAGAGCCTAAAGAGCAACAATTGATGGAGTTATAAGTACACCGAGAGAAAACTTGAAATGTATTTCCGTCTTAGTCTGGAGAAAAAAAGTTCAGGCCAAATCTAAGTATCATATGCTTACTTTGATTCCGTCTTTGAACTTACATTGCGTATCGTTCTAAAAACACTCAGAATGAATTAAAAGGATTGAATTTAAAACTAAAATTTCCTAAATTGAAAACTATTTTGGTCGAATGTCTTGAATTTGTTACAAGTAGTCTCTACCTTTAATGATGAAGTCTTCATAGGACTTTAACCGGGTTGTGCGTAGCGTTTGGGCCCTACATTAGGCCGTATTTTGGACGTCTTTCGACAACGCATGGAATCGATTCAAGAACAGAATAACTGATTTTTCTTTTTAATTGGCATACTTTTAAAATACTGAAATTCGCAAACAAAACATGAAGAAAATTTAAGAAGTTGAGTGGGCTGCCTTGGGGCACTATACGAATTTAAGTATTAAATCACAGGCACCACCAAGCGCACCAATGCTGAGGAACCAGTCTTACGGTCTTTCTGTCTACCCGTGGCACCCGATGGCCCCCGGTAAAGCTTTCATCTTTTTTTTAGCTACCAACAGTTAAGACTGTTGACTCTGTGAAGTCTATCGATTGCTTATAAAAAGACGCTAGCAACGTGATTACTTTAAGATAAAAACTATGAGATTAATCTTGGACAGTGTATTCGACTATATTGAAAACACAAGACTGGTTGCCAATCTCAGTTGGACAGCTGGCAAATCTTATAGTCGGTTCGTCTTTTCGAACATTGGCATTTAGTTTACCAACTCTGCAATTTGATAGATTTCCAAAGGGCTGGCCACTAATAGTGGCCCTTTCATAGTTTTTATCGACTATGTTATAGAGACGTCAATTTTTAGAAAGGAGAAAACTTAAACTGAAAAATTACACGCTTTTTTAAAATTCTACTCAGAATTTACAGAGCAATTAGAAAATTTGGTGGAATTCAATAAAATTACGTGGATTTTCCTGTAAGTTTTTAAGTACCCAATCTCTACATACGTGAAATTGGTACAACTTCTACTTTATATAAAAGTGAAACTAACTCGAAATAGCCAAGAAATAAATTGAAAGTATTTTTATGTTAAATAGTTGATAACAATAATAATAAAACAATAAAACGCTTTTTACACGAAACGAGATTGTCAAGTGAGAAACTTAAAAAATCTATCATAAAATCTCGCTTTCTAATATGAAGCAAGTCGCATAGGGTTGCAGGCGAGACAACTTACCGGCGATATTACCGTACCTACAAACGGAGACTCTAATCACATGGCCTCGCTTGAAAATCTCCGTTGGTGTAAGAGGCGCCTTAAAAACTTGGCTCAAAGTTATGTTCTTGAATTGAATTTTAATAGAATTATAGATGTGCACGAAACGAATGCTCTCATCTTTTTCTCTCTGTGCATAGGAATTTCGGGGTAATGCCGCAACATAACAAACTGTTATACTCTTATACAGCAAGCTTCATTTAAGGCGTGTCAGAGTGTCATAAAGCACAACTTATGACATTGGGGCGCGTTGGTATGGAATGCCACAACGACAACAACAACAATTATACAAATTGCAACTGCCTTGAAGGTGTGCAAACTGACCAGACAACACACCGCATTTAGCTCCAACACTGATCCGCTCCAACTCCAGACTGTGCGTGTTGTTGTTAGTGTGCTGAGGGGCTTGGTTGGAAACGGGCCTTAATCAAAACAGCTTGCAAAGAAATGCTCGAAATCAAGTCAGAAATGACTGAAGGCAGGAAAAACCAGGAAAGTCAATGACAAAGACTCATTTCAGCCACACCTCAGTCAAATATGCGTATCATATTTTGATGCTCGGATTACAAGAGTGGAAATTTGAGCGAATTTGCTGCATTATAAGAGTTTTTCAAGAAAACACATAACAGTTTGTTTTCACATCTATATATTTTTTTTTTTTGCCTATGTATCGCATATTTAAATAAAAATTTATTAAGCGGCAAATATGGTGACGATTTGTTTAAAGTTTTAACGACCAAAAACTGCTTCACTGCACACATATATAAGTATGTGTGTGTTTATGTGAATTCGTGTTTAAGTTTGAGCTTTGAACCAAATATGGTAATGGCACGTATACGTAATATGTGTGGAGCTGCTGCTGCATGTGTCTGCGTGATTTTGGAGCTACCTCCGTGAGTCACCACGATACGATACGCTTGAAACGGACATAATAGAAAAGTCACTGAAGCTAAGCCACAAAAAACAACAACACTAAAAAAGAAACAGAGGCGCAACAACAAAAACGTTTATCGCTTTGTTGCAACAGGCAGAGGCAGGCAGAAGCAGAGACAGACCAGTCCACAGGCAAAGGCCTCTCTCAAAGGAAACCAGTTTTTCTATATTACCTACATATACTACTTTACAGCCCTGCTCTAAAAAAAACACTCCATCATACCACTTTAGCTGATTAGAAAAACGAAAACATTTTTTGGTTTCCTTTTCGGTTTGGTTGTTCCCTAAGATGATTCACTGCGCTTTCTGCAAACTGATGATGTCGCCGCGCATTCATATGAATTTGGAACACAACCAAAGTTAATGATAACATTATAAAATATATACGTGTATCTAAAGATATACCTGTATATATGTATTAAAGGTTTGTTCATGTCAGCATATGTCACCGGAGACTTTGCCAACTAAAGTCATAAAATGTTGACTTTAGTGACTATTATCTTGTGGATTGCAATTTGTGGAACCTAATTGGATATTTGGCAGAAGAATTCTCGACTAATGGTTACTCTTTACCGAATTCCTGAGCTGCTCTTAAACCTTGTTGTTGTTTGTTTTTACATTCGCAAGTTGGGATATTAAAGGTTATAGTTAACTTGACTTCCACAATAGTTTTGATATTGCTCAGAAATCGCTTGGGCGACTCACAAGCCAGTTCTAGCCGATCTCTGCTCGAAGCTGTGGTGTACTTAAACATGTTACAACAAAATTTTCAAACGTAATTTCTTTCTCCAAAGAGCTATTGTTTTTGTTTCCTATAGTTTTACTACTTTTGATTTCCCTTCAATTTATTGTAACCCATTTTAAAACTCAATTGCTTTTAAAATAACATTTTCTAAAATGATTGTGATCTACATATTTCAATTTTAATAGGGGTTTCAGTCTTTTGTTCTTTCAATTGGTTGAACCTAAAACCAGTTGATAGAACTCTTTGATATATTAGATTAGATGTGTGGTGGGTGCGATGGCTCATCAGAGAAGGTTGAACCATCCCTATCATTCGGGCAGCCTTGCCCAATGTGCCATGGCCATAGCTTATAAAGCCTGTAATCCCTCTGCAGGCCTGCCTCTGCAGTCTGGTCAGAAGAGAGACGCTGGACGGAACCATTGTTCTTTTCCAGCAAGCCACTGAGTCATATGATACTTGGGCATGATTAGAGTTATGTACGACCAGTGAACAGAAAACTCTGATAGCACATTCGGCCTTTCGTTTAATGTGCACTTTCCTATCCAATACAGTCTAAATTGTGGTGCAAAATGAATGGAGGGATCTACCCTATACCAGCATATTAGCATAAGCCTTATTTTGAATCTCCTGCAGGAGCTCGTCTACAACCAAGGACTAGAGAAGAGGCGATAGGACTACTACTTGGGGGCATCCTCGTGATCTTGCCTATGTCACCATTCCCAGCTGTCAGATGCCTATCAGAGAGAATGCATTGAATCCACCTGCATGAGGTTTCATCGATTTCATGTCTCTCAGGTCTTTATTTTCCCATCTCCAGACCATCCCCGATTTTGCAAGAAATATCGTGAAGAGCTGATCCACAAGACTTTTCACTCTGATAGGCATGTTGCTGACTCTTGAGCGGTCTTTGATCTAGAGACATTCGCATCTTGGTTACTCTGCGACGAGTTAAGAAAATCCGTAGAAATTTGAGCTTGTTTACGTAAGTTGAAATTTTGTCACGTAAAAACTTCTAGCTCTCGCCTCATGACGCCTGTAGCTCTTTAAATCTTCCCTTTCATCCAAGAATCTCTAGTATACTTTGATATTTTACCAAATCTGCGCCAGGTACTAACTTTTTGTTGCCCGTTGCAATATAACATTCTGTCACCCATGGGCGGGTGCAGGGTCTAATGACACCGTGTCAACGCAATTCGCGGAATTAGCCGCAGACCTTATCTTATCAGCAAAAAA
The DNA here is from genome assembly GCA_035041775.1 of Chymomyza caudatula. NCBI lineage: Eukaryota > Metazoa > Arthropoda > Insecta > Diptera > Drosophilidae > Chymomyza > Chymomyza caudatula. Next base: position 1,081,622 of record JAWNKW010000040.1, on the reverse strand, counting down.
TGTATGAAATGAAGGTATTTGACTTGTTTGCTTTATGAGCCCAGGGAATTTTCGATAAAAAATGTTATTTTTGCAACAACACAAACACATGCGAACTGTTCACAGACACATATGTGTGTGTTCTATATACTTAGAGAAGTTAAAAGTTACTTACCACCCAACATGTTTCTATAGGCACTATCCGTTATTGCAAATACATGCGGAGGCACTTCGTGTCGCTTTATACCCTTATAACGTTCCATAATCTTTTCCGTATAGATTGGCAATTTCTTGTAAGGATTAACCACAACGCAGAAAAGACCGGAATATGTCTGTAAAAATTAAAAAAAAAAAAAAACAAAAAAAACACACACATTAGCAATTACATAAATAAGAGGAGTCTGGCTTCTGTAGAACAATTTAGAACGTATTTATTTATGTATCTTTGAGTTGGCATAACCTTTGGACATATAACAAATTTGGACATAGCAATTCCATAAATGGCAAAGTCATGTACATTAGACATACATTGAGTAGCATATCTCTGTATTTCGAGTAGTTAAAAGTCGAACACAACCTACATAAAACTCATGTGGGCACTAAGTATGCGGCTTTTACTGTTTGTAGTTGTTGTTTTTTTAGCTGTGTTGTTTGTTGTTGCTGCATTTAAATATCTAACAAGCATTTGAAACTATGCCCAAACAACAGCTATTTCGAGCAATTTCAAATCAAAATGGCACCCACACAAAAACCCACAAAATGAATGTCTCCCCTGGCAAGAGGAAGAGCCAGCAAAATGGCCATGACAAAGATGTGACCAATAAAATCAATTGAAAATGAAAGTGCGCTTAGCCAAAGGTTGAACAAATACTTTTATATTTAAAAAGCGCGAGCATTTATTTCCAGTTATTAAATTTTTATTTAATAAAAGTTTTCACTGGGTCTCACAAAGTGAGTCATATCGCTTGGCATTGCGGGCTCTAACCACGTCTTGAAAGTTGTCGTTGTTTTTATCGTGTTGTTGCTGTCAGTTTGCCAAAAATGGCATAAGAAATTTGCTGTTTCGAAGTTTTTTCGTTTTTTTTTTTTGTGTTATTTGTTTTCTTTTGGCACTTTTAAATCTGTTTGCAACCAACCACAATGGCAATGGCGGTTACTACATGACGCTTGAATCATCCATTGAGTGTGACGCGCTGATTTATGCTAAGGTTGAATCATCAGGGCCAAGTTAACCGCAGCGGTCACTGTCCTGGCCAAAAAATATGCAAATCTTAATGAGCTGATATATCATCTTACAGTTTAATCTTCTGTAAAACAATAGAGTTATATGCATAAACACTACTACTATAAAACATGTTCTATAGATTGCAATCTTTAAGATATCGATCCATCAGCACTAACATCTACGGCGATTTGGCTATATTCAACTCCCTCTTCTGTTTCTAGAGAAGCTTTACAGTCAAAACAAAAGCAAACCATGGATTCGAACGGAAAATAATTTCGGATATTTGTTTCGGTGCACCGGGTATACAGGTTAGAGTGGAAAAAAATTCAAAATTTTTGCTAGAAATCGACCATTTTTAAGACAGTGCACGTGTGATGCTGCTTCTGTTGCGCTCTCTCTTTTAGACCGACTCACTGGTAGCCAAAACTTAAAAAGGGAAAGAACAAAATAATGTAAAACCCACTTGAATGCACTGTCTTGGGAATGGTCGCTTTTCATGAAGTCGACCCAATGGTCAAGGATTCCAACCTATTACTTTGATAGAACTACAAAAAAAAAAAAAACAAGTGGGAGCGAGAAACAGATTGTGTTGTTTAGTGTTTTTCACATTTTATGGCAGCAGCAGAAGCACCAGCAGAGTTATTATAATACGGCCCATACACCAAAGAAATTCTCTGTAACATTTCAAATTTTGAAAATATCTTTAATCCTTCAAAAGTTATGAATGTTGCCGATACGAAATCAGATGGCCCCACTGTGCGACGTAGATGAAACCGGTATAAATATATCGGTTACGGTTTGAATCCCTGAGCAAGACTCAGGTAACAGAAACGTTTTTAACTTAATTAAAACCAGTATCTTGAGCTTTGCAGAATATTTCTTTCAAAAGAATTTCGTTTCGAATTTCTATAGTCTCATCAACTTCTTCCAAGTAGAAATTGCATCAAAAGGAATTCTATAAAAAAATCTTTATCATAATATATGTGGTTCTCATAGTCGGCTGGACTGTTAGGGTATATGAACTTTATCGCGTCATTGTTTACACATCTTTCTAGCCTTAAAGTTTTTTATTATTTACATGGTTCGGGTCTGAGAAATTTGTTTGCATTTTTATATATTGACCAAATATGGTCAAGTCAAAGTGTGAAACGTGACGGCAAAATGTAATTGACAAGTCAATATGTGAGATATTTAAATGAATTCAATAATAACAACAACAACAACAACAAATACAAGGCAGTGCAATTAAATTACAACAAAAAGCAATTTATGTGCCGCAAAAGTACAACGGCAACAGATATCAGTTTGGGAAGCGAAGAAGGGGCGGCGGGTCGTCGGAACACGGTTGCTACCCAATGAACGTGCTCCGCTTGGTCAATTAGGCAAGCACTCAAAAATTGAGCATGAAACGTCCAAGTATTTAAGTATTTGTTTTAGCGCCATCTTGCGCCGCTTGGCAGTAAAAGCACGAATGAGGTTAGGTTCGAATTTCGTATTGAACTCTTTGTAGCCCTGGTCTTACAGTTGCTCGCACAAATCTGGTTTAATCGCATTTGACCATATACGGCTGACTAGGGGCTGCAACAGCAGTGAATGCCACAAACGACAGCTAAAAGTGTTGCAAGCAATTACAGAACAAAATGCGGCGCCTTTTATGTTAATTACATGGGATTATTTAAAGGCCCCCAACCCCACAGCTGCGCTTAGTGTGTTGGTCATCAAGTTACATTTGCAAATTAAATGTTCAATTGCAGTTAATCCAAATACAGGAATTCTCAAATGCTGCAAGTGTAAAATAATTTATATGCCGCAACGCATGCAAATTCGTATGCATCATAAATAAATAAGATGTAGAATGCACCAAGGCAAGACAGAAGAAAAAAAGTATGAAAACTTAGAGAATGAATAAATAAACCGCATGTTGCATATTTGCGCTCATTCGTGGCAAATATAAATCTTGCAAAACAAATTAAGTGTCATTGGCATCGGCATCGTAGTGCGCATCGAGTATTGAGTGAGTTTTGCGTTCCGGAATATCGTGAATATTCTGTAGGATTGTTTAATCGTTCGCGGCAACTGTGACATAACATAAAACTGTACTGCATCAGGTACAAAACTGAGTGGTATCATAAGAATAATGTATATATATCTTGAACTGGTAAGATTGGTTTTGTGTTACTTTTCATTGGGTAACTACAGATTTCTTAAAGGTAATATTGATTGACCACACCCCCGTGTGGTGAGCGGGTTAGAGAATACCACCTCAGCAGGTCAAAGCTAGTCGTATGACGCGACTTACAATGACACTGGGTTCTTTGGAGACCAGTAGAGCTACCCCAGGCCTAAAAAGGGTTTGGGACCCATCACGTAAAACCACAATGCCGTAACCCGATAACGGGTTGTTATGCCCAGCTAAGAAGGAGAAGATGAATATTGATTGAAAAAGATATTTGCTTGGGTGTCATTCCCTTGAATGCGTTTTTAACTAATTAGCTTGAAACTTCCATATAGATACATTTGAAAAGTATCGTCTCTATGATCATAGCACGTCTTTCTCTGAAACAGATCGCTTCGATATAATATAATTTTAAGCTTTGCAACAAGCAGATGTATCAAAGATTCTGCCTGCAGAAGAAGCAGAGAGTCCTGGAGGGGCGCCCTGCATCATGCCGTAACCCGTTAACGGGCTGTTATGCCCAGTCAAGAAATTCAAGAATCTCTTAAAACTAAGAAATTTTCGATTTCGTGAGATCTGTCGTTACGTGCACAACTCTATTCGTTACATTGCAACTACATGCATATTCAAATTATTAACGTTTCTTCAATTGGAAATACATCTTGACCCATAGGCCGCAAGTGTCCATAATTTTGCAATATCATAAAACTGACAAAGACAATATATGCCATATGCCATTTCAATTAGTGTAGCTCAAAGATAGTTAAATGCGACAAGCAGTATGTCTGCTAGCCACATTGGTGGCCAACTGCTCCTCCGTGCTGGCGGGGTTCTGTGCCTGGGCAGTGCTGCGGTGCTGCTCATTGGATGACGCCTATTTGCATGCAGCTGTAAATGTCGATGACGCGCGCCGGTCTGCTTTTTGCGCGTTTTTCATTTCAATTTGTAGTTTTTCAAACGCCAAGTGCAATTATTTTTAGCTGCCAACGCATTAGCTGACATCTATGCAAACACACAGATACAAACACACACACATGCACATACACTATGTGCTTTTGCCGGTTTTATGCGCTATTTCTTTTGTTTTTTAGCGATCCCAAATAGCTATGTGTGCGTGTGTTAGTGTTGGATAACGTGTGTTTTGCATTGTTTTTAATAGGAAATCAGCTGTAGCAGCTGCGCCAACCAATTGGCATGACAGTGTAGAGCGGGCGCCCCTCAGCTGAAGCTTGCGTCAAATGAATTTACACAAATTAATTAAAAACAAACATATGAAAATTTGTTAAGAATTATGTTTGCTGTTGGTAAAGATGCAATCGATAGAGAACCAATTGAATTTGCAAGCAAGCACAACTAATTGCCAACCAAGTGGGCAGCGTCTCCTCTAATACCCTACCCTACCCTACCCGACACAGTGAGGAGTGGGGCGTCAAGCCGTCGGTGGGCCGTGTTTTGCCGACATTTGGCGACATTTGACGCCCATTTGCTGACACATGTCAACAAATTGAGTGCAGCAGGTAGCTAGCTTGTTGTTGTTGCAGTCGCCCAGTTTTGGCCATGTCTGCTGTGTGGCCTGCTGTTGCTTTGGGTGGTGTTGACAATTTTACAATTTTTATTTGCAATTGAAATTATTTGTGGACGCATATTAATTACATACAAGCGTGTAGCGAACAGCAGAGAACAGCTACCGCAGCAGCTGCCATGAAAATTAATTTAATTGAAATTTAAAAATCACATTAAATGTCAACAAATTATAATAATTAAGCTGTTAAATGCAACCAACGCAGTTCACCCACACAGGCGCATATTTACAATTGTCTCTCTGACAAAGTTGTCAACACCACTTTTGTCCCCGCTAGATCTAGTCTGAGACTTTAACACCGGTGAACTCTAGCTTTTTGAAAATATGTTCAGCATCCATAAAAATACGTTTGAAACCGTAGAATTGGATCCGATTGGCACCCATCCCTACAATAATGATGCCTATTGCCGCAGAAATTCAAATGATGAGATTGTTGACATTGAGTGGGAATGGTACAGTTGGGAAATTCAGACAACTATACAGCTAAGTGATTCCTTTGGAGTTGGAAGTAATTTTTTTACTGTTTTGCTCATAAGGCGATTTTGATACCTAGGCGGAGTTGTGTGGTGTCTCCAGATTTTACAAAAAGTTTTAAAGCGAAAGTGACTAAAGATTGATCCGTGAACTAACTCATAATCAAAGCGACTTGAACATTAATGCTGAACTTTTTTGTAAAAGGAACTCTGCCATGGCATAAAAGAGTATTTAATAACTCATTGTTAATTTTGCATTTTTTCCTGAAAAATATTCATCTAGGTTTCTTTGCTTGCTAATGTAGCTGTTTTAACTTCTGAAAAGTTGGCAACCCTGACTACCGCCCTTCCTACCCGCTGACTCTACCACGCTCTCCTGGCCTTTTGAGCATGCAACAAGTTAACGCGCAAACTTTGCTGATTAACAAAAACGTCAGCAACTTATTGTCGGCAACCTAAGCAACAATTGGCCAAAAGCAAATTAAATGGGAACAAGCGCACAAAATAAATAAAAAACAAAAACAAAGTGCGTGCAAACTAGCTCACGACTTTAGCTCACAACAACAACAACAATAACTACAACCACAATACCCCCGCCCCCTCCCCTTCTCCCTCTCTCTTCTCTTAAACAAATATGCGTGTACGTCGCCGCCGCGTCGTGTGCGCTGAAGCGTTGCCAGCGGCGGCAGCAACAACAACAGGGCAATGGCAATGTGTATAAACAAATTCAAAACAGTTGCGCGCGCCCACATCAAAAAAGAAAAGGAAAAAAATTTGATGCAGACAGTCAGTCGGGACGGTGCCCGACAGTGGGATACCCTGTACCCATTATTTCCATGAAAATCAAATTTCATGCATCCATGCGTTGAAGGGCATGGGCGTAATAACGTTAACTATACTACGGGGGCAGCGGGGATGGTGCAGAAAAGATCAAAATTGTTTGGTTTATAAGCCTTGCGAACCACATTTGGTTAACATAAATGTTAACTTTCACATTTCTGTAAAAAGTGGAATTCTGTTGCAGTTCGTAGGAGAGGGGGCCTAAAATTGGCACATTTTTAGCTATATCTTCCTGCATAGTAATAGTGTGCATAATTGTGCCAAGTTTCAATTGGATAGCTTTTATAGTTTGGGTTAAAACCGCGAAAATCTGTCACGGAAGAAGGTTGTGAGATATCGACATAATTCGACAAACTTGCGCTGAATAGGTAAGATGCGCATCTTTTGGTAAACATTTTAGCTCTTATAGTCTCCGAGAACGGTGCGACAACACGGACACACAGACATACGGACATGTCGACTCATCTATTGCTCCTGACCATTTTTGCCCATGGAACATTTAGTCAGCCACGCCTCCTTCTGCCTTTTACATACATTGCACAAATCTATAATACCCTTTTACACTTTGTGTACAGAGTATAATAAAAGCTAACTAGCAACAAAAACAACAACGATCGCGACGGCAGCCGCATTTGAAAAGACCAAAAACCGTTTGCGCATTTAATTAAACCCAACAACAACAATAACCAAAGCAACAACTACAGCCGCAGCTAGAAGCTGCTCGGCGGTAGCAATGTGGTAAGTAGCAGCACCTTAAATATGTTAAATAAAACAGAAATTTCAAAAGCGGCACATAATTTGTTAGAAAGAGGAAACCGAACGTAAAGGCTATAACGCCACTGAATATGCGCCAACTTCGCATGCACAGCCAATTGGGCAGCGAGAAAGAGTACACAAAAATGTGTATGCTTTCTGTATTAGCCGCTCTTCTATACACACACACAAACGCAGCTTACGCCGAGGCTCCTAGCAACAAAGCGATGAGCAAAGCTTTGGTGAGCGTAAGTAAAAGAGAAATTGTTGTTGCATCAAATTGCTTTAACATTGTCTTTAAGTGTTTATTAAGCAACATGGTTTTTAATAAGCTTGGCAACATGTTGCTAAGCAAAGCAACATATTGCTGAATCCATAGTTGAATTTTGTGGGTGTTAGGGTATAAGCAGGGTAACACAAGTTGGTAAAGATGTGACTATATGAATGTACCTTGGCTATAGCGTATTATAAGTGTACTTCACAAAACAAAAGTTCTCAGTTTTTATGTGTGCCACATTTTATTGCGGTACTATCAAAAGATCAAACAAACTGACTTTTTTTTTGTTGCCAAAATGTTTTAAATCGTTTTAACTTTTGAAAACTAAATCAGATTTACTTTATTTTGGCTACTTTGAATTCGTAGTACGCCTAGATTCCATATCATCGGAACGGACGCCGTATGACTGTATAGAAGGGGACAACAGTACGCCTAGGAAGAAGACCGCTGGACGCCCGTTAACATCACAAACCGAGCAAAGTGTTAATAAAGTGAGGGACGTGCATCGGATTGTTACTGAAGATCTTACTAGACTTATTCAACTTAATTTTGATAAAGACTCGACTTTTAAAAACCTCGAATTTCTATCTGTCTTTATTTTCTTTCAAACATTTAATCAATTTCTTATTAATTGGCGCAGAAATTCTTGCTATATTGATAAACGCGCAATGTCGTCATTTAAAGCTAATTTGTAAGTGTATTTGATGTGGCAAATAAATTTGTATTAATTAAAGCTGCAATTGACTGCTACACCCCCCAAATTGATTTATTTAATTCAAACACACACAGATACAGATACAAAAATTAAATGCTCACAATTTATGGCGCCTAATTCAAATGCATAACGTTAAATTTTTTCAATTGTTTACTTCTCTGTCGATTAACATTATATTTTGGCAAATTGTAATTTGCACGAAACGCTTTTGGCATAGCAATTAACGTACATTTTGTTGGTGTTGTTGTTGAAAAGAGTTGTACATTTTTTGTCTAGATATTGACAAATGCATTTGAAGTTGCTCTTTGTTGTATCTGTGACTGCTTATAACTTTAAATAAACAAACTTCGAACACAGCTTGTGGCTCTTATTACATTGCAGCTGCCATTGTTGGTTGTAGTTGTTGTTGCTGTTGTTTGACGACGACGATGATGATGACAAAATTGGGAATATACACACTTAAGTATGATTGAGTATTTGTGTGTCAAATATTTGCTGTGCTTTTAAAACAAATATGGCGCACAGCAAAGTATATGGCAGAGTTTCTGTTTTCAGTAAATTCTGAAAACTCAAAGTAGACAAATTATGTGAAAACATGTTTTGTTTCACTCTATAAAAGGTTATATGTACGTATAAGCTACGAATTTGACATTTTTCAAGCATTGAAATGAAATTTATACTGATTTAGTTTGCAAAAAACGATTGGTATATTATTGAAGAATTTGAGATCTTTCAGAATTACAGAACATCCGATATTGCTAATGCGTTTACGTAATCTAGCATAACATAGCATTTTACTAAAGGTACATTGTTTCACTATAAACTGCACTTGGTACAAGGTATGCAATTTTAATCATCGCCATGGTAATAGACTTCTAAATAAGTTTGCTTTACCATTAAGAAATAATACTTTTTTCTGCTAGATATCTTTTCTTTACTTCGCCATATAGAAATGCTAGAACAAGCCTTTATAACTATTTTCTTAAAGTGTATCTAAGCTTCGGCGTGGCTAGTACATTATTAAAAAACATTGCTGTCATTGTTAAAGAGCTTTTGCTCTGCTGCTGCGTTAATGTTTACTTAAAGCCCGCTCGTCGTTTGTCATATTGCCAACAGCTGCTTTGGCTCGATGGAACTTTCTAGCGATGCCAACTCCCAAAAATACATAATGTAAAATGTTGGCGATATGTTTGTACTTACATAGATCAAGCCAGAGTAATATCTGTCTTTGATGTTGTGCAATACGGATGCCTCATTGAGACACGTCAGTTCGGCCATATCCTCGACTTTGTCGAATTTTGGCGGATTCATCTTTTGTATATCATCTTTCAAGATCATGACACGCTTGCCAGTTTCGGCCAGTTCCACCTCAACTTCTTCACCATGTTCCCGTTTAAGACTGGCGGCAACGAAACCCTGTTAAAAAAAAGAGGTTATTAAAATGGGAATACCCAAGGATTAGTCATTTGTATATTAGTCATGACAACTTTTAAAACTAGTCACTGCTTTTAACAGTAAAAAATTTTGTAGTATCTTAAAGCTAACACGCATTTATTTGCATACCACAAATCTGCATTTTTATGCTAAATTCAAGTCGACAAACGGAACAGATACAGATACAGATGCTAGTAGCAGATGCTGCTCTTTATCTCAGCGGGTAAATGCAATAAAAAAAACAATGCAACGACAACAACAATATTTACACGCCGCCTTCCTGTTGTCGTTGTTGTTGCTTTTGTTGCTTTTGTTGTTGTTCTCGCATAGCTGCTAGCTGTGAGCTGAGTGTACGGCACTTGGCAGGCGCTGCATGAGTCAAGCGCCAACATAATAAAAAAATGAAAGAGACAAACGAACATAAAACAAGCGACAGAAGCAGCAGCAGCATCCAATTGAAGTGCTTGCCAACGACTAACAGCTATTGTAGTTGTTATTGCATGCTGCAAGTTCAAGGCTTTGTTACTGTACTTGCATCATATTTTACAGCTATTCATATGCGCATGAATGCAGTACAGTGAAGTCAGCAATGAGTGAACCAGTAATAGGTGAACCAGCAATAGGTAAACCAGCAATAGGTGAACCAGCAATAAGTGAACCATCAATAGGTGAACCAGCAATAGGTGAACCAGCAATAGGTGAACCAGCAATAGGTGAACCAGCAATAGGTGAACCAGCAATAAGTGAACCAGTCTTCATTCTGTTTCATATGCTAGTGATGTGAATGCAGACCAAAACATCGATGCTTACCATCGCAAAGTCCATCGACAATGGACATCGATGTATGTCGATGCACCGGACTAAACCCATCATTTTTTCATTTTAGAAGAAACTTAGTTATATAATACGAAATATGCGAAACAAAAGCTATCTAGCTACTAGAAAATATCGAGACCATCTCTCCCATCGATGTTTTCGATGTGTTTTTTACACCACTATCATATGCCATTAAATTAAGAAGTCATGAAAGCTAAGGCGCCCTTTAAGCGACGCGAGATTTTCAAGCGAGAAAGTGAAACACACGCAATTGTCAAAATATTACAATTTGCTCGCACGAAGCGAGTTATGAGTTATGAGAGTGTTATGAAATACAAATAAATAAGTGCAAAATTCAAATTTTGTTTGTGTCCGCCAAACGCGAACTCAAAATAAAAAGAGCGATGGAGCGCGAGAGCCGCCAACGAAGTATTTGGAGCCGGGAGTGGCTGAAACGCCGTGGACAAGGGCACGACAACTCGCACTTGATAATGCAGGAGTTGCAATATGAGGACGTTCAGACGTCCAGCTTCGTTTCATAAGCTCCAGGATCTTGTTTGCCCTCTCATACAAAAATTTCTGTAAATTAAAACATTGTTCGCAGCACTAAACTGAGGTACAACACAACACTGTATCGCACCTTTCAGCACTAAACTGTGAGGTACAACACAACACTGAATTTCACTTTACAACACTTTGAATAAAATCTCGCTCGATATTAGAATGCATTCTAATATGAAGTAAGTCGCATAGGGTTGCAGGCGAAATAACTTACGGGCGATATTACCGTGCCATCACACGGTGGGAGATGCAACTCACAAGGCCTCGCTTGAAAATCTCGCTTCGCGTAAACGGTGACTAAGAGAGTCGGTAATAATCAAATTCATTAAAAATTGTGAATAAATAACGACAGTTTTACTATGAAAGAACATCACTGGCCTAGAATTGCAATAATGGGAGTATTAAAAGTAAGAGCCGAAGATACAAAAATATCTAATTTAAGAACTAACCAATGACAAATGCAGATTCAACACGTAGTCATTGAATGCATTTATAAACAAAGTCCAAGAGTTAATAAAAGCTTTTGTTTATGTAAGAGAAAGGTTGCTGCATGTACTCAAGTTTATATTAGAGGCTTGAGCGAATGTATTCGTTAGCAAATCGTTGGATTAACTACCTAAAATTCTACTAATGCAATAAAAGAAATACCGCAAATTTGTATAAAAAATACGAAATAAAAAGAATCAGTGTGAGCAAACTCCTGCTGGAATCTCTATAAATAAAATCTCTAACTCTAATGGGTGTAAAGCGAAATCTGTTGTTTTTTTGGATGGTTGCTTTGGACATATGTACCAGCTACAAAGATCCGTCATTTCAAAGAAAGGATTAGAGAGATTACTTACAAAAAGTAAGTCTCCCTTTTGAGCGAATTGTTGGTTTGCCTTTTTTGCTGGCTTTTATTACTACGTGTGTTTGCGAGTGTTCGCTGTACGGATTATACTTTTTGTATTTCCTCTGTCTAAGCACTTTGGCTGATGCTGCTGCTCAACGAAGCAGCACAAACTCCAATTATAATTCAACTGCAACCAACTACAACAACAAATCATAATATTTAAATCAGTAGACAAACACTTTGCAGGCAAGCAATGCCATTCATTCACATATGATACATATGCTCATAATTCAGTCATTAAAGGGTTAAAAGTAAAGAGTAAAGTAACACAAAAGAGATGCGGCTGTTGCCAGAAATGCAATTAAACGGCAGCAGTAGCAACAACAACAACAACGACAACGAACGATAAGTTGTTCGGCCCCATTAAAGTTAACCACATGCACACGCCCCTGCACTCGATCACTTTGAAATTGAAAATTATATGCCATAAGTATATGTACATACCTACATATATATATATAGATACATACAAACAGAAAATATTTGATGCAGACAGTCGGGACGGTGCCCGACAGTGGAATACCCTGTACCCTTTTTCTTTATAAACACCAAATACGGTAAAATGGGAACGGAAGTATCCACTTCTATATCTCCTTTTCTTATGTTTACCCAAAACTCCAGTATTCTTGGGCCAATGTCGTTGAATTTTACAACATTTATAAATATCTGTGCCAATTTTCAAATCAATATATATTGGGGTGTGTGGCAGTAATTAAGGTAAATCGGTTGCGGGGGAAGGGGGATTCCATTGAAAAAAGGAGGATGCACACCAAATTTTGTAACCTAGCTCACATGTATCCATATCTACATGTAGTGGAATTTTGAAGCAGTTTATGGGCGAGGGGGGGAGGGGATGAAATTATCATGTTTTTGACTATAACTTTTGATGTATTTATCCGATCTCGATCCTTTTTGGAACATAGATGCACATTAACACGACGCATACCTCTAAATAGTTTGATAGACTCAATGTAGCGGTTGTAAACTGCGCAAATCTGTCACGAAGGGAGGGGGTAAGATATCGACTTAATTCGACAAACTTCATCTTACATTGGATTTCGCGCATTTTTTGGTAAAATTTTGTGTCTCTAGCTCTTATGGTCTCGGAGATCCATCCCCTCATACGGACAGACGGACATGGTCCAATCGCTAACCGAGTCAATGATAAAACTTTTTGCCCATGGAACTCATGGTGTGCCACGCCTCCTTCTGCCTGTTACATACATTGGACAAATCTATAATACCCTTGTACACTATGTGTACAGGGTATAAAAAGAAGTTCCGCTCACAGTGCATTTGCTTGTTTATCTTCAGCGCCTACTGTGCTGTACTTGTGTACACATGTATGTAAGTTTCACTGTATTAGTATATTTGTTATCTTTGTGCTTTTCCGGCATTAACGATAAACAGAAAGAAAGTCAACGTTACAGTAGATACATATTGCAGTAGCTTTACTTTTTCGAGTTTCAAAACTATTATCTATTAACTAAAAAAAAACAAATTCATTAAAATACATTAAGTATTTTATGATTGAAAATTAATTGCAGATGATAAACATATACATCTATTTAAAAAACAATTTATTTTACAAAAATACCATTGTTTTGTATCAAAACTAGACAGTTTTACCCAAATCGCCAAAAAATGCAGTCGCTTTTAGCTATCAACACTGTACTACTGCTACTTATCCTCCTTATACCAGACTTGAACGCTCTATTTAAGTTTACGAACATTATGTGCAAATCACTCGATCAAGAATTTTTCGAATTTGAAGTATGTAACCTAAAAGTTATGGGCCGCGGACTTGTGGGTCTAAATGTGTATCTCAAGTTGCATAGGATGCCCCTAGAAAAAGTGTCGGTAAGCAAAAACCTAAAGGATACTATTTCATAGGTTTCCTATACATTCAATAACTCCAACTTTTAGATAAATCTTTGCCTTTTGCGAAAAACAAACGGTTATCATCCTTATCTATTAAATACAACTCTGGACTACTGCTACTACGCTCGAAGTCCTAGCAAATATCCCATATTTTCAATGTTTCACGCGCTTTTCAGGAACAGTTCGAATATAAACCACACTTGTCCTTATAACGTAAGTAAGCTGCATTTGAATTTAATGATTTTTTTAAACATAATTTATATATGTAGCATGATCTTATTGCAAAGGATGTGATATTAAATGATAGGTTGGTATCCAAACTTCCATTAGCCTCTGGCCAATATATATTTAAAGTTCTTATTGGTGCTTATCAAATTTGGCGTGCCGAGTTGAAAATTTTTGCTGAGATAGTTCAGAAATAAATAAATATTTTAAAAGTGTGCAATTTCCAGAGTTTCAAAATAATAAAGTTTTCGTTACAAAAATGGAGCACCTTTTTTTCTGGAAAAGAAGGTAAGACAAATGCAAACAAAGATATTTCTATATATCTAAAACTGGAAATGTATCGATGTACATTTGCAGCGTGTAAGTAATTGTCATACTGCTATTTGATTTGCCAGTCATGTGACAGACAAGGCAGAAAGATTGAATGCTTTAGATCAAAAGAAGACTTTTGCAGAAATCGAAAGACGAAGTATTAAGAGAATAACGCTCTTCTTAGAGATTCTCTTAGAGCTGGCATTTGCTCACACCGATTCGTGTCCTTTTCGGTACAACAAGAGTGTATTCTTGCACAGATTTGCAGCGTTTGTTTCGGTGCAAATCTTGGTATTAGGACTTTAGCATGTACTCAAAAAGTTGCAACATTTATAAAATGGAAATCAAATTCGAAAAGCTTTTCTTGTTTTTTCAATGCAGTATGCAAAACACTTTAAAGTGGTAACCGCTGTAAAATGCCAACACATATCAAAAAATTTTTATGTGTTCGATTTGTGTGTGTGTGTCTGTGGGGTGTGTGGGAAGCCGTCAGTTCGCTAAATATTGGTGCAGAAGTCTTTACAAATTGACAGTTTGGGCACACATATACAGAGCGTTAAAAGCTATTCGAGACTAGCAGCAACACCAACAATAAAACTTGAAGCCGGCCGGCTGCCTTTTGGCCATAAAAATAAATTTGCATGAATTTATTTTAGACAAATTAAAATAAATATAAAAAACTATTGTAAAGTTTCGTGTCGTGATTTCAGTGAGTACTTTATGTGTACTTGAGCGATTTTTTAAGTTGTTTTTGAGAAAGTTGCGCAGGCGCAGTATAAGAGCTATAAATGATATACATGTCTATATACATATATGTTTACAGGGTATGCATAGGTTATACACGTTTAGCTGTAGCAAATAGCCAGCTTGAGTCATCTGCTTTTTGTGTCCAACTACCGAGAGTTATTGTTTTATATACAAAGCATTGATTTTGCTTATTAGTCGCTTGCAACTTTCTTTCTTTGGAGTATGCCAATGTTAGTGGGTATCTGTGTGAGTTGCTCATATAAATATACAAACACACACACACGCAACACTATCAACATATGTATACAAATTCCAAGCAATCAGTGAAGCAAAACCAAACACCCACAAAACAAAGCCAAAGATATCGACAATCGCGACGAAATTCAACTGTTGCTCTCAAATATTTCGCAATGCGTATAAAGTTCAAAAATTTTATAATAGGCGAGAAGTTGTCGGACAAAATAACACCAAATACCCTGTACCATTTTATCCCCAAATCAAATATATGGGGAGTTAGGTATTTACGTTTCTCTCGATTTGCTTGTATGTAGTTTAACAAAGAGTTGCCAATTGACAAGTCCACTATTATAAAGGAAAAAACAGGAAGTTTATGACGTCATAGATATTCTTCAACATTTATTTGTGTCAATCAAGGCAAAAAGATTGTATCGACAAAATGTCAACAAAACTTTTATTATTAGGCTCAGACTTCACACTATATTTTATGATGGCTTTGGATCTGGGATCAACAAGGCAGTACAGACTTTGGCAGTATTTAAGTCGCTGGGAAAAGTTATCAGAAGTGCCAATTACGAATTCTTTGATGCTGTTGCCCATCCCTGCTTTGGATCATATATAACTTTATTTTGTTCAAAATTGGAGCTCTACTTCTTCCTAACGATGGACATGACAACATCAAAAGCTTAGAGATGCTGATGATTGCGAGTAAAAGTAACCTATGCCACGCACATTACACACATCTATAATTCCCTTGACCCGGTATACAAAATCTTGCCTTATGCCACGTAACGACAGTTTAGCAAACAAATTATAGACAACCTTGAACTTGACTAGCAAAATATTTAGTATACGTATTTTCAAGTTTGCGCATATTTATATAGTACATAAGTATAATCTATGTACAATGCCTGAGGCATTCATTTTATACAGTTGAAAAATAAGCATATACCATGTTTATTTCGCCAACTTCTTTTGTTTACCTTATTCTGGCTTTTGCACGTAAAGTAAATATAAAACCAAAATAAATTCCTATACCACAGCATTCCAACGCTTGAAATTTCGAAACTCAAGCGCATTATTTCAAAGTGAGCTGCTGTCGGGAACCCGCCGACCCGACATGATCCCACCACAGAGCATTCCAAAGGCCAGCTTAAGTTCTCAGAAACAAAGTAAAGCTGCTCGCTCTTGAACATATGAAATTTGTTACTCATTTTTTTTTTAAATTCATTTCTTTTAATCGATCAACGCATATGCATGCTCTCAATGGCTTACACACACACACCTAAACATACTTATATTTCTTCATTGTACATGAGCCGAGATATGAGTATGAGTATGTAAGTATATAAGTTCGTTGACCGTAAACCGGACGAGAGCCAACCGAAAGCAGCATACGTTTCTTAGTATTGGAGGTGGTGGCGGTAGAGCCCAAGAAAAGGCTATGGTTGACTCTTTTTCGTAACCGAAATAAGAATTACGATATTTACGCATACCCTCACACATTTCATCAGTAGCGGCAAACAAGAATCGTTAATGTGGTTTTGGCCTGTTGTGTTTACAAAAAGTAAGACACCTTATATAAAGTAATGTGGGTGCAAGTGTGGTTAATAGCATTGCGTGATGAGGAAAGATAGTGTAAAATGCTTTTTTTTGACGTCACAGCGTCAAAATTTTTTTAGTATTTAAGCATGGGAATCAGTTGAGACAGTCTAGGACATACAAATAGTGTCGTAAATACCGGAAGAACAAGGGTTTAGTTTCAATGTATTGTAAGTGGAATACAATTTTTAACCCTTTTAGGGTTAAATACCTGGTTGGTTTTTTTAGTACTCCAACTTTATGTATTGCAAATTGTTTTTATTCTAAAAAGATGCGATATAAAAAAAATCAGATACCAATCTGAGTCCTGAAACGATTCAAATCTTAAAAGATCTATTCAGTGGTTGTGACTTAAAAAGGAAAACTTTTTCTCTCGATTGAGTCTCCAGAACAGCATTTTCAGTTTATTGAGTGAGTCAGAAGTGCCAAGACGATAGATTCATCTTAACTGATTGGTTAGTTTGGAAAAAGGTCTCGAAGAAAAAATGTTAAAAAAAAATTCTTAACTTAATTCTTAGGTTTCCGCACTAAATGAAATGTGATATAAAATGAAAATTTGTTCTTTATTCTTAAATTAAACTGTCCCTATATTGTTATATTGAGGTTATTAGCTCGACTTTTTTGCGAAATCTTAACAAATTTTTGGAGTTGACTATGGACTAATTCAGATCAAATATTATAATTCTCTATAGTCATCGACGATTTTAAAGCAACAAATCTTAGATTCGCTTGACATGATTCAACATCTTTTTCGATAGAGCCTGATCCGAGAAGGCCTGCCACATCTTCCCAGTATGTGGAGCAGAAATATCTTTGCTCACTTACATACATTTTTTTTTCGAATTGCCCGATAGGACTATATTACATAGTTTTTTATTGCATAAGCTAGTAAAGCATTCACTTAAAGCAGGGTTCCAGAGTAAAATATACAAATTTATTTGCTTTTATACTTAAGCTACTCTTGCTGATCTGTCTGTTTGTCTCCCTTGATCTATATTTTCTTCAAAAATATTGCAAATATTTGTCAAGTCCTAACAAAGGCAAACTGCTATGGCATACAAAAAAACACCCAACTCCAATATATTTACTTAAAAATTATATAGTATGTATACTCTTTTAAAAAAAATAGAAATTTTTACATTGCGCAAAGTTTAAACAGTTGTTATTTCTCGATTAAAACCAAAATGAGTGCACAAAATTTGTTGACACAATTTGCGTCTGTTTAAACGCCTTGGCTCATGGCTGCGAATAACCTTTGGGGCTGTCAGTTAAAGGCAAGATACAAAAGTATACCAGTATCTGTACAAGTGTGTGTGTGTGTGTGTGTGTTGGACATTCCAGAGGCGCAACAGTTTGTGCTATATGCAAATTACTTGACACACAGATACACAATACACAGACACAAACAGATGTCTGTCTTGGTGTCTAGCAGCGCTTGCCTGTCTGCCTGTCTGTCTATCTGAGAACGCCGCTTGACAAGTCATGACAATCAGACGTCGCGACGATTTTCTTTACTTTTTTCCATTGTTTCTCGCTGTTACTTTATCTTTACTTTAAAAATTCCATTTCCATTGCAAAGAATAAAGTAAGATATTAAAGAAACGGCAATGTAAGTAAATGTGTAATTACTCAAAAATGTTGAGCTGTTAACTTTTTGCTTGATAAATGTGTATAAAGTATGTATTTACTTGGTTTTAAGTATAGGAAATGAAGTCACCAATGAGTGGAGTGCTACCACATTCTATGCTCGTTGTTGGCAAAACTTTATCTCTGGCATTTGTTCAACAACAAATAAGGCAATAAAATATACTGCACAAAGGGAATATGTTTTCTAGTTCCAGAATTTGAACTGGTTTTACAGAACTTTATCAAGTTGAATGACATATTAAAATGGCTATCAAATTATGCAAAAGAAATGCTGCAAATGCGACAACAGTGTCCAACAAAACAAGCAAACAAAAACCGTTGCTTATTGTTGTTATCGCAAAATACTATAAGAAGCTTAATACTTTTACAAGCGATTAAACAATCGAAAACTTGTTTCACTCTCACACAGACACATATATATAGAGAGAGTCACGCAGTATACATCTCTCTCTCTCTATCCAGATATCTGTTGCTCATTTGGCAAGTGGTGCGCATGAGTCACACGCTTCGTTGAATGCAAATTGAAAATAAATATCCTAACCAAATGGTTTAGCTACAAATTGTATTGATTGCGTGCCCCAACTAAGAGTCAGTCATTCAGTCAGTCAGTCAGTGAGTGAGTGAACAGCTCAGTTAGCCGCTAAATGAAACAGTCAACAGAGCGCACCATTTCAACGCTTTAATTAACAAAAATGCAACAACTTATAGGCTAATGAACAAGAGTATGAATGATTAAATGAATGAATGAGTGTATCTATAAGCAGTTGTGATTCAAATTTGTTGTTTTTTCTTTTCTCTTACAGCTACACAAACAGCTACTTTGTGTGCGTTTCTGCGGATGTTTACTTTATTATCGCACCACAGCGCGAAAGTATGGCAAAATTCAAAGAAGTTGCCGGTAAAAATGAACTGTGATTCATGCCGATGACTGAATCGAGCGATAACTTAATATTTATGTATACTATAAAGCATGGAGAGATAGTTGGCGATCCATCAATAAGGTTTACGGTAACTAAATGATTGTGAAAAAAGAAAAAAAATTACTCCTGCCCTGCCGGCATGCCATCCCCAGCGCTTAGAGCAAATGCGAGGCCAAAAATTATGCTGACGACCGGATGGTTCTACCTGCAACTTCTAAAGACAAAGTCAGTTGATACTTGACGAAATTGGATTGTGCGCCAGGCACAACATCCCTTTTAAGCTTAAAACTGGCCAGTATTCTACCTTTTTATTGATGCATATGTACAACTCTCAAAAATGGATTGGCTAAAAGGCAGCAGGTGTAAGCTCCCAACCCGCAGCTATATAACGCAATCACATCTCGGCACCATATATAAAATCCTTTTTCTGCATCAAGGCATTATGAGAATAAAATCGCAACATTCTACACGATCACGGTTTACTTTGTGGGGGACATCCTAAAGAGACCATCATAGATTTCACCCAAATTCTCTTGCCCATGATATTAAAGGGCGACTTCCTAAAGAGAACATCTAAGATGTCATCACAAATTTCTTGCCGCTAAAATTGCTGAGTATCATTAGTATTTTCTGCAAATGAATAGTATACGCAGAGGTTATTGATATTTTGCCAGTTTCCAACTTTGAAAACTTTCTCGTTTAAGACAGATGCAGTACTGCGCGCCAAGTTAGGCCCTTAATCGGCTTAAAATATTTTAAAAAATTAAAGAAAGAAACAAGCAATACGATAACAATCAAACTCAAGCCCTACTGCCATAACTCAGTACAGCCGTAAAGGAGAAAAAAATAAATGAGAAACGGAACCGAAACCGAAACTGGTCAAATACTCGCCCAACAACAACAAGAACCACGCGCAATGCGGCCAACGCCTGCGCATCTTGGCCAAGAGCCGCGCAGCTACAGGTTTTTCAAGTCGTGATGTGGCCCAGCGACCGACCGAGACCGGGTGAAAGCAAGCCACAAAAGGAGCACATGAACATAGAGTGTTCCCCCGTAAATAAACAATTACATTAGTAAGTATACAAATTTTAGGTGATACGTTTGTATACCCTGTAACCAATAGCGTTAGGGGTATATTAGGTACATAAGTACCCCGTGTGGTGAGCGGGTTAGAGAATGCCACCTCAGCAGGTCAAAGCTTGTCGGATGAGGCGACTAACAATCACACTGGGTTCTTTCGAGACCAGTAGAGCCACCCCAAGCCTTAAAAGGGCTGTGCGTAGGGTCTGGGACCCACCACGTAAATTCACAATTCCAATGTAAGAATGTATTTACATCAGGACGTAACCCGATAACATGGGTGTTATGGCCAGTTAAGAAAAAGTAAGAAGTGCAAACAAATTTTGGTATGTAACAGATAGAAGGAAAAACTTAAAATCAGTACAAATAAGGAAATAGATTTCGTCACGTTCGTCTGTCCGTTGCGCATGTTGCCCAAAAGTACTAGGTTCATCAAATAATCCTATGCTATAGTTCTTCACTTGTATTCTAACACATTTCTAAAAACCAAAGAAAAAGTAACTACGGGGTATCCCTCTGTAGTATTTGTTCGTTAATATTGGTAGTAGGAAATTTTACGCACCTGATTTTCGTGAGGTACCCAGACCAAACGCTTCTGTGTCCATTCAGCCTGTGTCGCCGGATCATTGAATTGATTGCGTTCCACCGAGAGATATTTCAACTCGGGGTCATTACGATCGACTTCCTCTGCCATTTTGCTTTAGTTATTTATTATTACTTTTTTTATATACTACTTTTGCAAGTTTAATTTTGTATTTTGTTTAAGATTTCGTTGTTTTGTTTTTTTTTTTTGAGAATTTCTTACAATTGCAGATTTTTAAACACTTTTCTCTGTTGGCACAAACATTGGAAAGAACAAAAATAAACATTAATTGATTATATGATTTGTATATGTTAAAATATAGACGTTTTGGCTGTCGCATTAAAAGCAAATTTCTGCTACCACAAAAGGCAAGAAATGACCGAAAATTGTGCGGCTGTTGCGCGCTGCCGTGCTAATAGCTTAAAACAATGTGCGGCTTTTGTAAACAAAAAACGGCAGAATTTCGAACGTTAAGATACATTTTTCGCGTTTTGAAGCACATTTATCTCAAGACGCGTTCGCGTTCTTTATCTTAGAAATGCGGCACATAGCGCAAACGGCGAGAGCCGCAACAGAGAACAGAGTTCAAAAAGGAATGGAAGAAGAAAAAAATATGGCCACACATTTTCTTAAGCCAGAAACAGCAGAATGAACAGCGGGAAAGGGACGAATCGAGGTGCCGCTCTCACGGCACGCTCACTTTCTGGGCTGCCCCTCTCACGCATCAACAGCAGAAGCAGCAGCAGCAGCAGCAACTTTAAGACGGCAGCGGCGCGGCGCAGCAAACAAATTCATATGCGGCATAGATGAGCGCCACGACGCCGTGTTCGGCATAAAATAGCGTTACGTAGCTGTTTGGCAATTAAAGTAACCAGTTTGCATTTTTTAACACCGCAACACATACGGCATTCGAAACTTTGCCTTGATTTTCTCTATATGGTTACTCTAATTGTGGAGCAGGTACGTCAGCAAAATGCTGCGCTCCGCCGCCGTCACCGTCGACAACCATTCTTCTTTTTCTGGTCTGGTCTTGTTCTGCACATTCGCTCACACACACACACACGCACACACACAAATGCACACACAGAGCGCAGTTTTCGTTTCGTTTTTGATATTCGTTTTAATATTTAAACACGAATTTCGTAATTTAAATTATTTTTTTTCTTTTTTGTTGAGCTCATTTCACTTGCATTTTTGCAAATTTCGCAAAAATTGCAACGAAATGCACGTTTTTAATTTCATTTGTTCCAACAACAGCGGCAACTGCGGCGTAAGCGTCGGCGGCGACTGCCAGCCCGGCGGCTTTTGGGCGTTGAAATTATTTTCCACTATTGCGCTTTGCACCGTGTTTTATTGGTTTGGTGCACTTTTTGGCTCTCTGTATGCTTTAAATTCTTTTATTAAATTGCATTCGCATTTTTATATATGAAATTGGTGTGGCTTTTATTTGTTTTAAGCGACAGCTGCACTTTCTTGACTTTGCACACCAACACACACACAGATACACAAACTGGCCTTATACATGCACAGAACACGGCACAACGAACTAATGGAACGAACCTCAAACCGCGTCTTTTCGCTTCGCTCGCTATTTCGCTTTTGCTTAATTTATTTGTTTCGTCTCTGATGCGTCTCTCATGCGTCCAGTGTGACCGTATTTGGTTTAAGTTAAATGTACTATTTTTTACAGCTTAAAAAGTACTAGTATGATACTAACAATTCAAAGGAGCAGGGCATACTTAACCAGGTACTCGCATTTCACACTCTCAACTAAACCAATGTTTGACAGTCTGAAATACGCACGGGTCTATGTATTTGCGAAAGAGCATGAAAGCAGCAGCGTGGAATCATGGACCATTTTTAAGACAGTGCTTGTGTGATACTGCTTGCGTATCTTTTTCTCTTAGAGTAAAACAATGGGATATGCACTTGTGTGTTTGCATAATGGTTGAAGCAAGACCCAATCATTGAAATTAGTCTTATATTTTGAGGCTAGTAAGAAGAGAGTACGTGGTTAAAAAAGTATGAACAAATGGAAAAATTACGTATATTAAAATAAGTTATCTTTGATTAAATATTATTATTAATTATATCTAATAAAAAAATATTAAATTGGTTTTTCTAAAGGTCTTTAAGAGACATTAAACCGATATTTAATTAATTTAATTAAAGCTACATCTGTTGTGTATCTTGTATTTTAAAGTTAATAAATAACATCAAACTATTTAAACAATTTGTTATTTGTTGGAACTCAAGCCGGAAAAACATCTAAATAAGAAGAAGATCAGGCTACATCTGTTCGCGATCGGAAATAAGATGCCCGAATTGTCGAATTTTTTGGAAAAACCTCAATATTTAACAAAATTAGTATGTTTTAGCCAAGGATTTAGCTAGAGTTATAAACGCTAAGCAACCTATATAAGAGGTATTCTCGCTGAGTTTCCATGAAAATAATAAAATGAATGCGGAAAACCAAAGATAGTATAAGTTTTGTTTTTTTTTCGTTCAAACATTTAGTGGCGTTGTAAGAAAATCAAAGAGTTGTTTAAAAAACGAAGCCGCACAGTTTTTAATATTAAGGTGACTCACCAAAAACTTGCAATCAATTCTTAAAATCCTTATTTTTTACTTGTTAACAATTATTGGTCGTCTACTAATCATTGTACAGCCGATTTATTTGTTCACATTTCCTAGAGCTCTGCTCCTGTAAATCCGACTATTTATTCTTTCCTTTTATAAAAAGGATATTGGCAAATAAATGAATTTTATATTCATCCATACAATTTACAAACATTTACATTTGTGAATTTAGGAGCATAGCCCACTACAGTGTGGCCATATTTTCTGTTCTTTATGTTATATTAACAGAACACAAATATTGTCAGTGTGGCAGCTCCAAAGTTTAAAACGAGCGCGCATGGCCAGTGTGTACATACTTTGATTTGAACAACGTGGCAGCACTATTATTAATAATGAATAATAACGTTATATATGAATTTGAAATTGCTAAACGATTAGCTTTGGGATTTAATTAAAAAAAATTTTATAGCTATCTTTTAGCACTTATATTTTATTAATCAACACTAATTTACATATATACAAATTATTAATATTAGCTACAACTAAAGGTAACTGGCAGACTTTTTTACAGTAACAACTTAGGCTAATCGTAAAAAAATTCGAAAATCTCATTTGTGTGAGGCACACAAGTCTACTAAAGTACTAAATTATTTCCCGCCCTTTTATAAATCTAAACTCCCCACTAACTAATGGCACTTATAACATGCTTACGTCGCAAGCACCATAGAATCTTGCATTTCTACATGAACCGCCTGCACGTGTACTACGCCCCCGCCACCATTGAGCGCTTCCAGTTCCGCCAATGCCTTATCATGTGTCAATTGGTGCTCCTCGCGTTTATTATTCAAATAGTAAACGCTGCCGACAATTAAACTAAAGGTTGTGACGGAGACGAGGAGCGTGCCATATTTCAGCGCTAGCTGTATGGCATCCAGACCAAAAGTGCTGACGTACAGCATGTCAAGAACCTCCTCGGAAAAGTCACTTGCCGTAATCTCTATCCAAATCAAAGGGAATATTGTGCCATTCTCATAGCGCCTCGTTTGATCTGTAATATACATCAATTGAATACAATAAGCTATTTATTTAAAACCTATAACTTACGCATTATAAGCGGTGTCTTGTCCAGCATTATATTGATTTGAACGCGCGAGGCGCCACTAATGGGAAAACCAAAACGTGGATGGATATCGGCATAGGTCTGATGCAGCTCAGCATCCGGCTTGATGCCCTCGAAATCCTGGTACAATATGGGATCACCAGAGAAAAAGTGTGGAAATGAGGGAAATATTGGAGCATCATTATAGCACTTGGTAGCATTAATGACGCCACTGGGCATGCAGCGATCCGTATTTTGGCAATAGCATTGATTGGCCGGATTCTCGGAGGGATGAGAGAACACATCGAGCGGCGTGCGATATCGCAGCACATCTATGTTATTGTAGATAGTTACCTCCTTCTCGAAATTCAGTGGCACCTTGCGGCACAGCACTTGTAAAAAGACATTCACCGAGCTGCGATCTTGCAACAAAATAGGCGAAAACATAGAGGGTTCGGATCCATCAATGCGATTGCATTCATCGCCTTCCCAGTAATCCAGCTGTGGCATGCCATTGAATTGGGTTATGATGCTGAACTTGCTTATGTCATCCTCGCCAGTGTTTAGCTGCACAGAGTCCACGCTGGTGCCATTGCGCTGCATATAGAGTACAGATTAACAGAGTGTTCTATTTTTAAGACCAGAAACTTACATTCATCAAAAGTCCAAAGGTCGTTTTGCCTCTGCCAAGTGACTTAAGGCGTATGATATTATCCGGATACCCCCAAAGTAGCTCTTTGGCGGTTAATCTTTTAAACAGCGGTTCTTTGTAGGATTTGATTATGGTTGAGGCGGTCAGACGCTGAAAGAGCGCAAAACGCTTGACATGCACTGCTGCGGTAAGCAGTGGCACATTGGGCACTATAACCACATCATCTTCGCTAAAGCTTGACTTTTCCGGCAAAAATTTATAGGACTTGCGATCCTGCATGGAAAAGTGTTGAGGCGGTTAGAGTTATGTGGATGTATTTAGATTCACGTACTTACCCTAAAGGTTACTGTGTGATTTTTGTTAAAGCTTACATCAGCTTTAACTGTATGCTCCTGATAGGTCAGTGGACCCAAATCTACGACATGCATTTTATCCGCACGCCCCTCCAGATAATCATCTATGTTTGTATAGTTGAAAATGTGTGCTTTAAGTAGAGTATCATATTTGGGATCAGGATTCAGCCAACCTTTGGCTGTTTCGGAATTCTCAGCAAGTACAAGTTGCTGTGGGAAAAAACTTCACTGAAATCTAGTTCTATAGTTGATGTGCTTGGGAGCTCACCTCTAACATGGTGTTATTATAGACTTCCGTAAACCACATGACAAAAAACCCGGTTACGCTTATCACAAACAGCAGAAACATAAAACCCAGCACTGTTGGACACAAATTAATTTAGAAAAAGTCTGCTATGGATAGATTCATGAGACTTACTTATGAGAGCACCAAAATCTTTAGAAGTTGGTTCACGGTTTTGCTCTTGATTGCGTAACCCCAGTGCTTCCAATATCATTTGTGCTATTGTCATCTTTTCGTTTCCATTCTTAGTGCATCTATAGACTACGGTAACACTTGTCTTACGCTGTGACGTCAGTGTATTCGGTTTGCTTTGTATTGTGAGATCCTGTTTTTCCTCCTCGTACATTAGCACTTCTTGTGGCAGCGCTGCTCCATTGCACGTTGGATGTGACATGGTGGTTGCGATGTGTATGTGGCTGTGTGTTGAGGTTTAGTACAGCAGTGACAGAGTTCTTGAGGCTCTTCCAAATCGAGGGCACTGGAATGATATGGAAAAACTTGGGATTACTTACGTATACGTTTTGTATAAGTCAAAAAAGAAAAAAGAAATACAATCGCTGGGGCATATTAAGCCCAATACCACCCCGGCACTATTTTCGAAATAAACCTAATTATCTGAAATAGTTCTAATCGGGCTGAGTTGTCTGACACACTCGGTTTCGTTTTCGAGTTAATAAAATCTTTCGGTGTTGGAACAGTTAATGTCCAGCTTTAGTGTCTTTTCGTTCTGAGATAGTTGAGATTCAGAGTAAGACAGAAACAACTAGATTCAGTCTGTACTTCGTCTCGAACTGTCCTTTAACGACGCAAAATGGTTTTGGCATCGATGCATGTTTCTTCTCAGTTTATCAGCAAGTAGTATTATACATAATTGTTGCATAATTTCAACGAAAAATCAACACTTCAAGATTCGTGTAGCATCTGGTTTATTTCAACTCACATACCTCTGATACTATGAATGAAAATTGCAGAATCACACGTAAGGTCCGCTTCTAAGCATGCGTTCCTTCAAAGATTTGTGTACTAACTAATCTGGGTTTATATTTTCACAAGCTACGCATGCTGCTGAAATCAAAGTACAATTACTTTTTTTTCCATACATATTGTACATATATACTATTCGAATCTGTAGCTTATCAGCTGCGCCTATGTATAGTCGCTATATGTAGTATAAAACATTGACTACATTCATAAAAAACACTTGCTCCAAACTAAGTAGAAACCAAGGGGTATTATTCTTTTTGCCAATTTTGCTTGACATTTACTGTAAATCGGGTCAACGGCGCCGATAAGCTTAACACACACAAATGCACATTTACTTATAAAAAACCGTTTAAAAATTTCCAATATCAATCAGCATTTGATTTGAACTTGAGCGTGCTTATCAAAGCAAACGAACAGCGCTTATGCTGATATTAAAAAAAAAACACTAAATAAGATGTTAAAACTAACAAAAATAAGTTTGAGCTAACAAATTGCGACTTACATAATTGCTTGTTTTTTTTCAATTTCGGAAATTTTATGTTGCTTTTCAACTTGCAGTACAAGAAATGACAGTTGAGCTCTTCTATACTTGACATAGTGACTGTCTAGATTATGGATGCGAACGAATTGATAGTTTCGTGTTCTTCCTGTAGTCGCTAAAGCGCCGACAGCACGAAGTGCCCAGGAACCAGATTGGTTTAGCACAGCTAGCACCGTGGGGCCTAGTCGCTGGGCAATTTAAAAACCGTTTGAGATAACTCAAAACGGTTTCCGGGTTTGAAATCAGCGATTCCAAATTTACCGGATAAGGTATGTTTTACTACAGGGTTTTCTTATTGCTTTTTTTTGTACGGCAAAACGAATTTTTGTACGAATTTAATAAAGATAGACCAAAACTGTCTGAGAGACAACGATTTAGTATTAAATTGCCTTCAATCCGAGTTACAATTTATCTCGATCGGTAGGAAGGTGCCCAAGATATATGAGATTTACTGACTTCGCAACTTTCGAAATCTCGAATTTTTGGAAATAGCGATAATTCGAAAACGGTGCAACAAAATCCAAAATGTTTTAGACTGGCTTTGCCAGGAGATAGTAACAATGGAGCCCAATAATTTATGGCTAGCTTGTTATATTTAATCTAGTTTTGCATATTTGCATTGCATAATGCACTAATTCGCCGGCCAGTGGCAACAAAACTTAAAATAATACTTTAAATTTAATTCTATACTTGTTTTTCAATGTGTTTTGTCTTTGTATCAAAAAGCAAGTTAATGCGCCAAACTTAACAGAAAAAAAAGCTGCTCAGTGGAAACGCCATTGCTGCGGCGCCTAGGCGTATATGGCGACCGCTTGCGGTACGAGTGTGAAACGACAATACAAAATGCTTAAGCAAACAAAACAGACTTCGAGCTCGTACCTTTCGTAGCTCATATAAAATGCGACTTAAGTCACTACTCGAAAACATGTTGTTTTCAAATTCGGAAATGTTACACAAATTCGTATAATTCAAACCTATGATAATAAAAAAAAGAACCACAAAACTCACGTTTGAGCGCGACAGCATGAGAGCAGCCGCAGCTTTAGAAGCAGCACATTTGGTGCGCACTTCTATGCTTGGAGCTTCCTTTCCGCTAGACAACGACGCACTGTTTGTTTTGTGGGTGCTTGACCCGCTGACCCGCTAGTTTGGCGCTCTCTAATTTGACTTCGCTGGCAGAGACAACAGCTGAGAGCCCGCCATTGACTGATAAGATGCGGGCGTGGGAGCGTCGCACACAAATAGGAGCAGCGCTGGCACAGCTGTTCTCTGACCAAACAACAAACGAGCGTTCACTCAAATGGATCTTGCAGTTCGTTCACTCACTCATTCACTCATTCACTCACTCACTTGCTCTGCTCGCTGCGATTTTGATACTTTTAAGTTTAATTGCACTTTCGTTTGCAGCTGGTTTTTTTCTCTCTCTTGTTTGACAGCTCTTTATTAAAGAAATTTAAATGGAATTGTGATTTAATTTGCTTTTTCTAGCTAGTTATATGCGACACTTGTTTTTGTATCTGACAGATACTTGTGCTCGTATTCTGGTTGTGGCTGCGTTTTGTTTTGTTGCCAGCTTGTTTTGCGTCGTTTTCTTTGTTTTGTGCTTCTTTGTTTTGCCTGCTCTGATCGTTCGCTTTTGTTTTTGTTTTTCTTGTGGCTATGTTCTCCTTTGCTATTTTGCTTTTCTTTTGGTTCCTGCAACTATTGCACACACACACACACACACACACACACACACACATATATATATATACGCTTACAGTTTGTACTGTATTATTATCTGCACTTCTTGACCCACTTGATAGCCGCTGCCAATCGCTGGCAAATATTTCGATTAATTTCTGAATTATGCACTCGATTCAAATGGGGATTTATTTGGCATACCACGATTTAGATTAGATTTCACATTGTACTATTCCGTTCCGTATTCTTCGACTGTCGCGTGCGTGTTGTCCGCGTCCGTGCAATGATCTGCCCACGAAACAAGTTATTACTACGACGCGCTTGCCTCTCTGCCACTGCGAACAGCTGCCAGGCTATTGCTGGCGCTGCCGCGACTACGAGCTGCCCGCTGATAAGACGCCCAATGACAATAACAACAACAAGAACAGCTACTAGCTACAATTTGCTGATTACTGCCTGTGCTCTGTCGTTGGCGTCGTCGTCGTCGTCGGCGTCGGCGTCGTAGTCGTCGTCGTTGACGGCTTTGTCAACGGATCGGGATTTCTTTTGGTTTCTACGTAGCAACTACAATGACAACAACACAAAGTGCAAATTTCATCGTGATAAACAAAGAAAAGAGCACACAGATCGCTCTATATACAGCTCTGTGGAGCAACTCGCTTAAGTCGCTGTGTACATACAGACAAAACATCCATCCATCCGTCCATCCGTGCTCGGGCATGGAACAAGTACTGAAGCTCATTATGGCCATTGTGCGAAGTGCTCGTGAGTGAATATAGAATGAAAATAAAAACTTGATCCGTTGGTCTGGCTGGAGCAGCCGCAGCAGCAGCAATAGCTATAGCCTTCTTCGTAAAGCCGATACACATGTTGCGCTCTATGCACTGTGACAAATTTGGTGCGACTTTGGGCAGCACTTTAAAGCCAGCCTGAGCATCCGAAACATCTTTCGCTCTTTGACGTGCTGATTGGGGAATGGAATGTCTATTAGGTAAGTGTTTGCATGTAGGAAAACTGTGGGAAAAGGTAAATGTTTAGTTTGTAGTTATGTTGTTTACGTTAACATATTATAATCTATATCTGTAATTGCCTGGGTTCTCAAACATTGACCTTACCTTAAATCCTGTGTTAATAAGCAGTTGATTCGACTTGTTCTGTATCCATCCGAGATTCTCTTGTGATAGTGATTTTCATTTGTTTTAATGTATAAGCATTTTGGTTTACTTTTCCGCAAAAAAGTATTGCGATTTGCCAAAAATAAAAATATAATAATTTTATGTTTTTCGACGATTTAAGCACATCTGACAACTTTTCCGGCGATTTGGCGATTTTTTTATGTTCATGCGTTATTGTTGTCAATGTAGTGTTTTATTCCAATAACTTTAGTAATTTAATATAGCTAGCTAAATTTGTATACCCTGTACACAAAGTGTAAAAGGATATTATAGGTTTGTACAATGTATGTATATAACAGGCAGAAGAAAATTAAATTTTTTTAGGTCTAATTTCGGATTTAAGATGTTTTGAGACTGTTTTGCGAGTACGCTCAAGTAGAAATATCGAAGTTTTTTAAATATTGCTTAAGCACCTCTAGACAGACCTATAGACCAATAGAAGTATCAATGTGATTCTTTTTCCCATTTGATGGTAATGTTAGGCTTATACCAAAACAATTCTTTCATAGACCATTTTTTGATTTGGTCTATTTGTTTTTTGGCCGCAACTCTTATTAGAAGCTCTAGACAAAAGAGTGAAAAATTTATGGCTTTGCCTAAGCACTTTGAGCGGTTGCCAAAATATTTTTAATAAAACTGCTGATCCTATAGCTTTGAATACACGAAGCGTAAATCAATTTTCGATGCAGCCACTTTCAAATAACTCTCTTACATTCCGTTTTCTTATAGGGAAGTAATTTTTGTTTCTATGTTGTATATTTGCAGTTTGTAATATCAATTAACAACTCATTATAAGCTATTCAATTATCTTTATGCTGCACAATTTTTGTTTGTGTATTTAAGGTGCAGTAAACTGGAATAATATTTAACCGAGTGTCTTGTTTGCACAAATACTACTGGTTCTTTATTTTTGCGTTTCTATAAATCTATAGATACTCTATATATACTTATTAGCGTAAAGGAAAGTAAGTACTTATGTATGCAGGTATATTTAGATGCTTTATCTATAGCTTAACATATTTGTACGAAATTCTCACTTCTCCGGGTTGGCACACATATTTGTTTTGATATGCCTTTAACTCCAAGTGCGATCATCATCTTGATATACTAAGTATATAAGCAAGTAAGCACCAATGCTAAGTACTTGTGGAATAGCTGATTAAAATACGCAAGGAGAGAATAAAGTCAAGTTATTGAACCCAGTTACTCAAGTGTGTTCAAGATTTATCAGTTTAGTCAAGAGTTTACAATTAATCTCATATTTAATACACTTATGTAGACACAGATTCCCCACGGAATTACTTTTCATAGAGAGTTTGAAAAGCGTGCTATTTATTTTGTCACTGATTCTTGATGACTCTTGATATTTGTGCTTATTTTTCATACAAGGTATTTATGAGCGGCCCTATATGCTGATCTGAGCTCATGGTTTCATCATGTTTGCATCCATTCAAATGATAACCTCTCATGAACTTTTGTGTTGTCTGCTTAACGGTGATTTTGAATACAACTTTTGCAATTTGGAGCATATAATTCAATTCACGCAGCAAATAAGATTCTATAAAAATGCAAATTTTTGAGATTAAAGCAACATTCTGAAAAGTAAATCACATTTTGAAATAGGAAGTGGAAAGACGGCGCTGAAGTGGATTTCAGTGTACGCACACGCAGAACCAGGAAATGAACTGTCGAAGGAAAATTTGGAAGTTTATGGGAAGAGCTTTCGTAACAGCACAAAAACGAATACGTTTTAGAGGAGACATACAATAAAAGAAGCAACAGATATTTTCATTCTTTTTCTAATAGTCTCTCTATTTCACCACCGTCACGATGAAGAACGATTAAGCAGAGAAACACTCTTGCCAATAGATGATACTTTGTTCTGAGTAATAGAGACTAATCTGGCCGGTCGAAACTAATACTCATCCTTTCCGTTTTGTTTTATTGATTGGCATAGTCAAGCGAATTAACATCAAGCGGCTCCGCTGGCTAGACTGTTTATATGAAAGAAGAAGATAGAGAAAGGTCGAGAAAGGTCTCTAACGCGACTGTTGAAAAGAGGCGATGAAGAGGCTACCGTGTCTCCGTGGGAAGGACCAGTGTTAGAGCACACTGGCTACCTTTGGTATCACAGATTGGAGAAGGCGTGCGCCAGGAGGTGGAGTGCTGATGTAGAGCACTCTCCATAGCCCTGTAACGGGTTTTTATGGCCACTTAAGAAGAAGACATAGTCTCCCCACCAGCTTTGGTGAGTCATATTTTATATGTATAAGTTTATATTTAAGTCGTACTTGAAACTGGAGTTAGCTTAACTCTAATTTGCATTGATTAGTGACAAATTATTCCTATAAGTATAAAATTAAGTTGCAGTATGAATCCGCAATTCTTCTCTCCCGTGGAATATATTGTGGTTATAGAATATGTCAATGGGATTTTTTATATAAATTTATTCTTAAATATAGACTTGGAAACTAAGAATTTTATAATTCTCAACATGCTAAATGAGTCATATTCATGAGAAAATAATCTATTTGAAAGGCAGTGCGGGTTCAGTGTTAGTGTTCAGAGCTTATGCCAAATGCAGTTAAGCCTCTTTTGATCTGAATTAGTAGAAGTTTTGGAGACGTTCACACTGCATTTTTCAAATGGAAATTTCACAGCTTTTTTAAAGTCATGAAAAACTCTGAATCAACTTAAGGTTCAACAAATTTAAGCACTCTGACAACTTTTCCGGCGATTTGGTGATGTTTTTGTGTGCGTGCGTTATCATTGTCGATGTAGTGTGTTATATATATTCAAATAACTTGAGTAATTTCGGCTTTAGAAATCTAAATGTTTTTCTCTCGTGTTGGGCATGTCTTCATAGAGTTTCCTATTGAATTTGAGCTTTCTAGTCGCTAGATGATTTCCAAAATGTTTTCCGGATTCGAAATCAGCGACCCAAAATGTATCGGAAAAGGTGTGTTTTAGACATAAGATTTTTTTGTTGCATAGTGTAATTAATTAAAGATAATGCAATTATAACTAATAACTACACAATTATTGTTTCAAATCTCGAAACAACGTTCCAGCGGTTTCCGGTCATTGGCTGCTGACGAACTTTTCAACTGTCGCAGGTACTAGCTATCCCGTTCGCGGGCAGTGCCCATTTTGCATTTACTGACCTTTGTTATCGATGTCGCTCAGGACAACTTGAAGATTCCATTAATGCTGAAAATGTTCTCAAAAGGATAAGTTTTGTGTTGAATTGTGTGTTTACAGCTATATTCCCCGTACAAATCAGCCGTCTTCATAGTGAAGTTTTCTTCGAAAGGAAGTGCTTCACAATCAGAGCCATGGCAAGTCCATGTAAGATCAGTGTGGCACCTCCTTGAACCTCCTTTGATGAGCTATCACAACCACCAACTATTTGAGGTTAGACTATCTAAAAGAATTTTTGCCTTAGAAAAGATTGTGTGACGAAGCTAGAGAAAAATTTGTAAATTTTCATACTTTTCTTACTCATTTTTAACAGTAGTGTAAATTATTACACCGTAGTTCACATAAGAAATACGCACTGAGTCCCAGAGCTAGAGTACTGCCTCAATCGTTCCTGTTACTGCAAGCGGCGCGCCTGATTGCTTGCTGCATCAAGCTTAACTTAGATCCAGGTACGCACGCCTTTCCAAACAGATTCCTTAAGTAGGCTATGGCGTTGCACCCAGAAAAATATGACTCTCTTGAATCATTGCTTAATCGAAGGTACTTTTCCTGACCGCTGGAAGGTGTAGAAGCTAGTGCTCGAGAAGTTGGTATACGCAAGGCTTTAAGTGGTTATAGATGAAGCGGTAGGTCTTTTTAATCGACAAGACACCATCGATAAGGCGATCGGCATTGCATTCAATGCCAAAGCGATGGAAGGGCGCTTCCACGAAATACCGCCTAATTTTAATGCGCCTCATACAAACGGCTATCGCAAGAAAATCAAAACATTTTGATTTTACAACGTAGGTTGGCCAACCGATTGCTATGTGTAATTCGAGCTGCGTTAAACGTTCGCCAGTACCTGGTGGAGTCCTTCCTAAGCTACTTCAGTGACAGGGTGCTGAGATATGAGACTCTGAAGAGCGCATTTTCCTAAAGCATCTGTATTGTGTTGTGGGATTCGCCGATAGCCTTCTGAGAGATATGTAGCGAAGTCATTGCCAAAGTAAACCGTTGGCTCGTGTCAGTGGGACTGAATCTAGCTGCGCATAAGGCGGAAGTAGTTTTGGTCAGAAGCCGCAAGAAAGTGAAGACGGCGCGTATAGATATACATATATATATATATTAAGAACCTCAGCATTATGAACGATACAATACTATTTTTTGGGGAGCACTTAGCGCATAGCAACGCAGTTGAGTCATGCAGGGCGCTCGCGCGAATCTTGCTTAAAGCGAGAGAGGTGGCGTAGGCCACTGACTCCTTACGTGAGTCACTAAGGCAATTTTTCTAGTTAGTGCCTAAAGCTTAGAAACTGGGAGGCAACCAAGTTTGCTGCGTTTTTCAAACCATCTCCAATGACGCTGCAATTGTAATAGATGGAATGGTTCCCATTAGTGAATAGTGCCTGATGCAACAAGTGCCCACATAGCCTCGGCTTAAGAATAGCAGCGGTGAGGTACATAAGCCTAGTGTGTTGCCAACTGATATGGGACACATCTACAAAAGTTCAGTGGGCATGGATGCTTCAGGATTTATCTGTCGGGTTTCGGCCATGACTCCAGCGCCGCCTGTTCCTTATATGGAAAAGTTGATGCCCATGATGTGAGGCGGTGCCTCTACTGGACGTGTGGTGACAATATTACTGGCGAGCTCATCAGGGCCAGTCACAGGACTGATTAACGCTAGAGAATCGACGTGGGAGGCAGTGAGCCGTTTCGGTCATAGACGAGTAAGCAAGGTCACTGGTCCTACGAAGAAATGGTTTGCGTTTTCGACTGTCGTACCCATGCCAAAGCGTTAGACAAAGAGTAGGCTCCTACCACCAAGGTCCAAATAGTTCGCAAGCCCAGGGGTAACCCCTAGAGCTAAACTACAGGATAAAGCCCAATCTGGGTTTTGGTTGAGAACAGTCATTAATAATTTTTTTAAATTTCAATTAATTCTGAATGCCCCGTTGTTTACTTCATATAAAAGTACTGATTACTATATAAAAATCATTATCTCCGTGGCTGAGCTACTCTTTCTTATCACTTTAGTTTCACGCGCTGACGTACTTAAAAATAAAAAGAGGAACGCCTTATCAGTCACCACTTAGTCTACTTTCCAGGCATAAATTGATATTTCAAAAATTTTGTTCTGTATGAAAATTCAGTGGAAGTAGTTGTAATAGCTTATGTAGTGCTTGACATTGAGCTTATCAATATGTCCAGGGCTTATGTGCCAAAATATATAGTAAAAGTGAGACTGTATTTACTTTTATTTCAGAAACTACAATAAATGCTACATAAAGTTGAAATTAAGTTGTGATTTATATGTAGTTATTGACTGGATATCAGATTGTTTCCTGCTTTCCATTGGAATACGATAAATAATGCCTATCAAGAAATATGAAAACCTTCTGCATCGTAAGTTATAAACTGACTTTAATTGAACGATTTATATGCAAGCAATTGATTGCACGCAAGTTATGCATATGTTTGTAGTAGTTGTACTTACATAGATCGTTTTTCGAAATTAATTACATCATTAAAGCAAATGCGCAATTCTTTTGTGAGATAACAAGTACACAAATCGAAAGGTCAAATGGAATCCAGTTTGCCTCAACCATATGAAAAGTTGCATAGTTTGATGTGGAATAAGATTTTTTACACTTGTTGTCGATAACAATAACGAGTTATGTAACTTTCAGGGAACAACAAGTTGAAATATTTAATTTTATATTTTTAAATTGTTTATGTTAAACTGTCGTTTTGAAGGCAGATAGAAACCGCTTCAGTTTTTTCTTCAACTTTTTCCTCAAAAAGTTTCTTAAAGCTGTTGAGATGTTTCACAAGCTTTCGCTCGTGTTTGCCATGTAGGTCAGTTATTCAAGGTCAAGAAGTGGTTTCCAGTCCCTTTTTTCTTATGCTGAAGTCATCATTGAAAGGGTCACGTTTTGCGAGAGCTTTAATGTTTTATGATGTACTATCTGCTAGAGTTTCGAAGGTCAGTCTTCTTGATGCATCGTTATCTGACAGTACTGCTATGGTACCCTATATTAATGCTAATATTCCTGTGCTGCATTCCCTGTAAGCTAGGATTAAGTTCTGTCGTTGCGTAGATAATGCATGAAACCCATTTAGGAACAGTTTCATATGCACCACTTATGCACATTGATAAGTTCGTTGGTGTGCCTTCTTTATTTTACCTTAGTATGTAGATAATAACGAAACCATGTCAGGAACTTGTTATTTATTCGTTTTGTGGATCTTAGATAAAAAGGAACGGTCACACTGTTTCATCGGCTGTTTTATGTTACATGTGGCAAGTTCGTGTTTGTGGACGTTATGAATTATGTTGATTTGGAACGATTCTGCATCTCTTGTCATCGCCTTGATCTGTGTCATTTCGGTGACCGTGAAGAAATCGTCTCAATATTAAAACACCGAATAGCCAGTTTTCTACATAGGACCAGAATAGTTTCCTTTTACGCAAACCAGTTTCTCAGACCAGCATGTCAAACGCAATAAAAGATATATTTCGTTCGAAGTGCCAGCTGTTAATATACTTTGTGTGCTGTGTTAGTAGTTTCTGCGCTAGCATATGCGCACGTTAGATGGGGTCATATTAGGCCAAGTTGGAGAGAGCGCACAGTTGAGTTTTTGGCAGCTGCCGGGCGTCTTGTGAAGGATCAAGTTTTTATTTGGAGTTTCACCTGACCAATTATGCTAAGTAAGAAAAAAATATGAGGCAATTTTCAATGTTTTCCAATGATTCTGAATGCTACTTGCCTTTCCATTAGCCATTTGATACCAAGCTAGGCTTCACGCAAGGCGATGCCCTCTCCTGCGACCTCTTCAACCTTTTGATGGAGTATGTGTTGCGAAAGGCCGAAGTACATTGGAACGGAACTGTATTCTATTAAGGGTGCCCAGTTGCTTGCATACGCAGATAATATCGATATCGATATCGTCGGGTGTACTAAGGAAGCAGTTTCCGAAACCCTTGCGGCTATTGATAGAGAATCTGCGAATTAAGATCCAGCGGCTCCGCTGGCTAGGTTATGTTATGCGTATGGATGAAGAAGCTCCTGCGAGGAGGGTCTTCAATGCGAGAGTCGAAGGGAGGCGATGAAGGGGCAGACCATGTCTCCGTTGGAAGGAATAGGTACACTAGCTTCCTTTGGTATCACCAATAGGAAAAGGCTCGCGCAATGCAGATACGCTTGGAGGAGAGCTTTATATCAGGCCGTTACCCGGTAACGTTCTATTATGGCCAGTTAAATAAAATAAATAATTAATATATTATTGGATTTGAATGCGTTTTCTAAAATATGTGTACGAAATGTCTGATAAGCTCAGCCCCAGCCAAGTAAAAACAATCTTTACTTCTATAAGATATTATAAACATATATAATAAGTTAAATATGCGTACTTCTAGCCTTGTTTGACATCATTTGTAGCTATTTATCTTATAATGTACATAACTCAGAATGAGAAAACGCCAATTTGCAAAAAAACATGTTTTTTTTTTTAACTTTAAAAGGGTTCTTTCTGAAATATTTCAACGCAAGGCTTGGACTATTGCACAGCATAGAAACGAAGTTATCCATACCTTGTGCTTTTAAATTATTATTATCACATTCCGATTAAAAGGGTTTTAACCAACGTCTTACGACTTCTACTACATTATTATCTTGGCATAATCTCTGACTCTGCAGGGGGTATCCATAAATTGTCATCACACATGCCTAGTAAGCTGGCAATTTCTTGAAATCCCACATATGAATAATAATAATTTATTAATGAATTTCCATCGTTCATGTTATATCAACATATGCATTAATTCAAACTATATAAATGCACATTTCCCGACTTCAATGCAAATGCAACAAGTTTTTCAATGTTGAATGCAATGCAAATTAACAGAAATTTACACAATTTGCCATACCTGTTAGACTAGGCTACTAATTTTCCAACTCTATGCCAAAGGTAAACGATGCCAGTGCAAAAGTAGCTACAGATTCAAATTCTGTCTAAAGCAAGGCAAAAACAAAGTTATATCTATACCTATGAATAACTTAGCTGCAACCTTGCGCAATGGCGTGTGGCGTGCAGTTGAGTGA
Source organism: Chymomyza caudatula (assembly GCA_035041775.1). Taxonomy (NCBI): domain Eukaryota; kingdom Metazoa; phylum Arthropoda; class Insecta; order Diptera; family Drosophilidae; genus Chymomyza; species Chymomyza caudatula. The sequence continues at coordinate 1,043,027 of JAWNKW010000040.1, read as the reverse complement.
CACGCTTAAAACATATCAGATACAACAAAGCACAAAAAATTAGTAAAAACCTACAAAAAACAATAAATAATTTGTGATCGCTTAGCTGTTGTCTGTCAAGTTTTTGCATAAATTCTGTGCTTTAAAGATCTGCACTTTGTTTGCGAAACTCTTTGCAGCAACAGCGAGTGCAACAACAAACAAATTAAAGCCAACCAACAATAACAAATGTGAGTCATTTACAACTTGAGCTTGTAATATCCATGATCGGCTCTAATGCGGGGATCTATGTGGAAATCACATAAAAATATGCTGTCGTTGCATATAACATTTTGGGTTCGACTGGTCCAAAAGCAGCGCAAAAGTCTGCCCCAAAGGTAGCGCAGCATAAAACGAAAGACTTCAATACAAGCAACAAACTTGTTTTTATCAGTCGCTCATAGCTTATAGCGCATAAAAGCTATAAAAGAGTTTGCCAGCCTATGAGATAAAACAACAACAACAACGAGCAGCAACGACACTGCTCTTACGTTTATATGTAAAGCTTTTGAAAGCTCACAAATACAAACAAATGCACTGCTGCTGCCGATGCACATGCACATGCGCTCGCAGCGTCTTTTTATGAAAGCTTTAAGATTACTTTGTTATTGTTGCTTTTCTTTGCTCTTTGCACTCCACCCAACGCCCGATCGAGCGTAAGAAGCGGCGGCAGCAAGACGGCGTCAGAGCGGAGCAGCGCTGCGCAGAGCATAACGATTAAGCTTACTCTCGCTTTTGACTTGCCACAGCGCACAGTGGTCGAAAGGAGCAATCTAGCGCGGATTGAGCTAAATTTTAAACTTTTAAATTCCGCTGTTTATATTGTTTTTTCACGATTTTTTGTGCATTTTAGCTTTCTTTCGCTCCCATTTCCCATTTTTCGCCCAATTAAGCAAATTTATACATAGTAAATTTTATTTTTCTCCATAGTTTTTGAAGTGCTTTGTTTATTTTATTTTATATAGATATGATTGTTGTAATTAAGAGCAGGGATATTAAAAATTTCTTGTGAGTGGGTTTAAGCTCATGGCGTTTCCAAAACCGGCTTAAGTGGACGTCTGAGCCCTGGTTGTGTCTCGAGCCAAGTTTTACTAACACACATTCAGGCCTGTTCCCAATTAGGATTCCGTCGATTCCACTATGCAGCTCATAGTAATTTCGATGAGTCTCAATCGTTATTGAAATCCGGAAATTATGTATGTGCAGCAATTTTCAGCCCAAATTATATTCAAAGGAAAGTGAAATAAAAAAACTTTAAAAAATTGTATTTAATTAACTTTAGGGATTTCAATATCTCAGCAAATGTTCAAAGACCGGCAAGATAAAACAGGACTTACTAACAAGATTTTTAGCATTTTTTAATTTATCTTAGAAAGTTTTTTTTATTTGAACCGAGTCCTTTTAGCAATAGAGCAATAGATCCAGTCCGAACTGAAAAAAAAGCTTCAGTTCTTAGTCCGTTTCACATCGCAAAATTATACCGATATCAGTGTTTTATCCGCCTCAGTCCTGGTTGGCAGTCACTATTAGAAGTACTAATTGGCTGTTCAGAAATGATGCAACCAACCAAAAAACATACATTGCACAAAATAAATAATACCCTTTTCCATTTTGGGAACAGGGTATAAAAATAAAATACCCTGTATTAAATATAAATAAAATTTTAGATTTTTTGAAAGTGGCGTCACTTTTTTGGAGCAACCTTGCCTGTTAAAAAGTTTTTTTCGTTTTATGACAAAGCGGAAACATTTTATCGTCGAAAGCTAAAAATACCTAAAGGTTTTTCAAGGTAGAATACTACATGCAACTAGATAAAGATATCAAGCAACGGAAAGACGTGATTCGGCTTAGTTTTTCGCGGCTCAAGGTTTAAACCAAGGTTTCAAACCAAGAAGTTAAAATATCAGTTTTTATTTTTACATAAATTGTAATATGCAAATTTAATAACATTTGTTACTTCATTTGCTGAATAACACAAATATTCAAGTCAATTATAGAAGTCATAAATCGTCCTTTAAGTTTATCAATGAATCCGTAGTTGCCGCCAGATTCTTTATTTCTCCCACTGTGCAGCGCTTGCGTTCGTATGCGCGCTGCGCTGCCTTTACCTGTTTATCGGGTTTTTTGTTTTGTCGCAATTTAAGCTGAGCTTTCGTTGTTGCCGCGCCATCGTCTAAACATCTTTCATAGCGCGCACACTGCGAGTCTTCAGTTTTACAGTTGAAGTCGTTGTAGTCGGTTGTCGCTTCCAGCTGCCAAAGTGCTGCTGCCGGTGCGTCGTTTGTTACGGTACTTTAAACAATTTTATTACACAGAGTTTTTGAGTTTTGTAAAAGTTGAACGCGTATCCCCGCAAACAATTTTGGCTCGGCTCTCGCGGCGTGGCTAACAACAATCACTAAACGGTGTGTAAGTGTGTGTGGTTGTGTGTGACTGCGCTTGTATCTGTGTTAATTTTTGGTAGATATTTTGAAATGCCTGACTGCAAGTTAACTAAACATTTTAAAAGTTGCTTTGGCTCTGTCTGTTATTTCTTACACAAAATCAGCAGCAGCAGCCGCAACAACAGCAACAAGTATAATATCAGCAACAAGTGTCAAGTAGTTTAGTCGCATTCCAAAGGCAAAGTCCGTCCGCTGCTCCGTTTTTCACAGTATTGCCTTTTTTGTGCGGAAAAAAAGTAACCAATAGCCACAAACTAGATGCAAATGGCTTAAATGTATCTATAAGTATATAAGCAGACTTTGGCTCATGGTTATGAAGTTATTGCAAATGATTGGCTTTTATTTTAGTCTTTTTCGTTACGGAACTAAGCTGGGCTTATGGCAAACTTAACACTGAAAATCCTACAAACTTGCTGCACTTCTGCGAATGTGTGTAAGTTTTCAGCGCTGCCTTTTTCAGTTCAACTCAATTCAGTTCCGCTGTCTGTGTGTGTGTGTGTGTGTGTGTGTGTGTGTGTGTGAGTGTATGCGTTACCTTAGGATTGCAGCTCTGTTTTGCAAGACCTTGCCAATAGCGTAGCAAACGAAATGTAACTAAATGATTATGCTTATTGACTTTAACAGCCAACATTTAAAGCTGAAAATTGTTTCAAATAACCAACCGATAATAGCTGAAATAGCAAAACAACTGTAAATACAATAGAAAAGCGAAACAAAATGCGAACGACTGTTTGTACAGAAATATATCAGTGGTATATGGACATATGTATATCTCAGCTTATGTACTGTCTACTACTAAGAGTATATGGCCAAAAGCGCATGTACGTGCATAGTTTTTATGATTACTTATGTGGAAAAAGTGAAATTTGCTGTGCAGCCGCACGAAGAAACTGCTCAAAATGAAATAAACCAAATATACAAGACAAAAGTCAACAACAAAAACAGCTACCACAACAACAACACCAACAACACCAACAAACTGAAGCGCAAAACGATTGGTTAAATAAATAAAAATTAAAAAATAACGCTTGATTTTGTTTTTTTGTTTTTGTGCCCCAAGCGCTGACCACATAACACCGACTGAGGCGCCTAAAAAATTCCGAAAGAGCCAATAAACTAAAAGACTTTTGCTCATAGAGCGAAACTGAATCATTTACCAGCAATCTCTCTACATATTTATGTATACGCATCTGAGTGTGTGTGTGTGTGTGCGGCCAGATGAAATGCCTTTTGTGCGGTCACAATTGCCGGGCCTTATGCTAAATGCCGACATCTCGATTTGGATCTTGGCACAGATGCGAGTCATGCATTGACACATTTCACTCAAAGCAAACACAGACACGCACGCACGCACTCACGCACATACAGTAGAAACTCGCAAATTAGAACGAATTGAGTTCAGGGCTAATTGAAATAGTAATCGAAGCAATTAACGTTTGACTAAATGCTTTCGCTTAAAATGTTGAATGACCCTACAAAATTAACACTAGAATTGACAACAGACATTTAGTAAGCCACAAACTCATTTGGCAAATTGGCACAATGGCAGTCAAACTAAGTGCCAGAAAGACTGAAGATTTTATCTTGGTGTCTGGATGCACTTTCTTATGAGTATGCGTCTTTAAATGGCACAGCTTGTATCTTCACAATAACTGTCAGACAGGCTGAATCTAGAAACGGCAAAGGTTTTTAAATCTTTCTAGCTGTAGCTCTTTTTATCCTATTAGAATTACAATTTGAAAAACTTGGACTTAGTTTTTCATTTAAAAAAATAGTAACAGAAAAGTAGACTTTAAGATATTGCAAATACCAATACAACCTGAGATGCTAAAAACTCTTGCGTTCTTAGTGTCAGAATTACAATGAAAGGACTTTATTTTTGCGTGCTTTAGAATAACTAACGATTGACATCAGATATGTATCAAAGTTGACCGTTTCGATGTCTATATTTCTTCTTTCACACATAGGCTTTAACGTAATGTCTTCCCATGCTAAAATCGCCAAATAAGCAAAGATGGCATCCTCATTTTAAGTAAATTTAACTTAATTAAAAGTTGACAAGTGCTGTTAAAATTACATCACTAAAGCAGGCATGTGTTCTCACAAAGACACAGCCGAAGTGCCAGCTTTGACTCACTGTTTGTAAGTACAAAAAGCAGATTTAAAACTAATTTATTTTGCTGAATACAATAGGAGATTTACGTTTCTTGTGCTATTCTTGTGCTTACTCTTCTGCCAATTCAAGCTGTGCTCACTGTACTTGTACGCGTCAAATGCAAAATTTCACATGCATTTTTTATGCTGAACCTGGGTTTAGAGTAGAAAGCTGTCCAATACTTGTAGCTGCTAAGAAAAGTACAAATTTGCCGTATATCTAAACTGCGAGTGTTCACTGTATTGATACGCGTTCAGTTCAAAACCTTCGCTGTCTAATTCCATGTGCCATGTCTATGTCCAACCTTGGTTGAAAGCCAGTCAATTCTACTACCAACTAAGTAGAATTCAAATTTCTGCAAATCTAATATGCGAGTGTTTACTGTATAAGTACGCGTCAAGTGCAAAACCTTCGCTGGCTCATTCCGTATGCCTGTCCAAGTGTCAACCAAAAACTGACCTACTACCGAATGTTAGACCAAATGACATGACGAATGACAGCCAAGCCGTGCACTACTTGTTGTTGTTATTGTTTTGGTTATTACTGTATTTTGGCCGCTGCTAAAGTTAACATTTCAATTTACAAAACAGCCAAAAATAGCCAGCTGCTCGTCTGCCTGTCACTTGGCAACTTGGCAACTTGGCAACGGCGGCTTAAACTTTTGGCCACTTGGCTAGTTGGCTACTTGGCCACTTTAGCCTAGTCAGTGTCACACATAATAAAAGTAAAAATATAAAATAATAAAACAATTAAAAGAGCGGCAACAACAACAACAGCAACAACAAACACCACAAGAGCGGCAACTTGCGCGTGCAACTTATTATTTTATATTTTTATATGAAAAATTGGGTCAGGGTAATTGTTAACACCAAGTGCTGTATTTATTTGTGCAACATTTAAGCGCAGTGAAATTATGTTTGTTTGTCGCCAATTCAGTAAAAAGAAAGAAAGACGTAATGTGTATCTGTAATTGTCACTTTGCAGTTGTTTGTTCATGTTGTGGTTGTCGCTTTTGCTGTTCCTACTGCCTGACGGATGTCTGCGCTTAAACTTGCCCACTTTCAGTTCTCACACGCGCACTAAACTCACCTATTAGCCAGATTGCTGTGTGTGTGTGTGTGTGTGCCTGTATCTATGTGTCAGTGTATGCGGTTTAGAAAGTAAGCTACTGCACAGCATTTCTATTGAAACTTAGTTCTGTGATCAGATACAAAGACTTCGAAAAAACTGCTGCTGCGATTTCACAAAAACACAAAAATAATCAAATAAAACAAACAGCAGGTGCTAATTAAAAGCCAAGAACCAGTGAGAAATGTGTTCAGCTGTGTTTGGCTGATTACATCAGTTCCAATTCTAAAAAAAAGTAAAATTAAAATATGTAAATATGTACAATTGCAGCTGTTGATATCTAATACAGATTTCACGAAATAAATCTAAAGCATACCTTAAGGCGCGTTTTAATTGTAAAACGGATAGAGTACAAAGCGCACATAGGTTCTAAAATCCGAAATTTACGCTCTCAACTGTCAACATTCATGCCTGAAGCAGCCTTGCTCTTAACATTACTTAAGTTTGTTTCCTTAAACTATTGACCTTTCGGTCTAGGCGGATGCAAAAATACATATACGAGACAGAAATAGAATTACTTTAAAATTGGTGTTTGGTTAGGTACAATATATGTCAGATAGCATTGAGTTCTTATACACTATGCAACAACAAAAAAGTCTATGTCCAAAACATAACTTTTTCGGAAAATATTCGAATTCGAATGTCAGAAATTCAGATTTCAAGAGTTGCAAACTCAGCAAATCTCTTGTTTCTCGGGAACATTACTACCTTTCAAGATGAACTTTTATTCGAAATAAAGCTAATTGAATATTGGTTAAATGTTTTTCAGACGGTTTTAGTTTTGCTTAATTCGATCGCAATTTACAGGTCAATAAACTCAACTACATTTTTTTTTTTTTTAATTTTGCAGAAAATTAATCGAACATTACAAAAACTTTGTCAAATATTCCTTTTCGATGCGATAAATAGCATCTTCGCGAACATTTTAACAGCAATTTATTAAGGGAATTTCCACCAAAAAAAAAATTAAAACAATATCCTATGGCTGGCACAAACCATTTCCGCTGATTTCGAAACCGGAAACTGTTTTGAATTATTTTCATCGTCATTTCCAAATTCAAATTCGAGAGTTCCAAGTCAGCAAATCTACGTAAGTAAAAAGCATTTTGTAAGTTGAAGCTTTTAACCTGACAAAGAATTAGACGCATAGACGGGCTAATGGTTCGGCACGAAAATATAGACAGTATATGATCTGGTTCTGCGACGCTCCGTCTATGCGATCGTTTCGTTTCATAGAGTTTAGCAGTCTTTGCTTTTTGTTTCTGAAAATTCCTAGAAGCTCGTTAATGTAGAGCCATTATAGTAGATATTGTACCTTTTAATGAACAATTACTTTATTCACAAAGAGCTTTATTATGCAAAATTACTAAATTAGATGAGCCAAAACTCAGCTGAAGACTACTCTTCATCCAATTATGGAATACTAAACTAGAGAATACAATTTATTCGCCTGTATCCCGTTGATAATAAAAAATTAATATGAATGTAGGTAAATAGGCCCAACAGGAGGTGGCAGATCTGGGTACTTTTCTCCGAGACCCATATAACTCAAAGGAATGTTAGAAGGGCACGCTGGAGGCCTGGCAGACTTCAAAAAGTAGATACCTTATTAACAAACTTGTGGGCATAAGTCGGACTGGCCATTTCGGTCTGTTTATTTGTCCTTCATATAAGATCCATATCTAAGCAACTTGTATTCCAAGCTTCTGTAGTCCCAAATACGATCATATTTATTACATTATTGTGATATCTGTGCAGCTTTGTCTTACACATTTACCCATGGGCAACTCTGGAAAAATCGGCTTGCAAAACCACTTGTTTTATATGAAGACTCATGCAAAGTTTGGCATTCAAATCGACTTGACTTTTTGTATATGTCATCATTCTTAATCATTATTTTGGTTCCTAACTGCATTCGAAATCGAAAACACAAGCGTGTTGACTAAGTGTAGCTTATCTTATGTTTGGGATTTCCCGATTGTTGCTGCTTCTTCGGCTCTTTTGCTTATGTGAAAACTGAATCATAAACTGAAAATGTGTAGTAAAGCATCTATAAATCAACTTAACATGGGAGTAGTGGTGCATTTCCTTAGATTTTCATATAATTTTATGAAGATATAAAGATCCCAATGAAAATAAAAGTAGTATCTTTGTTATAAATTTGGCAATAAGCCATAACAAGTTGAAAAAAAGATGTAGCTTAGAAAGGAAAAGGTCTACGAATCACCTTAAAGCATAGAGCAGTGGTGCAAACGCTTAATTTTGTAAACCGATTTGTCAAAATAACAATGAAGCTTATCTTGTATGTACCAATGAACATAATAATGGTATCTTTAATAGCATTTCGGCGTATCGTAAGCCTAAAACTGGTTTCCCTAAAAACGTTGTAAATGTGTTGATGACATATTAATACATTTTTCCAATTTTTTTTGTGCATTTCCCTTTTGTAAGAAAAGGCATTGTGTCAAAATAGTTTGCTGCAACGTGACAAACCAGTGACAAAGCAGTGATTTATACAAAGAGTATTAGTATGAATTACTTTGTTATATATGTGTCAAAACTACTTTCCTAATTTGTTTAAGCAAATCGAAATTTCTCATTTTGAAAAGTTTTTGTAACACATATATTGATATGTACATATATGCCTATTTACATGTATACTATACGTATACTTATTATATGCATATGCCGGCACTTTACGCCTGGTCAATTCTGTATATGCACATTTTTAATGCCAGATTTTTATGAATTTATAATGATTTATATGCCAAATGTACATCAAATTACTTTCGTATACATTGTCTAAACTGGCTTCTCAATTGCTCGATTTACATGCATAGTTATTTAGCAGATTATAAGTGTAGTTATTACTAGGCTAAGTAAATCACTCACTCAATTGAGTAGAGCCAAGTTGAACCAGTCAAAAACCTTATAGAGTAGCCTCAGAAACACACATATACACACCGTAAACGATGACGTCCGTGAAAACGACAATAAATGCAATTTTAATGACTTTCAATGAACTATTTGTATTCATATCTAACAATAGGCTAAGTCGAAAACGAAAATAGATTTTTTTTGTTTCTTTACGATTTATGCATAAAATGTACGATTTTGTAGATAAGTGTTATTGAATACCAAAACAAATTTTTGTACTTTGATTTATGGCTCTCAGTTATTAGACAGAATGTCGCAGATTTAAAGTCTAAAAATTATAATTATTAGCCAATTAGTATGCCAAAAATGTGCAAAAGAACGCCAGTTAAAAACAGTTTGTTTTGCTTTTTTTGACAAAAATATGTTGCTTTGGCGTCAGCATTTAATGACGAACCGTCAATGTTGACGACGGTTGCGTTGACCTTGTGGCAGTCGCCGAGCGCAGCAACCTCAAAAGGCATATAAAACGCGTGTTCATACAACATAATTGTAGCTCAAAGTGCAAAAGTTTTTGAAAACGCCAAAATTGTAAACGAATGCGAAATATTACGAAAATGAGGCAAAACTTTAGTGCCAACTTCCGCTGTAGTGTGAGCAGCCGTAAAGATACTTGCGCGTAGCTAGCAGTGTGAACGTGCCTATAAAGTAATTGCAGCTATGCATTCATATATATACTATGCATATCGTATATCAACTGAGGCCTATCAGTTGCATATCAGTTGCTATCAGCTCTGAAGTCCCACATAACAAGTGAATTGCCACAAACTGAACTCAACAGTTGCTTGCCTTGGAATGTGATTGCAACAACAATGGCTTTGCGGTTTGTCTTGGCAACGGAAAAATTAAAAAAAAAAAAAATGTTTTCGCATTTGCGTACAACGAACGCACAGGGTCGGTTTTAGGCTAAATGGTGCCCAGGGCGCATAATACTTGAATGTCTTTTAAATTTTGCTGCAGATTAAATGAAAACATCACGCTGCGGGCGTAACTTTCTCACATGACGTGACGCAGTTTAAGTCACGTGTTTGAACTGAAGATTATTCAAATTGTAGCTATGCTTATCTACAATACCAAAAAGTACTGTTAAAGTATTCATGTCAAGTATTCCAACAGTATTACATGAAAAAACTTTACGAATTTTGACCTGCAGAAACTACTCGACTCTCTAGTATAAATCAAGCTATCTATTTCGTTTTCAATTGAGAACAATGATAAGGAATTCAGTCTTTCTTAGATCTCAAATGCATTGATAAGTTAAAATTTTTAAAAACATGTTTGTCTCACACAACAGTCACTGGGAAAGTCAAAATGTTCCAACAGCAACCGCAAAACTTCGAAAAATATCTATCGTAGTAAGATATTAGTATTAGTATCTTTTGTCAATAATTCTTGGGTTCGTTGCGATTTGGAATTAGTAACAGAAATTTGGGACTTTCTAAAATTTAGCTCCAATAACCTTATTATTATTTACATAATGATGTGCTGGAAAGTAAAAGTCAATTCAAAAAATGTATCAACGTATCTTATGAGAACGGAAATATGTTACCTTTAATTTTACTTATTATCATACAATGAAAAGAGAGCATTTTTGCCAAAAGTTGATGGAATCGACTTGAATGCTGTTTTTTTTTTCAACTCGAAATTGCAATATTCCACACTACACGTCAGAATATCGATGAATTGCAAGAGTTGTTCGAAAATCGCTTAATTGCGCGTTGTGTATGTTCGAATTGGCGAGCAAGCTAATGCGATTTAGCAACATTGAACGTTTTTGTAAAGGGATTTACCGTTAAAAAAATCCAAATTTTTGCTGAAATGCGACCATTTGCAAGACAGTGTACTTGTGGGCCTTCTTGTGTTTGCTGTCTCTGTCTGGCCGACTCATTTGTATGCAAAGAGAAAGAGCAAAGAAAAAACTCTGCCTACATGTGCATATTGGGAATAGTCGCTTTTCAGCAAGTCGACTCAATGTAACGGCCAAGGATTCCACTCTATTAGATTTCAATCTCTTTGGAAAAATGCGTTGAAAACAAAAGCAACAATGCCAACAATCGATTACTATGCCATATAAAAGTTTTCATCGGCTAGCAATTATTCTGCAACTGCATTTGACAGAAGTTTATAAGAACTAAATTAACGTCAAAGAAACGTGCCTTTTGTAAGGCCACATCAAAAGTTTTGCCCATTGGATGCAAAAATTAAACTTGTTAATCATTTGAGTGATATAATTTTTCACAACTGGCAGCGATGAAACTTCAAAGCAAACATTTATAATTTGAATTTTCGTGCTATTGCCTGCGCCTCATTCGGTCATTAATATTATATAATATTGTCTTTGAAAAAGCAGCGTGGTATGAAATTTGGCGCCCTGGGCGCTTGCCGCTCGGTTCAACCGGCCCTTCAAACGTTACAACGATTCATCGATCGATCGACGCACGAACCATGATGCGTTCGATCAGGCAATAATCAGTCACAGTTTGTATGCACTGCAGCGACTGTTGCTTGAATGAATGAATGAATGAATGAATGGCTGACTGGCTAATTGACAAACTGACGCACTGTTATTAAATTTCTATTGTCTTGCACATAATAATAATAATAAATAAAACCGCTAACGTGCTTCGCTTGCAAACGGCCAACAAATGTAACGACATCTCAAGTTTACCAAAAAAAAAACAACTGTCATATCATTTAATGGCATTTTTAATTATTTATTGTTGCTGTAGCCAAAAAGAAGAGTTGGCCAAATATTTCATTGCAATAAACAGTTAAAAGGCAGGCCAAGAATTTGATAAACAAATTAATTACCTTGCATATTTTGTAGAGAGCCATCGAATAAAACGCATATGTAAATTTCAACCGAAAACCTTAACAACCTTAGCCGCGGTCAAGGTTAAATTAACCCATACATACATACAGATACTAAATTTTTATATGTGTCTATAGAGACGCAGTTATTGAGCAGAAGCTTAGCCTGCCAATTAAAATGCTTAAATGCTTAACATTTAGTTGCTTATAAAGTTTAATTATTTGACTTTGTAAACAAAATGTCTACCCAGTAAAATAAGTAGTAGATACAACTGGAGGTTAAGCGAGTTTATGCCCTTTGTGGAAGGGCGCACAAGCTCATTGTCAACAACAACCACAACAACAACATTAGTGCGGGGGGGCACGCTGGCCAAGTAATTCATTTAAAAAATAACTATTATTTATAAAAAATATTAAAAACGTTTCAAGCCAACCAAAAATTGTTATGCTGACTTGAAGGTTCTTAAGCAAGCGCACAAAATACAACTTATTGTACACAAACAACAAATTGTATTTCACTTTGTCTAAAAGCCAACAAAAGAAGAGAGTCAAAAACAATCTTTGATAAATCAACTTAAAGACAACTCAACCGATGCCGACCAAGTCGAAGTCAAGTCTTGAAATGAAAAACATATAATAAAACAGCACAAGGCTAAAACGCCCCAAAACGTGTCTGGGCAACCAGCGTACCAGTTCAGCCGCTGCTCCGTTCAGTTGTCATCTTGGCTCTAACTAAATAGCCCCGAATGCTCTTCGCTTTTAGCCATAAACATAAATACACTCAAGCATACGTACATATGTATATAGAAGCTCTTGACAATTTTGCTGTAGTATACTTTACCTTAACACTGCGCAAAAGTCAATGTCGTTTTATCGTTTAGAACTTTGGCATATGCATATAACGTACATATTATATACCCTATAAACTAGTTAACCGGTATTACTGCTTATAGCACAATAAACTTATATATTAAGTTGTTTATGCATTTTTTAGTTAACAACTATAACAGGAACAACTACAGGCCGCCACTTTTAACTACAACAAAAACTACAACAACCGCCGCAAGATGAACGGTCCCAAACACAAACTGTGCACAAAATTATCCAGCACATATCTCAGAAAGTGGTGTAAGTATAAAAACTACTTTAATTTACTTGTACTTTTAATATATGGGCGTTTTTGGTAATGAGAGCCAGTTTTGATTAGGTTAGGTTGAACCGGTTGACCAGCAATTGGTAGTCACACACAGAAACACGTTGATAGTAAGTGTTTCCGGATTAGCATAGAAAGGGAAAGGCATTCACAAAGGAAGCAAAAGGCATTTGCACAAAGACCAATCTTTCTTGATCGACTTCACTAAAGTCTGATTTTTTTTTTGAATGCAATATTCACTCTGTTGCCAAGTCCAATTTCGATTCAAATTGTCAATATGGCTACACATTCAGACCAAGCAAGTTGGCCACCTCGTCGTCCTGGACCTATAATTGTTCCTTGATGCATTGTCCTAATGAGCAGAGTCCCAACCAAAACATTAAGCAGTCTGTAGGCATGCCTCATTAAACGCCAGACAGACTTTGCAATTGGTTCAGGAACCTCCGCCTCACGTACTTACTAGAGGGCCCCAGTTATAAAACTTTAAAAAAAACCCCCCAAAACGGAATAACATATCCACTGACGTTATCCCGATTCGTTACATTTTCCAGAAATTAACACTACTTTAATGTTTATAGCACCTTAACTATTATTTCGATGGTCGTGAATCCTTATCTGAAGTGTTAAATGTCCCAACCTTTCCTTACAACATAATTTCTCGATATAATTTTGATGTCGTGATTGTGCATTTTACCTTAGCACTTTGGCAACTTCTCTTTTTACATCAATAAACCCATTTATTAAGAAAAAATAGCACCAATTTCCACACAAATCAGAAAGAAAATGGAAAGTTGGGGCTTAAACGGAAATGCACATAAACACAAATCAAAGTTATGTATCTATGAGGCACAAGCAAGTTTCAAAAATCATGTTGAACCTTGTTATAACTATAAGAGTAACTATTACAATAATCTGCTTATTCGATTAGACAAATCGGAATCGAACTGAGAACTGACTTATTCTTCTTGACTGGCCATAGCAACCCGTTGCCGGGCTACGACCTAATGTAGGGCCTTTCCCACGGCGGCTAATACCATCTTCCATGGGAGACAGGAATCAGGGAGCCTCACCCAGGCTTACAAGACCATATTTCAAGTCAACCACTTTGATTAAATCCTTAGTAACAAAAATAATCATGAGTGTTTAAAAAACATGGAGAGTAAGTTTTCTTAATCTTTGGATGATGATTTACTTTGATTACCATTTAATTTTTTCAAACTTACTTGCTTAAGAAGTATTACTTTCAAAAGCTATACTTTCCCAAACAAGACAAGGATTGAAGAAATTTACAAAGTTAGCAGTTTTCTGTTTTCATTTATATCAGAACTTTGGTTAATACAGCTGTATGTGCTATATGAATTTATTTATACACTAAGGGACAGTTTCTCAATCTCCAGATAAATGCGCTTTTGTAGCTATACAAGTACCCTAATCTAGCAAACCAGGAAATAGTTAAAAAGATATTTACTAAATTTTGTACAGAAAACGTGTACGATGCAGGTTATAATCTTAGTTGATAACATTTATCTGCAGATTGTGGAATCGGCCCTTAACAAATTAACAAGTCAACCTAATCAATTGTTACTCTACATAAAACCACTCTTAATTAAAGCAGTGGTCGGCAGCGGCAGAAGAGACGTGAGCGTACTTAAATGTCAATGTGTTGAGCGCTAGCATGTGCATGTTTGCTATTGGCAACTTCTCTGCTGCCGTCGCCGATCCCTGATTTAGAGTTATGTTAACCTGCTGAATAACATTTAAATTGATTTTTAACTTTGAATCACAATTTTTTGAATCGTACAATGTGACGCTATTAATAGAGTATGATTCAAAAAACGTCATACGCCTTTAAACCTGCTAGTTTGAGTGCAATAAGAGAAATTTTGCTATTTTTATTTGTTTATTTATTAGAGCTAACAAGTAACTGTTAACTGTTAGTATGTGCTAACTTTTTTTTTGGGAGCATTGGCCTCTATGCCTTCAGCTGTGGTGGTATTTGTAAGAGTGTTAAAAATATACAAAAGTAATCAGTACGAAATGAATAATATTTGCTTAGGATATAAGATAGGAATAGTAGATAGATAGGATAATTATGTTAAAGTAGTGGGACATCAGGAATTTCGTTGTAGTTGTAGATGCATATATGCAATATGAAGGGTTATGTAGTGCTTGGGAGTAAGTTAAGAGTAACCTAAAGAAAAACGTATAAATTCCATTTGATCTATTCAAGAGTTTCTAAGATCGGTGCTTCTTGTTTTGTAAATATTAGGTGGCTAGGTGAGCAGAGGCGTTGGCATCCTCAGACCAAAATTAATGATATTACCTTTACCCAAATGTGACTTTTTGCGACAAGGGGCAAGCTGTTTATAAACGGCCTCTTAGTTGCTTCCTAATCAAAAATAAGTTCTTTAATATGTGCATATTTCTGAAAAAATTTGTCAGGCAATTAAGTATTCAATTATTATGGCAGAAATGCATAAGTACACTTTTTGCATAACTTTTCAAGAGTATTCTCTTGGGCTTACGTAGTATGCAGGCTAACCACAGAAAGTCCAACCACATTTTTGCATAAAATAAAACCCAATACCACTTCCGACAAATTACTAATCAGCTTTGTAACTAAATTCTAACATACTTCCAAAATTACATAAACACAAAGTTTTCCAACTTTTTGCAATCCAAAAACGTATTTCTTAGAAATCCAAACTAAACTGAATAAAATGAAATTTCAAAACAACTTAATCATTGCCAACTGACAAGTCTGACACATGCCAAAAGTATGCTAGATATCTATTAAAGTTAAGCAAATAAATAAACTTCCTCTATTATTATATTAGTATTGTGCTAATTTTATAAAGACGAACAAAGCCTTTAAGCTAGTAGTTCGTGCCAAGTAAAATTACCATCAAAAACTATCGCTAACTCTGAGGCATAAATAACTTCACGTGTCGTGGTTTGTTTTCCTGTTGTAATTTGTCTTATTTACTACTGGTTTTACTGGTATATCAATTAAATTCTAATTGATTCTATTTCTACTACAGACAATCAATTTGTAATGCTTGTTTAGTCTTTATAGCGCCAAAGACCGCACGCCGTAGAAGATTTGAAAAAAAAAATTACAAAATTGTGACTGGCATAACGTTCTGGTCAAGGTTCTTACACGATTTTATATGGATTTCAAAGTTAACTTAGTCGCTTGTATTTGCTAGCTGTTGTTGTTGCTGTTGTTTTCACACCACTTTTAATTGTTTGCTTAAGTTGTTTATTAATTTCTCAAAATACAAATAAACAAAATTGATGATTCAGTAACTTATTGCGTTGTTTATAAGCGGCTTCAAGTCCAGTTTTGGCTGAATTACGCAAGGATATTCAGAGTCAAATCTGTCAATTCTGAGATTGAAAAAGTTGCTACATTTCGAATGACTGTCATGTAAGTCTTCTTGATAAACTCGTATGACTAGTACTCAATTGCATAGTTAATTAACTGAAATAAATCATTAAAAATTAATGCAATTTAAAAGTCATTTGAGAAATATGCCTTTTAATTATAGATTAATTCTGTGGAAATGATTGTATCGTAGAAGTTTCTGGAATGTCCGTAAGTCTACAATGGTTCAAAAGGGCACAATAATTACTGAGGCACAATATTAGAAAGTTGATATTAGCCCGCTGATCTTTAAACAATTACAGACATTACACTGGGCCACAAATATATTTTGTCGGACAAAAATCAAGCTTATGTTTTGTATATTTTCGAAGAGCGACTCGTATGCCTTCAGGCTCATATGGTGCGACACTTCGCTGGTGTGACGTAATGGTAATGGCTATGGCTTTACAGTAAAGAAATTAAGATGTCACTAGAATAGATAAATATAAATATAAAATTTAGCATATGAACTAGAGTTGGACCAAACATTGAGTATCGAAGATATAAGTCCACTGCTCAATGAAAAGATTAATTCAATTGAACTAGTTCAGAAACTGATTCATTATATGAAAACTTATTTTACGGCCGATGGCATATATCTACCAAAACTAATCAGCATTAAAATATGTTATCTTTTAAAAAGGCATAAAAGACAACCATATAGCAGTGTAAATTCTTCTTTAATGGTCATAACAGCTTGTTACATGTTTATGGCCTGATGTTGCCTCGTGCACTTCTTCTTCGCTCCGTGATCTGACAGGTAGTTAGTGCGCTCTCAACCTGGTCCTTCCGACAGATACACGGTCTACTCCTTTGTATAGAAGGGACAAGGTAGAAACCAAAAACCTTTCCTGCCTTTCGCGAACAGTGGTGGCACTCAATTGTCTGATGACTGTGCTGCCACTTTGTCTCTCCGCTGCTAGGATGTATATTGAAATCTGTCAGGAAGTGACTGCTAAGACTACTTATGTTGAGATAGTTAGCGCATATGCGCAGCGAAGTCTTTCCTTGGCTTTAACAGGGTTGGGTTTAGGTTCTGAGACTCCGCTTTCACTAAAGGTGTACAAAAACTCGCAAAAGTATATAACATTGTAATATAAATGTTAAATGTCAAGTTCTTCTTCTTCTTAACTGGCCATAACAACCCGTTATCGGGTTACGGCCTGATGTAAATATATTCTTTCATTGGAATTGTGGTTTTACGTGGTGGGTCTCAAACCCTACGCACAACCCTTTTAAGGCCTACTGGTCTCGAAAGAACCCAGTATCACTGTTAGTCGGCTCATACGACAAGCTTTCACCTGCTGAGGTGGTATTCTCCAACCCACTCACCACACGGGGGGTTAGTAAACACAAAAAAACAGCTTGCAAATTTTAAGCCAAGCTTAATGTTAAACAACAGATGTAAATATTCAGAATTTTCTCTTAGCACCAATTAGCATACGCACAGATGTAATTAACATAAGTTATACATCCGCGCTGATAAAGCCATTAAAAGCGTATGCAAAGCTCTCTGCTTTTTATACCCTGTACACAAAGTGTAAAAGGGTATTATAGATTTGTGCAATGCATGTAACAGGCAGAAGAAGGCGTGGCAGACCATATGTTCCATGGGCAAAAATGGTCAGGAGCAATAGTCGAGTCGATATAGACATGTTCGTCTGTCCGTATTGTCGCACCGTTCTCGGAGACCGACCGTTCTTCGGTCAGAATTCGAATTCTAATTCGTAGGTTTTTGATCCACTGTGCGACGTTTCATAGACCACTTTCAGTTTATTATTTCTGGCATTAGCACGTTGAAGTCAAGTTAAATATTTATATTTGTCATACGCTACGCATCATTTCTAGTCAAAGGCCAAAGCCGAAGCTGAAGCCCTAGCGATAAGCCCAAACACCTGACTTGGCATAAAAAACGTGCAATGTATGCATAAAATGCAACAAGTGTTTGCCAGAACAGAGTGTGTGCACTCTACTCTGATATGATTCATCACGTCGACTTTGGTATCTACTTATAATGTATGCACACATATTACGCAAGTGCACAAATATTTCTGTATACAAATAGTGTTGATTATGATTGTACAATATGTTATTGTAATATTTCAGGGATTACAATTGGCATTGCGGCCATATTGATCATTGGTGGCATTGTGGTGGCCTGTGAATTCTCGGTGCTGATCAATGCGATTGTTGATCGCATGGTAGCTTTACGTCCCGGATCCAAGACCTTTGGCTGGTGGTCCAAGCCTCCAGTGGAGCCCCGCATCAGTTTGTATGTATACAATGTAACCAATGCCGATGATTTTCTAAGCAATGGCTCAAAGGCCATTGTCGATGAGGTGGGACCTTATGTGTACAGGTAAGTGCGCACAGTGCTGTGTGTCAGTATGTTACCAGCAATTTACCACTTATTTGCATTTACAGCGAGACCTGGGAAAAGGTGAACATTGTGGAAAATGACAATGGCACTATCAGCTACAATTTGCGCAAAATTTACCAATTCCGTGAAGATTTGTCGGCGGGACCCGAAGACGATGTCGTCATTGTGCCCAACATTCCCATGCTCAGCGCCACATCGCAGAGCAAACATGCAGCTAGGTAAACCACTGACACAGTCATTGCCACTAAATACTGTTATTAACTTTGAACTTGTTTTTTACTTTGTTTAGATTTTTGCGCTTGGCCATGGCTAGCATTATGGACATACTGAAGATCAAGCCTTTTGTGCAGGTATCAGTGGGTCAACTACTGTGGGGCTATGAAGATCCGCTGTTGAAGCTGGCCAAGGATGTGGTGCCCAAGGAGCAAAAACTGCCTTATGAAGAGTTTGGCTTGCTTTATGGCAAGAATGGCACTTCCTCCGATATGGTTACCGTCTTTACGGGTGTGGATGATATAACACAATACGGCATTATTGATAAATACAATGGACGCACTCATTTGCCGCACTGGACCACCGAGCAGTGCAATAGACTGAATGGTACAGACGGTTCCATCTTTCCGCCACACATTACACACGATCGCATTTTGCATGTGTATGACAAGGATCTGTGCCGCCTGCTGCCGCTGGAATTCGAAAAGGAAGTCATGACCAAGAATGAAGTGCAGGGCTATCGTTTTACGCCGCCCGTAACAGTGTTTGGTGATGTGGACAACAATCCCGAGAATATGTGCTTCTGTCCCGCTGGCAAGCCCTCTTGCTCACCCAATGGACTGTTCAATGTTTCGCTCTGTCAATATGGTAGGTGGTTGGAACAACCTTTTTGTTTAGTGTATGCCATTAAAATTTTTTCTTAACACAGATTCACCCATAATGCTTAGCTTCCCGCATTTCTACCTAGCCGACGAGAGCTTGAGAACACAAGTTGAAGGCATTTCACCGCCGGAAAAAGAGAAGCATCAGTTCTTCTTCGATGTGCAACCTGTAAGTTATGCAGCATAACTCTTTCCTTCCAACTGAAACTCAAAAAAATCTAAATTTTTAGAAAATGGGCACTACATTGCGCGTACGCGCACGCGTACAGATTAATTTGGCTGTCAGTCAAGTCTTTGACATCAAACAGGTTGCCAACTTTCCGGATATTATCTTTCCCATACTCTGGTTTGAGGAGGGCATTGACTATTTGCCCGACGAGGTCACCGATCTAATGCGTTTCGCGGAGACGGTGCCACCCAAAATACGTGTGGTGCTTATCGTGGTGCTCTGCGCCCTGGGCGTGGCTTTGCTGCTGCTTTCGACTTTCTGCTTGATCCGGAACTCACATCGACAGAGCACGCTGCATTTGGAGGGTTCCAACTATTTGGCCACGGCGCAGGTGGATATGAATAAGAAGCAGAACAAGGAGAACAATCCAAACAATTCAACGAGATATTGAATTTAGGCTTTAAGCATTTAGTATGTAAATTTTAGCTAGGAGCGACACACAACACACTCACACACACACACGCAGTAAGCTTCCTTTATGAGTATATGTGTAACGCTGCGTGTGTGTGTGCGTATGTGCGTGTATAGTCTAGAACAAATGGAGCTGGGAAGACTTGTATGTACTTATATATACTATATATATATATAAATAATATTGTGTAAGTAAAATCAACCAACTGTCTATGAATTTAGATAAACCCTTGATATATTATTGTAACTATGTGTGCATAATGAAATTTATTGTATAGGATTTAGTCTATTAACGGTCGTGATCGCTTTAAGTCTCAAATGCCTAGCTGCTACTTACATAAAGTATAAAAAACACAACAAAAAAATTAATAAAATTGTAGACCTCAAACAATGGTTATATAATAAACAAAAGAAAAAAGGCAACCCTGTGTATATGCCAAATTCTATGTCAAAGTACTTAAAAGTCGCAAACATTTCTCAAATCAAAATAATGTTACTCCAAAACTGTAAACATTCAACTGTTTTTGTTATATTAATGACTCCTTAGACCAAAAACGGTTTTAAATTCCACATTTTCTAAGTGCATTAATCAATAAAAAATATAGTTATACTATATAAACCTACGATTTTATATGTAACATTGAATTACGCTACTATTTTAATTAGGCACTTAAAACCAAACGAAATTTCAATTTCAAATTTAGCTCGAAACATATTCATCAATAATTGCTTATATCATAGTGTCAGTGTTATGGGCCCAAAAAAGCGAATATACTTTATATAGTTATTTGCAATCGATTTTTTATGTGAATATTTAGACAAACTTTTTGTATTAAATTTTAAAAACAATAAAATATTATGGACAAAAAGAAATATGCATTAACTCATTATACAATTTATTGAACGATTTAAAGTTCATGCAATATTAATTAAAACAAATAGTAATTGCCTCGCAGCTGATTAGCTCTTACTTGTGCGCAGTGCCGGATCTAAGGGAAAAGGGTTCAGGCGGAAAGTCTTTAGGGCGCCTGTTTTTGTGGCCGTTTTAGACTACTTTTGTTGCCTTAATTTTATGCGTGATTTGTTTAGATAACTTTCAATTCTCAAATTCCGTGTTCTTTGGCAAAGGCTTGCAATGCACACTGCTACAAAGTCGATTTGTTTGACATAAGCTCTAAAAACAACGCTAAGCTAACACGTTAACACAATTGTTATATTCGAAGAAAGAAAAATGTTGCTTGATTATACTACGCCTTCATCGATGTTTTCATACAAATACGCCCTCTTTCTGCTGAAACAGAGGGAACAAAATGTTTTATAAGTTTTCTGCTCAGTTGCAGTTCTATTGCCAAAAGAAGAGAAGACAACATCGTTGGAGTCACGTTTAACAGCAAGCTGAAGTTTGGCTCTCATGTCGCAAACATGGCCAACAAACGCATCAGAACATTAGACGGCAAGTCATAGGGAAACTCCCCCTAAAAATTGTCTGTTTTCTATGTCTATTGGTATAACAATACCGATACCCACCTATGGGGTAATTCCTTGGGAACAAAAGGGAAGCGCCTCAATGAAAGCAATGAGAATTTGTCTTACAGCGGCATTGGAAGTTGTTGTGAACATAACACAGTGTCATATAGTCATAAAGCTGCAAATAAAAGCAACACTAATAAGAATGTTGTGGAATAAGCTGAAGGGCTTGGCAGTCAATGCTCGATATGTTCGCAGGCTGTGAAAGATAATTCCGACGCTTCTACAACCCAGAGCTGAAATGTCCGCTGATTTAACGCGGTATTTCAGTACTAGTAAACAGACGTGTCCACGGTAGAAGAAAATAAGTTATTGTTACTTTTCTTCTTCTAGGCACCACAATTTTTGTGTGACGGCATGAGAGATATGTACTGCTGCTTTGTATACACATCGTATGCATACATACACTTTCAGTGCCCGAAAAGAGGCAAGTACTCTGAGTAGTCATACCGTGTATTATGCTACAATGGACGGGTCTTTAACGAATGAAGGCACAGGACTTGGAGTCGCGAGAAAGCGGACGCATCTGTCTGCATATATGAATAAACAAGCATCTTCCAGGCAGAAGTTTGCGCTATATAGGGATTACTATAGTAGGGAAATGGCAGGCTGCAACAAAGGTGGTTGCAAGAACTAGAATAAGCTAGAAGCTGCTTTTTGAAATCCGTCCCTTATGGCAAGACTAAACAAACTCTCACGCACTTCCTGTTTACAACAACATCCCCAAAATAAGCATGCAGACAAACTGTATCCTCTAATAGTGTCATTGGTATATACGCTTCTAAGCTACTAAGAGAAGATGACAAATTGCGATGAAAAACGGAATGGATCTATGCTTCAGATCCTAGACAGCCAAACAGTTCCGCGGCACTTATAGGCTAAATGGATTAAAAAAAAATATCGTAAATAAGGAGCTTTGAAATTCTAAAAGGGCTGCTGACTGGACACTGTAGACTTAATGGACAGGTATATCCCGGGCTTAGGATCTCTATGCATTATGCTTATCGGTTGGAGCCATACCAAATAAGTTGGTTTAACTCAGAGGAGGTAGGGTCACTATAGATCTTAATAATCAATCGCAACAACGCTGCACAGTGTTGGAAGTATTCTTCTATGAGCTCCATGATTATTGAAAGGGAGAAAAATTGTATTTCTTTTAAAGCAAACTACATAATTCTCATGTTAGGACTGTATGCTTGGCTAGCAACATCGTGGCTTATCGGGCATAAACCCAATATTATTTTTTTCAAAACGTTTCCCTTATTACTTTCAAATTTTATTCCTTATTCAAGATTATTTGCATAGATTTATGCTTAGTTTTTGGAACAAAGACACAAAACAAAATAACATACATTGCACAAATCTATAATACCCCTTTACACTTTGTGTATAGGGTATAATCAAAGCTTAGTTTTCTGTCACATGTGGTTGATCTTTTCAAGAAGTTCGGGTATAGTTCTGAGTAGGGAAAAACGCTTTAGATGAGCTTTTATGACACCCATCATAAGAAATTGTAAAACTATATCGAACTTTCGTAGGTCTCCTAAGATAGTAGATTGTAAACAATAAAGATTTGTACGGTGGAACAGTGGCCTTGAGCATGTCGAATTTTGATTGGGTAGCCTGCCAGCAGAAGCACTCCAGCTGGGGGCTTGGTAAGACACGTGGTACAGTTTTCATCAAAAGCGATGATGATATAGTCTCAGGATATCGCAGGCGATGCAGTTAGAAAAAATAGCGATATGTCGGCAAAGAATTTACTAAGCGGGTTAACACCGAATTGACAAATCTTGCACAATTTTAACTAGTCATTGCAAAAAAGCCTTTGACAACCCAACCGTTGCTTCGGCTCCTCATCAAGTGTAAAATTCAATTTCTTCTTGACCAGGAAGAAGCGAAAGTACGCAATGTAGCAAAAAAGCATTTTTCGATGACAGCG
The DNA here is from genome assembly GCA_035041775.1 of Chymomyza caudatula. NCBI lineage: Eukaryota > Metazoa > Arthropoda > Insecta > Diptera > Drosophilidae > Chymomyza > Chymomyza caudatula. Next base: position 1,019,596 of record JAWNKW010000040.1, on the reverse strand, counting down.
AAAATCGGTAATCGATGGGTTTTAAAAAGATAACGCTAAACGAAGGGAAGAAAGGAAATCACTTTTTTTGAAAGTCGGTTGCGTACCAAGAGCTGTGCTGTTAAACTAGAAGGCCTAGATATATAGCAGTCCTACTTTTGATACCAAACTTGCCACTATTATTAACATTTCCCTTAAAAGAATGAAATTGAAACACAATTAGTCTCCTGATGACATTCCACAGGCGCTTCTGGTGATAGCGCCCAAGCAACAAAGACTCTGTTGTCAGCCTCTAAATCCGTCACTGTTGGCGGGTTGGATCCACAACGATGATCTTTTCCGTCATTTCTGGGTCATATGCTGCGACAAAGTAAAGTAGTTTGAAATAAACATAAACATTGCATGCACCTTGAGTTTCTAAATTGACAGACCGGATTTTAACTAAAATTAGACTTCCCTGTAGCAATATAGACGGCTTAATGCCCCATCATTTGTTGTCATTGCACACTTCACTGCCTATTTGATAAGGGCCAACAGTCTAGTGCTGATAAGCCATATGAAATCGCAACAACTTGGGAAAAAGCGCACACTGTGGGATCATTTGGTTGCGAACTAGATTTCATTGCTGGACACAGACACCTGTTCGGAGAAATGACATGCCACCTAGCAACAAATTGTGAGCATTTGCTTAGCCTGCAGTTGACACGTCAGGGTTTAAGAGCCGGGCCCAAAGCAGACGCTTATAGATAAGCGTTCAAAACTCTGAAGAAACATAAATTGTATTTTATACGATTTGCGTAAATTCTATGCTTCTGGGTCAGAGAGCTGTCATTATCACTGATATTGCACAAAGCCCGCGTCTACTTAGCTGATAGCCTTTCTAGCAGTGTTTTCGTTTTTTTCTGAAACATGTTCAAACAAGCCTAGGCGGAGGAAGAACCCTAGAGATAATGGCAGCGTATAACAATATGTATAAAAACAAAATCCAAAACAGATTAGTTTTTGAATTAAACAGATCGCGTGTTTCCACAAGATCGGAAGCAGTCGCTAAAACAGTCGCAGCTTCAAACGGCGGGAAAGTGAAAACTAGTGAAAAATGTCTTCTGCCAAGTGTTGTTTGTGGCTAAAAGTTGCGGCACTTTTGCTTTTCAGCGCTATAAACATATTTTTCTACATAAAATCGTGCGGCATTAGCTATCAGTATGTTTTGGCGCAGGAACACATAAAATTCCGCAAAGAAATGCCGACCATGGACAGTTGGATTAATTCACCATTCGGCACACTTAACAGTTATCTCTTTAATGTGACCAATGCCGACGACTTTCTAAGCGGCAAGGATAAGCGCATGAAGGTGCAACAAGTGGGACCCATTACCTACAATCTGGTGGGCTACATAGATGTCCTACATCGGAACGAGAGCAGTGTTACGTTTAGAAAACATCGCTATAGGCATGTGGAATTCATGCCCGACTTAAGCGTCTCCCCGGACATCTTGAATCAGACCATAACGCTGCCCAATAGCGTGCTGCTAGGCGCCGCTTCCAAGTTTAGTGAATGGAAGTCCTATGTACGTTATGTCTTCAATGCCATAACGCTGACAGAGAAACTGTTTCTTACCAATACAGTCTATCATTTTCTCTGGGAATTCTCAACGCCCGGACTAACCGCACTATCCAATGTGGTGCCCTTTATATCCTCCAACTGTGGCACGCTTTATAATGTAAGTATTCGTGTGATCTAAGACAAATGCTTTACTCTACTCAGTTCATTTTTACAGGCCTTATCCGAGAAGGAGGAGACTTATACGGTTCGAATTGGACCGGAGCACGGCATGGAGAACTTCTTTCGCATAAACTCACTCAATGATCAGAATGTTTTCAAGCAGCAAGAAATGCGCCACAGAAGTTTGCTTAACGGTGATGCTGAGGATTTGGAAAACTGTCCCATATATGCGCATGATACCTTTGACAACTCATTGTTTCCACCTTTTGTGCAAAAGGACAGTCAATTTGATATAGTAACCATTGAATCCTGTCGCACGTTGCGCATGCGCTATCAGCGAGAGCAGCAGCATTCCGGGCTGCTGGGCTATCGTTATTCGCTGCTGGAGCAGCAGACGCCCAGCTGTTTGAACTCTACCTATGGCACCAGCCTGCCACAGGGCATGTTCGATGTGTCCAAGTGTGTGATAAGTGCGTAAAAGTGCGCTCCAAACCGAATTATGAGTCTAAAAGTTATGCGTCTTTTGCAGATGATGCGCCCTCGGCGTTTTCGGGTCCACAATTCTTTGGCAGCAGCTACAACTGGAGTGAACACTATGAGGGTCTTAATCCCAATGCGGAGGAGCATGAGCCGTATATTCTACTAGAGCCCATAACTGGCATACCTCTCAGCGAAAAGGTGCGCTTTCAGTCCAATATACCCATGCCGGATATGACCAGCTTCAATAGCCGACTGGCCAAGTTCAGCAATGTCATTTTGCCCACATTTTGGTTTGAATTTGTAAGTTATATCTATGAGTTGTGATACTATAAGTTTGTTTCGCTAATTGTTTATTGTCTGCTGCAGGACATGGGTGAGCTGCCCTCGATAGTCACTTTCCTGATCAAGTTCAATGTGTTTGTTACGCCTGTACTGCAGCCCATACTTATGGTTATCTTTGTGTTGCTCGCCACCTGGAGCTTGCTCAAAGCCGTATTGCTCATCTGTGGTCTTAGTTATAGTGTTGTATATCGTAAGATTTGTGGCGGCGGCGGCTCAAACGTTTTGCTGGAAACAACATTCCCAGTTGGTACACGCCTGGAAGTGACGCAATTGAACGTGTCTGTCAAATAGTCTAGCGTGAGCGACAGGCTCCAAGCAAGTGGCGCGACGCTACAACACACACCCACACACACACACTGTACATATATGTATACGCAGAGACACACACGCAGACATAGTCTAGTATTTGAATGAAATGTAATGTTAGTATGTAATATAATTTTAGGTTCGTGGTCGCGCCCATTTACACAACTTGACCTGATCACTAAATCGCCGCCTCAGACTTATCGCTTAAAATGTTATATAATATATAAGATTAGTAGAAAAACTTTTTGTTTGTCTCATTTCACTTTATCAGCTTGAATCAGCTTTATGGCGCTAGGCCCCGAATGTCACCATTATCAGGGCCTTTTCAATAGCACGCGATCTTGTTCGATGTCGCCGTCTTAGAGCTGAGCTTCGCTGGAGGTCGTCGTGCCTCACTTTGTTTGATTATTTTTTAGGTCATAAATTTGGCGACAATTATAAGCCTGTGTGTACACATAGTGTACTTACTTACTACTACACACCTACTTATATAACATATAGTATAGAGTACTTTGTGCGCTTTAGACATCTGACAATGAAAAGCAACGCACGTTCCAAGTTTAAGACTGTTCGAGACGAAAGTCTTGTCATTGTTTTGTATCTCCATTTTGCTGCTTTATGTTTCACAAATGACTGGTCGCACTTTAGTACATTTATCATGTGTATAAGGCTGTAAATATTGAAACTCTTTGTTTGCACTGATTGAAGGTGTGTTTTCTTTGACATGAAGCTTCCGGGGGTCAAGGGAAATATCTTATACCACATATCTGATTAGCACTTGCTTTTAATTGATGTTCATCAGTACGCAGATTTTGCTAGCCCAGCAGCTAAGTGACTGCATTGTCGGCGGTGTTCCAGAACTGTCTTCCAACTCCAATGGAATATCGAATGCAAGCTTTCGAATTTACCTTTTTCAAGTCTCGCCGCTATTGAGATGTACGGAACAATTGTTCGGTAGGATTTTGTAGATACGAATATCCCTCAACGATATCCCACAACCGGTTTTCGGCAAGATTTTTTTTTAAACCGAAATTTAAATCTCTAAGAATATCCATAGGTAAGAGTAAAACGTTTCCCGGCGTATATACTGTAGATCTGTTTGGTAGATTTGACACTGATATTAGCAAAACAAAAAAAAGGCTAATTCTCCTTAACTTCTTAACTGGTCGTAACGCCTAATGTAGAGCACATCTCCAGGCGCATCTGCTATGAGCGTGCGTTCTCTAATCGGTGATATCAAAGATATGCTTACTCTTACGCTCTTCCATTCGTTTTTTATCGCAAAACACTCGTTGTAAAGCTCTTGTGCGAGCATTTTGTGAGACTCTCGCTAATATCTTGCGTGACAGTCCGCTGCTCATATTTATATCGCAACACACTCGCATACGACTTGTGCAGCGAGTGTTTTGCGAGCAACAACCGTACCATTCGATTTTTGCTCGCTTTGTGATCATTTTGCGAGACTTTTGCTAAACGCTCGTAAGTTTGTTCGCTGGGTTATATCAAGCGTCCATGAATTTGATTTTTAAAATCAGACAGCGGCAGCTTATATAAAGCAACTAAATTATTCTAATATGTATCTAAAACCATATTCCAAGAAGATATTTTGTCATATGTTGTTCGTTTTTCCCTAGTCAAAAGTCATACAATTTAAGCGCTTAGCTGTCAAGGGTATTTAAACTTTAAAGTATTGCAAGTGAATTTTTATGTCTTTTGAATTTGTCAGGTTTTCTTTTATTATTTTATGTTTTTATGGCTTATACCCTTTACCTTACTGTATCTTTCAGTTGCTATTTTCAAGGTAAGCAGCCCTTTGTGCATAATTTGCGTATCTTTAACTCTTTTTTAAAGTAAGATCGCGGGTTTAAACTTACACATGTTTTTTGCCAAAGGTACCAATTTAAATTTAGCAATACTCAGCAAAGAGCTTATTAGCCAAATTAATTTACATTTTAGCCACACACAAAGTTTGCAAAAATTACCATAAAAGTTATATAAATAAACAAAAAACACCAATTTTTTTTAGCTTTTCTTTATTTAATGTTAATTGACTGGTTGCAAATGTCAATGTGGTTATTATTATTGACTTATTGACCGCAGTTAAAGGCACATTAATTTACTTAACATAATGCCTGAATTGGGTTTAATTGCCTTGCGTCATTCGCATTAAAGTGTTTTAGCTATAATTTAAATAATATAAGTAGGTACTCTATATTATTAACGTATACTATACACATAGTTATTTATGTATTCAAATTTGAATAGAATAGCAAAATTATTGTGTCCGAGTCATTTGGACCAATCCAGCGCCACATAAATTATCAGTTTGTCACGGGTTGGTTTAGTTTTTTGTTTTTTGAGATCTCAGTGACTTGCGTTTGACACTTTCTGGTACAAAGTGTAACTTCCAGTTGTTTGAAACCCTGTTGATCAATGAACTCGTGACGGCATTGGTCAGGCCATATTCATAGAGACGTTACACGAAACCTGGTCAATGTTTATGCTAATGGGGTAAGCCCCGGTCTATAGTATAGAGCGATCAAAATTAGTCAGCAAAAGCTTTCGAAAACTGGTTAAATCTAGACGGTCTGCACACGCACAAACACATACACACACATGCATTATAATTAAAAGGGAAATGCATAAACGAGTTCAAACTAAAAAATTAAAAGTGATTACAACATAAACTCTACACAAAATAAAAAGAAAATGGATGAAAAAATTCGAAAAATAAAGATACAGGAAGTCTAAATTTGCTGCGTCGAAGCTAAGATACTCTTTAAATGCACATATGCATCTATGGAATCAGAAATTGTTTCAACCGAATATCAATACAAGAGCACTTTCAGGTGTCTCCTCTAAGCGCAGACCAAATGTCTACGATAAGCGAAAAATGTGCTTGCGTTTTGAGTTACCTATTTTTCAATAGATTTGTGAAATTTAGAGCAAACCAGTCTAGAGATTTCTGGCACAATATATGGTTTTTTCAACGATTTAATAAAAAAATTTTATTTTAAACAAAAATTTTAAATTTTTTAATCCAAAATTAAGATTTTTGTAAAAATTTATAATTTGGTCAAATATATATTTCAAATATATAGATTTTTCTCAAAAATTAGGAATAAATAAAACAAATAAATAAAAAGATATCTGGCATACAGAAAAATTATTTTGTGTTGAAATTCGGTTGAAAGAGATTTCAGGCACACCACCGAATTACTAAGATTTCAGCCTTATTTCTATAGAAAACCTTCCTATAGTCCTGCTTGATAAGTCAAGATGAAGTCGATGTTTTTGAAAATAAACTCATTATATCCCGCTACCTGGTAACGTCCTAATGTAGAGCACTTCTCCGGGTAGCTCATATCATCTACCATTGGGAGTGTGGCTTTACGTGGTGGGTCCCAAACGTTACACACAACCCTGTCAAAGCCCTGGGCAGAATTCGCTGCGCACATTAGTTCACTGCTCTAACCCCTAGTTGTATTTAGAACAGACAGGGATCAGGGAGCTTCACCCAGTCCTACTAGAACCCAGGCACTGTATGCTGTATAAGATGTAAGACAGCTGAATAGTAAACAGAAAAACTAGCCGAATTTCTAATAGTTGCCTAATAATTGCGTTGCTCTTTATAAAATCTAGATTCTGTGTCTCTATTGGGCTCGAAAGAACCGACAAGCTTTGACCTGCTGAGGTGGTATTCTCTAACCCGCTCGCCACACGGAGTGTGCAGCTTTACCCATGAATAAGTCGGTCTAAGAGATGAGCAACACAACAGCCTCACACCTACACAGTCTTGGGAATGGAAGCATTTCATAAAAAAAATATTATTAAACATTAAAGGATTCCACTCAATTACTTTCAAGCTCTTTGGTAAAAAATATTTAGCTAGCTAATATAAAAGCTGTAGGTATAATTTACATTTTTTGTTGTTAATAGCTATAGTAAGCCCAGGTTCCAATCAAAACAGCCACTGCTTCAACATAAACCTAAGCGTAACAAGTTAACTCATAACAAATTTATAATGGTTGCAGCCTGATTTTAGCTCAAAACACCAACACCAAATTTCTAAGATCGCGGATTGCCAGCTCAAAAGACAGCACAACCGATATCTGCTCACTATAGTAAGATTTACCTGTTCTTGCTACATCAGCTACTTTTATGTGTTACATGCTACTTGATAAATTTGATAGAGCTACTTTGTAGAGTATAACAAAGCTAGACTGAGATGGCAAAATAAACATTTCAAATTTCAGTTAAATGTTTTCCGTTGAATTTTGCCATGTTTGACAAGACGTGCGAGTCACACAAATACACTTTGAAATTCGTTAAAAAACAGCAACAAAAACTTAAACAAATAACTCAAGATGCCGACAAATTTACATTAAAAAAAAAAGAAGAAAAAAAGTACCATAGTATGTAAATAGATGGACTCTGTATGATAAAACAGCCAACAAATAAACCCAAAAGCTTCGGCTCAAAGCAAAGCTCAGAAATACACCCCACTTTTAGGTACACTTGTAGGCATGTCTCTTATAGAGCGCCAGACAACGCTGTCCGAATTCAGGTGAAAACAGAAAACTGCCGATGTATGCCGTGGCCATTAAAATCCGGTTCATTTCGCAGCTTAACGGTCGGCGGTACACTGCACAACCTGTGCCCTGGCATTTTGACTTTGCTGCTGGTAGGCGAGCAGCCCTAGCAAAAGCTTTGCTAGCTATATATTTCGCACAGTGTAAGCGCCAAAGCGTCGCTCCTTACTATAAAAGTCAGCTAAACAGGCTAACAGCTCGCAATTCAAGCTGTGCTGGCCTACAATATACAACACACACACACAACGTTCAAGCCAATTTTAAGAGAAGAAAAAGTGAGTTAACAAAATAAGTGTCTGTGTAAGAGTGCAATACGTTAATTCAAATTTGGCTAGTTGCAATTGTGCCAGCGGACGGACATTGCAAAGCCGAGAAATCAAAATCGAAAACAAAACTTGAAATCCAGATTGCGTAAATTGACAGTCCACAATAACAACAACAACAACAACAACTACAACAATAACAACCAAGCTTGAGTTCCAGTTGGTAACGGTTATATAAATGTTGGTCAGTTTGTCGCATTGCGTTTGCGCTGATTTGAATAAAAGTTGGCAACGTGTTCAGAGCACGCTCTTCCAGCCAAGTCGAGCATTTAGTTACCAACTTAAGCTGACGACCAGCTTGTGAAATCTTCTTTGTCATATTAGGGGGTATTACCAATTAGTATGCAAGTGTGAGCTATATGCAGAGTCCAACACATTAATAATGCATGAAATCAATGACTAGAATCTTTTTAAAGGTTTGGACAGACCTCAAGACGCCAGTTATACATAACATGTATATATATATAGGTATATTGAAAAAAGATGTGCAAGCGTTCATATTAAAACCGCTCATATTTATATTGTTTAAGCCAGTGACGTGGTTAGCTTTTTGCAATACGTTCTTCCTCGAAAGCTCTATTTCCCCGCTCGAAACTATCTTCTATGCATTATAAGATCTAGTAGAAAAAATGGTTATAGTTTTAAAGTCGTTTTCACTTCCACTCTTACTGCGCTCATATTGAATGCACTGTTCAGATAGCTATAAGAGTTACTGTTACGATAAACTGCATTGCTAAATTGACAAATAGAAATAGGAATTCAGAGCGTAATGAATTTAACTAATTTTGGCAGGGAAATCCATGGCTTTTCCATCGACAAAGTAATGCTAAATAGAATAGTTACTGCTAAATAGTAACTCATTTCCAGATGCTTCTTTGATAGCAAACACACAAATCACCCAGAGAGAGAGCGGTAAAAAATTCCGCCAAAAATATAAGAAGCAAATCGAGTTTTCGCGATTTATTTGGGCAATTTTCTTTCAACAATTCTCTCTACGAGTCAAGTACACACTTTGAGGCGATGAGAAAAGCAGAACAGGCAAAAGTTTTGTGGTTTTGAAATATTTATCAGAAACTTGAACTTTTTCCAAAGATCCATGATATAGCATTATTCTTCAGACAGTTTTAGCGATTTTAAATTTCAGTTACCATCTATTGCTAAAATGATACTAAGTTCTTCACCTAAATCCTGGGCGAGATCCATAGCTTGGCCTCAAGCTAAATTAACTGCTTGGTCTTTATGGGTAAATCTTGCGTGAAATTACTAACTTGGGATAAGACTAGATTAGAAACTTTTGGAAGTCGATAGTATTTGTTTGTATTTGCAATAGAATATCGCTAATATATTCCAAATTCAATTAAAATGTCAAAGTTACTGTAAGCTTTAACTTTAAAAATTCATCTAAAACTCGTGGAGTCGGATCCCCTTTAAACAGCACTCGCGTCGCTTCTGTCAACAGTCATAAATAAAGACAAGTCTAGACTAAATCTTCTAATAGCTATCGCTGAAAACAATCAACTTTTTACTTAAACTCATTTTGTGGTTTTTCCCCTCTTCCATTTATACAGCTCTAACAATGAACTCGTCACTGGCCATTTTGATTGTGGTCGTGTTTGCCGGCCTGGTTGCTGCAGCACCACAGAAGCAGTACACCAACAAGTTTGACAATGTCAATGTAGATGAGGTGCTGGGCAACAACCGCATCTTGAACAACTACATTAAGTGTTTGATGGAGAAGGGTCCCTGCACTCCGGAGGGACGCGAGCTGAAGCGTCTGCTGCCCGATGCATTGGAGTCAGAGTGCTCCAAGTGCACTGAAGTGCAGCGTCGCAATTCGAACAAGGTCATCAACTATCTGCGCGTAAACAGGCCTGGCGACTGGAAGCTGCTGCTGGATAAATACGATTCGAAGGGCATCTACAGGGCCAAGTACGAGGCAGCTTCAAAGAAGGCAGCGCACCATTAAAGTTGACATCAATAAACTTACTACTACTACTACTTAATTATGCAACTCATTTCACATGAACAAAATTAATTTAAAAACACAAATACAGTAGAGTACAGGTATAACTAAATGCGCTTAACGAAAACTTGTATTCCAACGTATGATGATAGCAAACTCTGGGGACACTTCTATGGGTGTGTGCCTTAGTAGAACAACTTAACAAACATTTGTGTTATTTTTCATTGATTAAATCTATGGCCTTAAAGTGGTTCACAACGTTGACAGTCCAGTCGGAGTGCTGACCAGCCGTAAACTCTTTTATAAAGCGATAGTTACATATAAACACCTTGTCCTGATACTCGGGTAGAGTGCTGCAACAATAAATATAAGCATAGAGAGTCTCATGGATAAACACAACTTACCCCATGTTCCAGGGAATTTCTTCGCCTCGTGCGCGCATTTCGGAAAGGCCACGCATGACATGAAAGACCATGGTAATTTCTACAAAACGTTTTTGTATCTTATCATTGGCATCATCAAACATAATGCCCACTTGGTAAGGAAACGATAAATATATGTCACTCTCGTTGATTTCCAATTGGCGACGTTGCGTCATAGAAAGTTGTTGCATGACTGGTTTCAGTTCCAGAATGGCTTCCGAAGTGACCAGATTATCCAATCCATTTAAGTCGCCGCCCACAAGTTTCGAGGATACAGTCTGTTATACGTTAAATACATTTTAGTAAGCGATTCTCACAATAAAAACTATTTTACCTGCAGCGCCTGTTTAGCACCAAATATAAAGTCTCTGAGCTGAAAGTCGCTATCAAAATATGGACGTATAATAAACTGCACTGTGACCCAATTTTTTATTGTATTCAGCATTGAAGGCCAGATGATTTCAGGAAACTCCATTAGACGTGGAAAGCGATTTCTACTGGGTTCATTATCCTTTTTGTTTTCCTGCGGCAATGCGCTATATGAGCACCGCATTGTTGTGCCGGGTAATACATAATTTTTCGGAGAATTAAAGCTCTGCCGCAGTAGTTGCGTGTTGGCCAGACAGCGTCTAACAGCGTGTTGCATTGTTTTATAATAAATTTTGACCAAAGCTGTGCAATTAGTAAATATTAACCAAATACAAAAAACTAAATAATATATGCTGCTGTCTAGGGGTGCCAGATGTATTAAGCGGTGCAAACAGAGATGCCACACCAATATCTTACATGACATTCAGCTTTTGAGAGCAGTACATAAAAAAAACAACATGCACTAAAAATAATGGGACCAATTAAAGCGTTTTTATCAATTTTAATAGTATTTGTGAATTATTATGCCAATTTTTGCAAACATAAAACATCTGTTAATGCCAACCAAAAGCAGTTCTAAAATTTAAATTTATGCAAAAAACTAAATTATTAATGTTTGTTTATTTTTTCAATGGTGAGGAGAGCAAAAAAAACTTTGCTAATAGAGTGGTAAATTCATGAACACCAGTGGGTATGCGGTAAATCTAACGTTGAATACAAATTATTGCTACTCTTTCAACAAATAGCAAAGACTCTGATAGTATATTTTTAATGCAAAGCTCACAGTCACCTCTTGGACCAGAACTCGTTAATATAGGAACGACATTTTCCAGCGCTAGCCAACAATCTTATATTTATGACATTTGACGTTCATAGTCCAGCTTCCCCCAGGTTTTTAAAATTATTTATTAGCTACATATATTTTTTTTATTATTGCCTTTTATTCATTGTCTTTTAATTAAGTTTACGTAAAGTTTCCTATAGTTATGTGTTATTTTTCATTCATCTATGCTATTAGTGACTAGTGCTGAAATTAATAAGTAGAAACCTTATAGCGCTGGGCTATCTAATAAAATAAAATAAATAAATTTAAATGTAAACGAATTTAAATAATTTAAACATTTAATAAATTCAAGACATCTGGCAGCACTTTATGGTGCCTTCGATAACACTTTGTATACAATAACAGCCAGCTTTTGAACGCAGTCAAAATATTCGATATCGAAAATGGTAGTCGCTTCCGCTTGTCAAATTTTTCTTTCTTTCCCAGCCACGACTAGCAAGGGTCGACAGCATGAGGTATTGTGAATATTTGTGAAATAATATGTATTATGTGTGTTTGACTGTCAAAAATATGTGCAAAACAATGTTAAACACTAGCACCTTACTAGTGCAGTTGTACAAATTGAAACAAAATCATTTTTTAAACAAGAATTGTGAAATAACCTGAACGTGTGCAGCCCACACGCAACATAGTTAACCAATACACACACACACACATAAAGCATTGCACGCTGGTTTTTATCTATAAATTTGGTGCGTAAATTACAATTATGTGTATATTTGCAGTTCGTTAAAGCTTCAAAAGAGGCTTGCAGCCTCTGTTTTGCGTTGCGGCAAGAAGAAGGTTTGGTTGGATCCCAATGAAATCAATGAAATTGCCAACACAAATTCGCGTAAGTGGATATTGCGGCTCTATGTAATTCCAAAGAGCAGCTTACTAATTCTTATAAACACCATCCATTTGCAGGTCAAAACATACGCAAACTCATTAAGGATGGTCTGATCATCAAGAAGCCCGTCGTTGTGCATTCCCGCTTCCGTGTGCGCAAAAATACCGAGGCACGCCGCAAGGGTCGCCACTGTGGTTTCGGTAAGCGCAAGGGTACAGCGAACGCTCGTATGCCCACAAAGTTGGTGTGGATGCAGCGTCAGCGTGTGCTGCGTCGTTTGCTAAAGAAGTACCGCGACAGCAAGAAAATTGATCGTCATCTGTACCACGATCTGTACATGAAGTGCAAGGGTAATGTGTTCAAGAACAAGCGTGTCCTTATGGAGTACATTCACAAGAAGAAGGCCGAGAAGCAGCGCAGCAAAATGCTGTCTGACCAGGCTGAGGCCAGAAGACAGAAGGTGCGTGAGGCCCGCAAGCGCCGTGAGGAGCGTATTGCCACAAAGAAGCAAGAGCTTATCGCTCTGCACGCCAAGGAAGATGAAATCGCTGCCAAGGCTGCTGCTGCTGGTCATTAAGTGTCGACGCTTTACTAGTAATTGTTTATCAAGTGAATAAAACAAACATTGAAAAAGATTTTTACAACACACAATTAAAAATTGTATTTGTATCTGTTTAATTATTCCAGACGGAACTGCTTGAATGTTATGAAAATTGTAAATTTTGACCCGATTCATGTCGGCAATCAGCAATTATTTGCACACTTGGCTCCAGTGTTCAAGGCAAAGTATATCAAGATTAACCAAGATCGGTCTCGATTTACTTATCATTGTAGGAAGTTGCGGAATTCATTTTTTGCTATTTTGAAAAGGGATATAGTGCTAAAACGCTTGTTTGATGGATTTCAATAAGTTGTTAGGAAATGAATTTTTAGCATAGGTATGAGTTTCGCTAAAAATCAGCGATATGGCACATTAAACTGCAAGACAAATGTTTTTAACCAACATCATGATGCACTAGTTTGTGCAAGTGTCCGGCTTGAGAACCAGGTGGTGTTACGGCTAAAATTGTCTCCTTTGGTAAGAACTTTAGAGTGGAGGTAGGTGTAATTTCCAGCCAAATTTTTCAAGGGTATTAACTTTTCCCACGGGCCCGGAGATCTCAAGTGCGTACCAATTAAATAACTCAATAATATTATATATATAAATATTAAATTATATATTATTATATTATATTGTAATATTATATAATTTTAGAAATAGTTGAGATGTACAGTCTGAGAGCTATCTCATGACTATCTTCCAACAATGTTTCTTGACATGCAACTTGCACTAGTGACTAAAATTTGTTGGTTCTTACCAAAAGTAGACGTTTTTTTATAGTTGAAGGTAAATAACATCTAAGAAGAGTATGTTGCGATCGTTGAGACCGGTACAATTATATATCATTTATGGTGATAGGAAAATACTCGTTTCTACGTTTCTTATGTTGGATTTTTTTTTAAGAGACTCAAATGGGGAGCCCCTTTTTTTGGAGTCGCATTGCGCAAACACCAATCTGTCGTTCTCATATTTGTTTACTTCTGAAATAAAGCCTTATTCACAGGCTTGAATACAGCGTGCCGATGCTCACTCATACTGCAAAATCTTATCCAAACATCAGAAAATACTGAAAATACTCTTAAGTTTATTCTGTTGTGCAATTTATGATGGGAAGTAAGTGCCTTTAACTCATCATTTGAACCCAAATAAAAAATTGTTTACTTCTTGGAATACAAAATATGCGTGCCGATGGAAACAGCTGAGTGTTGATCAAGCACTTTTTAGATACCCAGCTAAAAATTGCTGAGTTTTTTTTGCTATTTTTAACAAACTAAAAGCATTTTTAAGCAATACAAAATTTATATTTTCTTTTTCCTATATAAGGAAATCGTAATTGGCAATATGTTGTGCTTATTTTGGGGCTTGTCCCTTGTATGGGGCTATTACTTCTATTTCAGGCTGCACTGCTTTATTAATAAGCTTTTACACAAAGACGGAATCATAAGAAACTATTTGTTTGGTAAGTGAATCACAGACTATGCAGACAGTGGGATACCCTCTACACATTTTCCCCCATGAAAATCAAAGGGTCTAGCCGGTTAAGGTACCCAAAAGTGCCCCCAGCGATTTTTAAAAACTAATGATGCAGATCGATTTGTACGTGCGAAAAAAAAATTCCACAAAAAATTTCAGATCGAAAAATTATTGCGTTACCGCTTAATGTGTAAAAATGTGTTTTTCACTTTTTGACTAAACTACTAAATATTTTTGAACCAAAATTTCCACGATAATACTTATTAATAATGGCAATGAAAAGAATTTAAAACAAAAAAAAATTAAAAATTTGATAATTTTTTTTAAGAAAAAAGAAAAAAAAACACGATTTTTTTCACAAAAATCCTTTAATACTCTTCTATGTACAATAAAAATTTGAACTAAATCGGTTTGGTGGAAGAATGTTAAAAAAAATAAAAACTACAAATTTAGATTAAAAAAATATTTTTTTTTTCCGTAAAGACTTCAATATTTATGTTATAATTTTCTAACATTATTAGGATTTCGTATTTAATGTTGATATAACGAAAAAAATGTTCACCTTCACTAGCTTCATTCGAGTATTAATATGGCAAAAAAAAAAGGAAATTATGAATTTTTATTATATATTTATATATTGTCGATTAAAATATAGCATATATAATAATATAATATTTATATGTATATATAAATTAATGTATGTATATTATTATAATAATATAATAAAACAGGTTTTTTTAAAAACGCATTAATTTTTCGATCTGAAATTTTTTGTAGAATTTTTTTTCGCACGTACAAATCGATCTGCATCATTAGTTTTTAAAAATCGCTGGGGGCACTTTTGGGTACCTTAACCCGCTAGACCCTTTGTGTGCAAATTTTTAAATCGATGCGTTGAGGGGTATGCGCTGAATAACGGTAACTGATTCGGAAAAAGGTCAACATTGCTTGGTTTATAAACGAAACGTACCACATTTGGTTATCATAAATGTTAACTTTTCTATAAAAAGTGAAATTTTGTTGCAGTTTATAGGAGGAGGGGCCTCAAATTGACACATTAACTATATCTTCTAATGTTCCTATCCGATATTAATCATTTTTACACTACACATGCACAATAATAATGTGCATAACTGTGCCATGATTTTATTGGATAGATTTTATGGTGTGGGTTAAAACCGAGGGAAAGGATTGAGATATCAACTTAAAATGACAAACTTGATCTGCGTAGGGAAAATGCGCATCGTGAACAAATGTTTTCTCTGCGACAACACGGACAGACAGACGGACATGTCCATGTCGATTCAACTATTGCTACTGACCATTTTTATACATTGCACAAATCTATAATACCCTTTTACATTTTGTGTACAGGGTATAAAAACTCGGAGTAATATAAGAGAGTAATAAGGTGCGATCTACTGGAATATGTTTGTTACCTTTGCCGTTCCGAAATTTTGTCCAATAATTCGCTTCAAACTTTTAATCGGCAATAGCTGATGATTAATACTGATTAGTAAATTCAATTCTAACAATGATAATACATAAGCACGATTTCCATTGAATATATGTACTTAAGAGTATACTCTTAATGCTTTAGAAGTTTGATCTTTTAAGTTGATTTAATGTTTGCGCTCTTCGTTCGATGTTAGCGCGCTTATATATCTGTGTGTGTGTGCAATGCGTATCTGTGAGCTGCATTACAAGTGCAAATAAGTTTTACTTTTATTTTGGGTTTGGCATTAACTTCTGATTTTTTGAACTCATTGATCAGTTAACTCCATATAAATGTCGAAGTTTTTATCGCAATCAATTCAATTGTCAAGAGTATCTCCCTTGGTAACGTTCAGTTACTCTGCCACCTTGATCCATTTCGTATTCCCAATTTATCATTCCACTGGTATTTCAGCACTCCACTGAATCGTAACATGCCACACACAATTCCTCTTCTTAACTGGCCATAACAACCCGTTACCGGGTTACGGCCTGATGTATTTCTTTAATTGGAATTGGAGTTTTCTACGCACAACCCTTTTAAGGCCTGGGATTGCTCTACTAGTCTCGAAAGGAACCAGTGTCATTATAAGTCGCCTCGTAAGACAAGCTTTGACCTGCTGAGGTGGTATTCTCTAACCCGCTCACCACACGTGGAACACACGATTACTAGTTTTTATATTTGTAACAACTTTTTATACTTCTGCATAAAAAAGGAAAATTTAATATAAATAATAAGCAGTTGGTAACCAACTCAGGTTTTTCAAAACAACCGAAATTAGATAGGAGAAATTTGAACAACTAGAGTGCTCAAATTCAATAGGAAATCCTTTGAAGACATGCCCAACACGATAGAAAATATTTAGCTTGGTAAATTGGAAATTACTCAAGTTATTGGAAAAACAAACTTTTTAAAATTATTTACTCTTGTTATTCTTCTGGCGACCCAACTATAGCGACTAGAGTGCTCAATTTCAATAGGAAACTCTTTGAAGACATGTCCAACTCGATAGAAAAACATATAGCTTGCTAAAGCCGAAATTACTAAAGTTATTTGAATAACACACTACATCGACAACGACAACGCACGGACACAAGAAAATCTGCAAATTGCCGGAATAGTTGTCAGAGTGCTTAAATCGTCAAAAAACATAAAATTAGAGATTTTAGTTTTTTGGCAAATCCCAATACTTTTTTGAGGAAAAGTAAAACTCTGTTCTGGGTGCAACATGATTGATATGTTGGTCAGAGGGAAAAACTATTCGTTTATACTATTACAATGTAACAGCTATTTACACAGATTGTTGTCAAATCTGTGCCAGCTTCTGCCACAATGGATACATATGTGATACCAAACTTATTTTCTTACTGCAAATTTATTCATGTCTGTGACGTACTGTGACTCAGTGTGAACGGAACATAACATTCGACGCTGCAAGCCAAATTTAGTAAAACAGAAAGTTTTAAGAGAATGCGAATATCGATTGGGCAATCGTTTGATTACATTTTTGCCGGTCTCTTCTCAGCTACAGTTCACTGCAACTTTATTTGAGTTTCTGAGTTTGCTGAGTGTAGTCGTTTTTTGAACGTGCTGCTTTTCCATGGCCATGAATAATTTGGAGAGCTGTCTACAGTCGTGTAATGCCAAGTACATCAATATCGATAATGATCGGGAACCATTTACTAATCATTTTAACAAGTTACGTGATGCAGTTTTTACTATTTTGAAAAAGAATGCAGTGCTAAAGGATTTGTTTAACGGCTTTCAAATGGCTGGTAAGTGTATGTATATGAAATCGCATACGAGTAAAATGCGGGCTTAGCCCCACAAAACGTTCGTATTTAGATGCGAAAAATATACGAATACGATTCATATGTCGTTCAGTTTGTGGCAGCAAAAGCAATTGTAGTGGGTCGCAAGAAATATCGTTAGCGTTTCTTTGCCGATTTCGCAAAAGGCTCACAAACGCTATTTGTTGCGAGCCTTTTGGGATATGTTTTGCGAGACTTTTCTGATATTACTTGAGAGCCTTTTTTAGTATTTCTAACGAGACAAATAAAATATTGATTGTGATATGTTTTTATGGTTAAATTATATTGCTACCTTTAAACCGGGTCGAACAACATTAAATATTAGCTTATTCATTTCGTTGTTCAATTGTTCTAACGTAAAAGAGTTAAGATTTCAGCAAGTATATTAAATAAATCTATTAAACATAAATTAACTTGTTTGAAGTAGAATTAGAGATGTCTGAAAATTACGTAAAACAAAAAATAACGGAATCTAAGCGTTATGCTTATTTGCTAATGATGAAATACGAATAATGATGCGACAAAAAGGAGGTACACCTTATTGCGACATGTTGGACAGAATTCGTATGGGTGTAATTACCAATGGCTCTTACATTATGTTTTTTGACAAGAAGTGTTAAAAACACGTTAAAAACGTCCACATCAATTTTGAATACAAGTATTAGACGGGATCATAGAACTGAACGTGTATGTGTATATATTACACCATAATAATCAACTTCCCAATAGGAAAACTTATCTATTAGAAAATTTTCCAATAGGAAAATTCTTATAGTTAGATAGAACACGTCATTTTGCAACAAAGTTGCTAAAAAAAAAACTTATGAAACTATGTCATAAGGTTATCGCTTTTGCTGCAAAACATATATATTATTTTTTATAAGCTGATATCAATAAATGCAGGTAACTTGTTGATTGATCGAGTTATATCAACTGCATTTTGTATAGTCTGTCTGTTATTACAATATAGCCGTAATAGCAAAAGGAAGTGTAACAGCGGTTTCAGTCCGTATTTGCCCACTAGATATCTCGGTGGAGAGCCCCAATTTTGTCATATGATGTATAACAAAATAAAAAACGGGTTTGTTACTTACGTTAAGTACATATCTAAATAAATTCTGGTGTAAAGAGAGTTATCAAACTAAGCTGACCCTTTTTATATACATATATGCATATAAATCTTTGATTAATCTCGTACGGTCCGGAATTTGGTCATAAAGGTCTTCGAAAGCGACCTGAGGAACGAGTGGTCACTGATCTCAAGGTTTTTTGTGCAAAATGTCAAGTTCGTTCCGGTTTTCCAGATATTCCCATTTCAGCGTCATCTATGAGAGAATGGGCACTGAAAGCTCGCCTTCACAGCCAAGACGATCTGTGCTTATGACGTAGTCAGCGCGGCAGAATTAAATAAATGGAACGCTAGAAATCCTCTTTGTAATAGAGTCCAATCCAAATTCCTTCATATAACTACTTTGTTAGAAGTACAAGGATCTGCGATCCCTGGTTGGATTAATCACGGGTCATAAGATATTTGGCCTGCAACTGGTCAATTGGCCTCATTAACGACTGAACTAACGCGGTCTGTCCTGAAGAGGTCTTTCTGTCATATACTTCACATAAGTGAGATCTTTAACTTATCTTTGGGCAGTCATGTTGAACCACCACCTTCGATTGATTACTATCAACCTTATCTAATCTTTATTTAAAATCCTTCTTCACTTAGTCGTAAAAAAATGGGTACGTTTATCCTATAGTAGCGCCAAAATATAAAGCTCCGATTTTGATTAAAATATAATGTAGACTAATACTATATATTTAATATTAGCAAATTGTATGCAATTATTAAAGTAATACTTTTAATTATTTACAGGTAGCTATGGTGATAAGTTAAAAGTGAAGAAACCAAATGAATTCGATTTGAATTTTCATTTTTTATTGCCGGAGAGCGATAGTATTATTGTTAGAAGAGATCCAAAAAGGCCAGGAAATGTGACCTTGGATATGACCAAAGCATTTGAACGCATGTGTAACCAACGCAATCTTGAAGAAGTTTACATGAAGTTAAAACAACTTGTGAATCGTAACAACTTACTGCTGGAGGATAAACTACAATCTTGGCTCTTGAGTTTGGTTCGGCGTGCACTAAACGAAATGGGCGACCAAATCACTGTCGACGGTATTACTTCAACGTTAAAATATACACGTGGTGGACCAGCTCATACTGTCACCGTGAATGGGCCCTACAAGTACTCAGTGGATTTTGTGCCTGCCATTAAGCTGACGGCGTCACAAAATGTTTTGGAAGCATCTCAAGTTAAATATTTAAATAATATGTATTGGGAGGCCATACCGAAACCGTTAAAACCATTTCAAGCAGAAAATATATCATTTCGCGCATCTTACTTTGAAGCCGAGAAGGCACTATTAAAGGATAAGAATCATTTGAAAAATGCTATACGCATTATGAAAAAATTTCGCGATACAAAACAGAATATGTTCAATTTGAAAAGCTATTACATAAAAACATTGTTCCTGTGGCAGGTTACCAAAAGGCCTCAGCCATATTGGAACAAAGCGGTTAGTGAGATCTTAATAGATGTGAGTTAAAAGGAGTAATAGTGCAACAGCGCATTAGAATTAACTTCCTTCTCTTGCAGATGTTTGGAGAATTGGCGACATGCTTAGGAGCTAAAGGCAAGCTTTTGTTTTTTTGGGATACCAAACTAAACTTAATGGAAACATTCAATAAGGAGCAAAAACACCAAATGTTCAATTGCGTTACCAAGGCATCGTATACCCTAAGCAAAGCCAATGGGTATCTAACGGACGACATATTGATAAAATTGGTCTGTTCACTCAGTAAGATCAATAACAAATTAAATATTTACCAGGCAAGTAATCTAATTATCTATGTGGTACATTTTTAAGGCGACAGAGAAGAACGAAATCTTGAGAAAAATGCGCAAACCAATGGTCAACGTTCGGAAGGACCAAAAAACGAGCAAGCAGTCCCAGCAGAGGGCACGAATGCCAAGGCAGAAGGTGACTGGAGCTGCTGCGTAGCCTAAAGATTGCACATTTATAAGTTTGAAGACTTTAATAAACAGCAAAATGAAAATTAGTCTAAATTTGTAGAATTCGTCGTTGTGCTTAAGACAATAAAGTTAGAGTTCCATATAAACTTGTGATGTCATCGTTTTAAGTCGTTTACAAGCCGCCTCCCGAACGATCCACGGTGATCTTTGTCTTAAGATTGGCCGCCTCGTGCTTCTGCTCCTCCAACTCGGCCATGCGCGCAAAACGCGAGTACGCCACATCGCCTGTCTTAATGGCTGACATCATCTAAAATTTGAGAAAAATTATATAATTAAATGCATACTTAAATTATGTGCTTGTTTATTACCTGTAGATATTCATCCAACTCCACCTGACCATTCATATTCGTATCGATTTCCCTAAGAATATCATGCAATTGCTCGCCAGAGACATCGCTATCTCCAAAGTTCTTGAATGATCTGCGTATGTCATTAATCGAAACATAGCCCTTCTTATCCTTGTCAATCAATTGGAAACGCTTAATATATGTTTGTATTTCGTCTTTGCTCAGCTTAATGGGTATTCTTTCCTTAGATGTGCGATTGACTGAATGACCCATTTCATTACATAAGAAGTTGGTAGCATGCTTGATTTGCTTTTCCTTCTCTTCCTTGGTCCACTGCAACTCCTCGCCCATAATATCGACAATGGCAGGCAATGCTTCCTGTGCCGCCTGCACATTCAAAAATGCCAAACGCAAACGGCGTGCAATCATGTCCACCGCTGTGCAAGCATACTCACGCACACCATAACGAATCTCGGCATCAATGTAGGGGAAGTCAGGATGTAGGCGGTTGCCAATGATCGGCCAACGTTTGCCGGTGAGTGATGCCATTTTAGATACGGCAAAAGCGCGATCACCGTACGATTTGGCCAAGTGTTGAGCCACCTCGCATTCCAGGCCAAAATCTTGCACCAGACGTATGTACATGGTTGGTGTCCAGCCCTGGCCGCCCTCAATTTTTAGATACGAAGTTACAGCATCTGCGCGTTCCGGCTTCAGATTACAAGCTGCCGTTAAAGCATGACCAAAGGATTAAAGTTTTGTTTTTTAGTTACATTTGGTTTTCACTCACCCTTAATGGCTGCATCGATGGTGTGCTCAGCCATGGCTCTATATGTTGTCCATTTGCCACCAGCTATGGTTACAAGATTTGAGGGACTCACATGCACTATGTGATTACGTGCCAGCGATTGTGTATCTTCCTTGTTGGGATCGGAGACCAGCGGTCTGATGCCACTCCAAGCAGAGAGCACATCACCACGACGCACCTCAACATCGGCGTTTAAGTAGTTTTTGATTTCGTTCAAAATAAACTGAATTTCATCCTCCGTGGGCGAAGGAGTGTGCGTAATATCGCAAGGTAAGTCGGTGGTGCCAGCAATGGTTTGTCTTTGCCAAGGCAAAAAGAAAATAACACGTCCATCGGACGTCGAGGGATCCAGCAGACCCATTTGATCAGGGCTATAATAGCCAGGCAACACAATGTGTACACCTGAACTTGGGCAGCAAATACTCTTTACTGTGGGATCGTCCATTTTGCGTATGGAGTCAGTAAAAGGGCCAGTGGCGTTTATTATGCACTTGGCCTTTACTATAAACTCCTTGCCAGATATGTGATCATGAACTTTAGCGCCGCAAAGTACCTGCTTGCCGCTGCCGTCGTCTTTCCTGAGCAATTCCTTGACCTCCACGTGATTGCAAACGGTTGCACCATGTCGTGCGGCTGTGAGTGCCACTGCCAGACACATGCGTGCATCATCCTGCTGACCGTCGTAGTAGACAATGGCACCGCACAGTTTATCCTTTTTCAGCATAGGGAACAGTTCCAGTGCATCCTTCTTTGACAAGTAGTACGAACTCTTTACATTGCGATCGCCAGCGACCAGATCGTAACACTTGATGCCCACCCAGTAGTAGGGCACCTGCCACCAGCTGTAAAACAACAAAAACAGTTCAAAAGAATTCGAAGACATGGAATTAAAACTAGCTAATTACGTGTAAACTGGCAGCATGATGGGCAACGGATGAGTTAAATGGGGCGCCGCTTCAAGCATCGACGCACGCTCCTGCAGTGCCTCCTTCACCATTCTATATTGCTCAAAGTCTAGCTATATAATATGTAAATGATACTATAAATATATAACATACTATAAACTATATTAAAGTCCGGAACGAGTAGAATCATTGAAAGAAATGAATCATTGAATCGTTAAACCTACTACTTGATCTTATCGAACTCAATTCTGGCATATAAACCAACTTTATTTGAAAATCGGACGTCGTATCAACAGAAGCTGTAAACGGTATTGCATCGGGTGACATACGATCTCTTAACAATTAAGTTAATTTGAGCTTTGTTTCCATATCGATGGGATTGTACGTATATAATAAGGGTATATAGTACATATTTGGAAATAAGATATTGTCGTTCTCGTTTCTAATAGTTTTTCTAATATATGTTGTCAAAGAAGCCAACAGCAACTAGCATACACCTACGCCTTAAAATGTAAGCCCCTTTGTCTCTACTCGCACAGGTCCTTAATCCTTTTATATGTACAAGTATCTATTTAAACTTACACCAAGTATGGCCTTTTGCAGGTAACGCACACCGCCGTGTATAAGTTTGGTGGATCGCGATGAGGTGCCGCTAGCAAAGTCCTCCAACTCCACCAGAGCAGTCTTAAGACCTGTTGAAGAATATTATATATAAAGTATAGATCAGGATGGGTTCGCCTTAAGTTTTATTTGAAATTACTGGAGAAATTCATGGTTCAATAACTTTTCACATCTTTATCCTTTTTAGACAGGGACGTGAACTTCGGTCTTTTTGGCAGATTATGTTCACAGTTTCTATCCGATGTTTACACGTTTGGAAGCATAGTTTGAAAATATGACAAAATCGTGGTAAGTGTAGTATATAAATCGGTCATTTCTCAAACCATTTAAATACACTAAGATATTAAAGTGCAATAATGAAAAAAGCATAGTTCAGGTCAGTATCGTATTTTATGATTCTAGCTCTTTTGGTCTTAAAAAAATCGAGCTGACCTGTGTTAACGAACCGAAATCAAAAATGTTACAAACCCATAAACCTTATTGAAATTTGGCGCACGGCTAAAGCCGTAAACTGTCTTTCTACTCTTAAGGTGGTTTAAGTTCAAAAACATACCTCGCGTGACCGAGTCCAGAGCGCAGCCGGCGCCAGTTGCACCGCCTCCTATGATGAGCACATCGAACTCATCGCCGCTCTGCAGCGACTTAATTTGCTCAGAGCGCAATGGCAATGTGCGCTTGCGTTTGGGTGGACGTTGCATGGCATTATTAACCTATAAGCAATAATAAATAAACACTTAATCTTCCGGGAACATATAAGTTGTATACATATTTTGGCACATACCACATGCGGTGAGTTCCAACGATCAATTGTATACGATGCCAGCACAGAGCCCACACAAGCGCTGGCAGCGGTGACGCCAAATTTAAACATACGCGACGACATCTCTCAGACTCCCTCTCGATTTCCTCTTATTTGTGTGTAATTATTATGCTAAAGAATGCCAAAGCCGAACGATGAGTGCGATTAAAAAATTATTTTTATACAGAAATTAAGCGGCAACAATTTGAAACCTAACGTGCAACCGCGCACTCCCGCAAAAGCTTGGCAAAGCGCGCGCGCTCTCAAAGCTCTTTTGTAAGCTTTTTGGCGTTTTTTCACTCTTTTTTGTTGCATTGGAAGTGTTGGATGTTGGAACATGCCAAAGACGTTAAGTATGTTAAATCGATAAACGTCACAATTTCACAGAAATTTACTAGCACAGCTGAATTTCTGCACGTAATACTACTTCGAATGTAACGTAATGCGCTTTAGGTATACACTTCAGATGCGCCTAAGGGCTACTCCAGCGCTCCAACTGACGCCAAACTGTTTACCTTAAGTTCCAGCGCATGAGTGCGCGGCGTAGTTACCAGCAGTACCCCAAAACAAACACTGGCGCGTAATAAAATATATATAAATAAAAAAAACCACAGCGACACAGTTCAGAACACTTTGCGAGTGTAACAGCGAATGATTACATCAGAGCTTGAGTCACATTTGGTTAGTCTTTTGTCGATGATATGCCGCCGCTTTGCCATACGAAACTATGGATTCGATAGTACGTACTACAACTACTCACCGTGTGGATGCTGCGTGTGTCCCCTGTCTGGAACTCGAAACGTAGCGTTAGCGCTAACGTTATACTACTACTGAAAACCTCCCACTCTTAGCTTATCCGTGTGCTCTGACTCGCTTGATAGTCGCCGTCGCTCTAGACGCCTCAACGTAACCGTAACCTGCTGTTGCTGTTGCGGGTATCCGTAGATGTATCTGTATCTGTTGGCTAACGTCTGTTGTTCGTTGAGTGTAACTGCAATGCAGCTGCCGCACATACTTTTGTCTGCTGGCAAAATTGCAATAGACTCTGCTGCTCTCTAGAGCGCGCGCGCCAAAATCAGCTGTGCTTAATTTTCGTGGGGGCAAATTGCCGTGTCCGCCGCCTCTTCGTCTGTTTTTTGGACTAGGTCGAGCTGTTAATTAGCAGGCTGGCTGGGCTGAGCGTTTGCCAAAAATATACGTATGCATGTGTATAAGGTGGGAATTCACCTTTCGCTCGCGACGCTGATTCGCTCGTTTTTATTTTGTAACTGGCGGCACACTCTCGTGATTCTAAAAACATTTATACGTATTTGTACAATTTTAAACATACATACGATGTGTGAATATTTAATTATATAGATATGCGCTGACATGCCGCCAGCTTTACACTGTGCAACACAGTTGAGCCTCACATAAAAACTGATTATTTTTGTGGCCAACAAAAATGGCGCTCATCAACAAACATTTTGGATATTATTAGTTCAAACTGGTTTCAGCGCCATTCTTATTACAAAGTTAGGCCAAATTTCTACTGTTGTACAGTGTTTGCAGTTTTAAGCAATTTCATAAAATACTTTACGCATTTCCAAGCGAAAAATTATCAATGAATCACATTCCTATATGAACATAGCTACAAAAAAAATTAAGCTACTTCAAATAGACTTAAAGCAAAAATGTTTGACGTCACATTCTAGTACAAACAACAACGAAAACGTTTATCTGCAGACCAAAAGCAGACTTTGTGCTAGGTCAGTTTCATTTGCAAATAGCCATAACCAATAGTCAAGATCAAGAAAATTATCGTGGCGCAATTGTATACGAATAAATACAAATGTTAAGCTATTTATAAAGCTAGACAAGTGTCATTAACATTACCTACAAACAACCTTTGCTTCAAACATTTGTCGCAAATATTTCTATCACGTTGATTTAAACTTATACAATGAGCTTTGCCCACTCTACATAGTTAGTATCTGCCGGACTCGATAGCACGCATTGGCAGCATGTCTAGCGCCCAACGCCCACACACTTAAATCCACACGGAAATAGATCTACTCAAGCAAACACATCAAATACACTACTACTATGCATACTAACGAATTCATGTAGACGTAAAATTATCAGCAAGTGCGCCGCCGTCAACACCAAAGTCGGCAGATAATGCTAGCTAACACGTGTACTTTATCAACTGATCCATTCAAGCAACTGAACTACATTTGAGCAGCCTTGAAAAGATTTGGCCGTGTATTATCAAGAGAAGCACGGCAGTTACAACGTGCTCATGCCCTTTATTGAAGGTGAAAACGTAAAGCAGCTTTTTGGAATACAACAAAACTAGTGTCTTATCAGAGGTAGTGGAAATTAAATAACCAATTAACTTAATTAAGTGCTGCGAATTAAAATTGTTATAGCAGAGACGTGCCGAGAAATGTGCTAAAATGGGTAAGAAATCTCTAAAGCAAATAAATGGGCTTTCTTTCTAATTCAGAGAATTAGATTTATTTTGCTGATGATATAAGATTTTTACATGGCAGCACAAACGTTGACTAAAATTTAAGTCGCTGCAATAGTAATAGTAAAGTTACGCACACTTAAGCTAAGGGTGACGAACAAATCTGTTGCCGCTGCCGATCCCTGGATGAAACTCTAAAGCCTCTCACGACTGGAAATAGTTAAGTCAGCAGCTTAAGTTTTGATCCTTAAGTACTTTGTCTATTATGTGTTTGTCGACATTTTCATTAAACATCTGTTGAAACGTCCGGCGTTCAAAAGCATTAATATGTATTATTAAAAAATATTTCTGGTACCTCGATTGGCTGCTTTTTGGTCCAAATTCTGGTTCACTGAAGAATGACCGTTTAACTGGAATTCGGTTGAGTGTCTGTCACATTACCGTCTTCCCGTCCGTTTGTGCTGGTGTCTGTTTCTCAGACACAATAACAGTTAGAGAAAAAAAAAAATACCATAAGATGCTCTTGTCACACCATAACAGCGATGGACTTGAAAATTTGCACTACTATTGTGCATGGGTGGTGCAAAATTGATCAAGATCCGATAGAAACATTAAAAGATATAAGTAATAATTTGTCAATTGTTGGCCCCTTTTATAAACAGCTACAAAATTTCACTTTTATAGTAATGTTAAGGTTAACATTTATGTTAGTGCTATCAAATTTGGAAGTGTTATTTAAAAGTATCAAAAATAATATATACTTTATTCACAATTTTCAAGTTCGAAATAATCAAATTAAAATATATAATTTAATAAAAGTTGGCCAATGTTTTGAAGCCCGTTAAAAATTTGAAAGTTTCGTAAAATTGTACAATATTTTTGCCAATTAGTCGAGTGCAAGTAACTCGAAATTCTGTATATATGAACAGTATATGTAGTATAATTCAATAAAATATATAAAACTTAACTTTAGTGAAACTAAACCCTGATCTTTAAAAAGATCATAAAAACTGTAAAAATACTAATTCTATGGCCGTATTGTAGCTTTCGTATATACAAATGTATACACTACAAGATCAAGTGGTTTACATATAAGTTAAAACTTACAAGTTGGAGCTAGAGTCCGCAGCAGTTTCGGATACCGATTCCATGCTGCAGCGCTCCTGAGTTTCACGTGTGCGCATTAGAATTGCAATCACATCGAGCAGCTGTTCGTCATTGAAACCACATTGAGCTATTAGCTGCTGCACAAACTCTAGACGCTCCGATTCAACGCGACTGCTCTTGAGTATATCAGGAACTTGGGCAAGTAAGTTGCTGCGACAGCTGCTATTGATCTTTGATTTGGCGCATATATAATCTAGCACAGCGTTGGGATTAAGACGATCGCAAACCACTGAGGAGAGGTTCTCTCGAACTGCATGATCAAGAAAGTCTTTTGAATGATTTTCAGAGAGCGTTTCCAGCACATTGGTTTTAAGTTTCTCATTTGTGCCCATTTGTGTAGACAGGAATTTGGCTAAAGTATGGGCTTGCTTTTGAGAAGTGCAGTTGGGTTTGTTGAAGTACCGCTGCAGTACATGTTCTAGGGAGCACTGTTCCAAAACCAAATCTAGTGCAGTGTCCGCATCCATAATGGCTAAATCGCGAGACTCTTGTGGGTCCACTACGATTGTATCCACATTTGCCTCTCGGCTTGCCACACTAGCATTGTGCGTATCATTCCATTTGAGTGTTGTAAATGGTTCATCTTCCATAGCGTCGCTGGACTTGTCCATATGCTTATCAGACGAGGCAGTTCTGGCCGTTTGCTCCTTTGCAAACTTCTCAATTTCAATAATGCTGTCCAAGCGACCACGTCGTTTCAATTTCATTTCCGGCGTGTGAGCAATCTTGTCTAGCAATAGACAACGCTTGGGCTTGCTGCGACTATCATCGACATCCCGCAGATATTCTTTTGTCACAGATACAGGTGGATCGTGGAAACTCACACGCTTGCGTTTGAAAGCAGGCGATTCTATTGAAAAATCTTCGATGCTTTCAGAGCGTAACTTTCGCTTAAGTATGCTGACCGATGGGCTGGCCGTTGGTGATGGCAAACGCTTTGAAAATATAAGCAGTTCCTTGGATTGTATGGGTGTGGATGTTTGCTCAGTGCCTGTTAAATCATTTAGTTCCGCTGTGGGCGTT
The DNA here is from genome assembly GCA_035041775.1 of Chymomyza caudatula. NCBI lineage: Eukaryota > Metazoa > Arthropoda > Insecta > Diptera > Drosophilidae > Chymomyza > Chymomyza caudatula. The sequence continues at coordinate 990,888 of JAWNKW010000040.1, read as the reverse complement.
GAAACTATTTCAGCACGCTCTAAACTGCGAGCAGGTGTCACTTGTACACGCGCATAAGGCGAGGCGACATCCATCTTCTTATTGCGTATCATATTGATCAATTGAGCTCCGCGTCCGGTTAGATGTGCGCTGGGCTTGGGGCGTAGCGTGGGACTTGTTGAGTTATTGGTTTGCTTCCGATCCGGCGGCGAGTTCTAAAATCAGTACAACTCTACTTTAACTATGATTTCTTAAGTCATTTTAACTTATTTACTCACCAAGTTGCAAAGACGAGTGTTGGGTTTCTTGGGAGAGGACTCCTGTAATAGCTTTGCCTCAATTCTAGCTTCTGTCATAGCTTGAGCTGGCTCAACTATTATTTCCTGCGGCTCAATTAGCTGTGTTTCCGGTGGTATAGAAGTTTGTTTTTGTAGTTCCGTGGGTTGAACACTAGCAGCTGCTGGTATACTTTCGCTTGGTTCGGTTGGGCTCTCGGTATCCTCCAGTGGCTTTGATTCGGGGATCTTGACTTTTTGTATTGGCGTTTTTACTGTCGTAAAAGTCATTAAATTTTAAGCAAGCCAAATACTATGAATCCATTTCACTTACCATTTGTTTGAGTTTGTTGCTTGCTGGGCGATCGCAGTTGCCGTCCAGTTGGCTCCGGTTTTTCAGCGCTGTTGTCCTTTTCTATTGTGCTAGATCGTTGACGTGTTACACGCAACGGCGTTTCCTCTTTAATAGTTGTTGGTTTAGGTACCTCCTCCTCAATAGGTGTGCGCGGTATACGGAAATTATACTTTTCTGAGCAGGATTCCGTGATGCCATCAACAGTTTGACGGCCTTTACTGGTTGTTCGGGACGTCTCTGTGAAAGCTGGCAGGATTGGCTCTTGCGGAACACTATCATTAGAGGAATCGTCGATTTCGATTGGATGGTTTCCTGCCGGAACGCCGCCACCAATTGCAAGCTCTGATTGTTTGCTTTTTGCTATGACAACCTTCTTCGGTGTCCAAGGTTTAATAGAAGATGAATCCTGCGATTGGCTCATGTCATTATACAAAGCTGGTATATCTGACTTTTCTGCAAATCGCTCTTTTTGCCTATCTGTTAGTTTCTCGGGATTAAGGCTCCAGACAGAGGGTATGATGACAAAGAGATCATCGCCCTTGAACAACTCCTTCACCTGATTGCTCATGCTTTTTAAAGGCAGCTTACGGAACTTCTCAAGTATTGCATGTTTCCATTCCTCCAGAAAGCCACCTTCACACTTCTGCTTGGTCCAGCATTGCACCGCTTTGGACAGTGTCGGCTTCAGCGCATCAAAAACAACAATGAGCTCATTTTGGCGAAACTCTAAAATGACATTGCGTAATGTATTTAGGCACCCCTCTAGAGTTTTCTGGGGCAAGGATTGACGTTCAAAGACAGACTTCAACAAAGCAAAAACATCTTTGTACAATGGAGCATCCTTGCAAATACCCAATTTTAAAACCGCTGCAACATAAGCATCGAAAAACTGTGCAAAGCAAGGCTCCTCTTTGCTTGTTTTAAGCAACTCTTCCAGCGCAGTTTTTAAATCACTAACAAACTTATTTCGTTCGGGTGCATTATGGCCGGTATTAAGCAGCTGACGCCACTGTTCATAAAAGGCGCTGTCGAAGAGTGTGTTAACCCGACGGCCGGCAAATCCTGCGCAGGCCTGGAAAGGCCACAGTATCCAGGTATCCAGTACTGTGGCATTTTTGGCTAGGCGATAGTCTAAGGTATTCTCGCGCAGATAGTTGACAAGAGCGCTTGAGACCTGACGCCAAATGTGCAGCTTTACAGCAAAGGCTTCATAGTCCTCCTCATCGTTAGTTTGCATTAGCAGCTCAGCAAATGAGATAAGCAAACGAAACTCGTTATGATTTCTGGCGTTCAGATATTCCGTTGAAAAGATTAGAGCCACACATCGTTGTAAGACCGAGGCTGGCACCTCGCCTTTGGCCTTAATGCACAGCTTCATGTAGGCCTCTTGAACGCGCAAGTCATCACTACCATCGCCACGCTGTGTTACCAAATTTTCTGCTGCACAGGTATTAAATAGAGCACGCACTACACGTCCATCTTTTGCAAGGGTTTTTTCGAATTCAGTGCAACAGCTTATAATGAAATCTGGAATGTGCAGCTTAAACATGGTCAACGCTATATTCCGCACGAGCTTCTGAAGCAGCTGCTGTTCCAAGTCGTTGGGATCGTTGTTGCTCATCAATTTAAGGCCAACCACTGCAGCTGCCAACAAGGGGCGCCAGTGTTGTTCCATGATACTGACGCTCATTAGCGACGAGGGCTGGGACATAGTTTCCAGACGCAGCTCGCGCATTATGCGTTTCAAATCCTCGTCGGTTTCTGTGTTCCACAATGCCACCAGACAAGGCAACGCCAGTTCACGTGCCGCTTGATACGTATGCGCCAGTCCTGTTGCGTTAATTTTTGTGTCACCGCCAAATAATAAGCTTAGAAAATACTCCACTGCATTATTAAAGGCTTTGGGCAAATCAGCATCCAAGCTTGTGAGCAAATACCACCAAACACGCAGCTTAATGCAGCTGACATGAGAGGAGCGTGACTGTGAAGTGCGTAGCGGTATAAGTAGCAGACGAAGGCGTTTTTCTCCAGCCAGCTCATTGTGGACGGCAAAGAGTTTGATGAGCACGCGCCAACAGAGAAAGGCCTCAGAGCGCACGCCGTTGTCCGAATTGCGAAATCCCATCTCCACAACGGCCAGGAATTTATTGATATAAGTACAACCGCGTAGCATTTCATAGTCCACAACTTGGACAAGCAGCGTCCAGACTTTGTGCCAGTTTGAATTTTTGGCATCACGCATTTCGTCAATGCTTGGTACATACTTGTTGATTATCTTGCCTTTAATATGTGGCCAAAAGCTGGCGCCATGTATGACGCTTGAATCGAGCGCCATTAAAGCCTCGGCCATGGCCGCAATGGCACAAGTCTGTATGCTGTGATCCACATCAAACATAAGTGGTAGTATATCGCCTAGCCAGAATTCTACAAGTTCTTCATTTGAAAAGCCAGTGCCTACTAGGTTGGAGGCCTTGCAGCTGCTGGCCAGCAAATCAATCATCTAATGTAGCCGTAGGCGGAATATATGTACATATGTAGTTGTTGCATAAAGTACGTGCAAAAGATAATTACTTACGTTGCAATAATGCTGACGGCGATTGTTTTTTAACATTTCTTTTGTTGATAATTGTACCGTATGGTACGCCTGACCCACTTCCGTGTCCATGGCAGGTATGTATTTTAAGCCAGACGAAAATTAATAAATATTTTTGTTATTTATAATTGTTTTGACTTTTACTGAATTAGAATTTTCAATCATTTACGGCGGTCTTGCAACGAAAAGCGCGCGAAATGTATGCTATAGTGATGATACAATGTGCTCAGACGCACAAGTGTTATCGTTATCGCAAAGCTATGGATAATCGATAACCGAGTTCTTGTTTATCGTTGAAGCCTAGATTTTAAAAGGTACGTTTGGTTTTTCTTCCCTATTTTTATATTATTCTCGCTTTGGTTTAAATTAATAAATAAAACAGCTGAGTTTTGATTATGATTATTTTTATTACTAATTTTATATGCTGTACTAATATTACGTACTAAATATTTAAGATACATTCGCTGAACGTTTTTAAACTTTATATTAACATACATATATTTAATTTGATTAAATACAGTGACTATTTTTTCTTTGCATATTAAAGACAAAAAAACTTTGCAAAATAATTAATGTATATTAACTACATATTTGCATTTCTTAACATTTCTACTTGTATATTTTTTTTCAAACAAATCATTTCTAAGCACATTTTATACACAAAATATATATACAATTAACTAATTTGTGGTTTTAAAACTGATCCTGAACTCTCCTGAACAGCATTTGTGCGTATGTTTGTTATATGCGGTCTAACGCACCTACAAATACATATGTACATACATATAAGCAACGCCGAATTGAAACATCTTAAGGTGCTGATTTGAGCTCCAAACACATGCAGTAAAACTGCTTTATGGCAATCCGTAACAAATCGCAGCACAACACATTTTAACAAGGACGGAATATTAGAGATTTTGTTTTGACTTATAACGAGTTTTAAATAGCATTAAATTTGTGCATACTTTTTCGCTTTATAGATGACATTCTAGTGCTTTGGATCTTTGTTATAATCCACATACACGCGCACTACTTCGCCGGAGTATTTGCGCTGCGATGGCATAAAGTAGAAATCCGGTGTATCTGCGCCACCATTAGAATTCAGACGAGGATCATCACGCGATCGATCATAGCTAGTATCACGCGTGCGCCGTTCATCGCTGCTGCTGCCTTGACGTCCGGCACGACGATCGTGTGTATAATAACCCGTAGGCTGCATATTTGCCGAGCTCTGTTGATGTTGATAGTGATGGTTTTGACGTGGCAAAGAATAGGCGCGTTCCGCGTAAGAGCCACGGGAATAGTTTGCAGAGCCACCGGCACTACTCTCCTGCGTCATGTGACGCCCATTGCTACGGCTACCGCCCACGCCGCCATTGCCACTGCTCTTGCCATGACCATTGGTGCTCTCATAATACATTTGCGACTTGCTGGTAGGTGAGTGGGACATAGGCAAAGTGGTCTGTTGGCTGCTGGTGGTGGAACGATTCCGTACCTTCTCCTTGGCCGCGGTGCTGGTGGTCATGTGTTTCTCCTCGGTTTCGCCATACGGATCGAAAGCATAGTTTGTGTTTGAGGCAAACTCCTTCCAGGGTGAATTCTGTATGAGTTTCTCCTGCAAATATCAAAAGTTTGGTGTTTGTTTAATAGGCCTGACCATAAGGAACTTAGCATAAACCAGTCAGCATTTGGTATGGTTTCTAAGTCAATGTCGTTTCAATTTTCAAATTACAATGTGCTCTTTGTATGCTACTTGTATACTAAGTACTATATATAAACGAATATGTACTATAACAGCTTGGGATGTGCCTGGTGCTTGCGTTTTTGCCAAATTCATCTAGACGTTTTTTTTTTTTAATTTGCAAAATTGTAACCAGTCAAACAAAGTGAATGCTAGATTTCCGAGTTAGCTGAAGTGCAAATAGTTGTGAAGTAACACTAGGCTACAAAAGTTTTCACCCATTACTGCCATTACTTTTTTGTGAGAGACGGTCTTTAACACGAAATCGAAGAAAACTAAGAAATCTTCATTTTTTTTGTAATATTTTATGATTTTTAAAATGTAAGCCTAACATAGACGACTATATCATCGGTTTCAGGCATTCAATGGTGATGCGCATTTCTTCAAATAAAATGTCAAACTTACTATGGGCCAGAACTTGGTCCAGTTAAATAAAAACTAAATACTTTTAAAAGATGCTAAATCGTAATAAAGTATTTAAGTTAGTGAATTTAGGTTATTTCTATGACTTTCCAAATATGTTTTGCGACAGTTCAAATCGAAGATACAATCATTTTTCTAGCACTAAATTTAACACTTTTCCGGTAAATTTGGGGTCGCGACTACCGTTTTTTTTTTCTAGCACGGTTTTTGAAGTAACGCTATTTGAGTGAGTTACGACGTGAACAAATCGCGTATTACTCGAAAACCATACTTCAAGATAAATTGTTACTCAAATTAACGGCTAATACGGTCTATCTTGAATCGATGGTGGATTACAGGTAAATGAGCTCAATAATTCTTTTCAAAATACGAAATATTATACTTTTTTTTTAATCTTCAATAAAATCCCTGAATTAACCAAATTTTCTTCCATATTCATTTTGAATTCAATAAATTGAATCTTTAAGACTATTTCTATGCGCAAAATCGGTTAAAGAATTTACGAGACAGAGCTAAATTGTACGATCGAAAATTTCAATAAACATTTGAAATGAAAAAATTAGTACAAATTGATTTTCTATGCCACTTTCGACTTTTATCAAATAGTTGTTGAAATACCAAATTTACCCAAAAAGGTATGTTTTAGCAAATTTGTTGCTTAGTGCACTTAGCTATGTTTACGATTGTCAAATCCAAATCCGACAAGCCATGCCCTTTAAGTTACGGCGATTCTAAACGTTATTTCGCGCGTAGAATTCATGAGCATCTTGTATCAACCATAAACAAAAGCTAAGATTTTAATATCTTCTATAACTTTTTCTCCAACATTCAAAACTACCAAATTTATAAATTTTTTCAAATTTCAAATTCAGTTAAATCCGAAATTAAATAAATTTTTCCCTATATCTTATGCATCTGTTATAAAATCGGTAAAAAAAACCTACAGTTATTTAGAATGAGCAACAAATGATTCGAAAAATTACTTTCTTTTTTAAATCTATATCTTGATAGCCGTACCAGCTAAATAAAGTCGGCTGCTGGATTTTGATTAAACGACACTACATTTACTGGTTCGTGTTTATTTTTAACAATTAAATTGACGTCAATTTTGTTGCCTAGTGTAATTTTTCTTGATTTCGTGTTTAAGTGAAAGTTGTGTGTGGGTGTGTCAAAATTTTTCCATTTTGTAACCTATTGAAATTAATACTAAAAGAAAATAGGCATAGAAAAGTGGCCCATAGTGTTATGAATTTGGTAAGTTGAGGAAATAGTCGGATAGTATGGTATTAAAATACTAGTATGCAAAACTTTTAATAGGATATTTCATACTACAAGGAAATACATAGCATAAATCAAATGCTGACTGGTCTGGCTACAACAGAAAGATATAGAACTAGTGAATAGATATCGTAAAGAGTTAGAAGTATGAGAAAATTAGAAAACGCAACAAAGAAGAGTAGAGTAGAGAAAGGACAAGAAAATCCATATAGGTATAGTATAGGTATTTAGTCAACGAAACCCCAGTAAAACTTAACAGTCGGTATTAAGATGTGGGGTTGTGTTAGCAATTAAAATTACAGTAGTGACAAATAGTTTGTTAATGCACATTAAAAAAAATTGAATATAAATTACCAATGGAATTGTGAGAATTTTTTCTATGTATGCTTTTTTTTTTTGGAAAATTTTGATAAACGCGTCCCAACACACAGCGGGTATAGTACATGTACAGAGTTTTCCGCGTTGATGGACATTATGTAATAGCATTTGATCGATAGTTCTAAACTAAATCAATACGTTATAGGGCAGTTGTAGTTGTTGTTGTTTTTCAGTTGTTCAGGCAGTGATTATTATATATTTTAATATGGTGGGTAATATTGTGTTGCTTTTTGTATCTTATAAATCGCTAGAGGGTTGATAGTAGCGTTGGTGCTGTCGCTGTTGATATATGCGCCATTCATCGGGTATTACGTAAACCAGCTTTAAATAACATTATACAATTGATAAATATTATTAAACGTGTACAAAAGTTCGAGCTCATAAACATAATTGGTGCGCTAATTTTAAGTTTTAACTAAATCAGGTTATGCTTTGCCTCAGCTAAGTTTTTGCACGTGTGCACCTACCTTGGTATTTTTGCTTTTGCGTGAAGTCTTCCAAATGGTGCAACAAGCTTGTATCAGCGCTATCAGCACCAAAGCAGCTATGAGACCTAAGACTATATACAAACGTGTTTCGGATAGATCGAAGAATGACAAGAGCGTGTTTTCCTTGGTATCCTGCGCTGTTTTATCTGCAAAACCGAAAAATATTTTGGTATTTTTGTTTTTGCTCTAAGCTTGCTTTTTCGCTGGCTTACATTCCAAGGCCTCAAAGTCCAGAAACTGTGGATCTACTGTCAAGGAGCCCACCTTGCCGCTAGATATTTTATCCAAAAGTGCTGCCTTGATAACATCCGCATTTTTGTGTATAGCCTCTTCACCGCTCTTGTCTATGGCGTTGGTGTCTAGGGCATGCATTTTCTCCACATCGGCCTTATCGAACATGGCGTGAACCTTGGCTATAATGGTGCTGCCTTGCCTAAAAACATAAGAGTATTCCTTAGATCAACTTCTAACACAAGTTTTCTAGTAATACTAACTTTTCGAAGCCCAGAATTTCGGTTTTATAATAGCCGGGTATGGGACTGAGTATTCCATTGAAGGAATCTGATATGGTAGCTGCCAGATTGTTGAACTCTACGGAACCCGGTTTCGGCGCCTCAAAGGATTCGGCCAAGTTCATCAGCTTCATGCCCACAGCATAGACCAAGCGACTTGGCGCAGGAGTGCTTGAAGCAATAAATACCGCTTCCAGCTCTGTGCAGAAAAATAGTATTTAGTATTATTTACAGTTTTGTCAGCTGTTTTCTTAACCCACCTTTGCCGCAGGACTTGATGCAAACGCGTTTGGGTGAAATGGGTGGCACCTGTTCGTGTTTGCGCGTCTTCTTGTTGACCACATTGAAAGCACCACCCAAAACAGGGAAGAACAAGTACAGACACTGATCGTCAGTGAAGGATAAATCCTGCTCATCATTGCTCACACGTTTACGATTGAACTCCAAAATAGTCACACCCTTTTCAATGCGACCCGAAGCATTGTATATATCCTGACGCTCGTCCAGCTTGGGTGGTGCATAACCCAACACCCAAGTGTCCATGAGGAAGGGACGACCACTGCGGCCATCCACCCAGCCAATAATAGCATCGGTTTGGGACATACGATCATCTTTGCTGAAACCAATGCCCGTCCAGGTTTGCGTGTTGCTCGTCTCAATGTGCCAGCGCATCTCATCACCGCGGCCCACTGTTTCCCAGTTAGCGTAGTACTCACACGTATGCTCTTCGGGCGAACAGTTTGACGGATACTTCCAGTGACCAAAGCAATCGTTGTCCAGCACATTTGTGCTCAGATCATTGCGGTCGGCGTCAACTGTGGGCTTCTCTTTTTCTATTGAGCAACATATCGATTAGTTACGTTTTAAAGCGTTTCCAACGAAAACTTACCAAAGAAGTTGATTTGGGTCACACCACGCTGCGATTGATGGCCATGGTACTTGAGTTCATCTTGTTGATAGAAGTCATTAACAGCAGGTTTCTCTGTTTCCAGTCCAGAAGCAGGTACATGCACATATTGACTGGGCTTTTGACCCTTGGCCCAGATAACGTGCGTTAGGGCATCATCAAGCGTGTGATCAGTTGGCTCAGTAGCTACCAATTTCTTGCGGAATATAATAGTGGTAACACCATTCTCTTCAAATCCAGTTCCCAGTGACAAGTCTGATTTACCACCAAAGATCTCGTCCGGACGTGGTGTAGAACGATCCCGGGAGTAGTAGTCGCCCACACGACTAGCCAAGCCGCGTGCCGAACCAATGACCACATCAGTACAGTCCATGGGATTAAAGTCGTAGCGCGGCGTATAAGGGTTAAGCTTGTATTTGGGTTCTATACACACAAAGAAATCATGAGTTTATTAGCAATTTAGTAAAAAAGTGCATATCATTTTTTAAAAGGTGCTGACGATGTGTATATGCAATTGGCTGTGTTTTGTGGAAAGCGTTAGTAGAAAATGGTTTGGTTGGGTTTTGAAAATGTTATAAATCCCTAACCAAGTGGTTTAGGCTTCACCTGCACTTGCTGCCTGAACCGGCTTTTTGGTTGCGGCCTCTGGTTCCGGTGCGCTCTTGGGCTCTGCTGCAATTTTAATAGCGGCTGATCTTTCCTGTGCAGTTTCGGGTTCTGATTTGGGTTCTGGTTCTGACTTAGGCTCCGGCTCGGACTTGGGCTCTGGTTCCGAATTGGGTTCCGGTTCTGATTTGGGTTCTGGTTCTGATTTAGGCTCTGGTTCAGATTTGGGCTCTGGCTCCGATTGGGGCTCTGGCTCCGATTTAGGTTCTGGTTCCGATTTGGGCTCAGGCTCCGACTTGGGCTCAGGCTCCGTCTTGGGTTCAGGCTCCGACTTGGGCTCAGGCTCCGACTTTGGCTCTGGTTCCGACTTGGGCTCTGGTTCCGACTTGGGCTCTGGTTCAGACTTGGGCTCTGGTTCCGATTTAGGCTCTGGCTCCGATTTAGGCTCTGGCTCCGACTTAGGCTCTGGCGCGCTTGTAGGTTCAGGTTCAGGACTTGTGGTTGTTTCTGTGTGTTGTTTATAATCGAAATAGATTTGGTAGGTAAACTGGTGTGGTTAAGTGCGTAGCTAAAGTAGTGGGCAAGGGCTATTTTATTTTTTCCTTTTTTTTTCAGTAAGTAAGCAGTGTTTTTTTCACTGAACAGTGAAAATCACAGTTAAGTGACATTGTTAGTTAAATCATAATAACTTATAGCTTCAATTTGTCTAAACTAAGATGTGCCAAGTGCACGGTGTGTATATGGTAATAAGTTTGACTTCTGCTAAAAATAAAGAAAACTCTTACCTTCGGCTTGACGGCGGTTACGTGCCGCATTGGTGCTCACACGATAGGAGACACTGGTAGCAACAATGCCCTCCATGTTGCTGTTGTCATGCTGTTCATGTTTGGCAACTCTTTTTGTTTTTGTGGCACTCGGTTCGGGTTCTGAGCTGGGTTCAGGCTCTGATTTGGGCTCAGGTTCCGATGTGGGCTCTGGTTCCGATTTGGGCTCAGGTTCGGACTTGGGTTCAGGCTCTGATTTTGGTTCAGGCTCCGACTTGGGCTCTGGTTCTGATTTAGGCTCCGGTTCCGACTTGGGCTCTGGTTCTGATTTAGGTTCGGGCTCTGATTTGGGTTCAGGTTCTGATTTTGGTTCCGGCGCTGACTGGGGCTCCTCAAGCGTAGTTGTCAAGTCTCCCGGATCACGTAAAAGTGGGAAATTTTTACATTCCGGTGTCATGCCACGTGGACGCCAGCCCAGACCAACCCATGACGTGCTATTCACCTTCAAGACCACTTCAATTTCCTTCTGTTCTTCCAACAAGCGCCAGTACATGTGATAATCGGGTGACAGTTCCCGCTTAGTATAGGCAGTCAAGTCCAGATCGGTGCTTTTATAGGGTGAACGTTTATTACAACCCAGGCCATACCAGCCAAAGTTGCAGTAGCACTGACGACGTGGCAACGCCGTGCCGCCATGATCAATACAGATGCCTTGGGCACCACAATCCGCATTGCTGCTGCACTCATCATGATACTGACATGTTGGTCCGTAGTAGTTCTTTTCGCACTTGCAACGTGCTGCAAAGTATCTACCCTTGCCCGAGCAGGTCTCTTTGAAGTCCTTGCGTTGCTTTATGTCCACATCGGCACAGGACCAAAAGCGATAGGTGCCGGACCACTCATCGGCTTGGCGCAGCAGGCGAAGCGTACAGTTGTGGCATTCAAAATCCTTGGGTATGCTCACCTGATACGACTGGGCGCTGCATAGGTGAGTGTTAGGTTAGAAAGAGCAACTTACGTACATTTTTAGCTGAGTAGCTCAATTACTCACGTTACATCGTTGCTAACCCACTCCGAGTTATTCACGTGTGGTGTCAAATCCAGCACAGGTCTATCAAGCACGTCTAATAATTGCAAGCGGAAACCGCCCTAGAATAGTTTGGAGAGTTCATGTATTAGATTCTTATTATATAGTATGTGTATGCATGCCTTGGATCGGCAGATAATATCTTTCGCAAACAATGACTGAGAACTTGTGACTTGATTTGATGTTATCTTGCAAGTTAATTTAGACGCTATATGTCTAAGCTCAATGTCTTAAAATGCTAAACGTGATATTTCAATTATGGGAACTTCTAATGCAATCTTTGACTTTGAGCTCTTGGCATGGATGGTGCATGTGCTGCAATTATTACAACACTTGCGTTGTGTAGAACAACATCTAATTAATTTGCTAGATAAGAGCATGTTTTTAATGCACTCGTAAGTAAGGTTGGTTCCATATAAGTTTCCAAATGCCATAAGATTCATTCACATGTTGCAGTTGCAAAAGAGGTGCTCCATTTGCGGTTTGTGTCAGAACATTTCATACTTACTCTGTGTGCAAAAGCCAAATGCCAGGTCACATTGAATACCGAGCCGGACAGCAAGGATGTGCTTATCGAACCTGCAAAAAATTTGATATACATACTTAGAAATCTTGTACAAATACTCTTTAAACATAAACTTATATGAATGAATAGCATAAATAATGAAAGTGTTTAGCTTACTTTAAGCAAACTTCAATAGCTTTCATTACCTTTGATAAAGGAGCTCGTGTCTATGACAGCGTTTTTAGAGTGACGTCTTAGCGAGAAAGAGAAGTGGAAATTGTAGTAGAAATCGAAAAAGTAAGATAAGGAGAGTTGTAGATATGAAGATAAATAGTTATGGATATGATTAAGATGTTGGAGAAGAGTTGAAAGAGGCGGAGAAAGACGTTGCTACATATTATAAGCATGGGGGTTCTTGATCGGATAGTTTTTGTTGAAGAGTTTGATACGCACAACTGTAGGGATTTATGGATGACATCAACCTCAAGTAGAGAGACAGCGATTGGTTTCTCGGATTGATATTGAAAACTAGACTTTTGGCAACACCGTCACGATGAAAAACGACGTCATCATAGAGATCAAGTAACGAATCATTGTTTGGTCTTCGTAGGCAAATGAGTAGTAGAGACCACTAACACTCTATAAGACGCTCATTCTTCCCGATTTGTTTTATGGCTCTGAAGCATGGGTGATGACGCAGCCTGATGAAACTGCCCTTGGAGTGCTAGAGCGGAAAGTACTTCGTAAGATCTTTGGCAACGAATATCGCATTCGATGGAACGACGAACTCTATGAGCTCTACGACGACATTGACATAGTCAAGCGAAGTAAAATCCAGCGGCTCCGCTTGCTAGGTTATGTTGTGCGTATGGATGCTGAACGGCCAGAACAAGTCTCCGTTGGAAGGACCAGGTAGAGAGCACACTAACAACCTTTGTTATTCAATAAAGGGTTGTTATGGCCAGTTAAGAAGAAGATGAACAACAAATAATCGATCAAAACAATTAAATCGTAAATAACCTAACTTCAGATATCGCAGGACATCATAAAAAGGATAATCGGTGTCAGACATTTAAATAAAAATGAATGTGTCTTCACACTACTCAAGAAAGATATAAATGATGAAGATGGTAACGTACTTGATATTTGGTTACATTATAATAATCTTCGAATTATAGATATTTAGATATGGATATGAGAAGAAGCATATACCGACATGTAAGAGAAAAAAAACCAGGGGGAGAATGGATTCAAAGATATGTATATGCATATTTGGATATGGATACTAATATTTGAAACCAGATACTTGGATATGGATAGAAGGGGGAGGAGAAAGAGGATAAGAAGGATTTATATACGTGAAAGAGGGGGGAAGAAGAGGGTAACATCCATGATATTGGGATTTAGTTATTTAGAATATGGATATTTGCGAGATGTATGCGAAGGTGGAAGCGGAGGAGAAAGAGAAGGATTTATCTACTGGCAAGAAGAAGAGTAAGGGGGGATATTTGAATATTTTGGGCGACTTTGCCGCCCTGGAACTAAGTATTAAAACAAATTTATTTGAAACTAAGGCTCTTGATACTTGCAGAATTAATGATTTTCCACTTAGTTATGCATGAAGTACTGCAAATTATGGCTATTTAGACCCTAACCAAGGTAACGAATGAGAGATGGATTTATACTTTGTGTCTACTTAAACGATATTTGAATCTTCCAGTAAGAAACATATTGTCTCTGTTCATTCCTAAATATAAATAAAGATCGTGATAAAAAAATGATTATTGACACATTACTAAACGAACGCTGCTCAGTATTTCGGTGAATCAAGTTATTAAAAGTTATCAAATAATAAAGAGCAAATAAGAAATATATTGAATATAGAATATATGAAAATAATCTTAGCTATGTTAAAGTTAAGTTCAATGTTTATACGAGTTTTCTGTATCATCCAATCTAAATCGGGTTTAATGCCAAACTATGAATTCTTGATGTGAATGTGAATCACTTCGGTTTGTAGCCCTGATTGATTTTGAGGCGTTCTATAAATTTTATAAACAACACTAGCTTACAGCCCTAATTAGTTTTCAGACTATCTTTAAAATACTAGCTCACCTACTGTAAACGAGGTCTTAGCTATATTTCCTACGGTTCGCAACGCCAACACACAGCCATTTGAAATGAGTTCTAGGCCAGCCCATTAAATGGAATATGTTGCAAATTGCAAGATCACAACTCACAAACCCAATGACAAGGCGTGCCACAAGTGCATGAAATAGAGCTGCAATGAAGAGGTTTCACTAGAAAGAAAAAGGCGCCTTGTGCATCCACCATGGCTGATGATCATAACGATTAGTAGCTACCTGAGCTACAAGCACAGCCGCATGAGGTTAGAGTTGTTGATCAAGCGTTACAATTTGTACCATATCTCGGACAGTTGAGGGGCGTTCGGACATATTTGCTTAACTCAAATATGTATCGCATAATTAAATGTTTGGTTGGACTTGGACTCAAGTTGAACTGGTTTCTAGTCATTACAGCAGTTCTTCTAAGCAAATGCTTCATGGCATTCATTCATGATCTTTTATGCACCTGCGCACTAAATTCCAGCAGTCCAAAGTCATTTTATAGCCACGGCTAGTAAATTGCGTTTGACTTGGTCTATTCCAAATGCATTTATGAGTGGTTAGATACGACATAGGCTAACTCTCTGAGATAGCGCAGGAAACGCGAATCTGTAAGTCACTTACATGCTACAACCACTTGGCCCAAGACGCGGTTCGTTTTTTGTTTTGTATTACAAGTTTTACTGGCTGCAGTAACAGACAAATTTCACATATTACATAAGAGCAATGCGGTAACCTCTCGACGGCCACAACCAATGCTGACCAGTTGTAAGCCATAAGAGTAAAAAAGAGCTAAGAGTCTGCCCTGGCCACTTGACTGTGTGACGACTATCAATACACTTGGTTTGCACATCGTTGTCAGCCAATACGGCAAAGTGAGACGCTAATTGAAGCCATTAAGTGCTTATAACCAAGCCAGCTCATTATGGTCTTTGAAAGCGAAAGGAGTGTCACTTTCAGGAGGCATCTAAACGCTCTTCCCAGCCAATAAGGAAGCAAAAAATTATGATAACTGCTGGCGGGTAACATCCTCAATAGATTGCTAACAGCAAGAGCCAAGCGTTTGGCATCTCCAAACAGTGCCGGTTTAAATATGTGGCGCCCAAGGGCCGTTTGCTATGTGGGGTCGCGACTGCATATGACTATATTGCTGAAACGAGTCTTTTTAGGATTTCCGACTTGCAAAAATGCTAATAATTCCCCCTCCTGCCGTCAGTTAGGAGTATCACGTAGGCTTCATACTAAAAAGGCTAGATATCATAGACATATCATATAACACTATGGGAAATAAGATAGTTTTGTTATTTCATTAGTTAGTAAGCTTCAGTTACATTGACCAAATTTCAACGGCAGGTTTAAGAAACCCATCGGTTGAATCAATCAAAATAAGGACGTCGTAGGTGAAATTGAGTTCTAAAAGTAAGTTTGTTTAGAACAAACAGATGATCAAGCAAGGTGGTCGAGATATTATAAATCTATGTGGGTTGTAGCGATCGGGAAGATGAAGGGGTCCCATTTTTTACAATAACCAATCATATTTTCCTTTCCTATATTCATATGTTTTTCTATTATAGTCTTTTGGTATTATGCTTTCCATGTCAGCCTTAAAGAACAATGTTAATTCTTTTGGAAATTTTGAGTTGTCGAGGCAAATTTGGTTCTTGAAAGTCGAATTCTCTGGCTAGTTACTTTTCAGTCATTTTGATTGGAAGTTAGAACGAGAGGTAAAAGAAAAGTAATTTTTATAAATAAATCTACTAAATAAAGTTCGAAATTTGGGAGATCTCCGAAAGAAACAGCAATTCATTAAATAAAACTTGAGGCCGTGGTAACAAAGGAACTGTTGATTTCTTGATCTTCAATCAGCTTTTGGTAAAATATCTCAGTTGAATAGAACTTTCCGAAGACTCAATACCTTTCGACAGATTTTCAAATTGTTCATGAATGTCTGCGAAAGCTCTTAGTTTGAGAAGCTTGTGAATATCATGTGGGGCCCTATGCCTACGCTTCCGTCGGCCCCTGCTTTAATTCGGCACTGTATCTATCGTAAACTCAATTTGACCACATGAACCATTCATTCAATTGCTATAACTGCAATTGTTGAATGCAGTTTTTGCGCAACTTGCCAAATATGGACAAGCCAGCAATACTTGGTACAAGATTGGCTGATGTATAGTGTTGAGCAGATGGCTCGAAAAAATAAGCACAAAAGAAAAATACTATATTTGTACCTCAGCCGTGCACAGTTGTTGCTTATTTCTAGGTCAGCAATTGACAAGCTGTGCTCAATTATGTACTGTTTATAGATGTAGAGGTAGAAAAAAACGTTGTTTTTAATTGCATAACTTGCAATTTTCCAGCTGCAATGAAACTGAAATTTGTTGGCTAAAAACTTATTGGAGCCATATTAAATGCTTCAATGAATTTGAACGCATTCGATGAAATGAATTTAATCAATAGGTATGCTTTAAGCTCTTCCTCTTGGGAAATAGTTGTTTGCGAGATGAGACTTTTTACTCAACTGAATATTTAAGTTATGAAACTCAAATTTCATCTGGAAAGGCGCTTTTTATAAAATAGTTCTTTATGTCTTGAGATGAAGCTTCCAAAATCTTTTTGCAAAACTTTATTTTACGAAGAATATTAAGTTTGCGACTACCAACAGATACAAAAACCCCGAAGATATCGTAACATATCGATTTCCAAACACGGATAGCATAGATTTGAGAAAAAAGTGTAAGTTCATGGATCAAAAATTTATATATTTTTCAAGATGATGTTTTTGAATTTCAGAATAATGTTTTTCACTATAAAATACCTAAGCTGTATACAAATAACTAATGATGAACCCATAAGATCTTATGCAAAAGTTCACAATATATAGAGATATCAACTTAAATGGCGCATTTTCATAAAATTTAGCAAGTAACTTTCAGTTTTTCTATAAAAAAGAGTGCTCTATTTCTAGAGATGAAGCTTTCTAATTGCACTAACATGTTTTTGAGTACAAAACCACTTAAGCTGAATAAAATGACGAAGACACGTTCATCAAAATTCTTATCTTTATATAAGCATGTTTATTTATATAACTAACTACATACTGCTGATAATTTTGACGTCATAGTTAGGTAAATTTAATTCCATAGACCAAAGAAAGTGTTCCGAACAAAGAGCAGGCACATCTAGATGCGTATGCCAAAACGCTTCTTCGTCACTTCCTTAGATGGGTCTGTAGTCGATATTCCGGTTTTCTTTAAGAATTCCAAAGTGCGAAACATCAAATGAGGGTTTCTATGATTCAATTCAATAAAGGGGTTTGGACTGGTTCCATCGCTTATATGAATGGATGCCCTAACCGTCTTGTAGCGCCGATACATTTTAAACAGTTCGAAATGAAAATTTTAAATACAAGTTTTTTTATTTTTTGTGTGTTTAAGGCAGTCAAGCTTGTTAACTAACTAAAAGCTTACTAGTGCCAACAAATCGAATCATTCAGTTTAGTTTCGATATGATTAAATTTATAGTAAGAGAATATGGACGATCCTTAAAAGGGAACGCCATATATGCAAAGCTCATCTTAGGATAAACATGTTTCATTGGGAAAACTACACAACAGGGTCGCTTTTACTGTAATTTTCAGTTACAATCCTTGTTGCTGTCTCTTTCGTTCTCCTCTTTTTCTGCGGTTCTTTTTTGTCTGGGAAAGTAACTATTCGTTGCTTTGTATGTATGATAGACGTCAGAGAGATCGCTTGCTTACATTACTTGTTGTTGTTAATTAAATAAAAGTATATATATATATATATATTTGGTGGGCTTAGAATTTGGAGGGATTTATGTTGCTGTCTCTGTCAGACCGACTGACTCGTAGGCACAATTGAGAAAGAGCCAAAAGGCACATGTATGCACTGTGCTGAAATGAGTTGCTTTTAAGAAAGGCGACTCAGTGTAACGGCCAAGGATTCCACTCTCTCCTTTATAACCGATTACCTTAAAACCTTGTGCTTTTATTCCTGCACAAGTTGAATCTTGAAAGCCTTTAAGCCAAAATCCTTTCGTAAAATCTTCTATAAAGTGGAAGGACACAACCCCGGCTGCTGAGAACGGCGTCGAAATGATTGATTTGGATCTTCTTCAAATGTTCCTGTACAGCGGCTCAGCTTCTTCAGGGCGCACTGTTCGGCGCCTCACGAGATGCACATTATCATTAAGAGTAAACGTGGTCCGAAAACGATCCATTGTTATTTAAATTAGCCACTCTGAAGGATGATTATGTACGCCATAAAATGGACAAAGTGTACGATGTTTGACGAACGGAAAATTTCAACAATTTGCAAGCGTTGCTACATAATGAAATGTCAAACCAAACTCAACAAAAAGCAACTATCAGCTGTTAAATGGGTTGCCAGATAAACCAGTGTTGCCAACTCAAAGTTGTGAAACTCTAAAATAAAACATGCGTTAGAAAGCTTTTGCTGATTCTAGAACGTGCAGAGTATGTAAACTTCGTTGTCCGAATCTTAGACCTCATTATATACATTTTGCAGTAGATCAATAACAATGCACCTGTAAAAATAAAGTGGACCACACATTTTCACATATGTGTGGCGAGAGCTGTAAAGTTGTTGTGACTTTTCGTGTGCAACAAAATCATGCGACTATCAAATCGAAACGATATTGAAAACAAAAGTTAAATGCTGTTTCTAGCTGTGTGTGCATGTGTGTGTGTATAGCATTTTTGAAAAGCCGTTAAACAAGCTTAAAATTGGGTTGACTCGAAGAAAAAAACCAAAAAAAATTAACCAAAATCGAACAGTATCGCGCTGAGCTATCAGCCAATAAATCAATTGTATACAAAATATGCCATTAATATGGTAAAACAACAACAACAACATTAAGAAAAGCCACGAAAAGGGTTGCCAAATTATGCCAAAAAAGAAAAAAAAAAAACCAGATTGGGCGGAACAACGCCGAGCTGTGCACTAAATTAGCAGGTGTTCTTCTCATGTAGCCGCCAATGACTGACTGACTGACTGACTTGTATTTTATGCGCTTTTTGCGGGATTTATTTTTATTTTTTATATTTTATATGTAATATGCTGGTATCTTTTTCTCTGTCATATTTCTCATGAGCGCGAAAGTTGTTCACCTTTGCTTTTGGAGGCTGCGATGCATAAACGTTGTTTTAACTCAGACTGTGTGTGTGTGTGTTGTTGCGCTTGAACTCACCGTCAGAGTTTACAATGTTGGTCATTTCGAAAGTTTGTCTACTTGTTGCGCGGCATGCATTGATTGTGTATGTGATTAGTACATAAAATTTTTTTTTTTCTTTCTTTAATGAAAATTTTATTCATTTATGAAAATGTTTTTGCTGCTAATTTTAATGTTTTCGAAAGACATAAATAAATGCAATTAATAGAGTGGCATAAATTTTGAAAAGTAATTTGTCGGTTTAATACAATATTTTTTGCTTATAAAAGAAATGGCATTTGATTGGATTTAACACTGTGTCATATATTGAGTTAATACATAAGCAAATTAAAAGGTGATGGTTAAAAAGAAAAAATATATATATGATAAAACATACCATAAAAGGAGAATAATTGCACAACATTTTTGATGTGACAAAACACAAACGAATGGAACGTGAAAAATTCTCACGCGCGACTATCAAAATATTACAGCTAATCTTACAATGACGATGCGAGTAAGACTTTTGACAACTCTTTGACAAACGCGTTTTAGAATACTTCTTATTTAAAACACTGGCTCAAAAAAGTGTTATAAAATACAAAAAAACATTAAACAAAGTATGGAGTGCGTGGTAAAGATATTTGAGATAGGTTTCTACGCTATTAATTTCACACCATAGCATTGAGACGACTTGTGACCATGAGGTAGGAGTTCCGAAAAATTGACGACACTACTACAAAGTAAAAAACTACGCTAGAATTTGCTTACAGATTTGTGACATCACATTGTGCGAGTTGAATTTACCTAAAAATCCACAACTGGCGTTTTTTCTCTATCTATATATTATATATTATGTACACCAACACCTTCTAACAAATAATGATTGCATTAATCTAGATAGTAAGTACCCAGGAATCGTAAATCTTTCAGAAGTACAACTTGAAAGCAATTTATTCTCTTGAAGGTTTTGTTTTGTAAAAATGTATATAGTTGTTATAAAAGTTATAATTCATGAGCATCTACTAAGAGGATCTTTGGGAGTATGCAAATAAATAGTATTACGTTTATGACAAAACAAGCCTTTAAGACTGTGATAAAGTCTATTGTCTTGATAAAACCAACTCTTCCATCGTAGCTTCTGCTTTCACATGATGTGTTCCCGAATGGCTCTATGCCTTTTAATGCTTGATTCTTATAGCTATAATAACTGCTTTATCTCTTAGATACATAATTTTCTTGTCTAATGTCATGCTTTTCCAAGCTAACGAACCTTGGGGGCAATTTGTTTGCTTGCCGCTAATAAAGAATGCCCAAGATTCCGCATGCATTCTAAGTAATTGCAAGTCAGCTTGCATGCGCATTAAGTAAATAGCAACAACAACTGCAACTAACATGGCTCCCAAATATGGCGTGTCGCTGAAACAAAGACTTCCGCAACACACACACTATGACTCATTCACTCACACACACACACACACACACCTGCACCCATTGGTTGACAAATATACTCTGCATTGGCAAACGGCGCGTCGCGCATGCGCAGAGCATAATAAATTTTATGCACTCACCAATACATAGACAAGACTCGAGGAGAGTTGTCGACAGCTAACGGAGGCCAGCAAGAATTATATGCCATAAAATTAATTTCGCTTTGGCAACCCTAAAACTATGCGGTCATAATGTTGCCACCGTTTGTGGCCTGCCACTCGCATAGCTAACAAATTAAACTAACCAAGTGGCTATTTTTTTTCTCGGTTTTCGACGGCAAGTGATGACGGCGAGATCGTGTCGGTTTCTGTGTTGGCGTTTTGCGAGCTGCGCTTAACGTGTACTCTTTGCGCGGGCATAATCCATTGATGTGCCAGGAAAATCTAGATATTTACATTGTTGAATTCTTGAAAAATCCATATCGATGGCTTGATTTTAGGTTGCTTCTTGAAAACAACAAGTCATTATGTTACATTTTAACGATTTTCGTATTAGATTCTTAAGCATCTCTACCTAAAATCTTGAAAGATCCGACTTTTGCGTCGAAATAAGGATGAAAGAGATATCGAACATAGGAAAGGATTGCTGCTTGGTAAGGATTCGATAGAGAAGACTTCTGGCATATCATTGACTAGGCTTTTCGCAAACTTGCAAAGTTTAAGAAGAAAGTGTCACGATTTGACGTTCTAGTAATTTTTTTTTAAAACCAATTTATTTGTCATATTGTATACATATCTGCTCAAAAATCTCAAATACATGCTAGTCAAAAGGATTTTTAAATATTATTTTATGTGAAAATGCTAAACGAATTCAATACTTCTTTAAAAAGATAGGTTGCATAAACGACTCGTGAAAAACGAGGTCAGGTCAAGAAGGATATATTGGAAATAAAATGGCTGATGAGCAGCTTTTGAGCTCTCCTATGAAACAGGATGTGGAGAAACATTAAAACATGAGAACTATTTTCCTTTCTTGCATTTTAAATTTATAAAATCCAGAAAATTACCTTAAACTAGAAATTTTCACACTAAACGTAAAAAATTAAACTCCTTGAAATTCAAATACAGATAATTTATTTTAAAAGCAGACATTTTATTTATATAGTTCAGCAAATAGAAAACTCGAATTTTGATTTGAAAGGAGACGTGGATCTGCTACGACAACCTAAAGAAGATGAAATACCCTAATCGTTTCCGACGACTTCAACACCAAAGCCAAAGTTTCAAAGTTCATTTTCTGAATCTGTTGTGACCAAAAGGGTATTGTCCACTACGAGTTTCTAAAATTGGACGATTCCATTACGGGAGTTCACTATGAGTTGCTGAAACTTAACAGATTCATTACGGGAGATCTAATGGTCTACCATTGTTTCGTTTAAGTAGCGCAATTTGAGCAAAATGGCACTAATATGAGCAAAGACATATAAAAGTTATTTTTAGTCTTACAAAATAATCAAAAAATGTTTGGAAAACGTATTTAGAAAAGCTCCAATTGGATGTGTTACCACCCCTGCCTTATTTTATAGACTTCGAATTGTTAGTGTTTGCAAAAGATGTGATATGATTTGGCTTCATTTCTATCGAAGAAACCAAAAATTGGCTCAAAACTAGGATTGCCCCAAAACTCGAGTAATTTTTCTGAAATTGAATTCAAAAATCGGAGAGTTGGGAAAGAAGTAGCAGACAGCGATATACTATATATGTGCTTAAAATAATCTGTTCATTCATGCTGTTTATAAATAGATGAGTGTAATTTATACTCCATATAAGTATTCCCCCGTGTGGTGAGCGGGTTCGATAATATCACCTTAAGCAGGTCAAAGCTTGTCGTATGAGTCGACTAACAATGACACTGGGTTCTTTCGAGACCAGTAGAGCCACCCAAGGCCTTAAAAGGGTTGTGCGTAGGGTTTGGGACCCAACACGTAAAACCACAATTCCAATCAAAATATGTAGTTACATCAGGCCGCAACATACATGCATGCTTATGTTAAGTTGTTGTTGTAGTTTTCGCGCTATCATATGCTAGACGGCGCCACATTATGCCAATTTGCAGAGAACTAACAGCTGAATATTTCCGATTTGCCAGGAGTCTCATGATGGTTCTAGTTTTTTGGCATTCTTTTGCCAGCGCCCTTAATTTTGCTTAATTAGATTTTTAATGCTAAAACAACAAAACTATATTATGAGCTATTTAGGTCTCAAGACTACAGCGCCATCTATTGGATGTAAAACTTGGAGTAAAACTACGATGATTTTGTGTAAGTACAATCTCAATCAATCAAGCTCTGCAGAAGTTTGGTATTCATAAGCACATTTGTTGTATAAACATCTAAAGATACTTTGTATCTGTAATGACTCTATTCTAAAACTGTTGAAGATATCAGAAAGTATATACGGTCGTCGAAGTCGGTTTTTCTTTGCACTTTGTACTAAGTGCAGTTGCAGCTTGCGGCAATTTGTTGTTGTTGTCGTTGCAGTTGTTGGCCAGCTTGTGGGCCAGGAATTTCGCTTTAGTTAATTGCTCGTGACGCTGCGACGTTATTTGTGCCTTGTTTTTTTGTTGCACCCCTCTTAACGTATTTATGGCACATCAATTTTATTGATTTGCCATGCAAAACCTAAGATCTTATATGAGTAGAAGTGTGTGTGTGTGCGTGTGTGTGTGTGTGTGTTAACTGACATTTGTTGTACGTTATGCGACTGCTCTTATTGATATTCTGTGCATAGCAAAAGCTGCCATACTGAGATTTGTATGATAATTTAATGCGGCATTTAGATTCAGGATTTCAACTTGAATGAATGGGCATTGAAATTGATATATGAAAGCGCAATACAGATTTATTTCGAAATGTTTGAGCTGAACTGACATTTAAGAAACTCGATTTTAGGCCATATACAACTGAAAGTACGCCTAATTGACAGCTACAAGTGCCACAAGCAGCAGCCACAACTTGACCTTCATTTTGTAAGTAAAACAAAATGCAAAGCTAAAAAAACCACAAAAATAAATTGATGACTAAAAACAAAGTTAAATCAAAACAAGATCGCAAGCAAAGTGTCAAAAACAAAACAAATTAAGATGGCAAAAACACGAGCAGCACTTTAATGCAAACAAGATACATATGTATCTATAAGTGAAGTGCATTTCAAGTAGATAATGTCTGCAACTTGCAGAGGTCAGCATTCAGTCAACCTCTGTCTGTCTGTCTGTCGGTCTGTCTGTGTCTCAATTTGCCTGTTGGCCCAGTGCACCAGTTGCACAAATAGACAGTTAACCAAGTTCGGCAAAGACCGCTGCACAGCTGCATTGGGTTCACTTTGAGAAGAAAGGGCAAACTGGCAACAAAAAACCGTTTAAAAAAACCTATAATGAGCGCTGCAATACCAACAATTACAACAACAGCTGCGGGCACTTTACAGTCACTGACTCTGCGGCTGCACATCATTGCGGTTAGCTACATATATGTAAGTTAAGTGTTGTGAAACGTCGCGATGTACAAAACGCACACACTCTTAACTGTCACTGTCATTGAGATACAGTTGTTAACTTTTTAACATTGATATATATGCATGTCATGCTGTAATCAAGTGCAGCTTCATCTGGCCAATACGATGTGTAAATATGCCAAGTTATTTGGGAACACTTTGCCCGCCGCCTATGCGGTAATGCTTGGTTGGCTGGCTTCCATTTTTTTTTTTTGGTGGGGCACGTCAGGCGTTTGGCAATTTAGCAAGTTGCATTACAACAAGTGAAAGTTTTTCACTAGTCCGCCTTGCAACGTGTTGCATTAACTGGCCCCTTTGAGGCTTTGCTGGCACTTGCTACCACTCGAAGGGGTATACTTAATTTATCGTGTAGTTTGTCAGGTTTTTTTTCATCAGAAACTGCTTTTAAGCTGCACTGATGCTAATGTGTATTCTCAGTGCTAAAATATCAAACAAGTTATCAGAAAAGCTATATAAATGTTTTTGGTAGGCTTAGAAAATTGTTAAGATTTCAAATCCATAACGACCTTTTTCTTTTTAAGTAGGAAAAGTTATTGCGAGGCTCGTCCTAGTGCATCCAGAGCGATCCCAGCTGATTGCGCCAAAGCTCAACTCACATCTCTGCGTTGTGAGCTGAGGCGAAAAGCGTTTGCAAACGCGAAATATAGTGGCCAACGTGAACATAGAAGTCGACACCACTGTAACACAACCGGAAGGCCTTGAGTACAAATCCACTCTGATGCCACTGGACGCCGAAGTGTACGACAAGGTGTGGCGACCCCAGCGTTCTTTTCCAAACGTGACCAATATTGACAAACGCCACATCATATTTTTACCTCAAGAACAATCGCTTGTCACTTTTCATATGGAAAACTCTAAATAAATCAAGCAAATCAATCTTAATCTAAGAACAATATTATAAAAACAACAAAAAAAGGGGGGCAAAAATGGTTATACCTCTCCACGCTTAACTACTGCCTTTTAGTAACACTTGCATGCATTCGAAGAATGGACCCAGGCGAAGCACAGCTTTACTGATTCCGCGAAATGTGAAAACGTCTGCACGCTTCGTCGTCTACATCGTCCGGTAGTTCAGCATACGGTTTGAAAGTAGCTAGCCCATGAAAGGAGGCTCACAATCAGGATGTCAAAGTTGGTACTTGTAGAGCTGGGCTATCGCAAACGATTCAAGCGACTACTCTGCCATCAAGTGTTAGCTTCTACATGGAGATACGGCATTCAGAGATGGAAATTCGGCTCTTAATTCGGTTTCAGATCGTTGAGATGTGACGGACAAGTTAGCAGTCGATCTTGCACCGTGACCTATATAGGGCTACCGGTATAAAGACAGTCGCATCCTAGCTACGACATTCTAAGCTCTCGGAGCCTTTGCTTCTGAAGTTTTCTCCTTGTCATTTACTCGAATGGACGAGAATCTCTCTACGCTGTAGACCTTTTCATCAAAAGCTGCCTTCAAAAAAGACGACTTTAATGAAAAGCCACTAGAAATCCACTGTCAGAAATCGTTCGATTCCAAATTTTCTTTTTCCAAAAATATCTGATTTAGAAATGTAGACACAAATGCATTACATAAATGAAACAAGTAGACATGTCAAATCAAAAGTTTTTATCGCGTGGATGCAACTTCGTAGATATGGACAAGAAGACTGATTTCCGTGAATGTGTAGGAAAAACGGACAAGTCTACTTCTATCTTACACAATTACTGAGGGGTATGACAGAAGGATTATTTGCATAGATATAAGCATGAATCCGACCCGTTTTGCATTCACATGTGTTTTTTGTCTCTTCAAGATGTCCTGCTGAACGGGAAAAACTAAACTTATCCTTAGTTCGGAAAAAAACAAATCATAGATGGGAATCTAGCTGTGGGCTTCATGCCTTCCTTCCTTCGAGAGGTAATACCTACTTAGCGGTTGTACCTTGTCAGGGGCCCAACCTTTCGTTAAGCCTTGAAATATCAGTTGGTCGTCAAGAGTATGCAAACTTTGGCTTGCCACAGAGGAATTTTCATTTTCATTTTTAATTTATATATATGTTTTTTGTTGTGTTTTGTTTTTTTGGTGCACGTTGCCCACAACCGCATACATCATCATCATCATCACCAGCCAGCCAGCCGTTTAGCCAGTCAGCCGGAGCAATGGCAACCTGCTATGCAGCCAAAAGACATTCGGTTGGAGCACGGTCTGGCCCCCTGGTCGGGCCAACCTGAAAGCAGCAACCGGCTCAACCTACCGCATAACTTGCGTAAAATGAAAAAACCACAAACGAAGGCAAAAGTTGTCATGCCCCAAAATGGGTTAAACGTGCACAAGTCGCAGCACAAGTTGCGGCAAATGGCATGCCAAGCAGCTGCGGGGCCCGCGTTGCGTATACGCAATGCGTATAATTAATAAAACAAAGCAAGCAACTTATGCGATATGCGCTCACAGCGTACTTTGTCACTTAACGGCTTGATTTTAACTCAAAACTATGGCCAATAGATTTTTGCCAACTAAATATGTATGTAATATGTGAGACGTATAGAGTATGAAATTGATTTGGCATTTTGATGAGCTGCACGTGTGTGGATTAACATTTAGCTCTCGGCGGCGTCAATTGGGCAATTGTCTTTGCTGTTGATTGAAATTGTGTTTGTTATTGTTAATTATTATGCAAAAAGTCATATGTGTAAAGAGTTATTTAGTTGACGTTATGGCGCCTCATCAAATGTCAAAATCTCGAAACACTTGAAATGAGCAACTTTTTTGAAAGTGTTTTTGGTCTTTATGATTGGGCTTGCAGCTTGCCAACGCATAACAGTGGACCAATGCACTTTCAAATCAGCAGCACACTAAATGTATGAATGAATATGTACATATATACATATAAAGAGCAGGCAGGGCATATGTAAAGACATATATATACGAGGGCTGACACAAAAGTATTTAATCGGTTGTACTAAACACGATTTTTATTTAAGTGTAATAATTTTTGTGGAAAGTGACAAACTTCTATAGTATGTATATAGTATATAATGTACTCAAATTTAAATCTCAAAATCAAATTAGATTTGGAGAGTTTGAAAGTTAGCAAATCTCATGTTCCTCGGGAATTTTACTATCGAACGACTCTCTTTATGATAACTTTATATTGGTACAGTCATACCAAAGACAATAGAAACATTAAGTTAAGTAACGCTCATACAAAGCTGTGATGATAACGATCGATCTAAGACAAAATGTTTTATAATTAAACGTTATCGTATGGAGAGTGACAGAGATAGAGAACAATGAGCAAGAGGGCCCTTTTAAAAAACCTTTTATGCCAACTTTTCAACAAATGATGTTAAAATCTATTTCAAATTTGCAGAGCATAAAAATCCCTATAAAATCGATGCTGAGCATATGCACTGCTTATGTATTGAATCAAAACAGTTTTTCGCCAAATTTGTAGCTTCTTTTTTGCAGGCCAGAAACTTTTGGTAGAGCCCTCGTATGCATTATGCTATCGTATGTTATGCACAGCTCATAATTTGTGACCCAATTTAGATGTACAAACAGCGCGGCAAGTGAATGGCGGCAGCGTTAACGCTTGTGGAGTGGCAGTGGAAACGGCAGTTGCGGCAACGGCAGCTTCTTCGAGCCATGCCAAAACACACACCCATACACACACTCGCACACACACGCAATCGCAGTCACTCAGTTAAGTAAAGCGCGCGATATGCAAATTAATTGGTAACACTTTGCAACGCCGCACAATGCTTGTTGTAGGTTGAGTAAGAAAACATCAAGAGTAACAACAGCAACAATAGCAACAATAACAACAAACACAATTACAACAACATAAACATCAACCACAACAACAACTTTAAAGCAAACATTATGCAAACTGCAAAGCCAAGCAAAAGTTCGAATTGTTGAAAACTGCACGTAAATTATAATTTTCTTTATGATTTTTCATATAGAGCTGTGAAATATTGAACGTGCATAGTTATTTATCAACAGCCAATTTGTATATGTATAAAAAAGTATATTAAAAGTTGGTAATAAAAAAAGTTACTAAAAATAAAGCAAACAATGTAAACAAACAAAGCAAATGCCGGGCAGTCAACTGAGTAGTATGAAAACACAGATACATTTGTATCTGTATCTGTAGCAGTATGAATGTAGTTAAAAACTGCGCAAAGCGTGCCTAAAAGGGTATGAGATAACTTTAACAAAGTTGCTCAAGTTGAACAACAACAAAAAAACACATTCATGCATGTATAAGTTTTCCTATAACTAATACTAATGAACAGTTTTTTTAAGCCTGATTCATCGCATTAAAGTGGAACGTAGGTTGAAAGCTCTGAGGTAATTATTAAAATTATGCATAGTTTAAAGATGATAGTAGGAGATTATATATGCTTCGGACTACTTATGTTCTTAGGTTTTTGTGTTTTGTTCTTCGAACTTGCCTAAATTAGAGTTTCACTTTCAAAAAACTACGAGAGAAGTGAACGCGTGCCATCTAG
Organism: Chymomyza caudatula; assembly: GCA_035041775.1. Lineage (NCBI taxonomy): Eukaryota > Metazoa > Arthropoda > Insecta > Diptera > Drosophilidae > Chymomyza > Chymomyza caudatula. The sequence goes on along the minus strand of JAWNKW010000040.1, from coordinate 962,187 downwards.
CAAACTACCAATTCCAGTCTGCATAACTCCACTACATTAATCTTAGAAGATTAGAACGCCTGTCAGTTTATTTTCCAGACACGCTTAGGCTGAGCGTCGACTAAATTCATCTTAACGAAACAAGTCTTCTTTCTCTCTCATCTTTAATCAAGAAAACTGCATCATGCATTGAAAAGTTAAATCACCTGAAAAACAACTGAGCAAAATAGAAACTATCCAAATTGCTACTTTATTCCAGGGAAATACCAAGTTAGAGTAGTTAGCGGCTATGGAAGCAGGAAAGATGGCTAAGAAAACGAAAAAATACACAATAATTGGAGTTATAACTATATGAGACTCAATTGGTATTTGTTATGGTCGCAGATGTTGGTCCATATGATATACAAGCACTATGGAATCAAAGGGGTACTATATATTCGACCGCTCCATATTAATCTTTAAATTATTATCATATGGTTTATTAGAACAGAAAAAAAGATAAGGAGTAATGTTATAAAAAAATTAGGGTCTAAAATGTCAGATGAGAATAATACTCAAACCAACCAAAAGAAAATGCTTTAAGCTTAGTACAACTAAAAACTTAAAAATCGGAGACGACCCAAAAAAAAAGTTCTAATTTAAATTAAAAAGCTACCAAGATGGACGTCTGCCAGAATTCTCACTGACACACTTAAGCCGAAGATCCGCACATTTTGATACCGTCGGATCTTTTCGTCTTTTCCTCAGAGGGAGACACGCTTAAAGAGAGGACCAATCGGATGGTGATCCGCTATCTGATTTGGGCCAGATCTGCTCCGGCAAGCTGTTTAAGAAGTATCAACAGAGTGCCGTACAGGTACAGGAGCAAAAGGATTGTCTTTCTTCCTTATCTCCACAGCTTCTGCAGGGATCATTGTAGGGTGCAAGAAGCCTAGATGCATGGACACCGGCTGGCCAGTGTCCAGAAGTGGCTCGAACAACGGCTAAGCATATCTTCTTACTAAGAGACCAAGCACAGCAGTTCTTTTATTTTTTTTATTATTTACTCAAGGGTAAATAATTTAACTTTGTAGAATTTAAGAACAATTAGTCGTTGCCTGGCAAGGAGAGGGAGGGGGCGTTGGAAGTTGAAACAAAAACCCACCCATTTCTGCGAAAAATTTTGTTTATAAGAAATCTGGAACTTTAAATACTTGATAAAGTTTTTATTTTGTAATGTCGACTGGTTACACTGTCTTACAAACAATCCTTGTGCTTGATGATTCCAATTCTGAGTGATAGTGCTAAATGAGTGTATCATATTTACAGTTTGTTATTGTTTTACGTTCTCAAGCTAAATCTACGTCGCACACTGAGGCTATCTGACTTTTTATCGGCAACATTCATAACTTTTGAAGCAGTAAAGATATTTGCAAAATTGCGCTCGTTATGTGTCGTCCCTGCCGCTTGCATCTCCAGTGAAAACATTTTCCAGCTGCAGCTGCTGCAATTTGCAGCTCGGCCAAGTGCCAGCAAATATGGCTACAAAAACAAAAACAACAACAAACCGGCCATAATTCCCACGAGCCAGCTAAACCTCCATGTTATTTTTGGCGAACCTTAAAACTTATACCAATGGCCAGACGTGAAAAAGGGGTAAAAAAAAACGCTCAAAAATAACAAGAAAAATGCGCGCTGCTGTTGTTGTTGGTAGATTTAGTTCGATCTAGTTCAAAGCAGGTCAATTTTTTTTGTGTGTTTTTTCCACGTCTGCAAAACTTGTTCAAAAGAACTTGTGTGCAGGCAATTGAGTTTCAATTTTTAGCAATTTTTTATACAACAAATTGTGGCAGTTTTTTGTATTTGTGCAACTTACCTTTGGGCATGCCACAAGGTGCCTTGGTGCGCGCATTATCCAAGAAATCCAAATCAATTTGGCGCGCAGGTGGAAAAGTCAGAGCCACGTGCGCTTCAGTGCCCAGCTCCAGGCAGCAGATCAGGGCCAAGACCCCAAGCATAAAGGTATTTATGAAGCGGGCGTTGCCAGCATTCCAGCGAAGCGGCGTTTTGTTCGTATTTATGGACATTTTGAAAAATCTTGTCAAAAATCCGGCTTGTTTTAGCTACGTTTTTTTATAACAGGCGTGTGTTTTTTATTGCAAATTAATTAAAGAAAAACCAGAGACACATTTGTTGCTGGAAAATTTATCTAAAATTTATGACGTTTTACACATTTTCATTAAAAATATTGCACAACCGCTTTTTGAGTTTGAAATAAACTTTGATTATAGGCAACTGCAAATAAAAGAAAAATATAAAAAAAGTTTATAAATTAGTTTTGGGCATTAAAACAAGCTTTATAGCAGTTTGCACAATATACACAATTTGCTCTGTTTTTGGCAGGCAGAGTTGTGTTATAATGCATAATATTTAAAGTTGGCGTTAAGAGTTGCCAGGCGCACAAACAATGCCAAGGAAATTTCCCACGATAAATCATTAAGATGCATAAAAATATTGCAGAAATTTTCTAAAACTAAAAAGGTGTGGAAAGATATTTTTTGGGTGACAGTCAGATACACATACACACACACATAGTGGAGTTAAGCTGCGTGTGAAACGGAGTTCAATGCACAAAAATAAATACCAAATCGTTTCGAAACAACTTTAAGCTTGAAGAAATTGAAGTTTCAAAGTGTTCGAACAAACTAATCAAACTAATGACAGCTGCCAAGCAAATGTCGTACTTAACGTACGCCAAAAATAGACTTCAAAAACGAACATGCCACATATAACTACAATAAACGAGCAGTTAAAAAAAAAAGCGAGTGGGACGGCCTACAGTCGAAACCGACCGACTATTGTATACTCTGCAGCATTAACACAGCTTTCGTCCGATTTTGACCATCTCTAGCACTCAGGCAGCCTTGGGTTATAACAAATGAAAGGACTGTGAGAAATTGGGAAAAATGGTTTGTAGAAGTGAAGAACTTGAGAAAGAGATGCGACTTGTGGCTAAACAGCTTATAAAGAGTGTTTCAATAGGATTGGAGGGTTAGAAAGGTCAATTATTTGACAACAGGTTAGTAAACTGTTAAATTTATGACGGTAATTTTTACATAAATAAGGCTGGTTTTCCGATGAAGCTCTTTTTAAGTCATGGCTATATTACTCATTGAAATCGAGGAAGCCAAAAAACCGCTAACCATCACAAAACCCTGTGTGTTTAGTACACTAAGTCTCGGATACAAATCTGGCACAGATCAATAGATGGAACTTATCTAAAAATACGCACTTTCGTCTGCCAGCGTCTTTTTCTGCTAAAGAATCTATTGGCTTTGTAGGGTTAGTTCTTTGTGATCTTAGATAGTAAGCCCACAACTTAAAGCAATCAAGGGCTACACTCCCTTAACTGTTGGGAGGTCGAAAACATGAGTACTTTTTGTTTGACTTAGCGTCTTTCGAGTAGTTCCGTGGTAGCTAAGGCTTAATACTCGAATCCCAGTACAGCTTCGGCTCGAAGAGGAGCCATTTGCGTCAAAAAACAAGCGGTTGCTGTGACCCATAAAAAAGCAGAAAGTTTGGATGTTCCTGGTGCCAAACCAAGGTAGAAGTTAGTGCTAACACAAAATCTTCATTTGGTACTTATGCAAGTCTTGCAAGTCTTCAAGCGAATAGAGTCTCCGAAATAGAGTCCCAGTTATGTGAACGAGTGTTCGAAATCTTAAGAGCTTTTCAAGAACCTGCCATATAACGCAATGAAAATATCAGAAGCTTCAATACCCTATAACTCATTTGGTCTTCGAGAAACAGGCGCCCAAAAGTGATAAACAGACATATATACACAGATGGTATAACTTGTTGGCTTTTCTCTTTCACACACAACATTCGATTTCTCGCACTAATTGCATATACTCTTTACCCCTTGGTGCACAGTGTATACCAAAATACTAGCCAAAATGAGCCTTCAAAATTGTCTAATGAAATGTCATAAATAAAGTCAGCAACAAAACAAACTAATGCAAACAAAAATCAAAAAAACTTCAATTATATCTAATGACAGAGTGTGACTATGTTGTTGCTACCTGCCAGAAGTTGTCTACGTCTCTGGGTGTGCTTAATGCTGGCATTAGCAACGCCAAATGGGCGTCAAAATGTGGCACAAAGTTTGTTGCCAAAAAATATCAAAAAGCAGCCAGGCCAATTGTCTCAGAGCTATAGATAGATTGTGTTATGGAAAACGGCATTTGTTGCCGTTTTTTGCCATAGATTTGACAATACAATTGCATGTTGCATGTTAGTGAAGATAAATGACCAGCAATGTTAGTGGCAGCCACCGAATGTGGGTACCACCAATTGGTGTTAGTTGGCCGTGGCAAAAATAGATAATTGGCCAAAGTTTCTACGGCAAATTAGAACGAAGCCAGATAGCAAACGATGCGGCGCGTTCTACTTTTTGGAAAAAACAGCGCAACCGAGTGACATCAGGCCGTAGAAATGCCGCCGAAAAGCCGTAATAATGAAAACTACAAGATTTTCTCATTAAAAACATGCAGAATTAGAGCGCTAATTAAACTCTGTCCAATAATCTTCAGTCATTGTCTGCTGACCCTCATAGATACTTTAGTATCTTATAGTTCGTTGTGACCAAAAACAAAACTCAAAAAAACATTTTAATAAGCTGTAGTCAGCGCACTTCCGAACAGCTGTTGCTTTTGGGGCCTCCAAGCTCTTGTATCTTGTTCATCAGCATGTCGCTTGGCGTTGCTCTATACAAAACAAGTCAACAAGCAACTTATTTGTCTGCTCTAGAAAGTGTCTGACATTGACAACGGTGACGTTTAATTTTACAACAACAACAACAACAAACACTAAAGTGTTGACCACGACAAAGTTTGACATTGAACCACATACAATCAAAAAGTATGAACAACAAAAACAACAACAAACTTAATTAATGAAATATGTACAACATTGTGCTATGCAGTACTTAAAAAGGTAAACAAAGCGACGCTAATGCAAAGTTGAGCATTGCACGGTCAACAGCTTTTTGCAACAGGTGAAAATCAATTATTTATACAAGTACCACGCTGCGTATGCGCAATGAATCAAGCTCATTAGAATCGGTAGTTGTTTTGCCTATTCGACGCGTTCATTTTTTGGTTAGCTACTCAAAGACATTGTCTTACGCCTACCAATTTGACCCGCATAGTAACTGCTCATTATAGCTGTGCAACTGCGGGTTGCACTTGCCACCAGACAATAAAGTTTTTTATTAGCTTCAAAAGTATCTTGCCTAAGTTAACACAGCTTGAAACGCTCACGCACTTAGTTTTTTGTAAATTAACAACTTTATTTAAAACGGATGCTTTTTAAAAATAGTTTAAGCAACTACAGATTAAAAGCTTTTGAAATTACATATTTGAAATGACTTTTTTGAAACTAGCATTAGCTGCGAAGCTAATAAGATATTATATACTTTGTATTTGGTTTTCTCTTTTTACCTTAAACAGTCTTTTTTATAACAAAAAGAAGTAATTTGGCACAAAAATTGCATATTCTTAGGGTACAACCTCTTGAGTTAGAGCTAATCCGAGTACTAGCCATCCAAAACAGAAACTTTAATCGCGTAAGGTTGCTGAGTGAAGCTAGAAGGGGGCGGCGTTCCCTATTCTAATATATTTAACATGAAGATTCATATTGATGTTGAAAACTATACTTTTGATGTTACCAAGAATTTCGTCTATCTTGGCACCACCGTCACAATGAAGAACGATGGGCGATCAAGCGGAGAATCACACACAATTTTTGCTTGACTAACGTATGATGGTGAAATTTATATTCTGCAAGCCGCAAGCATTTTATCTTCCGAATGGCATAGGTTTCATCTGAAAACATTGCGTCATTGCGAAGTAATCGGTACCACACTGATTTTTTGCCTAGCGTATTTATCATTTTCATGATGTTCCATTCGAACCTGTTATATCTGATATGTCAATTGAGCTATGCACTTGATCCCAAATTAAGACACTATAGTAGCTTTTAAGTAATGAAACTTGATTCCATTTCATTTTTGCATTTTTCACTTTGCCAAAAAATGAGAGAGATTAGAGAATATCAGTCAGCACATCTCTTGCTAAGGCTGCCGTCTCTCTTTAGCACATTGTGGTCAATGCTGCTTTTATGTCACTGTAGCTCTTGCTCTCCTAGTTATATGAGCGCACAAAAAACTAAAACAAGTCTCGTCTTGTGCTTTCTCGGTAGACATTTTAGAATTCAAGCTGCATGAAATTTAAACAAAAATATTTGCAATTTCAGAGTTGTCGAAAACATAAATACTGAAAAGTTGCTTATGGCGTGTGCCATATAAAACTCAAAATAAATTTTAAAAATTCTTCAAAAATTATTTAAACTCTAAATGGCTTACACTTGCCGCTCGCTTGGACTGTTACACAAGCTTTAATGTACATTCGAATTGGAAATCTATTGAACTAATTTTCGTTTTGGGGTTTTTGATTTGTAACTTTTAACATGCCATTTTCTAATTTTGGTAATTTCTTGTTATAGTTACTAGAGTCACTTGGTTAGTTTGGTACAGCACTTGGTACACTTGCCAACACTTGGCGTGATAGCATCGATGTATCGTAAAATCATTAAGGCTTGACTATTTTGTTTTGGACCCATAAACCGGTTCCTGGCAGTCGCCACACACAGGCACACAATATACAATACACACGTACGTACAACAATACCAATACTTATTGTATCTTTTTCAAAAATTGTATCTCAAGCTCAACATGAATGAGCTTTTCGAATATTTCGTAACCAGTTGGACTGCATTTTTTACTAGTGATCGTGGTGTTGTTGTTGTAGCTGTGAATTGAACATGAGTAGCGTGGCCAAATGTTTATGTCTGCAGCAGGCAACAATCGATACCCAACAACAGCAACAGCAACAACAACAACAACAACAAGAAACAACACAAATAGCACAAGTGTTGCTTATAGAGCATTTAAATTCTTGAATCGATTCCGACGCGCTTTTCATTTGCAAGACAACAACCATAACAACAACACAAGAGTCGTCTTGGTTGTTGTCCGATTACTCGATTCGTTTAACTAATTGCGTGTGAATTGCATTTTAATTTGTTTGCCTTGTGGCAACAGCAACAGCAACAACAACCACAACAACAAGTTTGTTAATTATGCTTCATTCTAAGTTAAGTAATTAGTGGATAATTTAGTATCTTTCGTCTGCAACTTCGACTACGTTATGCTAAAGTTACGCACTTGATTGATGAGCAATGAGCAAGGTCTTTTTTTTACAAATGTCTAGGCTGTAATTTAATTTGAATAATTACTTTGTTGTGGATTTATGTAAGAGCTGAAGAAGCATTTGCTGTGAGCCACACTTTAAAGTGCAATCTCACAATGTCAAAATGTGTTCTCATAGTAATTAAAAAGAAATCATTTAAATTAAGTGAACCATAAGTGCTACCAGAAAAACGCGGTGAATTGCTCAAAACTTAATGATTTCCATCGATTTGGCTATTTCTTAGAACCAAAACTAGCAAACTTGTTGCTACTGTTACTACTTTACGCGAAAAAAAGATAGTTCGTTCGCAAATAGCTTTTTGCGGTTCACGCGACCTTGAAACGTGCCCATTAGTGATTTTAATCGCTTTAAAAACTCATGAATGCTGTGGGAGTAAGATTAAATTTCTCAACGAAGTTCTTTAATTGATACAAAAACAACATTTAGATGCTTGAAAGTACTTGCTCATTACTTGAACCACAACTTATATGCGTGTGTTTAAATCAAAGCTGCAAACCAGGTTTTAGCCCAAAGTATTCGCCTATTTTTGTTAATTGAATTGCACAAAGAAACGAATCTAGCTTAGAAACGAAAAAAGCTCTGGTCTCTCCACAACACCTACACAGTGCTTTTCGCCACCACTACATGTATTGGTAGCCCTTACCAGCATAAGCAAACTGTCCAATTTCTTGAGATCTTTTGCCAAATGGATCTGCGGATGCCCCTAGTTGCACCCAGGAAGTAAATAGATTGGCATTCGGAAATCATATAAATCCGTATGCTGTGCCAGCTCTGTAGCTCCAGCTATAAAGCCCTTTGTTACAACTGCATAAAACTTCTTGTGGTAATGTTTAGTAGCTGCTTTCAGCTAGCTTGCTTTGTCTCCCAGTGAAAATTTGTTAAGGTTATTATGATCCTAAAGATCGGAAAGTCAGACAACTTTGTGTCTTACGGTTCTCTTAATTTACTGGCGGTATTCTCCAAAATACTCGAGAGTGTTTTTGCTTAGATTACTACCAATAATTACCTAAGACCGAGTTTTGGTAAGACAGGTTTACGTCCCTTGATCCCTGTCCCTACCTTTACCAAGTTGATGAGATGCTCTAATTATCACTAGGTGTTAAGGCAGTGAGCTTATGTGCGCCGCTGGGGAAGTGCCCTAAATTAGGCCTATACCCTATAACGGCAAGCAATGCCAGTCAACAAGAAGAAGAGGAGATAAGACGTACCTGAATTACAGTAACTGCGCAGCAGTTCTACTATATTTTCAGTAACCTGACTTGCTTCTAAGGTCATATTTGTAAAAAATCGAAATTTATATCCGTTGCGACTCGCCTGTTACCGGCAAAAGGTAAGTGTGTCTCGAGAAAGTGTGCCCATCTGGTATACTCTGTTTTCTAAACACCTTTCAGTCCTAGCAAACCTGGCTCACAGTAGCTTTCCATCTGAGAGTTTCTCGGAGACCTCAAGAACTGTTTAACAGCTCGATTGCTCGATGGCGAAACAGTTAAGAACCTAGGACTGACTCTGCTACAGTGGGTATAAACCTACTACAAACAAATGTGAGGCATGGCTAGTACTTCTAACATTAAAACTATTCAGCGGTTTTAGAACAAAGGTCTAAGGATGGCAATCGGGAAACACGAGGAAAGTGAAAATAAAGAGGCAGGCGAAGACGATGAGGGAGGTGATGTTAAAAGCAAAATAAGTGTGTAAGATAAGACGAAGGAAAAGATGAGGAATACAATGAGGCGACCTGCCCACCTCATAGGAGTATGGCGAATTGCGCAGGTACCGAGCGGGGCGTAGAGCCTTCTAATAGTAATACAAATGATTTAAAAGCTGCAAATTTAAGCTAGTAACTTATAAACTTTGCTCAAAACTGTTTCGAACTGATTTAGTATTCAGTCTAACAAAGCGTTATATAATGCCGTTGCTTATTTAAAGCTAAACAATTTCAATCAATTTAATTGCTTACTGCTCATAGTAGTATAGCAAATAACTCACCCGTTTGTTTTTAATAATCATCCATATTTCTATTATTATCGTTTTATTATCTAATAAAAGCACGAGTGTGCACGCCCCTCTGTGCATATAAACTTTCTAATCATGGCTTATTGATGAACTGCACAATGACTGTCATAAGTTGGCTTGACGCATGTTGACAAGCTACGCTCACACGTACACAGGCATATGTAGGTGTGCGCACAACGTGGCGTATGCGTTATATGCTTATATGTCTGGCTGTTGACTAGCTTCTGTGATTTGCTGCCAAAGCTGAGAAAGTCTCGCTGTTAGCCGAGTGTTGATAGTTGATTTGGCAGCTCGAAAAAATTTAACACAATTTTGGATTTCGGGTTTCTATTTGCGCAGATTTCTCAATATTAATGTCACGCATTGATACACCACAAAATCAAAATTAAAAAATTATGTAAATAAACAGCAACAACAACAAAAGTGAGCTTAAATATGATTGGTAAATATTTATGATAACTTGGCACATAATACTAATTGCTGACTTGGCTTGGCTTTGCTTTACAGTTGCCAAAACGGTTAAGCAAATGCAAAACCAGCAACAACAACAATAACAATCGATGAACTATTTAACTATTTGATCAACAAAGTAGCAAGTGAAGCTTGAGTTGAGTGTGTTTTGGCCACTGTTTGTGGCATTGCTTCGGTTGGCTTATTGCACATTGGTTATTGGTTATTGGTTATGACTTGTCAATGAAATTAATTAGTAAAATAAACACATCTATAAGTTACTGATACGCTGTATGTGTGTTTGAGTGTTGCATGCCTATGTGTGCAAACGTGTGACTTTCGTTAATACACTATAAGTTTTTGCCTGGTCAGTGAAAGTTGTTGTTAGGCGCACACATTTCTTATATATATACATATATTTTTTTTTGCTTTTTCAATAAATAATTTGTTTTCTATTTTACTTTGGAATGCATTCCAAAAAAACTGAGGAAAATTCATGCGTATCATTGTTTTTTGTTCAAACTTTTTTTATTGATTATTGTCATTAAACTTGTATGGCCTAAAACCCAAGCAGTCGGCTTAGCCATGAAACGTAATTTATTTATAACATAAATATGCATAAATAAATATATAAACATAGATATACACTTAAATTAAGGCCTGTGAAAGATGTGCTTCTCAGCTAAGGTGTCGTCCAACTGGTGCAGCAAGTTCGTGTCTTAAGTCTTTCGTTTTTTTTTTTTATTTTAGCATATTTCTAGCGCGCCCGGTATTTTAACTCTTTTTTTTTGTTTTATTGAAATTTAAGCTGCCTTTTGCTGCTTTGGAGCAATATAATTATAATATTTTAACTGCTTATGGAAAGCTACTAAACACAAAAATTTCAACTTTCACGCTAGAATCAAGCCAAACAAGATGCACAGCTTTTCTACAAGGCCAGCAAAGTAACCAAAAGCCGAGGTCAGGGTTCAAATGGAAACATTATAGCCAGTGTTGTAAATAGCGGAGCGGAGGAGTTTGGGGATCAAGTCAAAGACAACAAATTCTCTGCATGAAATCTTTAAGCCCACAAAATCAGAAAAATGGAAAACAAGCTGAACAAAAAAGTTTGTAGCAAATTTTTGATTATAGCTCTCTCGCTTATCAAATTACAAACTAACAACCTTCACTTTACATACCTAAAATAATATAATAAAGATATGAAGATATGCAGATTTACAGATATGAAGATACGAAGATATGAAGATATCTATATATCAAGATATAAGGATATAAAGATATCCATATATCAAGATATGAAGACATGAGGATATGAAGATATGAAGACAAAACGATATGAGGATATAAAGATATGAAGATATGTAGATATGCAGTTATTGAAAGAATGTTGGGGATGAGGAGAAGAAGGACCTGCCTACCTCTTAGGAGTACGAGGCTAGCGAGCAGTTTGTCTAGTTTACGCACAAATGAAGATAATTTTGAAGGAAATCAATTTCATACGTTCTATATAAAGCAGTTATCGCATTAGCGTTTAAGAAAAACTCATGAAAATGAAAACTATCTAAAATCACTAAAATACTAAGGGCAACAAAACCACTGTCGACCATGGTTCATTTAAACTCGGTGCCAAAGATGTACCAGAAGAAGCAAAAAGGAATGCGTTTTACGGAACTTCGTATTCGAAAATTCGTTGAAAAATGAGACTTAACGCATAAGAATAGTTAAGAGAGAGAAGAATCTTGGGAATAATATAAAACTCGAAATTGACAAATCAATTCATTAAAACTTTTTACTATATTGAATACTTATAAAAACTTGCCTTTCTCGTCAAGTTACAAGTTTTGAAAAGATTTTGGACTTCGGGGTAGTATCAAAACATAGAATTAGTGAACTAATGTGTGTATTATATAAAAGAAAATTTGCAGAATACACAAAAAGGCCCAAGGGGCTGTTTATAAATGACACACAATCAAAATATTAATAAAATCATCAGTGATTCAGTTGATATACTATTCCAAGTTTATAGGAATGCTCACAGTTGTTTTTCGGTTGCACGGTTTGTGGCGTTACATAAGAGTAAGGGGGTTTCCTAAAAGTGACTATGTATGAAAAGGGGGATAGGGGGGTACAACACTCATCTGGTTCTAAGCTAGTTCTCAGGCGCCGACATCTGGTTCTATGCAGGTTCTCATGCACTGATAAGAGTTCAACATGTACCTCAGAGTCTTTAAATTTAGATTTTCTTGAATTTCCGACGCTTCAATAAAACAAGGGTTCGAGCGTGCGTTTCTTCGCTTCCATAACTCCCTCATTTGTGGCGCCTTGCTAGGGTCTTACATTGGCAGCGCGAGGTCATTTAGCTTCATTTGGAATAGACCTTGGAGCACATATTTCCCCCATAGCAGAAAGCTATCTACGCCACTGACAGATGCAGTTTGTCTACGCTTTATGTTTATTTCACTTGATCTTTCAACTAGGAAGATATATAGATATATATAATAAGCGCACAAGCCATACAATTTACAATTTGTTGTTATTGCAGTTAGTTCTGCTGTTAGCTTGTGTCCAAGACATTTATTGCCAACATAAACATTGCCTATAAGATCATATTTCATAAAGGCAACGCCAGCTACAAAAACTAAAACAACAGCAACAATGCCAAGCTGTATATAAGATGATGGTCGTTTTGGCTGAGTGGCTTTTTGGTATTAGAAGGTTTTATAGCGCCCAGACAGCAGCACAGACAGAAAGAGAGAGAGATAGATACGGAGACTGCAGACCTTAACTTGAGTCACATTGAAGATTAGGCTGGGACCGGAACCGCACTGCCTGACAGCTTGTTGTTGGATCTGGTTTTTTTTTTAAATTTATATTGTAGTTACTTTATATGAACTCAAGTTCATTTGTTATGTGCTTGACGAGTGTCGGTACCTACATATGAGTTTACAAATTGTACTTGAACCGCTGCACAGTGGATACAACTGACTTATTTTTCGTCGAAAATCATAATATAAATATTTTCAAAATTTAAAATGCGTATAACAGAGAAGTGCTTAAGCTTCTGCGATACACTGCGATAAATATGCTGTGAAGAGAGGGAGCTTCAAAAAACGGTAGTTAAGTTCGATATTACATACACCAAAAGTCTTATTCTTTCACCTATAAAAATTGCTTATTGCTTAATAAATCGTTAAGATTTTGAAAATCGGTTGGCAAGATGATTGCAGTCTATTTTGACCTAAGTGTACACATGCTCGCCAGATAGACAAACTTTCGACAAGGACGATTTGTTGAAAAATAAGCACAATTTAGAACATGGAATTTTTCCATGACATGCAAGGATAAGACATTTTCTGTATCTAATATCGAACTTTACTATCGTTTTTTGAAGCTTCTTCTCTTCACAGTATAGTTATCGCAGTGTATCGCAGAAGCTTAAGAAATTCCTCTCAAAAGTTATGATTTTCGCCGAAAAAGATGTCAGTTGGATCCACTGTGCGTTGTTGATTTTGTACGTAAATTATATTTATAAACATTAAATCATTAATAAAATATTTAGCTTTTGATAAATTATACAAAATGCTTACGAGCATGGAGCATCTTTAGTACGTATGTAGCTATGTGTATTTAACCATTTGGTTACTTGTGAATTGTAGCTGTCATTCGCATACACCTGTTATTTATTAAATAAATTGTATATGCGATAAAACCTGTTTCACCTTTCACATCGTTTATTTCCATTATTTTTCAAATTAATTCTTTTTTTTTTTTGTTCAAAAGTCGTTAGCGGCAAATTTCGCGCCTTTGTTAGTAGAACAACTGGGCAATATTTTTACAAAAAAAAAATTTGGTTTGCTTCTTCTGCTTTTCAGTGTTCAGTGTAATTTCCGAGCAGCAATTTATTAGATATGCATCTGCTGCTCCATTGTATTATTAAAATTAAAACTTGAATAAATATGTGTTAAGCACTTGGTCTAAATTTGAAGGAAATAGTTAACTATTGCTATTCGATATATATTGTATAAATATTGGTTTAAGGTCGAGTTTTTTAATTGTGGCAGCAAAACACGCGCCAAAGCCAGCTGATTAATTGTTTGCGGCAGTTGTTGTTGCTGCTCTGCTGTCGTTTACGCAATTTGATGCGCGATTATGGCAATTTACACGAAACGCTTACAAATGGGCTCCATGTGGTATGCATGTTTAATCATATGGCAGCTGTGGCATTGAAATACTTTTGGCAGTTTAATCGAAATCGATTGCAAACTTAAGGCTGACTTGGCTTCAAATCGAATGACTTAGGCAACAAACTTTGACTGCAGATTGCAAACGAAAGACTTAGGACACGAACTTGCTGGCAATACTTTTTGCAACTCTACATAATAATTCCGTAAAACAAAAGTTTGCTCATTCATTGTAGGTAGAAAATTAGGTTACTCATTGAATTTGGTAATTCTTGGCAATTCCTCCAGTCATTCAGTAAACAATAGAAAATTAATAATGGCTCACACGATTTATAATAATGAATGCTATAAAGAGAGTTGAAAACACTAACTATGTATACAATTCCAACAAAAATTATGACAAATTTGTGTAAAGTGGTTTTAAATAACGGAAACGGCATGGGGGAAGTAAAAATTTCGAGATTTAATCAAACAACAGGTCAACTCAACATAATTTTGATTTATGTAAAGGGAATCCCTTAAGATATATGTGCATTCCAAACTCTTAGTGTTTAAGCGAAAGGAGTTTTATATATTTAGTCAAGCGATTTAACATCCAGAGCTTCCACTGGCTCGGTCATGTTGTGAGTATAAACGCAGAAGCTGCGGTGAGAAAGGTCTCACGTGTCTCCGTTGGAAGGATAAGGCAGAGAGCGCACCAGCCACTTTTGTCATCACGAAGTGGAAAAGGCAAAACAGGAGCGCCTGGAGGAGTGTCCTTTATCGGACCGTAACCAGGCAACGGTGAATCTCTTCTTGAATGTAAGGTAAACCAATCAGAAACAGACGTCTTTAACCTTTCAATCTTTTTAGCGTAGATGGCGTATTGTGGCTTTCGCCCATATTTTAAGATTGGATGCAAGGGATCTTAATAGTCTTTTGGTGGTATATATTGTACATTCCGACAACCTTTTTATGTATTCTAGACGAACTTTTCTATATGTTATTTAAATAAGAATTAAATATCATGTGTACAGGATTTAAAGATAGCGTTTATCGCCCTGGAATCTTTGATTTGAATGCGAAGGTCAGGCGGGAAACAAAAGAACGGATGTAAAATCTTAAATCAGATCTGAGTCACACTACAGATTTTCGTTGATAAATATATGATATATCACTTTAAACTTTAGAACTGACATGAGATTTAATATTCAATGTAAGAGCTTTCCTCCCTGTGCCTCGCTACAAAATCTAGTATATCTCTGATATATTCCATGATTTGAAAGGGGCATCCTAATTATAAAGAACAGCATCAAAATGACCAAAATCCTTTTAAAGGCTTACTTATGTAAGCCGCAACAAAGTTAACGCTTGTTTCGAAGATTCCTTTATTGATTCGACTGTATTGAATGATATTTGTGACACGTCGAGGTGCTTATTGGCTAAAATTGGGATGCAATTCTGTTGAATTGTTTTTTGTATTTTGGATTATACTAGATAGATTCAATTTCGTTGTATTTTGGCTCACGGCGTTGAATCCTGAGCATTACAGGGTTAAGCCAAGAATAAGTTTTAATCTGTTTTTGTTTTAGAAGATATACTTTTAAAAATGGTAAACACTAAAACAATTGCGTTGTTGAAGACTTACTATGGATACAAAATGACATCTTGAACAAGTTTAGCTGGAAAGCATCTAAACGACCAACTTGATGTTCCATCTAATTTAAATTAAATTAGAGGATAAAGATGAAAAAGTGGCAATATAAAGCTACTTTGGAAGGTACCAGCGAGACGACTGGCATAGTTTTTCAGAGATTTTCTCATACAAAGACTACTACGGAGAAGAGCCTCTAAGTCCTCAACGCTCTTGTCAAAATATTGAAACAGAGTGGTTTTCAAGTGAAACCAATTCTATTCGCATATTAAACCGTCGAATAAGGACGAAAGGCGATCATTAGTAATAGGAAATAACACAGACAATGCAATGTACATATAATAGATATGATACACGTTTGTAGAGTGCCCTATAGGATGGGTTGGACCCCACAAAATGTTTTTAAAAAGCCGCCCCTATTGGGAAGCTTATGTCGAAAATAACTCAAGACAAACAAAAAACACTTTTTTGGTTCATTCTAAAAACCACCAAAATGAGGGGCGGTTTTCCGAAGTGACCTCTTATACGGAAACTGGGAAATCGAATTGGGAAACAGCCAAGAATTTGATTAATCAAAAGTATTGAGCTAATGCACAATTGAGTAAGCCAAGTCTGAACTTATTAAAATAGGATTCCAGAAGCTTAATTCCAAGGCAGTAATCCCAGCTTTCGAGTAAAACGATCTGGTAGCTACATTTTAGGACGGAAGCTAATGATCGGAAGACTGTTATGAATCAATTCGAGAACTTACTATATTTTTGGAAACATGAACAAATATTTCTATCCAAGTTCACATTCACAATATTCGGATTGAAAGAAAGAGCGTTTAAGTATTGAAGCGGCAATACAGGATGTTATAAATTATAAATTAATAATTTAATTTACTTTAATTTAATACTAAAAACAAAATAAATACGAAATAAATGACAAATCGAATGTTTTTAAAATGCTTTCAATTTGGCAATGCAGCTCAATGACCGTAAACAGTTTTAATTGACAGAAATATTGGATAGCACCTTGCACCGGTAAACAGTAAACAAGTGCTTAAATCATATGCCAAATAAATGCTTTTATAAAATGGATTTTATTAAACTTTATATTGCTTTCAATCTGCAAGTAATATCCTACAAAAACAACTTAACAAAGCGCTTTTGTAGAGTCAAGATGCGCATCAAGGTTTTGAATCTTGAGAGAACAGCTATAGATACAGCTAGAGCTCCAGCTACGACTACGGTTACTGAAGTATGTGTGTGCGTATTTCTAACCAGTTTATTTCTAATTTTGTTTATTCCAAGTGGCCCCCGCGCCCCATTAGATACGGGTGAAGCGACTGGTTTCGCTGGCGAGCGTATTCTCACTTTTAAGAGCTTCTGCCCCGACTGCTGCCTACAGAAGTAGTATGTATACATATTATTGGTTTGACTTTTGTTGTTGTTGTTTATTTTAAGAAATTATAGTACATAAGCGCATTGGAATTTTTACGAAATTATTTACGGTTTTAGAGCCATAAGTTACTGCTATTCATATGTATATTATGCGCATTTAAATAGACATCAATTTAGTGTTAAAAGTTGTTCTTAAGAATGTTTGAGGTTCTATGCTGCTCTTTCCATGCTCTTTGGAGCATACAGCTATATATATGTGTGTGTGAATCTACTTGTGTGGGTTGGCTTGCATAAATGTTAGATGCCATCCGGTTTTGTTTTGTAAATCGGTTTTTGCAGCTGCCAAAGCCAACTATGGCCAATGCTGTTGAGCTGCATTCCAGGCATGACTAACAAACATTAGCTGGCCCCAAGAGTTATTACCCTCAAGGTCATTTCTGTTGGCAGCAGCAGCAGCGCAAGTGTTTCCATTTGGAATGACTTGCCGTTTGAGTTATTTTGGCTTTTTTATTTGGTCATTTTTTGCCACTTTACGACGCTTCTATTGAGAAACATTTTATTGAATTTCGAAGATTTCAATACCGGTCATATCAATCAAACACAACAAACCTTTACGAATTGTGCGTCGTTTTGGCTGGCAGATAGACGTTGGTCATGTAAGCAATATAAATTTTAAACTTTTTAACCCATTCTATGTCGCTGTTCTTAAATTTACCATTTGCACTTGAATTTCATTCTATGATGAAGTATATGTAAATTTATGCAATATTAAGCTGCATTATATGGGCTTGCGGAATATAAGTACGCCAATTATACACCATACCCTACTGCTCAAGATGGTAAGTGAAAAAAATCAAAGAGCTTAACGAAAAAAGTCAAAAACCTACTTTGGATATTGTTGTTTAAGGGCAGTGTAGTTCAGGGGCACTTGGAAAGGTGGGAAAAGATTTGGCAGTTCTCTTTGGCAAAGAATTCCCAGAACATAGCTAACTAAGGCGGACCTCTCGTGTCATGAGAGCTACCACTCTGTGGAGTCAGCAGTTGGGGCTCTTGTATCTAGTACTGGGTTGGAGGTCAGTATCGAGAATGTTGAGTTTGGCTCACAACGGAAGCGGTAGAGGAGCCGCGTGTGCAATAGCTCACCAGGGAAATCGTAGTGGATGGGACGTAGTATAGGTGTAGTGAAGCGTCCAATCTCTGTGCGGTTGGGGTAAGATTCCTGGGCTTAGCTCAGTCGTGTAAAAAGGAAGTAGTGTTTCAGAATGGAGAGACCGATACCCACTGTTTGGAGGTTCGTCTAGTGAGTGTCGCTAAGTTTCAGCACTTAGATCAAACTGGTGCAAATAATTGCTTTACTTTTGCGGTTATCCTTGTCCCTGCCCCAGGTACTATTTGAGGAGAAATATGTAGATCTGTCCGGTATTTTGAGACTTATGCAAACTGTCTGTTCCAGTAGTCGAAGAACGACGATTCGCTTTAAGTTTATTACCCTTTCATTATATTATATGGTCCCAACGCTAAACAAATTTGCAGCTTAAGCCAGATTTTGCAGATATACTGTAACTTTTGAGAATGGATTCGAAAATTTTTGAATTCCGGCATAAAATGGGTTAAGAACTATTTCTAGAAACCATTAAATTCATGTTTGTCAGTTAGACCAAGGTAACTGTCTAAAAAGCTTTCAAAGTTTGTAGTTGATTATAAGCCTAACCAAATTAAGCGGCTTTCCTAAAACCGCTTTTTTGATAGGAAATCGCAAAATGCTAAAAGCCATAAACGGTATGTGACTGAGTGCCGAAAGCAACTACGAATTAATTTGACATTAAAAACAAGCGATTAGACAAACATCTTGCTAGGTGAAACAACAGATCAACTAGTAAACAAACTAGCATTCATTTGTTTAATTTTAATGAATTGAGTGTGTATATTCAAATTGTTTGATAAAGAGTGAGTTTTTTTTTCTTTAAGCGGCAGGTTTAGGGTTTGTTATGTAAAGTGAGTCAGTTGTACAGACAAGAGACAATTCCTACATTTAGGCAAGTCCGAATTTCGCTTGTGATTAATGACTTACAAGCGCATACAAAAGAATTTAGCCTTTTAGCCATTCTTTTCTTTTTGCTTCCTTTCTTTTCTGTGAAGCCCCACTTATCTTTTGTGCTCTTTTGTTGCGGTTTATACTTTATACACTTTGCAAAGTTTTGTTCCCTTTTATTTTAGAAATGATGTCATCGCCTACAGCATCCAAAGAGCCCACATAGATGCTCATTTGCCATAACCAATGAATCCGTCATGGCAGCCACCGATCAAAGAATCTAAGCAGCCGCTTAATCGCAAAAATCATACAATGTCTCGCCAAAAACACTTCATATCATGATTATCATTGCACAAACAGTTTGTAAGGCTGTATGCACGAGGGTTGTCTTTTAGAGTTCGGGAACGGGCAGATGAAATCTGGCATCTGCTGCGTGAAGGTCAATGTTTTTTAAACTAAAAATATTTCAAATGCTATGAGCTCTATTTGTTTTGTCTGACGCAACTTGAAAATTTTACTTCGACCGAAGAATTAATTTATTTTTTCTCGGCAAGTACATCAATGAACTTCATCAGGATCGAAAGCTACAGTAGCTTTCAAAATCCAATCTATAATAGTCGTTCAATGCACAATAAAAAAGAACATTTTTCAACGCCGTTTCTCAATTACCGAAACATAAAAGGCAACCCTCGTTTATATGTGGATATCTTATAAGAATTTCAAAATAAACGATCGTTTGCATTACAAATTCAACAGGCATACGCAATGAACATTTTGAAACTCGTGAGACATGCATTCTTTTGATTTCTGTACTCCTGCCTGCCAACCGACTGACAGACAGGCATTCCGCTCCTTTAATGCTTACCTTTGAAGTAAAACAGCAACTAAAAGTCTGCAAACTGCGCGATGTAGGCGGTGATAAGTTACGAAAAAAGTATCCAACAACTACGCCAAAAACGCAAGCACAATGTTCCAAAAGGTAGTCAGCGGAGAGTCTGACGGCGACGGCACTTCGAAGACGACTCGAATCGCACAAAAAAGCTAATCAAAAGTTACAACACGCACGCGTTTTACGATCAGCGCGGGGTGGGGAATCATGCACAGAGCGTGCGCTTGCGCTTTTATTGGTGCGAGGGCAGTTCAGAGCGGAGCGGTGCACACGATCAAAGTCAAAACAATGCAGTCGCGCGGCTCTTTAAACGGCTCGCGGCACACACACACACGCACAAACACTCACCAACACAGTGACACAAAATGCATGCACACACTGTATAATGTGTTAATCAATAACGTTCAATTGAAAGTACATTTTTGTGTTATATTTGTAAAGAATATCTTAAAATTTGATTTATTGCAACGGCACAATAAGTTTTCGCTACGAAGCTACAAGCCAAGCTTCGTTCAGCGCTCGCAATTTTAGTTCCAAGCTATAAGCGCGCGACACGTTCACAACAAGCGTTTAAATTTGAATGAACAACAAATTCAGAGCGCTGTTTTTTGATCGTGCTGAAACAGTGTGTACACGCTATTGGTAGGTAATATTAAGGCAGTATCGATGTGTGGCGCAAGTAGAAAGCAATTCGATGTGCTGTTATCGATAACACGACAGCTGTGTGAGGCAGGCTTCCAACAATACGACACATGTTGGCAGCACTAAACGCAGATATATTAAAAATATTTTTTTATTAAACCAAACAGTCCGAATTAATGCCAATGAAGTTATTTGCTGTTTCTGTGTAATTTCTTTGTCCTTGCTTTGAAATTTACATCATATATGTTGGTGTTTAGGCCCTAGCTGCAGCTGCGTTTATTGCGAAGTAAATCAAGAGCAAGTAACAAATGGTGGGCAAGCGGCAGATGAGGCGATTAGTAAAAAAAGAACAGGACAAAATCATACAACAACTTAAGGAAATGGAAACAAAAGTGCTCGCCAAATTTAAGACGTCTAATATGAATGCAGACGTAAATGAACACGAGGAACTTTATAGTATCATAAAAGTTGAAGAAAATCCTTGTGATGATGACACCAGTAACACAGATATGGAGTTTTTAACCACAGGCTCACCTGATACAAACAACAGAGACGCCTTCGGGATCGTAAATACGGGTGAGTACCTTGGAGCTCTAAGGGTTGAGAATTGTCTGGGCAAAGACTATGGTGTTTCTATTGTCTTTGGTCTGGACCATTGAATTCTGTACATCGAAAGGAGCCATTACGATTCTGGGCAATCTATAATAAGATTTCGGAGTATCTAAAGCATCTAAATCTATTGGAATTTAATTTTCTATTTTAGCACAATTAATAAAAACAAAAAAATGTAATTTATTTTTAGAAATGGAAAAAGTAAACGAATTGAAAAGAAAACCAGCCAAAGGTGACAACCTGAGTAAGTACTTAATTTACTTTAATTTTTCATAATTATCTAACTATGCTCCCATTACAGGCATAGAAAACAAACGCATCAGAACAGAATGTGGCTGTGAATGTGAAGGTCGCATTGCCAACCTGGAGGGTACCATTGTCAAACTTGAGGGTAAGTTGGATTTATGATATTAAGATACAACTGTGCTATAGTCGTAAGGGTTTTAGACAGTGGAATAGGCTTTACATTTTATACCCTAGTAGAATCATTTTGATATGACATTTCTAACGCGTATAAGAATCGTTGTAGATATGCTTAACTTTAACAAAAAGAGTCGGCATCGACATCCAAATCGATTTAGACATGTGTGATTGTTGATATTTAAAGTTAATGTTAATAACTTTGGGAACAGCAAAGCCAAAAAATAATTTTACCCGAAAATTTGCTTTTGTAGCCATTACGAAGAATCTTTTTCCTTTTGGCACAATAGTCGTTAGTGCTACGCATGGTTCAACTTAATGGTGATCGCTGTTTATGCTGGCAGTTTAAGGTTATACCCAGAAGTAAAGAAACTAAAGAGCAGACGCTTTCCCGTGCCGCAACTTTTTGCTCTCACTGTGCGTCACAAGATCAACGCGCCATATATGAACAGAACATGGAAAATGTGCGAGTACACAATGCAAAGTGCACCAAAAAATTTGATCTTGTGACATCAAAAATATGAAAACCATAACATTCACTTAAATAGTTTCATGTTGACAGCTGTTAAGTCTGCACGGTAGATTAATTTCGTGATCTTGTGAAAACTACGTCGTCCGATTGAGGCATTATAATGTAATCCGTTTTAGGATTTCACACGTATTTCTTGCTTATCTTATTTTCAAAAAAAAAGCGAGGCCATATGAAGAGTTATCTCTTTTTGCAACAATTGTGCCGCTTTTCATGCATTGCAATGCAAAGTGTGTATTTGATTTTGTTATTAATGCTTTTTGCGGCTCCCGCGGTATTTCCAACTTGTAGGTAAGCTTGAGTTCTGCCATGCAACGCTGCTCAACATATGGATAGCCAACAATCGAAAAGGTTCCGGTATTGCAAGTTGGATTTTCGAACAACTGAGTGAATATAAATTAAGCGAAGAAAAAAAGAGTGAAATAAACACAAAAATAAGAAGCTTTGACATATATATCAAAAAGAACCTTAAAAAATGCCAGCGACATATGCCATCATTTAAGAGAAAACATTCAAAGTGGCTAGACTTAAGCATGACAATTATTTTGGACAGTCCAGAAGAGGCGGACAGCTGTAAAGAAATGGGTTGTCCAAAGGTAACACACAATGCAGCAGAACCATCAAAACCCATACCCCTGTTGCCTAGTGAAGCATTACAATTTATGCTTGAAAATTCGTTGAGCAAAAAGCAGTATAATGCAATGCGGAATCTAAACAAAAAGCAAAATTGTGACATATATCCCAGTTACGAAAGAATTCAGGAAGCTAAAATGCAATTGAGGCCCAAAGGAGTAACTGCTAGTGACATATATGATCAAGTCCATGACTTTACAGAAAATACTGGTTCATGGATGCCAGATAATAGCTTCTTGTGGCAACAAACTGAATAAGCATGATAGGAATCACACGCTGGATGTTTTTCACAGATCGATTGACTGCTCAGATTCACCTCTTTCGAGTATCTCAATTAAAAAAAAGGTCAGCTAAAAAAAAAAAAATGTTACCCAAAGATGTTATTTAGGTTATAGGAATACCTTATATTGCAACTTATATATCAATAATGATTTTCGAAATACAAATAGCAATTCCGATTCTGATTCCGAAGTTCATATTCATTTATTTTAGAGGAAGATAATTTTTTGTTAAAAACTATTTCTAATGTTAACTTATATTTTATTGCGTTCGTTTGAGAAATCTTAAGATTGAAACCAAAATGTGTTTCTACCACACTTATTTTATGTACAATTATCTTTTATTTCAATTGTAAACAGATATTATGGTAGTATCTCTTTATTATAAAAATAAGATATTTTTGTTCTACGTAACTCATTTATTTTGCCGCTCTATTAACCTCCTCGATTCGCATACTTGGTACCTAGCCGCTGTGTTCGTAAGGTAAAAACAGGGTATGATGCGACGAGGAGATTTGTGGGAAACGATCTGCCCCGCTGCACGCTTTTTGTGACAGTTGTGCTACAGTCCGGTTTGTTGTGTGAAGGCGCCTCCTCCAAACGAGGGACACAACGAAAATAAGTGTGAAACAGTTATTTAGTTACAAAAACCAAATACATCGGTGGTGTGTGTGAAAACTTGTTTTTTTTAAATAAAAGGTAAGTAAATTTAGTTCTCTCTCTCGTTAGTTTGCGAAAAATTATAAAGTGATAGGTTGGTAGAGGAATGGGCTGAAGATGCAATGTGTGAAAGTAGTAAGGAAAATTACATAGTTTTTTATCAAGTACAAAAAGAAGTTACAGAAAATGAGGAAGAAAGTGTAGTTTTTAGTTTTGCTTTTAGCCAAAAACCAAAAAGTACACTTTCTTATTCATCGTTCAACTCTTTCTTGTCTGATATTTTGATATTATGGACTTGAATTTTTAAATAAAATAATTCGTTTAAAAGTTAGAGCTATAGTTTTTGAAACTCTTACAAGAGCATTGGTTAGCGGAAACCTTTGCCATAAATCTCGGGAACGGGAAGAAGACTATGATCTATCTCGGGAGGCACAAGGGTGGAACGGAACTTGCAGGGGGCAGAGCCCCCTTAGTATTAGACCAATTTTAGTTACGAGTATTTGAAAGTCTGGATTTAGCAAATAATAATGCTTAGCGTGGAGAAAATTGGATATGTTTAGTCGTAGGACTTTTGACTTTTAACCGAGTAAATTTATTTTTTTTTAAAATTTTAAATTGCAATTAGCAGAGAATTCTATAAGCTTCTGCGATACACTGTGATAAGTATTCTGTTAATAGAGGGAGCTTCAAAAAACGGTAGTAAAGTTCGATATTATATACTGTAAATGTCTTATCCTCACATGTTCTAAATTGTGCTTATTTTTTAATAAATCGATTTCGTCGAAAGTTTGTCTATCTGGTGGATGTGTGTACGCTAGGATCAAAATAGACTAAACATCTTGCCAACAGATTTTCAAAACTTTAATGATTTATCGAGCAATAAGCACATTGTGTAGATGAGAGGATAAGACTTTTGAAGTATATAAAGTTATGATTTTTGCCGAAAAAGAAGTCATTTGGATGCACTGTGCGGCTTTAAGGGCATCTATGAAAGATGATTTGAATATAAAAATATAAACTATAAACCCAGCCTACATAATCTAAACAAACAATTATTTATAGATACAATTCGAAGAATTTTGGAAACATCAAAACAGACAGATGTGCGTGAAACACTACCATGCTATATCACTGCTACGGAATGCATTTCCCCAATTCAGTCTCCTAGCTCAACGCTTACAAACACAGATACGCCTTCGTTAAAACGAAATAGAAGTCTGCAAGTTCATCTAACGAAAGAGGTTCGCACGGACAAGATAATGCACATGCCGTATTTTGTTCCAGCAAAAAGCAATGGGCGCTGTAAAATGCCTGGATGCACCAAAAAACATTTATTACATATTTGTAAAAAATGCAATTTATATCTGTGTGTAAACAATTGTTTTGCACAATATCACTTAAATAACGAGTAAAATACACATTCATTAAATGAAACCTTATTGAATAATGCTTTTACTTTGGATACTTGTTAGACATATGCGAGAATTAATGATGCTATACACAGCGTAGCGTTGCCTTTTATAAGGGACATCGCCTGATGAAATGAGTTATGTAAAATCTGATTGCATATTTAAATTCAGGGTGTTAAATTTAGACTATGTGTCAAGTCTCTTTCATTTGGGAATTAACAACTAATTTTTCTGAGTGAAAGGGTTAATTACAGAGTAAGCCACATTTCCCTGGACTTCATGCATCTAGTAGAATTACAAGTTATGCGCAAGTTTTAAGTTTTAATATAATCCCAGTTAAAGCTAGCAAGTTCACGCATGTCGATAGGCTTCTTTGAAAGACTAAAATAACACAATTCGCATACTAAAAAAAAAAATTCGATAAGCGACGTCTAAATAATGTTAAAAAAATTATTTATAGATACAATTCGAAGAATCTCGGAGAGACCAAACCAAATTCAGCGCATTCCGCTCAATGGTAAATACTCAAACATAAAAACAGGAATCTTGCATTGATGTGTTCTTATATTTCAGTGCATTCCAATAATAATGAAAGACCCGATAATAAGGATTTAGTCAAGTTGATATCCGAAAAATTCAATGATATGAATAGTAAGTATGTACATACATATAACTATCGAAACTCATTTGTGAGATAGCACAATTCTAAAAAAACTTTTCTAACAAAACTTTCTCTCCTTCAGGCTCTATGCAAAGTGAAATGGATTCATTGCGGGGTGAGTTCCAGCTAACTTAACTTATGCGTCACATTATAAAGCCTTTTCTTTTTAGCGACAATGCTGCAAGAGAATGGTTTATTGAAAGGTGAGTTTTTTTGCTTCCAGCTAACATAAATTATGAGTTATAAAAAACTGTCTATATTTTTTTTTAAGCCCATCTAAAAGTAGCCCTTGATGTGCTAGCAAAACAGAAGGTGTCGATAACCCAACTTTTGGCAGAACAAGAAAGTGAAGTGAAATTAACTTTCCCAATAGAAACAGAGGAGCAGCTGGAAATAATTAATGAGGAAATAACACCTCTAAATAAAGACATTTATGTAAGTTGTGTGCGTTTATATTTATTTCCGATTTTCATAATCTCTCCACCAAAAGATCAAAACTATGAAACCTATTCTGAAGAGAGGTGGCCTAAATAAGAATTTAAGATTAATACTGACAGACGAAGTGATTCTCGAATACAACGTAGATGGCTCCCACGGCAAAAAAACACTGAAAAACTTGAAAAATTTTTATGGTGCACTTCTTGGTATTATATGTGAATTAAAGTCTGATTAGCAACATTAACTAATATTTTATGTTATTGCAGATTCAATTCCAGTAAGCGATTGTGAAGATACTCCCGAAAGACAGCTGCGCATGGCCATTGCGCTCCAAAAGAAACGAGCCTTAAAAAAGAGATGTGTTGACGCAAAAAAATACAGAATTAAATCATTAGAAGAACAACCCTGTAGCTTTAATTTAAACGAATAAGTGTATAAAAATCAAAACAAATAAATAAAATGTAAAAGGCAATCTCCATTTGTTTAGTTAACCGGTGCAAAAAGAGTGCAATGAAGGCATTCCATTTGCGTTATTTTAGGCCCCGAGCACATAGAGTGCGGAACTCAACCGAACGTTAGATCAAGAGCGCAGCGGGAATTGGATATCTCAGTGTAAACATTGCCGTGACGTAGAAGTTCGTAACGATTCAGCTCAGTCCCGGCCTCTATGTACGCGGGGCCTTAGAGTTCAAGCGGAACTGGCCATTTCACATCTCTCCATTTTGCATCAATCAAACGAGGCACGAAAACAGACTATATCCTAACCATGGAATAATAATAGTACTCTTATTATTTTACTTTATAATAGTACTATCCCAAATAACACAAAAAAAGTGCAATCGTGGCCATTAACCATTATCGGTGGTACAAAGTGTTGCGAGAGTTGTACCGCAATAGCGACTGCCGCAACGTTAGTCCCGGACTAGTTCATGGCGCTTCGACATATTTCATATGCATACGGGAAGTGCGCATCTTTTCATAAAATTTGTGTATCTCTAATCTTTATGGTCACCCAGAACGTACATACGGGCTGATGTACATGGCTATATCGATTCGACTGTTGATACTCATCATTTTTCTGTCTGGAACTTAAGGGCTGCAGGCCTCCAACTCTAATACTACTATAATAACCTTTTTGTTCCAGAAATGATGAAACGCCAGTATCAGGTGCTTGGGCAGGCGCTTGGGGAGCAAAAGGCGATGATTGGTCAGCTTTTGAAAGACCGTGCAGTATGTCGCCAGCGTGCCGAATCTGAATTCCCGATTGAAAGCGACGAGCAGCTAGCCAAGATCAATTGGGAAATTGAACACGGCGATCGCGAGGGCTATGTAAGGCTAAAGAACTAAACTGCTTTGAATAATACACTAATTTTTGATCGCTCTTCGTTTTCAGATACAAACAATGCAATATCTGATGCGTTCCCATGGTGTCATCAAAAATTTAAAATACATTTTAACGGACGAAATGGCCGATCAATACAATGCTGACGGAATCTTGGGCAAAAAAAGGCTCAAAAATTATGAATTTTTCTTCAATGCG
This sequence comes from Chymomyza caudatula, assembly GCA_035041775.1. Lineage (NCBI taxonomy): Eukaryota > Metazoa > Arthropoda > Insecta > Diptera > Drosophilidae > Chymomyza > Chymomyza caudatula. Next base: position 934,492 of record JAWNKW010000040.1, on the reverse strand, counting down.
CTTATTAGTAAGATTTAAAATTCACCTATTAAAAGAAACATTGATATGTCATGTATTCCATTTCAGAAGCGATTTCGTTTGGAGCGAATGGGAGCACTCCAGAGGAGCAGTTGCGCAAAGCAATGCAACTGCAAAAGAAACGTGCTGGTAAAAAACAAAAAAAAAAAGAAGAATACTTGAATGTTTGTAAAATTGAGCCCGGACATTACAAACCTACTCAATTAAGAGATTTAGAGAATACTTAAATATCAGCACGCAAAGCTCCATTAAGTATCCACAAACTGCTGAAAGCATAATATCCGTCAGGGATGCGTAAATCTATCATTAAGATAACTTGTAGGCAGTTTGTCTATAATAATTAAATGATTGTTAAAGTGCAAAATCGAAATTATCGCTAATAGCTGCTTACATGATAAAGACACGTATGATTCAAATAAGAGTATTTTTAAAATAAGTCCAGAAAGTACTTGACCAAGGTAGTTGGTTATTTTTCTTAAATAACCGCAACCATCGAAAGTTGTATTGTAAATAAAGGGTTTATTTATGTTCACGCTTTTAAGAAGAGCAATACTTAACGTTAAACCCAACAAAAAAAATGTATATACGGACTGTAAAAATAGAAAACTTTCTTACCGTACCTTTTCTTATGAATGGTTTGATGGATATGTATTTATAGCTGCGATTGACGGTATTTATCAAGCAACTTTCAAACTTTCAAAAGTATTTAGATACAAAAAATGAGTTTGAATCAGTATGAAAAACAGCTAAGAAAGTTTACCATTGACAACACCCATAGAAATATGTAGACCAAAAAAAACTTAAATCCTTTGAAACGTGTGGTCATTGTGTTCGCTAAAACAATAACTAATGTTAAAGCTTGTTCAGTAAAATAATTGCTATACTTTGTCTATGCATATTTAAAGTATGTATTCAACTATGAAGGGGTTTAATTCCAGAATCAGTAACAAATATCAATTCATTAATGCATTAATGAGCCACACACTTATTGAATGATTAGCAAATAAAGTAATTATTTTCAATTTGATGTACAATTTTCCTTTGATAATAAAAGATCTCAAAATCACAAACATATGGCTTAAACTTATTTTTTTAGCCAAATACCAAATTTTTGTTATTTTTCTAATCAATAAGCTCAACTAATCACTTTATTAAGCTATTTATTTAAAAAGCACATTCCTTTTCATTATTAGAAATCGGACAAAATGATATAAAATTGTTTTAAAATATGTTTGTTTTTTACTTACACTTACTTTCCCATTTTACGATATCTTCTTTTTCATCTTAACTGGCCATAATAACTCGTTACCGGGCAAGACCTGTTGTGGAGCATTCCTCCAACACACTTTTCGTGACAAAGTCAAAGAGGTCCCTACCGACTGATTGCCGACAGTCTTAAGCAACTCTGCAGGCAAACCGTGTGAGCCAGCAACCTATTTGTACTTGAGCCGCTTGATCCTAACGTCATTCATGCTCCTGCACATCTCGATCTCTCGCTCGAGCGTTTCCTGCTCACAATGGGCTTTCAGTGGAACAATTTATGAAAATCGTTGGATGCTATAAACAATTAATTCTATTAAAGTCTGTGCCGGGCGTCCGCGAATGCTTCCGTTTCGGCAGAAAAACCACCATATAGAGGGCATACTGTTGTTCTCCATTGCAATTGCTTGCGTTCATTTACTATTTTTAAATCAGAGCGCCAAGCAACTGATTGTCTTTATATCTGAGTTATCGATAGCTGCATTCTGTATAAAATAAGTGGCAACCTTGCACAAAACAGCTGATCGGCGTGCAGCGCATTCGGTAATAGCACAAAATATCGCAAAACAAGAAAGATAACAAAAATAAAGCAATGCACAGAACTTTTACAAAATCCACTTTAAAAAAATAATAAAAAAAAACGACATTGTTCTGCTTTCACTTTGCCAAATCGTTACATTAATTCGCAGTAAAAATCAAACTGTGAAAGCAATTAATAAAAACCAAACGCTTTCGGTAAAATAAAATGAAAAAGGTGTTGGTAACAGGTGGAACCGGCCTAGTGGGCAAAGCTTTAGAAGCTGTTATCAAGGAACAACAGCCGGACGATGAGCAATGGTACTTTGCCGGCTCCAAGGATGCGGACTTAATGTAGGTATGCCGGCGCTCGGTGTTACCTTTATAAACCTATATTACTTTATAGCAATTTGGCTGCCACGCAAGCACTGTTCCAGAAAGTCCAGCCGTCTCATGTTATACACCTGGCGGCCATGGTGGGTGGTCTATTTCACAATATGAACAACAACTTGGATTTCTTGGTGAGTAACGCGCTTGTTGTCAATAAGAAAGCTTTAAAATATGTACATACATACAAACGTTATCTACAGCGCAACAATTTGCTTATTAACGATCACGTGCTACAAACCGCACATGAACAAGGCTGCACAAAGGTGGTCTCCTGTCTATCTACATGTATATTCCCGGACAAGACCAGCTATCCCATTGACGAGACAATGGTGCACAATGGACCACCACATCCCTCTAACTATGGGTACTCGTACGCCAAGCGTTTAATTGACATACAAAACCATGCATATCACGATAAGTACGGGCATTTGTATACGTCTGTGATACCCTGCAACATATACGGACCACATGACAACTACAAGCCCGAAGTTAGTCATGTTATACCTGGCATGATAAATCGCATGCACAAACTACGCACAGAAAAGCCGGAAGTGGCAGAGAGTGAGAAGGTCTTTACGGTTTACGGCAGTGGCAAGCCACTGCGTCAGTTTATATACTCCTTGGACTTGGCCAAGTTGATGATTTGGGTGCTGCGCCACTATGACAGCGTAGAGCCTATAGTGCTGAGTGTGGATGAGGCACAAGAGGTGACAATCTATGAGGTGGCGCAGGCTATTGCCAAGGCTTTCGATTTCAAGGTGAGGCATAAAAAATTATAATGGCCAAAAAAACTCTTCTAAACCAAATTCAATCCCAAAGCAATGTTGGAATTTTCAAGAGAATTTATCGTCTAGAGATTTATGCCTGATAGGAAACGAGCTAACAATTTTTGTTTTTCAGGGCAAACTAGAGTGTGATACGAGCAAAGCTGATGGGCAGTACAAGAAGACTGCCTCAAATAACAAACTGCGGAGCTTATTGCCCGACTTTGCCTTTACCGACTTTGAGTCGGCTATAAAGACATCGGTGCAATGGTATGTGGATAACTATGAGCAGGCCAGAAAGTGAATTAGTAATTTAGTTTAAACTTGTAATTTTTATGTAATATTGTAATAGGAGGAGCGACGACTTCCAGTTTATAAAAGCCAAGAAATACGCGCATTTTTGATATGTAATTCTAAATAATTTCTCTTTATTTAAAAATTAAATTAGAAACTAAATTTAGACGCATATACAGTTTATACAACATGTTTAACATATTATTACATGTGTACGATTTACGATATAGGAAATATTTTAAATAACGGTAAATGTATGTGTAGATGTTGCAGCTGAGATGTGTGCGTGTGTATGTGCGCGTGTGTGAGTGTGCAGGTTTTGTGATAGTTTCCTTATAATTTTGCTCTTCTTTTTTTTTTTTGTCAGAGTATAAAACAAATTTTGCTGGTGCGCAATACGAAAAAAATAAAATATTTAAGACTTTAGTCAAAAACCTGATCAAGCTTAAACTAAAACACAAGAAATTACAAAAAAATAATCTCAATTTTCAAAATTATTGCTTTAGTTTGTGTTCAACCTATTTTGTGTCTGTGAGTGTGTATCTGTCTCTGTTCTATTAAGTATTGGCAATTCGAGCTCGTAAAAAGTACCTAAGCTTAAAATTAAATATTTTACAACTTGCTGTACTCATTTCTTTCTTTTTGTTTCATTTCTTGAAGTATTAATCAGTTAAGGAATTTCGCATATTTTCGATTTGTGGCAGTAATGAACGATGTAATTAACATATGTATTGTGATTCATTTTGCTGTTAAAATTTTGCAACTGGGCGTTAAATAAATAAAAAGTTAGACTGTCTTAGAGAAGTAATTGAAAAATAACAGCAGCTCAAAGTTGGCTAAATTAAAAATAGTTCAACTAATCAAAAACATTCGTAATGGTCGAGCCTGTGTGTGTTGTTTTGTGTGTTCTCGTGTGTGTGTGTGTGTGTGTGTGCCTATCTAATTTGTCGTAAGATTTTCTAAGCTAATGACATGCTTCGCTTCCACTACGTATGTGTGTTCTCCTGTATGCAACCCCGTCTGGCGGCAACGGCTCCAAACTTTTTCACTCTTATAGTTGGTAGCCTAGAAGCGCTTCAGCAGCAATGGTTTATTTCTGTCGGCAAATGCCGTATTGATCCATTTGACATCGGGCTTGGAGAAGCGCACAGACTGGCCTTCGCCGCAGTTGCTCTCGGCGGCATAGATACCCTTTAGGCGCACATTGGAACCGCTGCCGCAGGCTAGCGCGCTGCCAGCATCGAATTCACAGGCATCGTACTTGGTGGCACTGCAAACGCCAGTGCCATCGGCTCCACAATCGCCGCGTGCCAGTGTCGATGTGCTGGTCACATGCATGATGGCGCCTTCCTCGTGAACTGCAGTAAAATGAGTCATTTATAGGTATTCATATAGCCACATAACTACGATTTTACTTACTAGACAAAGCCTGCTTGCCCCAGCCAGTGGTAACACACTGTTCCGATGCACCAGGATCCTCATCACTTATGCATATGGGCTGTATATGCGTGGCGAACTCAAAACGTTTGTCCAGGCGTATGATGGCCATATCGTTGGTGCCAGTCGAGGGATTGAATTCGGGATGCATGTCAATGCTCTTGGCGCCAACCAACTGGAATGGCAAGGGTTCATTGGTGCTGCCCAGCTCCCATTCGCCGGCCTTGATGCGCACATCGTTGACGGGCACGCTAAAGCATGAAAACCGCATTAGTTTAAGTCTAGTTTATTATGTATAAAATCAACTCTTACCCCTGTACACAGCTGGCGGAGGTCAGCACGAATTCATCACCAATAATGGCACCGCCGCAAAGCAGTGACTTGCTAGATTCACGCAGCACCATTGCCTGCCATGGGATTTCGGCAAAGTTGGCATCAATATCCTTCACTCCAGTGGGCTTGGTGCTGCAATGTTTGTATATATTTAAGAGATTGTTCTTTTTCTTGTGCTCAAGACAGACTTACCGCTTGTTTCTCTGCGCGCATACGCCAGCCAAGTTTACGGGCCAGGGATCGACATAGTTGGGATCGCGACAGCACTTGCCTGGCGCACCGCTATCAGGCAGCAGACAATCGGTAAGTGGCACACGGAAGGCAGCCTCATTGGGTGACAAATTCACTGGACTTTCGCTCAGCACACCAATGGCATTGCAGTAGTTCTCGGCTGTGCAGACCAAAGCAGAGGCACACTTGGCATAGTGCTTGGGCGCTTCGTTGGCAAACTGTGGCGTCGGGAAAATTTGTGGCGATAGCAGATCCTCACCGCGAATGGGCTTCTCGTTGGAAGGTTGTGGCTGACGATCGGGCTCATAACGTGTTGGCTGGCGATTTTCTGGAATTTCATTTAGCGACACGGGTGGCAGGTACTCATTGGTAGGACGACGTGTGGGCTGTGGGCGTGGTTGAGGTTGAGGTTGAGGCTGTGGTTGTGGTCTTGGTTGTTGTTGTGGTCTGGGCTGTGGTTGAGGCTGCGGCTGTGGTTGTGGACGATAAACGCTGGGCTGGCGTGTGGGTGCTGGTGGGCGCTCTGGCACTGGACGCGCTGGTGTAGGGCGTGGTTGATAAACCGGACGGCTGGTGGTTTGGGGTGGCAAATACTCATTGATAGGACGCTGTGGCGTAGGACGCGCTGGCGTGGGCTGTGGTTGGTACACGGTGCGGCTGGTGGTCTGCGGTGGCAGATACTCATTGGTGGGACGTGGCTGTGGTGTCGTCGGCTGTGGACGGTATACAGGCTGTGTAGTGCGCACGGCTGGTACAGTGGGATTTGTGGGCAAGGGGAACGTTTTCTCTGGCAGATTAAAGATATAGCCATCTTCGGTTAAAGTAGTTGAAGGCATGCGGCAGCAAATTTCAGGCGCATAGCAACGGCTTGACTATAAATAAAGAGCGCGAGGCAATAGATTAGTTGTTGTTGTTGGTAAGCTTATCAGGAACGGAGAGTTTTCTGCATATACATATATTTGATACCCCGGCCCAAGCGCAGCCATAGCTGCCACATAAATTATTGCTAGCTGCAGAGTTGTCGTGCTTTGAAGTCCATGAGTTAGCATATTAAATTACAGCAGCGAAGTGCAGCAGAGCTAACCACTTGGCTTGCATTGCTACCTGGTCATTAAAATGGCCAATGTTGCTGTCAATTGTTTTTGCGCTTGGTGTTAACCCAGAAACTTGCAGTTTCATGGTGCAATCTTGACAGCTTGGCAACGCCATGTAATGGCATTAGCCGCCTTACTGGCTGGCTCGCTGTCTGACTCTCCGGCTAGCAAATGTGCAAAAGTGACGTCTTTTGTTTTGTCAGGGTGGTAACACACACACACACACACACACACACACACACACACACACACACACACACACACTCACTCACTCACTCACTCACTCAAGCTATATGCAGCAAGACTTTTGAAATGCTTGCCTCAATGTTTCAATTCAAGTTTGTCGCTTAAGTCTTTTGTTTGCCAGTTGCGCGGGTGTGTGTCTTGGCTAAATATTGCTTACACCTACAACTTAAGCATTTTAAGCGTCTAGAAACGCTAAATAAGCAAATTAATTTGCAAATTTATAAACTTCCACAACAAATCTGTGCAATTTTATTAGATATTGTCAAATATTGCAAACGGAAATCATGAAAAATCATTAATTTCAATGCTGCCCCACTCTGCGTGACTAAATTGTATTTAATAGATTTATTGAAAAAAATTTGTCTAAATTATATATTGATTTTCATTAAGCTTGGCTTTAAGTTGATTTTTAAGCAATTAGTTAAGCCGAATCACAGCCATTGATCGCGCATTTATTTAATTTAACTAATCATTTGTTTAACATATGAAAAATATGTATATACAAACTTGTTAACATTTGTGTCCACATTTCATTTAGAATTTACAACGCTTTGTTTTTGTTGCCCGTGAATTAGCATATTCCATACAACAATCAGAAAGAAAAAAAAAAACAGCAAAGATTATGCCTAAATTCTAAAATATTTGCCGCATTGCGTAAGAAACTTGAAATCTTCAGCTACAAAGCTGGCCAAAATGCTGCTTACAATTAGGCATTTAGGTAATTGGCATTGTAGGCAGGGCGCATACAACGCCTACCACTTTTTGTGTACACTTAAAAAATAATACAATTACGCTGACTCTTTTTCACACGCACCCAACGTAAGCTCGGGAGCTGTCTCAAGTGTCAGCAACGACCTCGTGTTTATTGTTTCGCATAATTTGTAACTCATAATTCACAGTCTCAGAGTGTCTCAGAGGCTCCACAGTGATGCAGCTGCTCTTTTGTCGTGGTTATTGTTGCTGTAATGGCAAATTAATTTGCACATTTGTTAAGCAGTGACAAATTAATAGTGCATAATAATTAAAATGAATGCGCTTCCGTTTTATTTTTTGCCACATATCAGATGCGTATACGCAATGTCCGTGCCTCTGTGCTTGCCCCAATTTAGCATCATTATATAAATGAGCATTATCATTTGGCTGGTTGTCCTTCTGCAGCAAGATCATTTAATTTTTAAGCATTATCATTAGGCATTTTGGTGACCCTCTGGCGTAATTTTCATCAATTAAGCGTTAATCAAATGTTATCTTAATGTAGACATCACTCATACGCCGCATTGTGCAGCAGCACGCAATGCATAAACAAAAATTTATGTAATACATGTTATCATTAAGGATGCACATGCAACATATATGGCATATAATTTTGATGTAGTTATGCGCACGATCAATGACAAGTTGAGAGTCTGCGACCGCATTCAACCTGATCAACTGACCGATTATAAACCTCCGACCGACGGCCGCCAGCCGCCAGCCGCCAGCTACTAGATGATACAATATGCTGGCTGAATCTCTTCTCTGGCTGCTTGGCCCGTGCATTGCTTATGATCAATCATTTTGGAGCCCAAGATAACAACCGCGACAACAAAAACCACAAGCTACTTGTGCCCCGCGACAGCACAAATATGTAATCGTTGTTGCTGCAACAACAAAAGCGACAGCGACAGCAACAGCAACAGCAACAACAACAATGACGCCAAAATGCTTTTAATAAATGTTGTTGCACATAGCCACAAGACAACTTTTGTATTGTTGTTGTTCTTGTTTTTGTTGTTGCTGCTGCTGCAATTTGTTAATAATGTTGCAATTACAATAAGTATATATTTTTTCATAAAATTTATTTTAATGTCATTGCTAAGTGACAAGCGCACACGGTGGCGGTGCCACCAGTTATCTGACCCAGTCGAGCCTAGGCGGGCCGGACCAGCCCAAGCAGCTGTACGTCATGTGAGAAATGTTAACCATGTCGCCTAGTCGATAGGCTTGGGTAAAAATTCACAAAACTAAAGAATTGAACAGTAAACTGTGGAAGAGTCAGAAGAGTACTTAAGGGATATTTCATCGTGCGAGAAAGTGAGCAATTTGGCATTGGAAAGGTAGTTTTGCTTTGGTACAAAATGATTCACAAACATTTTAAAGTTTGTGGCTTTGGATGAATCGTTTGTAAAACGTTTCCTGTGCATGCGTACTCTGGGTGTAATCTCCACAACTGCGTAAAGATTTGGGACTACAATCTCATGGTAGCAACAAAATTTGTTAATTTTCATACTACAAATAGAAAACTCTGAACAATTGAGCCATTTATATACATTAAAAAGGCTCCAATGCATATCATAAAAGTTTAATTCTAAGTATAATTTGAAACAGAGCGATATTCTTCAGCGAGTTAAAAAGTGATAAAAATTTAAACGAAAATCAAGTGAAACATTTCAAAACGTTTTGCGCTTTCTTTTCTGGTGTTGCATAGAAGATGCTAGATTTTAATTTCAGAGTAGCTTCTTGAGTGATGTAAAAAGTAAGAAAAAGTGAAACGAAAATCAAGTGAAACGCTTCATATCAAAACCTTTAAGCTTTCTTTTCTCTTAAAACATTAAAGTTGCTAGATTTTGATTAAAAAAAGCATATGGGAAGACCCGACCAGCTGTACAAACTTTAAGTCGGAAGGACTTGGCCTTGCCTAGGTGACACTTGCTTAGCGAAACTGGGCTTAACAGCTTGGTCAAGTTTCCGAAAATGTCAGAAACCAAGGCAACTCAGGTCTATGAACAACCATCATAAGGCGGTTTATCGTTAAATCATACCTATGCCTCTATATAATTAGATGAGTTCAAAACATACCAAATAGAGCAAAAATTTGCTCTATATATAAGCGCATTTTTATTATGTACTGTATAAGACATAGGTGACTCGGCATGGTTTGAACTATGTATGAGTGATTGCTCCAATGATTTTCAGATCTATGACTTCCCGTTGTGTGGCAAGCGTGATCAAATCTATTTATAGCTTCGTCTATAAATATGCCAGCGGCGCGCAGTGCAGTAGCAGAGATTGTAGCAAACCAAAAGCAATGCTGCTACCTTGCCACAAACCATTAGTAAGACATTCACTTTCCAGCAATTGGATCGCTGGCTCCACCTTTTATTCAGCTGCTGTGAGCGGCTTAAATAGAGCTGCTGCGTTACAGGCACTTAAGAGTCTCCAATAGCCGTGATCGTCTAGTGGTTAGGACCCTACGTTGTGGCCGTAGTAACCCAGGTTCGAATCCTGGTCACGGCAATGCCTGTCATTGTCACGGATGGAGACTAGTTTTTTTTTTTTAAATTTTTGATGGCCCTTCGGTTAGGGACAAATAGAGCCAAAAACTGTTCAAATTTCCAATGTCAGGTTCGAAGAGAACGCAAAACTTGTTACTAAGTGCGAATAATGCTAGAATTCCAAGTTTCTACCATTTTTGTTATATGAACGTGCTCCCAAAAGTACGTAGTTCAGTTTGTGAAGTTTTTTTTAGAAATTCAGAGAAGTTAATTTAAAAGCGAAATAAGTCAATTGAAGCAAGGCATCTATTATAAGGTATGAGCCATCTGCAGACGCTCGCTCAGCTTTAAGGCACTGTTTTTTAATCAGTTGCTAACGTCAATGAGGGAAGTTATGTTGACGCATGTTATTTAAGCCTCTCTTTCACTCTGTGTCTGTCACTCTAAAAAATTGGTGCCTTGAGACGGCAGGAGGCTCAAATCGCCTTTGAAACTTAATCGATCGAAAGTAAGTTTGTCGAGTTATATGCGACTTGGAGATTATTTATTGTAAAAGGTAATGTCAAGGGCTTTATTTGTTATCGGAAGGGCCTCGGTATAGCATATTCTCAGTATCGCCTCACTCTCTTATTTCCTAAGAGAAATAACGTATAACGGAACTGAAAATTGCATAACCATTTAATAATAATGTGGCGCTATCTAGAGTGCGCATTTGGTAGCGCATACCCAAGCTCATTGAAGTACAACAATCACGGCATGTATGCGACGTAGAAGTTGCTTTTACAGCTAAAGCGCTCCATTGAATGTTGTAGTGTATCCCACCAGTTCTGAAACAGTTTGTTGAATTTAAACTTTTCACTTAATTAATGAACTATGTCTTCTATTCTTGTTCGTTCAATACGATTAGAGTACGATTAGTTCGCGTTGTGGGACAGAAATAGCGCCATTTAGTATGCATTTATGCTAGCTAATTGATGTGCTACAATCACGGCATGTATGTGACAGCCACTTCTGGTGATGTATTGCATGAAAAACTTAGAAAATAGTCATAACTCTTATGTAGGCTGTTATTTGCTCTGGTTCAAATATTTCTCTACAAATTCATGCATAAATTTATGTGTTGACAGTTTGAAAATTACTCACATAAAAGTTTGGCTAATGAGTTCCAAGTGAAAAAATGTCGGAATTGGCCAATCAATGGAAAATTAACAGCATTTATGTCAAAAACAAAATTTATGACGCATCTGAAATCATCTTTAAGGCTGCCTTAAACATAGCATTAAAAGTGCTAAATTCTTGTGATGATTTTGGTAACAAATTTATGCGCCTATAAAAATGCAATTCTTTTTTTTTTGTGTGCTGCAGTTGTTGTTGTTTTTGTTGTAGTTAAGTTGCTGCTAAGTTGGCTATATACGATTTTGGCCCTGAAGTGCATTTAAGTCGCCAGGCAATGCGACTAACAGCCGGCTGCCAGTTGGCCACTAGTAACATTTTATGGCACAAGTTTGGCACTTAAGTCTTTTGTTTATGCAACACCAAGCAGACTTCTAGCCAAGAAGCATAAATAATGCATGCTATGGGCTTGGATGTAAAGCGCATAATTTATAGCCAAGTCTGTACTGAAATGAGCAAGCCAAATGACATATAAATTATATATCAAAATGTATACAACCTCCAATAAAAAAAAGCCACAGAGTTCCTGCCCTCTGGCAGCTATCGCTTTTAATTGGCTATGCATTTGAGTGCTGCGAATTAAGCGTTTTAACAAATTTTTCATTAGAGACGCGCATCAATAATGTATTTAAATTAGAACACAAACAGCAAAAACAACAACAATTTCGACCATTAACTATCCGAAAATTGGATAGTCAACCTTATTTATATTGTTTTTATTTTTATTTTATGATGGCACATAATAATACTGTGCCATTGAATTTATTGTTTATGTTGATGAACGGCTTACACACATTATGCATAAATAAAAAACAAAAAAAAAAAACAAAAAATATAAAATACAAATTCATTAACCGAAAGACAACGGAAGAAATAACTGCCTAACAATCTATCTGAAGCCATGCACAATGCGCGCCTCAATTTCAAATTCATGTTAAATACTGTCAACGACTCTACTATGTACGTATGTCTGTCTGTCTGTCTGTCTGTCTGCCTGTCTGTTGGCTATGACGTTGACGTTGACGCTGACGTTGACGGCGACGCTGACGCTGGCGCCTGGGGCTTGGGGCTGCGGTTGCGGCGCACGACCTAGACCTTGACGCTGCTGCTGCTGCTGCATATTGGTCGCCAGCGCGCCGCATGATATGCTCTGTTTGCTGCGCCGCACAACTTTTGCTTTTGCTTTTGTTTTTGTGTTTTTCTTTTTATTATGATTGTTTTTTTCTTCATTGTTTGCTTTTGTTTTACAGTTTAAGCTGGCCCAAACGACAGTTAGCCGGAATGGGCAGGGCATTAATTTTATAGTTTCTTCTTCTTACTAAGCGCAATGCCAAATGGTTACGGACATTGCAGAAATTCAAGGCGGTTTTCTAGTTTGTAGGAGAGTGTATTTATCCATCTGTGCTTTAAGCTTAATTCTAATGTGGTTCTTGATAACCATAGTTTCTTTAGCGCGAATGCCCACAATCTTAGATGCTTTGGGAATGATAATCGAGTGGGAGAGTGTATCTATCCACGCCACATGCTATTGAGTTATTATGTCTCAATTCTTAATTGGTTCTTAAAATTTCTTCAAAAAGAAGCTTAGATAACATAATTCTCTTACTTAGTATGCAAATCGATTAATGAAAGTTTTCATAATTGCGTTTAAAATGTAATTCGTAACTCGTGCTGATTGCTAAAGGATCGCTGTGCGCTACTCCCTAACAATATTATATGTATAATTAACTTTATGTCTATAGATCCAAAAATATTGATGCATCTAAATAGTTTAGTTCACGATTTTCAGTTAATTTTGAAATCTCAGTTTCGTAGCCCTTTCAGACAAGTCCCTTTTATGTGAAAACTTTTTTTTTTAATTCTCATCGGTCAATAATTATGTTGACTATTGCTGTAGCTTTAAGCTCGATAACGGCTCATTTAATGAGCTTTCTAAACTATCAGATTTCGTCATTGCACCTGCAATTTTGTGCATGATACACGTGTTTTTGCGATCACTAATTTTGCCTATTTTGTTGTATACTTTAATAAAAAAAAAATTTAAATAGAAAACGATACCGATACTCTCTAAATGAGAGAAAGTGTTGAAACAACTTGAAGCCTGGTCCGAAGACTAATAGATGTAAGCGACTGTAAGCCGCTAAGAATCGAACATGAAAGAAAAATAATATGATATCCATTTGTTATTCCGAATGCACAAATTTAAGCTTCTGAAAACATTGTTGATGAAAAAAGTCTATTGCCTGCCTTATTATTACGCTTGGATGTTGTTACGCTTGTGTGTGCTGTGTTAGCAGTTACTTGAGTTTCTAGAACTGCTTGAGTTCACAAAGAAATATCGTTCTTGAAAAGAATAAAAGTTACTTAATAGAATCATTCAAGAATACTGTAAACATGAGTGGCTTATGAGCTGATTTTTCTAAAATGTCACGCACTTTTGACACTTAATGCGCATAATCCACAAAATTAATACGTTTTCATTTACTAAATGGCCAATAAACTAGGCTTATGCTGTCAAGTTGGCAAGCAAAATCGGATACAAAAACAATTTTAAATTACACTGTGCATAAATTAGCCGAGCAAGTTAAATGAAAACTTGACTTCAATTTAACAAAATGTAAAACATGCAAACAAACACAACACAAAAAGCAACAAAAAGACACTTAACAAAAAACACAAAAAAAAAAAAAACAAAATTAATAAATGATAAATGAGCATAATGAAAATATGCGCCATAATCATATTCATAATTATGCATGCGTGCACATGTCCAACCCCCCGTCACCGCCACCGCCAGCACCACCACCAGCACCACCGCCAGCACCACCGCCGGCACCACCGCCAACGTAGCGAACCGCCGCAACTTAACGGCATTGCCTGTCTAAAGACGTAGAGCTTCATCCATTACTTAAATGCGTTGCGTTGTTTACACCAAGCGCTTAAATTTGTTATCAATCAGGCAAAAACCGAGAGCGTAACCGAAACCGATATCGATAACGAAACGGAAACAGGCCAGTCGGTCGATTGGTCAGTAGTCGGGTTTTAAGGTCGGTCAATAGCACTGCATAACATGTGACTGTGACTGTGACTGCGACTGTGCGGTATGTCAGGATCATGTAAACATTAATTGATCAGATATGCGTATTAAGCGAGCGATACACCCATAGCCATACAACTATATACGATGCATAGCTCAAAGTCTGTGCGCTACGTTATAGGTTCAATGCAATTGTTGGAATAAGCTAAACCTAGGTTGGCAGCGCTGCCACTTTTGCTGCATATAACTCAACTGGCCATAAAATCAGTGCAACAACAAGTGTTGCCCTACTTGGGGCAACATAATGTGGTACCAGTCGCAGCGACTTCAACGACCTTGACGTGCATTCCGCACATTTTTCACTGTTCCAAAAGTACTTAAGTTATTTTTCCTCTTCGCACTCTTGTAAATTAGGGAACTGGTTCTCTATACAGCTGTTTTTGTTGTTGCTGTTGCTGTTGCTGTATACCCCAGCGTGCAGTTTGTAGCATGCAACGCAATTGGCGTCAATGCCTGCATAACTTAACGAGTCTGTGGCTCCAAGTTCCATTTCGAGTTCAAGTTGCTGGCATGCGTAATTGTCGCTGAGGGAAATTATTATGCACCCCTCTCTGCAAGCATTTGCTGTATACGCTACACTTTCGATACCCTATAACGACTTCAAAGTTTCCATTGCTGTGTGTGTCTGTCTGTTGGTCTGTTGGTCTGTCGGTCTGTCGGTCTGTCGCTTTGGCTTATAGCTTGCCTTGCAGCCTGAAAAATGCATAATTCACTTGCTGTGCTGATTTTGTTTTCTCTGACTCTGGCTTGTTGCATGTGCAACAACAGCAGCTACAAGAAACAGCCTAAAAAGGCCATACACGCAACTGACCCGTTTCAGTTGCAGTTTCAAGCCAGTGTGTTCGTTTGTAAACAAATTATGCAATTGCAATTTGGCTGTTGCACCCTATAGCCATCTCTTTCTGGCGCTGACGGTAATTCAACACTTTTGTGGCTTTAATGCATATTACATTTTAATTTTTTAAGTTCAACTAGTTGCTGCATTCCAGACTGATTGCAGCAGCCTGACGGCGTCAAGTTCGTTGCCTGAGTCTTTCGTTTCAAGCTTGGCCGAGCAACGTTGTTGTTGCTGTTGTTGTTGCCGCTGTGCTTGACTTCCATCTAAGATTGCATTGCGTTGCACGCCAGACACTTCATCATTTGCACATTTTGCAAAATTAGAGCAAACAATTTGCATGCCAGCCAGTCAGCAGCAACAACAACAATAGCCCAAGTTTTTAGAATATTTGCACAGATTTTCTTTGCTCGAACTGCTTGTAATTGTGTGTTAATAAGCTGCCAACTTTGTTGTATGTTTGTTTGTTTCTGTTGCTGTTTCTGGCTGTTGCATTTGTTGTTTCACAAGCTGCTGCAACAACTGCTGCGATTGCTGCTGCTGCTTCGCTTTGTTTGTCTCATCATTGGCACATCAAAGCGATACTTTTAATGGTTTTAGCTTAGTTTCTCACATTCAGACCAAAAAAACATCAACAACAACAACAACAACAAAAATGCTTTTGTTTTTTCTGTTTAATTTACTGGACCAACTATGTTTTTTTTTTGTTACAGATTGCGTAGCAGCCGCTTTTGAAGGTAAACCCTACTAATGGTAATTTGTTTGTCATATATTATTGTTGTTGTTGTTGCTGCCGTTGCCGCTGTTGCAATTAACTAATTAACGCTGACATAAATCTGTCTATAATAAATAACAACTTACCCCTTGCTTTTTAATATAATCAATGGCAACAATTTCACCATTGCGACAATCTTGAGGTGCCACACAATCGGAATCACGTCCGCAGCTTTCAAATGGAGTGGGCGTGGTTGTTGTGGTTGTCGTGGTGGTTGGTGGTGGGCGATAGCTGCAGCAGACATGTGCCTCAGGCTCGCAGTTCTGCAAAAGTGAAAATTTTTAATCAAAATATGAAAAAATGCAATTAATTGTCAAGACAAGCTATATAAGATGTGAAATAATTGCAAATGAGACCATAACTTGTTTTGGAACTACATAGTTGCATTGAAATTGTGCACTAATAAGAGCAAATCAGAGGTAATCTCCAATTTTAGTTAGAAAGTAATTCGTCAATGATAGCTGATGAAAGATTTATGGCACATGCTTGAATATTACAGTTTTGGAACTAGTTACGAAGTTCTAATGCAACAAAAAACTGTTCCATTCCCATTTTCGGTAACATTTGGCAGAAATGCATTGCTTTTGCCCTTCCCATACTCTCCAGTGAATTCAAATTCGCAATTCTTTAAAACAGTCAATTTAACGGAAAATAGCGCGGATTAGCTAGATGCCGATTTGAAGAAAAATAACAGAAGAAGTACTCAGTCGTAAGGCATATGTATTACAAGATATGAGTCGTCTGCAGGCTAAGGTACTAAATTTACATAGACGAAAGTTTTTTCATTGACGTTTGCAACAGAAAAATAGTACCTTATAAATGAGCGAGCGTCGGCAGAAGGATCATATCTTGTAATACATATGCCTTGCTCAGTCGTTACATCCTCTTTCGCAGCTTCTGCAGAAATCTTTATAGAGGCACAAAGCTTATCTGAGTGGACGCCAATCAGCCAATGTTCGGTAATATCACACATTACTGCTAAAAATCCCTTCTGAGCTTTGTTATTTTGACCAAAACTTTGTTACTACTGGGTATTTTTTTTTTTTTGATTTTAAACATTTTTAACAATTTTGTTAAGAAAATATATAAAATGTGTTCTTCTCATTTTTTATAAGTAACTTTTGCAAGTAATGTGTAGAAATATTATCATATGATCTAGGAGTCAGCTTACTGAGAAAGTAGCTGTCGGACCACATCCCATTTCACTACGCAAACAAAGCCATCGCTAAATGACCTATGTACTATACGGTGTTACGTTTGGATGGTGTTACGCTTGTGTTTGCTTGGTTAGCGAGAAGGTAGCACTTTTGTTTTTCTGTGCTCTTGTAGCAATGAGAGCGAAAAGATGACATGCAAGGGTTATATTAGGTTGTTGTTTTTTCTGCGCTAGTAGACTACATCTGCTGTTCGGCTCAAGTGTTTTAACTTAGAAACTACAAAGGAAGATGTCTATCTGACATGGTTGATCAACTGTGCATCCCAAATTCCAGACTTAAACACATATGCCCTACATGCGCCTCAAAAAAGTGGCACTTGAAAAAGAGGTTCTTGGTTGTCAAGCCGTGATATTGACTAAAAGGTCAGTCAGTTGAATGAATGGCATAAAAAGACAACAAAAAAGTAGGTGCCACTAGCCGCCGTCAGTGTGTACATTGTCACATGCAATGAAATTGTCAATAAATTGACTAAATATTGCATTTAATTAATAAAGGAGCCTACCAATTTGGTGTGCTGCACTGCCAGCAATTAATCACAGCAAAAGGAACTTGATTCGAACTCGACTTGCAACTTGACTTGACTTGACTTGCAACCAAACGACAACAGCCACTGTCTGCAATGCCACACAATCAATCATGTTCAGGCCTGCTGCAACAAACTGCAACTCGTATCGTATAGTTGCCAGCCAAGATTCTGGCACTGCACTTGATGGCATTAATTAAGCTACGCCACTTTGCCACCTCGCCGAGTCGACAAGTCGACATCATGACAAAAGGTCAGCTAAATGCATAAATGATGTGTCAAATAATGGCTAACTGCATTTGCATTGAACTTTGTTCATGCCGCCGCTCAGGCTCCACCGAGTGACTACACTTGACGTTCTAATGAACCTTCAACAACGGTCGGTCTTCAGAGCCAGCGCACAGCGTGCTTATGGCTAATTTGCCTAACATGGTCAGCTGTAGTATCTATGGCATTTAAACAATTGCAAATTAATAATTTTGTTAAAGAGTTGTTGTGGCCAAGAGTTCAGCAGCTGCCAATGTCAGTAGCCAAGAAGGGGGCCGCCTTATCGCTGGCATATGCAAATTGATGGCCAGCTAATTTAGACATTGATGTCAAGCATTGATGCATTGAACTGACAACTGACAATAAACATCGTTTAATGCATCATAATTATTATGTTCGAAGCATAATTGTTGAAATCTTAATTATGCGTTTCAGTTCGGAATCGCCAAAAAAAACCAGTTCAGACGCTTTGCTCGCATTACAATTTCAACTAGCAGCTGTGTATGTGTGTGTGTGTCAGCCAAATTGATGTTCGACTAATTTATGTTCACAAAGCATTCAAATTCTTAAGCGTTCCCCACGACCTTGACTAATAAAGAGCTAGAGCTAATTAAAGACTTATGTTAAGCTAGCATAAACAAAAAAAAAAAAAGAAATACTGTCAAGTGTCAAAAAACCAGCACTAGAATCTCAGCACTATATAGTTTACTTTCAAAAAATCAAAAGCGAGGCCCCCCTGAAAAGTGCTGCTAACTAGATCAACTGCATTAATTCTTAAAATAATCAAGAAATTTGAATTTAAATGACACAAACACACAAAAAGTATCTATTGGATACATGAGACTGTATCTGGCCGTATCTTTAAGCAGTAAGCGTGCTGCTCGTAAAAAGCTGATATTGTTTTTCTGTGTCTCGGCGTTTTAACTATTTCTAGCGCGCACAGTGAGCACGTGGTTCATCAATAGACTTTGGCATTCGAAGAGCCACTTAAAACCACTCGAACATTTCCAAGTTTGGTCCAAACGCGCTTAGCTGTTGTTTTGTAAATCGAACAGACACTTACATTGAATCATTTGTAACTCATTTGCGTTTAGAATAAGGAAAAAACGTTGAACCGGATCATAGGCGCAGTCCGTACACTTGCTGCTCTACGAGCCACCACTTAGTCAAGTTGATTAACCCTTAAACGGTGCTCATTAATTGCTTGGGCTTAAATACACACAAGCTCAGAGACAGCAATAGATTTTGACATCATCGATGTGGGAACTTTTTGTTGCTTATTGTATCTGTGTGTGTGATGTTTAAATATTTGTTTTACTCATTATTGCACAATGATTTATTAATATTACTTATTTATGTGTCTGACATGCTACTATTAAACCGGCAGCAACTTGACTTGCGAATTGCTTATATTAAAGCTAAATAATGCTCGAAAAAATGCAATTCCGCCTAAAATTTCCCAAAATAATGCAAAAAAACCAACATTTTTTTTTTTATTTCTCATAATTAAAATGTGCGAATAAAAATGTGTGCTAGAAGTTCCTTAACACGCGATTGCTAATTGTTGGCAGATATGTATAAACAATTAAAAGAAGTGGCACAGCTACAGTTGGGAAATTCCGACTATAATATACACTGTAAATAGGAGCACACTTTGAGAAATACAATTTCTGAAGCCCACTTCAGTCGAAGTGCCAAATATGTGGAGTGCAGTATTTGAGGAATTAGACTTATGAAATGTGATGCAGCGAGGGAACGAGCAGTGATATGTTTGTTTAAGAAACCAACTGACATGGTTCTAATCCACTTCTTTTGGCGGAAATACACAGCAGTTGTTGCATATAAGCGAATATATCATACATATAAGCGACTTTCGAATATATGAAAAATATTTTAAATCGCTTACGGTAGATATCGCTTGTGTGCAAAAGCGAAATTGCAGCTAAATTTTAGCATGTAAATATATAATTTCATATATAAGAAATAATCGGATATTTGCAAATTATTTCAAATAATGGATAGTCGGTTACAGGCGATATCGCTTATAAGCAATAGCGAAAATGCAGCGGATTTATGCAAAATATATCAAGTTTTTACTGCCTCAAATAAAATTTTGCCTATAACCGATCAAAATTGTACCAAAAGCTTATCAATGAAATAACTGATAGATTGCATACAAGCAATAATTGCAATTAAGCGAATTTCATAAAAACAACTATTATGATTTGAAAATTGAAAACAAAATACAATGTAACGAATTTTTTCGCCCACTTTAAGATTTCCATATATTAACGATTCGTCATATAACAGATAAGTGCTGTATGTACTTTTGAAACTACAGTAGAATACACAATACACACTAGATGGCTAGTTTTAGAGTTTGTGGAGTGACACGGAGCTGGCTATTAAACTAGCTGTACCCGATAAGGTTGGGTGTTCGAAATCGGTTTGGATAAAATGGTATCATATATCGATTGGAGTTCCAAATGGCCATCGGTGTTATCGGAGTTTTTGCTCTGCTGGGATGTAATAATTTGCCGGCTTAACAATGTAATTTACTGTCATATCATACTCTTGTTATTTTCAGACCTAGAAGTGATTTTGCGAATTCGACAAATCGTAATCGGAATCGTAATTTCGAATGGTCAAAATTAGTTTTCCATGTACTGGATCTCGTTACTATCTTTTCTTTTTCTTAATAAGCTTTTCACAAAACAAGTAATAGAGAGAAAGCATGAAAACTAGCCATTAACCTGCCTTATGCAGTTATTACACGATACATCATGATCATAATCATGACTTGTACGTGCGTAAATTTGATTTTCAGTTCATTTTCAAGCACATAGAGGCACAAGATCGAGACCAAAGTTTTTCATGTCTACGTAAATGAAGCACCGGGTGCCAAGAATCGTTTCTGCCATTGTGAAAGAGCTTTGGCTCTCGGGGCATGTCACTGCAAGAGATTTATATATATGTGTAGATCTTTTTACTTCTTTTTGTGCCAAAAAGTTGGAACTAGTAACAACGGGCAAAAGTGTATCACTAAGTGTTTTTAAAAGCAGTCATTATGTTTAAGCAAGTTAAGCTTCACAAAAGCTGGTTTTAGAATTAACGAATTCAATTCAATCGAATTCCGTTCAGCAAACCGCGAAAGAATAACTCCGAATGACTTCTTATTCTTCTTTCTCTAGCTAGAGGACAGACTAATACAGGGATCGGCAGCGACATACACACTTTTGCGGTATCTTGGCGTCAACACAGCGATATGCACATGCTAGTATTTGCGGCCGATGCCTGATCTAGTCTCATTTTCTGCTGTGCTTTGCAAATGTCATGACAAAGCTAATGTACACTCACTTAGAATAATCTGTGCACTGTGCTTATGTCAAAGTCAAGTTTAGAGACACCAAAGTTTTGCTCAAATTTGTTCACACAGCCAACAACACCAACCAGTTACTTAATTTGGCCAAAAACAATCGCAACAAAGCGCAGTTAGACAACAGCTACTACTTGAAGTAAGCAATGAAAATCAAAATGGAAATATAATAGTGTTTGGAAAAAATAAAAAACTAACTGAAATAAAACAATAATAGTAAATTATGTGTTTGCGCTGAGTAAGCGCGCAGCTGACGTCGACGTCGACGCCAACGTAAACGCCTACGCCGTAGATTGCCTACGGAGTTTGCTTTAGAGATTTGTTTTGACAAAGTTGTTGTAGCAGAATTGGATTTGCCGTGTTGGTGTTAACTGTTGACAATATTTGCTCTGCACAAATTTGTGTCTGGCTGACTAATATGACACTTTTTACAGCGCTGCAGTCAATATTTGCGGGCGTAATAAGGGTTAATTAATGACTTTGATGTTTGCTTAAAATTAAACAGCAATTAAGGAAATATAAGCCTTTGCTCTAGATGCGTGATTAATGTTTGCCATTTGAGAATACTTTAGAATATTCAAGCGGTTGTATCTTTAAGCTATACAATGTATCTTTTAGCTATAAAATATATGTTTTAGCTACTTTTTTGGCAAGCTTTTAAAATTCAAATTGAAAGCATACAATTTTGGCTAGTTTCAAGCAAGTTGATTTATGATTAAGACATTTTGGCAAGTTCGAGCTATGTACGGTATGATTTCCAGGTTCAATGTACTAAACCGATCAATGAATGCCGCCTGGGCTTTGTTTTTGGGCTGAGCTTAATGTCAGCAGATGTCGCTCAGCGGCTTTAATGGGCGCTAATGCTTTAGTTAATAGATTGTAAAGCTGTTTAAAAGCTTTAAACAATAGACTTTTTACAATATTCGTAATATAGTGCTAAGTGGTTTGATTGAGGCGCTTATCAGGTATAGTAGCAACATTGATGTACTCCGAAAATGATGGTAAGCTCAGCTCTAGGCCTAAAATGCCAGATACAACAGTTTGGCTTAGTGTTTCGACTGCATTTCGAGCTGGCTAAACTTGTCTACGCCGCTTGGTCAATGGGTCATGTATGTACGGCCGACCATTTAGCATTTCAATTTCAAATTTAATCAGTGAATTTTAATTAAAAACATTATTCAAATATGTACATTTCGCATTCGCAGCAGTGTGAAATAAAGTGCATATTTTATTTGGAGAGTTGCCGCAGTCAAGTTTGTTGCCTAAGTCTTTTGTTTGGTGGAACTTTTGATCAGTCATTGCTCATCATAAAGTCACTATGGAAATTGCGGAGTCAGCTACTGCATATAAGGAAGTCAGAAACCGCATTTTATGCGCTGGCTGACAGCTGTGGCAGGTGTAGCAGCAAGGGCCAAGCTATAGCTTGTACCTCAATGCGCTGCACTGAACCGTTCCGTTTTGTCTGTTAACATTATTTATGGGCAGTTTTAAATGCAAAAGGCCAACAAAATATTTCAGCCGAAAAGAAAGCAAGAGGAAGAGCTTGCCAAGAAAATGGCACAACAACTTTTGCATTTACATAAATTTCTTTGACTCGGGCAATCTCTCGACGAGCAATTAAACATGAACTTTACTTTTTGCGCATACTTTCGGCCCACAGATTACGAAATGTGGTCTGAACCAAACCGGAAAATAATAAAATAACGGTAACTGTGCCAAAAAAAAAACCAAAAAAAAACAGCTAATCAAGCAGCAACTGACATATTTTTGCCGTTATCAATGCCGCCGCAGAGGCGTAGACAGGCTTTTAATTTTTGTTGTTGTAGCTGTCACAGTCTTTTTTCGAGGGGAAACCCAAAATCAATGCGCATTATGCAATGCATAGATTGCCCCAAAACAAAAGCAAACTAGTTTTTGTTTATAACAAATACCAAAAGCTTACACACAAAAGTTCTTCTCTGCTTACCTGAATCTTGGGCAGCTGCTGGCTGTAGTAACCGTTTTGGCATTGACCTTGACGCACACACTGTTGTCCAGCGGCGCACTTGAGCAACTCCTTGGGCGGCAAATAGGTGGGACCCTGGAAGGGTGAGGCCTGTCTGCTTATAATCGCATGATTCAGAAATATGTTGTTTGCGGAATTAGCCGCATAATGCGTTTCGGGATGCTCCTGCAGGCCCTGCTGATATTGTCCGTTCAGAAACATGTTTCCATTATAATTGGCGCCCTGCACGGCGGCCAACAAAGTGACTAATGGCAGGGCCAAGGCAACTGCGCTGCGCAAGCGTGTCATGGCGTTTATGGCTGTTAGTGTAACTGTGAAAAGAACAAGAACAAAACCTCAGTTAGGCTATAAATCTTTCAACTTTTTTGAGGAAGTATTTCTAGGCTTTGACATTTGCAAATTATGCGTAGAAACATTAGCACAAACAGCCATTGTATGAGCTACTTTGTCTAAATGTTTGCTGTCAAACAAAAGAATTCCGTGCTTAGGAGCTATGTGTCGTCATCAGCGAAATGCAAAATATCGTGATGACATAATTTGGTAACGTGCAAATGCCATAAAAGTGCAAAGCACAGCAACATCTAACAGCAACAACAACTACTGCTTACCCGCTTATGGAGATTCGGTAAAGCCACCAAAAGCTGACCAACAAAATGGCACTTGCTGTGTCTAACCGAGTGCCTACTTAGGCATAGACTTGGACACTACGTACCAGTCGGGCTAGCCGGCTCGTCATGTCCGTGTGCCAGCCAAGTGCCAAGTGCCATGTGGTCTGCCTTTGGGCTGTTTGTATTCAATATACACAGCTTGTTTTGAGCAAAAGAATTCCATAGACCAACTAACTAACTGTTGTGCGATATGGCAAACTTGTTTGCTCAACAGACTTCCGAAAACTTGTAAAATATATGCCTATAGATAGCCTACGATCATGCACATGTCTACATGTGCGTCTGTGTGTGTCTGTGTGTGTGTGTGTTTGTATCTGTGACTAGATACACTCAGAAAAACAAAGATCATCATTAAATTAACATGCTTTCAAACAATTTAATGTCTCTTATCTATGTGGAACCGCAAAGATCACTGTGGGAAAATACTGTACAGGCTTTTTCGGAGTTTGAATTTAGCGAATTGATATCGAAAATTTAAACAGCTACTGTATATTAATTATACGTGTAAAGATCAAGCTTATCTAGGCATAAATTTGATGTAATTATTGTTGATTCCGCTATGATAAAGAATTTAAGGCTATTAAAGATACACTTTGTAAAACCAAATTTGATATCAGGCAGATTCTTCTTCTTTATGGTGGGTCCCGAACTCAACGCACAATCCTGTTAAAGTCTTGGGGAGCTAGGCAGATATGTAATAATCTAATTTCAAATGCTTTTCTCCAGCAAGGTTGCGGTTCGCAAAAAATAGCTCCCATTTTACAAAAATGTCTTACGCCTAAGCCCAAAATAAGTAAATTAAATACTTAGATGCTGTCAAAAAGAGCAAATGGAATAAGTGCCTGAAAAGCTACGATTTTGAAACACTTCTCGATGCTGGAATTGCTCGTTTTGACGTTTTGTATACATTAAGTTTCTAGTGCAGCGATTGGCAGCAACACCAAAGAAGCTGGTAGAATTTAAGTCGGTGCAATGGTATTTGTGTCTCAGCAGAGAAAAGTTGTTATTATGTGGAGTACATTCCATCAAAGGACTTGCTCGTAACCTTTGAAAGAGTAGAGTAATTCAAAATACATGGAACAGAGGATTTCTTAAGCTTTACAAAGACCTGTAATACATGGTGCTTGAAAGAACATTACTAAAGTTTGACTTGACGAACTTCAAACAACTTATCTTTGAAATTGCGTATTCCAAATTGTGCTCATTGCTCAATAAATCGTTCACATCGAAAGTTTCATCTTGTGGAAGTTTAAAATAAACTCCAAACAACTTAAGACAAGATCTTTAAAATTTGATCGATTGAAAATGATTGACGATTGAACATATTTACACTTGCCATTGATTACTTCTCTTTTCCCTTTTCCGAGCCCTGCTCTGCATATGATGTCCATCTGTGTCTTGGTTTTTGAAGAGTAGCAAGAGTGCCATTTCCCCCAATGCTTTTTACCACAAACACAGATGGTTGTTTTCTTCTTTTTGGAAAATCGGTTGAAACTGTTTGAGTTCTAAGCAAGAATGTGTCTTTCTATTTTTCTTAGGATAGTGCCAAACACCTTTAATTTTGTATTTAGCTAATAGAGCTATATTTTTTAGAAAGTCTAATTATAGAATATTTATTGTATTCTTGTGATAACCACCAGCGTGATTTCGCTAAACATTGGCAAAAGTCGATCAAATTGAACTGCCCATAAATTTCTTAGCGTGTATTTCTTTAGTTACTGGTTGCCAGGCTGGGCGAACAGGTAGGCGCCCCCCACCAGCTGCTGCTGTGCAATTTGTCAAGAATTCTAAGTTAGATAAATTACAAACTGTCTGTTACTGCCGTTCATTAAACGCAGCCAATCTGAAGCCTAGACGCTACTTGTCCACATCAGCGATTACGGATTACGCAAAGAGAGGCGTATGAAGTCGACTTTTTTTTTTCGACTACTGCTAATAGAAGCTGGTGTTTAGCGTGCGGTCATTTCATAATTGATGCCAGCTGACAAGTTAGCGTCCAAATTGACAAACTTAATTATGAGGCGTTTATTTATTTATTATTATTATTTTTTTGATGGCTTAGTTAGAGAGCTTATAGCAGAAGGTGGAGAGCAGGATCTAGACGCTGCTAAGTGTCTGCGCGTGATTTGTGCGAATTTAATGACACTTCATCAAATCATTTTCTTTAATTGTTATCATTATCAAGAGGCAGCTGTCAAGCATCCGGTTGCGGCTAATCCTGCAAAGCAGAATTTTCGTCTAGCTCATTCGCCAAAAAGTTCGAATAATAACAGCAGCTCATAAATCGTCAACTTGATTGGTGCCACACTCAAGCCATAACAATAAAAACCACATCCAAACCATATTATCAATATAAATAAAAAGCGGCATTAAAACAATACAAACAAAATTTGCATGCTGATCATAAGCAAAAAACGTTAACAAGAACGGACTGCGGGGTTGGGATTGGATCCGTCGATTGCTTATAGCATGCTGGAACCGATCATTCTAAGTCAAATTATGGGATGCGTTCGACGTGACTCAAAGCTAAAAATAGTTAAATGGCTGTGCTAAACAAGCGAATTGCTTCTTGGTTTTACCCCAAAATTTGTTGCCGTTTGTTCTTAATATTGTTTGCATAAATTAACTTTAGATACTGGCTTCTTAAACTTGGCTGCCTTTCTACAGTTTCTACTTTCTATTTCATGCACTGGGAATAGCATACATTTGAGCTACATTTTTTGCTAGCTAACTTTATGCATATGGATGAGCATAAAGTATTCATAATTTGTTGCCGTTTTAATAATTTTTGCGCTGGCGAATATTTGTTTTGGGTATTTCTATGACCGCGGGCAAATTTCATTGACACACATTTCACCGGGAATTGATGGACATGTTGTGAGTTCTGTTCGGCGGCCAGAAAACAAAAGACTCAGGCAACGAACTTTGTTACATATCGCATACATATGTGTTTTTTGCGCATTTAAATGAAATGCACAACATTGATTAGCCTTTGTTTTGGGCTATTAAGTAAATGATGAAATTAAATATTAGCGCAGCGTTCATTGTGGGTCGTTGGGTTCTATGTATGTAAATTTTCGCTGGCTGTTTGGTTAGTTGGCTGGGTTCTGTTGATTGCCTGCTTTTCACATAAATTAAAACTACAAATGTTTGTCTTGTCGCTGGAGAGCAGCATGACGGTTGCTGCGGCTTTGTGTGTTTTGCAACACAGCGCAAAGTTCAGATCGCATCGCCAACAAATAAATTTACAGTGAGTTAAACACAATGCAAGCACAGACATGTACGCTTTTGGCTTGATAGATTTAAAGTAAAGCGGCGAGGGGCTTCGGAGCGACATACATCCTATATATAGTATGTTTGTGTGTTGCATCTATAGCGACAACTGAATCAATCAAACCATCCATCAATCAATCAACCGCAAATGAATTTAATTTTCAACCACACAAAGGCGGCAGCCAGCAAAAGAAAACAACAATGACAACCGTCACGGCACAAATTTACAGTTAATTTTTCTTTGCTGCCGCTGCCGCTGCTGCTGCTTTTTTTCAATTGCAATAAATGTTGCAGCTTTTGCTCGAAAGTGAAAACTTGAGCAATTGTTGTTGTAGTTGTTGGTTTTTTTTTTTTTTGTTATTATTGTTATAATCCTTGAATGTCCTTTGTAGCACCAAAAGAGTTGAGCACTTTGCACAAATAAAGCTTTGCTTTAGTTTCTTTTTTTTAGAGTTAGCGCACTTAAAAACACTTTATTATTTGTCGTGGGGCTTTTAGAGTACTTAATATATTTAAATTTGTTTAAAACGTCTTCATGCTTACACTTTAGCTAAAAAAATCAAACTCGAACGCACGTACGAACAACTTGAATATGATTGTGAATATTTTTACCAAGTTCGGCGTTTTTATATGCGCCCAGCAAATGCTGCTAGCGTCGCTGCGCAGCTTCACCGGCAACGGCAGCGCAGCTTCAACGCCAACGCCAACGCCAAGCTTTGCGGCGCACCAAACATCAAGCTGCTGAAGATGTGCGAACAAGTGAACAACAACAGACAACGTAAGCAGCTGCAGCCGCAGCTGGCACCGCAGTCAGCGTCAGCGTCAACGTAGACGCTGGCAGACGCTCTCATGCTCACTTTCATTTGTGCGCTCTCAAAGCGGCTGCGCGCCTCGCTCTTTGGCTTAAGGGGCTGCTGGACTCTGCATAGAACACACACACACACACACACGCACACTTATGCTCATGCTACGGATCTTTCCGGTTTTGTTATGCGCTTAAGTTCAGGCTTTACATTTTTAAGTGTTCATTTAAAGGCTCTTTGGCTAATTGTTCTTTATTTTTTTTGAAAAATTTTTAATTTTCGCTTTTAATTTAAGTAAATTTTCAGAGTTTGCCGACAACATTTTGATTATATAGTTTATATATTTTGTACGACAGCAAAAGGCAATTTGTCAAATTTTGCAAGGTGTTCTTTTTTGTTGTCGTTTTTTGAGTTTTCGAAGCTGTCAGTTTCTGACTTTATTTGGCGCTCACAATTTGCATTTTTCTCATAGGGCAAACAATTAAAAGAACACAAATTAGAAGCAACAAGCAGCACAACAACAACAACAACAACACACAAATCCGGGTAGTAATTTCAGTTTTTTTGTTTTCTGTTTTTACGTAAAATACGTAAAACGTCAGAATCAATGCTCAATGAGTTCGTTGCTTTAGTCTTTCGATTTTTGCTTCAAATAACTTAACAATGAATCATTCAAATGCCTAGTTAGCATGCGAGCGGGTTAAACCAAGCAATTAATAAGCTGAGAATTTAATATTGGCCATGTTTTGCACGCATGTGACTTAGAGGCTCAATCAGCTTGGCGCTTCTTTTTTTTTTTGTTTTGCTACCGTAAAATAAACAATGTCCAAAACACTCAAAAATAAATACGGACCAGCGACAACTCAAAGCGTGCCGCTAAAAATTACGCAGAGCGAACGTGAAAAAAAGTTTGATAGAGACTATAAACTGCATGTTGCAATTTCGCTAAGCGAATTCACTAAGTAATATAAACGAAATAAAGTTGTACAATTTGTTGCATAAATCAAAATGTTTTCCAAAATTTTAAGACCTTGCTAATTGTTAACAGTATAGACATGGTTTAGTTAATTTTGTGCCAAATACTAACTGAACTTGGCGCCACATCAGTGGCGTAGTTAGCTTTTTGCGTTGAGTGGTAGCGGGGGGCGTTATGTAACTTTTCTTTTTACTTTTCCGCAAAAAAATATAGCGATTGTCCAAAATACTAAAATCTTGAATTTTATGTTTTTCGACGATTTAAGCACTCTGACCACTTTTCCGGCGATTTGGATATGTTTTTGTGTCCGTGCGTTGTCGATGTAGTGTGTTATTCAAATAATCTTTTTCTATCATCTTAGGCATATCTTCAAAGGGTTTCCTATTGAATTTGAGCACTCTAGTCGCTATAGTTGAGTCGTCAGAGGTATAATAAGAGTAAATAATTTTCAACTATTTTTTTCATTTTTTTGTCGTTTAAATTTCTCCAAGCTAATTTCGGTTGTTTTGATAAACATGCGAAAAAGTCTGAGTTGGTTGCCAATTGTTTATTTCACTGGAAAAAGGTGGAAAAAGGCACACAATGGGTGGCTTCAGTCATTTCTTAAGCGTCACGAAATTGTTTTGAATTCGCTTTACCGAGATGTAACAATCAAACGATCTCAAATTAATAAAAAAATACAGAATACTGAAAATCTTTAAATTTCTAAACATTGGACAACCTATCTAAATTGGCCAAAAGGGTTCGAACCTAGTGTGTACGTAAACATAAAAGTTTTGATAAGCGTTCCGGAAGCAATCACAGTTCGCTTGTCGCTGTGAGTTAACCCTGCTTCTGAGAACAACCTTTGAGATGACACTTATGTGCCGAGAACATGCATTTATTTAGATCTGCACATGCAGAATTATGTAAGAAATTGCTACACTATTTAAAAACTGAGAATAAGATTTGCTTGGGCATGATCTTGATAAAATGTGACTAGCGACACTTTGGATTATAATAGTACGGCGTAAGAGAAGGTGAAATTCTTGATCGTTTTGAAAACATCGATGTTTTGCTGATTCATAAAAAGCTTCTTCTTAACTGGCCATAACAACCTGAGGGCCTGATGTAAATGCATTCTTTCATTGGAATTGTGGTTTCTACGCACAACCCTTTTAAGGCCTACTGGTCTCGAAAGAACCCAGTGTCATTGTTAGTCGCCTCATACGACAATCTTTGACCTGCTGAGGTGGTATTCTCTAACCCGCTCACCCGCTAAAAAGCTATAACATAAAAAAAACATGGGAAAATTACAGGCCAACTATCGATATTTTCGATGGATTGATGTATTTTACCAAAGGTAGTGAGTGCGCTAAGGCGCTTGTCGTACACGCTCTCATAACTCTCAACGTTTGTGTATACAATATATTTTGTTGTTTTTTTTTACTTCAAATCAATTTTTACCTGACTAAATGCAAAGTATCAAAGTGAAACTTATATTCTGCAAAAATGTTTCGCCGGAAAACGTAGCTTAATTG
Source organism: Chymomyza caudatula (assembly GCA_035041775.1). Lineage (NCBI taxonomy): Eukaryota > Metazoa > Arthropoda > Insecta > Diptera > Drosophilidae > Chymomyza > Chymomyza caudatula. Next base: position 904,147 of record JAWNKW010000040.1, on the reverse strand, counting down.
CAAAGTAATCGGTACCAGCAAAGGACCCAAAACACTTTCCTGCAGAACACCAGCAAAAACAGCATTCGAATCAGAAGTAGTATTTTTTCGACTAAATCTTCGAGAGGAAAGTATACAGAAGGTAGAGATTCTTTATTATTTCTGCAAAACTAAGCATTTTCTGAAGTAAGTTTATTATAATAGTTTAAGTGCAGATAAAATGCAGATCATGCATTCAACTTCTAAATCAGCTTTACAACACAATTCAACTGCCTAGAACAATCTTTCTGCGGCTTCCATGCGCGGTACGAACTCTCCACTCCGTCTGTTGCCTCCTTTCTCTTACTGGCTATAATGGTGCTGCCAACCATTGCACAATGCCACTAACCAACTTTATATGGATTTACCAAAGTATAATCTTGGTGGTATACGGCGTTCTAAGATGTACCAGATATAAAACAGTTTTCCACACGTAATTTGATACTCCAGTTCAAACCACCAGCCATGCCGTCAGCATAAGCTGTCTATCGATTTCAAATCCTCAACTTCAGGGTGCTGGGCATCGGATGAAAAACACTTTACTGCACAGCAACAGCAAAAACAGCTTTACAATTAGATATAGAGTTTTTCGCACTATCACTGAAAGTCCTTCCTTGAAAGTAAACCTAGAAAAGAGATTGCTTTACGTTCATGCCAAAAGGCTTGACCAAAACCAACATATACAGCATAACTGTTTAATTCTTCAAGGCTGTGATCAGTTTTCTGATGCAGCAACACAACTGTACTCAGAACGATTTGCTTAGTGAAGGAAAAGGGAAAACTAAGTAACTTTTATGTTAACTAGTGTAAAAGTTAACTTATTGAAAAGTCTCAACAGCGATCATCATAAAAGACTCATGAAAGCGTATTATCTATTTACGCCACTGCGTCACAGATACACTTACACACACACACACACACTTACTTTTGGGCATATCTGTTACGCTTATCAGGTGTTAACCAATAATACATAATTAAAGACATAACTCGGTATCCGAAGTATTCCGCTGGTGCATGTTCTGCGCCCGCTTAATAAGACACCATTTGAATGATGAAGCGGGTCAAGGTGCCACAAGTTGTAAATGGTAAACAGATATGTGCAAAAGTATTTGGCATAAAATCAAAATAATTGGCGCATCTTTTGTCAGCATATTTTGGAGCTAACAGTGGTCCCAATACTTGCTTGGATATCAGGGACTTAACAAGCCAATGCCGCTGCAAGTCATAGCTTATCATTGAGTGGTGTGTGCCTAATTTCTCAAGTGGCATTTGTCTGGCATTGCGTCAACTTTGACTACTGTACAGCTTTTGTCTCTCTGCATTTGGGGGTTTTTATTTGCGGTTATTTTTTTATTGGAGCATTGGGGCAGTCGTACTCTTGGTATTAGTTGCTGGCCACAAGCGTTCAGTTTTGATTATTGATGAAAGCCAACATCAAAGCCAACACAAACATCAAAATCTTATGCAATTACCAAAGCTTTGGAGTACACAATGGGTGTACCAAGTATTCATATGGGTTTCATTCGCAAATCAAATGCACATTACAACTTTGGATATTTGGAAATGAGCCGCAAGTAATTCAGTTTAAATTGTATGAATTGCACAAGCTTATTGTATCATTAAGTATAATGTAGAAAGGTAATATGACAGTATCAATAGTTTAACAAAGGAAGTTGCGCTTTAAACTATGTACCATACATAAAAGTGAGTATAAATGACTCTAACCAAACCTTAAAAAACCATCAAAAACAACACAAAAAAGTTAAGTTGTGCGAAGTTATTACAATAATATAGATGTTAGTTTTAGTGTTTTTTTTGGTGGTATGCCACAGATGTCGTTAGTGTCCAAATTGGGAATTATATTCCAGTCGTGTATTCTGCAGTTTACACAAATGTTTGCTGTAAGACAGTGGTCTGCATTAACCAAGCAAATTGTTTTCCTTGTTGTTACATATTTTAAGCTATTGGCATATAGTAAGTTGCACTTTGACCTTTACAGCATTATCAATCAAATAATATAAAAGAGATGTCATAACCATTTTTGGTTTCAATTTGTAGGAAGACGTCCAGTTTTGTAGCTGAAGTTTTTGAAGATTCAATCGGATAGCTTATAGGACGTTCTTTAACGTAAAAAGAAAGTGAGATATAAACCCAATTCGACATATTTCATCTGCGTCGCGAAAAATCAACGCTTCCGGACTACAAAATATAGCTTCTCATGACGACAGAAAGACATGGCTAATCAACTCTACTGTGGCTATTGAAAGAGTTGTTGGACTCTCAGATTAATCTTGAAAACTCTACATTTGTGGTGTCAAGGATTTCGTTTACCTTTTTAAGGTAGACATCAAAGATGTTGCCAAAGATACACGATGAGGAGAATCAAAAGAAGAGAATATAGAATACGAAAGAGAAGAAAGCGAATTACTAAAAAAAAGAAAATGGCATTAAAAACATAGAACTAGAGCGGAATCATGCGAAGCAAATTAGATATACCAAGTTGCAAGTGTAACAGACGGGATGGGCGAGAAGCTCTACAACCTATATATATAACCTGGCTAAGAAGATGAAAGGAATCGATGAGACGAAGAATCAGTTTTTTTTATAAATAAATCACCGTGGCAGAGTAGGCATTTCTATAAGGCGAAGTTTATCAGGATAAGAAGGAAAACGGATGTTTTGATACCAATTGAAGCAACGAAATGCAAAAAGAAGGAATTGCTTTTGAACACTATCATATTTTAATAAAAGCCTTGGAGACTTTATTCAAGAATAGGGCAAAAGAAAAGGCATGAGATGTTTGGTTGTATAGGGGTCATTAAACATACATTTTAGAAATCAAATTTTTATCAATTATCAAATTTAAGTAAATGATCAAATAAACCACCAAGATCGGAAATAGTTGAAATTCCTTCAAGAATAAAGAAATTTAACGAGTAACTAGCAATTTGAGAATTAGTCCGATAAAATGTCATTACCTTATATTTGGCATTGTTAAGAAATATCTGAGCATTACACCACATTTGAATGTTATCTAACTGTTCAGAAGACATGTCATTATCATGAAATTACCTACAAAGTTTTACATCATACGCAGGCATAAATATACAAGAAGACGAGATGACCTGAGGGAGATCACTTGTTAAATAAGAGAAAAAAAAGTGCCTAGATGGCTACTCTGAGGTACTCCAGATGTAACATGGATTAATTAAGACTCAAAGCCCTTAATACTTAGCTTTTACACACGGTTCAATAAGCAGGAAAAGTTCCATTTTACAAGACATGAAGGAAATTCAAAACTGGAAAGCTAAGAAAAAAAAAATGATGATTCACAGAATCAAATGCATTGCTGAAGTCAGAGCTTCCATTTTGTTAACCCTATCAGGGCCGTTGTTGCCTATAGGCAACATTGTCATCCAATGCCGAGAAACCTGATACTTTTTGGAATTTGTTTTGATTTTGTCTGATTGCTTGATCATTTTTGTGTATTCTTATGTATTTACAACGTATTCACTTTTGGAAAGTTTCGGGTGTGGACGATGTTTTTGCTGTGTTTTCACGTGTAAAAAAACAATTTTTCAGATTACCAAAAAAAATATTCTAAATTGATCAAAAAAGGCAATTACTTGATAAAATGGAAATTTTTGATCACAAAGTGTTAAGATGTTCCTTTTTTAAAGTCAATCTTGCCTATAAGAAACATTAGTCCTGGGCGATATCCTTATTTTAAAAACAAATTTCGTATGCTAAAATAGGACGAACCAGGATACCAAGGACTTTGAAATTCATGTCAGTTAATATTTATGGTCATATTAATAAATTTACGTTTTCAAATATTCTTTAGCCCCACTTACTTTAATTCGGTCCTGAAAGGGTTAATGAAACCATGATTAATCAGGGAAGAGAATTCTAATACAATGGAAGAAGTAGAACGATGTTTTACAAAGTAGTGTTGAGAGCTGCAGTAGTATTGCAACTGTGATGTCGAATACATACATACATACATACTACATATTATAAAAGAACTACGCATTAATACAAGAAGACAGGACATTACTGTCGCGACTAGAAATAACAGCATAAGTCTTCTTGTGGGCCACCTGACTTCTTATCGGCAATATTCTTAACTTTCGAAGGATGTAACATAGAACTCCTTAAGTTCCTGCGATACACTAGGATTGCTGTCTGTATGAACCGCATAATAATTACGCTGCTGGTGAAACACTCTTTTGGCACTGTTTTTATGAAAGAGATTTTTTTACGGTTTTGTATAAGAACCGGTAATTCCGTTAAACCGAAACAAATAACGGTGAATCGGTATTACCGTAATCGTAACCGTATCCGAAATAAGTATAGGTTTAAGTCCCCAGATATGCCATACAAATTTTAGTCTTTAAAATGCTCTTTACGATAAATCCAACAAGCATGCATTACTGGGAAAGACTTAAAACTTAAAAGCACTGATGTCTAGAAGACACCAATCAAATTTTACTACGAATCCCTGGTATTACTACTGATTAAGCCATAGAGACTTTTAAGAGCTACTAACATTTCATTTGGACAAAGGCTATGATGACACTTGCTAAATATCATAACTTAAATAGTTCCATTAACGCATGTCGTGTTCCCCTTAAGGTTGTTCTCATACTCATATACATATAGGAGACCTTACCATATAAGTATGTAGCCAAGAATCAAAACACGTCTGCGCATATCTATTTGGAGCATAAATATTTATAAGCGTGACTCGCACCGGTTTTGGCATTTAGCCGAAAATCCAGAAATCTATATAAATACAATACGATATATAATAACATTGGAGCATAACAAAGGGAGCTGTGAAAAGTCAACCGACTGCCATTCTATAAAATTTAAATGAACTTGTTGTTAAAATTATAAATTAAATATTTAAAAAAAAAATACAAATTTATAGTAAGCATTTCTTGCTTGGTAACGCGCATTATCAATTTTTTATTTAGCTACTTTTATTCTTAAACTTAAAAAAAGAGAAAACTAGAACAAGCTGGAACATAGTAAATTTGAGGTTTAGTTATGCAGTTCTATGTGATTCACTGGCAGATTTACGGCCATATAAATACGAAACTTAGGTAAAGTTTGTGGTTAGGAATACATGACTCAAGCTCGGATTGCTGTTCAATACTGGCCAGAGTCATGCTGATCTTGGAGTTAAGCCAAGGCTGAGACCATTTGCATTGGTTTTTTCATTTCATAAGTTTATGTTATAGTTTTATGATGTCAATGAGTCAGCGCTTTAGAAAACACACAGAAGTTATTAAAAGCGAAAAAAGCAGAAAAGCTGACGTCATTTTTAGAAATACTTAACTTAACTTTCACTTCGAATTCGAAATCCGAAATCAAGATTAATTGCCCATTTATCAATTTGATAAAGTGGATCCTGTTCTAATGGCAACAAGCCAACTGCACAAAAGAACAAACGTCAATTAATAAAGCTTAAACATGCGAAATATTCGGAAACCCAGGAGCTCTCTAATCGATTCGTTTCTAAAACATTCATAAAAATATTATTAATAATAAAAACACAATCACAACTAAGCAAAAACAGCATCATACACGACAAGCTAATTTGTTGTGCAAATATTGAAAAACAATATTTATAAGTTTATAATATCATAAATGTTGTGTGGGTGTCACTCATAAGCAAAGCAACACAAAATACACAAAACTATTAACAAAAAAAATCAACATTTTAAATTGATTTCTCTTCTTTTTTTTTCTTTGCGGATTACAAATGAAACGAACATGTTGAGTTTGTTGCGGTTTATTAATGGAAAATTTGCCGCCAATAAAACACAACTTATGATTTTAAAATTCTAAAATACTACTAAAAAAAAAAACACGGAGCCCGCCTGCTCAGACGTTTTAAAATCAATTCTTCTTCTTTGAAATATTTTTATTTAATTAAATTACATACACAGCGTGACATTTCCCATGCTCAGAATTTATGTAAAATATGTTGTAGAATACAAAAATATACATACAAATCTTGGTTGCTAACGAAGCTTCTATACTCTTCCATCAAGAGCACACATTGGAGATTCACGGAAAATCATCATACAAGCCGTACATCGCGTTCCACCGACTTTTTTTTGTTGGCTTTCCAAAGGTTCGAAGAAGGGTGCAATTAACCAACGCAACCATCTTCATCTGTTTTCACCGTCACATTAAGGATCTGAGGGACTAGCTTCAGGCGCCGAAATAGCAGCTGCTGCGGCAACTCGCTTCGGCGGTCTATAGTGTGAAGAACCTTCTCCTACGGACAGTTAATACCGAACCTACACCGGAATTTATTTATCATGTTGAATTAAAATTATGGTTCCCTAAAGTACCTAAGTGTTCAAATAGCTCAACGAGTCTGGTACAATACCCCAACTAATGCCCCTCCAAGATCTTCAGCCGAAGGTATTACCTCTTTAGTACCGATTTAAATGCATGCTGTCGGGTACGCACTGTCAACCACAGCCACCACAATGCTCCCAATGGACCGACTTCAATGAGCAGCCTTGGAGAAATGTTCAACCCGTGGTACCGAAAATTAAGGGCTCGGTTGACCCCCCCCCTTTTAGCTCCAAAAGGCTCGGAATTGGATAACCTCGCCAGTTTTGGCGAAATATCCAGGACTGGTTACTCATGCACTTCTTGTGGCGCTATCACCAGTCGTTAAGAAAATCGTTTAGCTGAGCAAGAATAACCTAAGAGTACTGACTGGCCTACTTACTGGACACTGTAGACTAAAGGGGCACTTAAGTAAGCTGAAACAGCATAGATTTCTCTAGGTTCGACATCACTCCAGAAACATTCCAGAGAGCACACCACTAAAAACAAAGAGTCGAATATTGCAGTAAATAAAATAAAAATTTACAACAAAGATAGGACTCTAAATGGGTTTCAAAAAGGTAAACCGTATTCTAAGATCGGTTGAACAATCGATATGAATAGCATTTTAGTGACATAAGGATCCCAGAACTCTTTTGATCACCTCTTCATGAATCAAAGCAGAGATTTGACCATGCAAAAACGTTATCGACGTCATACTGAAGAGAACGGTTGATAGTTCTCGTCTAATCTTTTTCCATTATTATCAAGCAACGTACTTTCCAGAAAAGGAATTCAACAAGACTTTTATTACAAATAATTTTGAACTTTCGTAGACAGGTTGATTTACTGATTTACCTTAACTAAAAAAAAGCGTTGGGCCGATATGTCATTAGTATTTGATTGTTTATGAGAGGCTCAGCGTATGGATATTTTCTCGTCTTTTGGGCAAAGTAGTCTTTATATCATCCAAAGAGATTGAAGCCAGTGTTAGCCTGAAGAGTCAATGTCTATAAAATGCTTCCTGACTTAGACGATTATCTTTCTTCATATAGAGCTTAAATGGTTGTTTCAAACTACATGCAGTAAGTCGGTAGTAGGGTCCCTGGATAATATGAGATTTGCTGACTTCGCAAGTCAGCGTCCCCAAAACTGCAAAAGGTAAGTTTTAGTCTTACGCAATTCATTGAGTTCAAATTTGTTGGATAGTGTAAACCTAGACTGTCCACAATTTTTTTTTGCTTTTTTACATATGTTCTCTTATTTTCACGATTTACCTTAGAATGTGATATTTATGGGTTTTTATGAATTGTAACTAAATTTCCATATGATAGATAGGTCCTAAAATAACTCCCACCAAGAACCTTCACCGAGGTACATCTTAAGATGGGCCTACACCCCAAAGAGATATAAAGAAGCTACCGGAGTAGCTATTTAGCTAAGACCCACTACCAGCAGAAACGCTCTATCTGGTTGGGCAAATTCGAGTGTCATTACTCTACGAATTGTGATAAATTGGTATTGAATTTCAATAGGTTTCAATGTAATTTAATGAAGACATCGAAATCTTATTCAAGGACCGCATACTATTTTGATAGTTTTCGTTTGAGAATGATATCTATCATAAAGAACATTGGTAAGATCACAGAATTGGTAATGCTCTGACTTCGACTCTGGTCGACGACCTCTTGCGAAATAGTGAAAAACTATAAGAGATATAGTCGTTTCTTTTCACTTGATTATATGCTCAGTTAATTGATTCAAGTTTGTCCTACTTCAAATACTACTCACCTTGTGAAGAGTATAAAAATACCAGCTGATGCTTGATACGACACCTTAAAACCCATTGCTAAGTTCTATAAAATCACAGCTCGTAAACATATTTAAATGTGTTGTAAATGGATGGCTCAGACCAGTTCTGAGATAAGTTCCAAGTTCGATTAACCAGAGCTGACAACTAAGATATGTTCGAGCTACCGTGTTGACCATTGGCATTCCAGTTCGAGTTTCAGTTCTTATCAAATGTTGCAGTTCCTCGCGGCGCCAACAACAAGAACAACAATAGCTGCGTTGGCGGCTCATTTCCGGCATGTCTATGCATACGATTAGATGAACCAATGGATTCGATTCGATTCAACTGATTGGTTTGCTCCGGTTTTGTGAACACACATAAAGTTGCACAAGTTATGTGGGGCCTGCGGCTTAGCTGACATAATTGTGCGCTGTCTACGCAATGTTTAAGGGGCGGTCTCCGCCGATTAACATAATTCGAGCATAATCAAGCCATCTTCAAATTTATGATTAGATTGCTGCCAGAACTAGAACCGGCTGACACCTTACGCTGCAGTCAGAACCAGTTTGTTGCTGTAATTTGAGCAAAACAAATATTTTTTTAATTTACTCTAATATGGTATTAACAAATTTGAACGAGCATTTATTGCCAAATCAATGCTATACCCAGCTGGGACGAGAAACTGATGATTTACATGGCTGAACCTGTGAGGGATTGCTTAGTCATTTGGCCAAGTCAAGATGCGGCCAGCACCAGTTCCGTAAACAATTTGAAATCACGAAGCGCTTTAATTAAGTGAACCACTGTCCAAACAAAGTCGACTCATCACAATAATTTCTTCTATTTGACTTGAGCCACAGTCTTATCTCCACGCAAGCATCATTGTGTCTATAGTTAGCCCCAGATGACCTTGAGCTGCGGCCGATCTATATTATTAAGCACAAATTGCAGCTGCCCATGTTGCCGTCACTGTGCTTGACCACAGTCAAGGTCACGCGGTTAGCGTACTTTGGTCTTCTGTCTTTGGCTTGCTCTGTTGCGGTTCCTGCGCTGCTAAGCCGTTGGGAGAAACCCATGAGAGTGCATCGTAAACACGTATTATATCGTATTTCACAGAAACTCCAGCACTGCCTGCAGATTCTTTTTCTAGCCATTGCCTTGGAATGCAGTGGCACAAGTTTCTTGTATTCGACGTCTCTATAAAATAGTATAATTTTTTGGAATTCTTTGGTTTATTTCTGTTTTTTACTTTTTGATGAGAATCTTTTGATGCTGCGTTTGTCTGGCTGATTATAGGTATTGTATTTTAGTGTCTCCCTTGTGAAAGTCCAATTAATTACATGCCGATTTTAATTGCTGCAATTAAGCTTTTATTTGATTCGTTTTGGTATTACCAAATTTCTCTTTTGCTGGCTGATTCTTTGCCAAATTTAAACATTCTGTAAAGACAAAGGAATTTCGGCAAACAATATTCGTTCAGCTTAAGCTAGACTTATGTTTTGAAATGAGCCTGAAAGTAATAGAGTGGAATACTGAACCGTTAGAAAATTCAAATTTTTTGTTGAAAAGCTACCGCTTGTGTTGCTGTCTCTGTCATACCGACTCACTCGTTGGCAAAATTTAAAAAGGGAAGGGGCAAACAGTGAAAGTGGTCGCTTTTCAGCAAGTCAACTCAACGTTAAGGCCAAGTTTTCCACTCTATTAAATTTCATGCTCTTTGATGTTTTGCTAATGTGTAATAGTGAACTTTTTGTATTTGTAATTCGCAAAGCGTTTAGGCACCGGCCATAACATTGCTCGTCCACTGTTAGTGCTTTCAGTCGCTTGTTTCTAATGTTTACTTATACTACAAATTTCATCAGACTTTTCTTACATAGATGCTCTAGCAACTACCCACTGTAAGGAAGTATTTTTTTGGTACTAATCGATATTTGACTCTTCTCAAGGTCAATTTCCTCTTCAAAATCGCTTGCACCGATCCAAATGATATGTCCAAACTATCGGCGACGTCTCCAATAGTCAATCGACAATTTGCAAGCAAATTCGCTTGACGTGATGTTTGAAGAGAGAGTCTGATCCCCAAAGGTTTTTTGCTGCATCATCAACGTTTCAGCAGTCGAAATTTAATGCAACTTCTTTGTTCAATAAATTCTGGCTGTAATGGCTCATCAGAGAAGTTTGATCCAACCCAAGCACTCAGGCAGCCTTGTTCAATGTGCCATGCCTGATAAAGGAAGTTTAAAGAAAAAAAAACGACAATTGAAATAAGAAAAAGAGTATGATATCAGCTGTCCCTGTGTTTCTATTGTCTTTGGTACTACTCACTTCGGATCCGAATTTCGTAATGAACCTGCATAATCCGGTTACGGATAGTTATAGCCGGTCAAGAAGAAGAAAAATCTATTCGCCAATTTCAGCTATGAGATGCCGTGTGGCAATCCGTTGCAATCCAAAACCAACCTATCGTAAATACTTGCCTATCCCCAATCTCTGTATAATACCAAAAATCTCTGTAGTAAACGGCTCATTTGGCATATTTTCTTACGAAAACCAACTAATACAGTTTTTCTCTACATTTGGCATTTTCGAACTCATCAAAAATATATTGGCAAATAACAATTAATTCCGCATACAATAGCATTAAAGTTGTAAAGCCAAAAAAATACGTCGAAAAGCATAAAAAGAAAAAACGTTGATTGATGTGCAGCGATGTGACGCCAAGCGACTCCAAGTGACGCCAAGAGACTCCAAGTGACTTCGAGTGACTCCTAAAGTTTGAGGCGCACGTGCTGCTGAACAAAAAACAAACACAAACGAATCCCAGAAGAAGCTCCCAGCTAGTGGCTAACAAACAAATGCTCAAAACAAATATTAATTTTCATAAATATTTTGCACAAAAATCTGTTTATTATGCAAAAATCACTTAATGACATAAAATCAATCAAATTCCGAAAATAACAATGCTTAATATAACGCACGGTAGCCAATGAATTATAAGCTCTTTAGGCATGCTCACAAGATGCTCACGAGCATACGCCCAAAAGATCTTCAAAAGCTGATTAGCGAGCTCCAAAAAAGTGGCAAGAAAAAAGACGCAGTCTGCAAAAGATTCCAAATAAATGAGCAGTTAATGAAGCAGCCAAGTTTACAGTGACTCTTGTACAAGGTTGCCACAAAGGTGTGTGCAACATGTATGGCAACGTCGGCGGCAAGACATTTGTACTTGTGTTTGTATTCGGTATGTCGGCGCAGCAGTCATTTGATTAACACTGCAAATAATGTAAACTTGTTGAAAATTGACAGTTGGACATGCATCAAAGTTCGAGCAGATACACACAAGCGTGCAACACACAATCTTTTGAATTGGCGTGGCACAGCCTTGCTGCAGCGTGTCTTTGATTGCAATTTGCAACTTTATATTATTTATGACAAATAACAAATAACCGTTAATATTGCATTAGCATAGGTCAGTTATGTTCAGCGGACAGTCGGACAATCGCACAGACACTTGGACACTTGGCTACATGTGAATGGCAATCATTTTTCAATCTGACAAACTGTGGAGCCTTGATGAAAATGCCATTAGAATAAGCGTTCATAACTTTGCCCTATGACAAACACTTTTTTTTTCGTTCAGCTTGTTTGTCTTTAAGAAACCAAAAAAAATTCCAAGTGTGTAGCAAATATAAGAGCCATCTACTCATTGCCAATATAATTTAATTTGTAATTAAAATATCATTTAAATTATCATTTAACTTGCTGCATTGTTTATTGCACACAATGAAACCTTGAATGAAATATAGCCTCAAAAAACAAAAAATTATATCGCAAACATAAATTTTCAACCTAAAGTAGGTATTATATTATTTTCTCAGTGCTATTGATTAAAATGCTGCGCGCACAATGCGACAACGCGACGTATGCGCAATTTTAAGCATCGCCAACTAATTTATAACAATTTAATGCGGCGTTGCAACTGACTGACACAATTGCAGCCCAGAGACTTTCGGCGTGACATTTATTAATGTGCAACAATTTTCTTGTTTCGCTTGTTGCTTGAGAGTCATGGGAGTATACTGTATACAGTAGAAGCTCGGTAATTAGAACCAACTGACGGACTATAGAATATGGGGATGAGCTAATGTACTGTAATGTAATGTAATGCTCGTGCTAAACGAGCAGTTACCGGAGGCCTTGCCGCTATTCAAAGAGAATCGAGATGGAGTATATACCAACTTTCTTCGAGTTGCGGTTGGACTATCAGATTGATGTTGATAACTATTCTTTTGTCAAGGATTTCGACAACCTTGGCATCACCGTCACAATGAAGAACGATGTCAGCATGCAGATCAAGCGGAGAATCACTCTTGCCAATAAATGTTACTTTGGTCTCAGTAGAGTCATCATGTTTCGCTTTGTGACGCTGAAGCATGACTGGTGACGAAAATGCCCTTGGAATGTTTGAACTGAATGTACTCTGTAAGATCTTTGATCCTCCACGCATTGGCAATAACTACAGTACCTGTTGGATCGACGAACTCTTTGAGATCTACGACGACATTGACATGATGGTTAGGTCATGTTTTGCGTATGGATGAAGAAATTCCTGCGAGAAAGGTCTTCAATGCGGATAGGGTAAGAAAGCGTCGAAGGTGCAGACTGTGTCTCACTAGCTACCGTTGGTAGTTTATACTAGAGAAAGCGCGCATAAAGCAGAGACGGCTGGAGGAGAGATTTACACCAGCTTCTAATGGCCAGTTAAGTTAAGAAGAAGAAGAAGGTGACAAAGGCAACGTTCTTGACTGACTTAGGTCAAGACTGGGCCCGTTAGTCTACAATAGGATCGTGTATTGTTGTTCCGCTAAAAGAATAAATTGTCAAAGAAAGGATAACAGCCAAATTCAGCTATAATGTCGATAAAGATGGCTATCGCCTTGAAGATTATTAAGCCCGGTAGTGCTGACCCCGATGAGTTCAAGAATTGCAAGCACTCGATGAGTTTGAGGCCACCAACGACCTCCGTGATTTGCATATAACGCGTGCATGGATAGTGCCTCATTTATGACAAGGACCTTTGCAGTGTAACGGTAGTCTAAGATCCCCTTCTATATTGAGCTGTTCTGAAAAGAACAGAAAATGAAAGTTAGAAGAAGCAGATAATGTCGGTGAACTAATAATAACTAACTAATCACTTTGTAAAAGTACCAAGAAGAAGATGAAGGTTAGGCTAACCATTGGACATAGTACATTTGGCCACACAATATGGCTGCCATGGACATTCTTAGAAGAAGAATTACTCTCTTACTCTCCTTCAGAGCGATCTTCATGACTTCTTCTTTGGTCCAATGGGCAATGCTTCCTAAGTGCTAGGGAGCTATCGGTCAACTCCAATGCTCCAGTTCTATTTGTTGCAACTAGTGCACAAAACTGTTGGTTTCGGTTTTTGAATCACCACAAAAACGTATCAAATACATAAAAAAGAGTTATTTTTGGTATAAGTTTCTAGATTATAGTTCAAGAATACTCTTTTTTGTAAACGTTCTAATTTGTTAGTTTTTACTGTAGTTGCACACTTTGTGGGCAGAGTATTTGGCAAGCATGTTGGCTAGCCGCCAATTCAATTGAGATTTAAATTAGGCGCAATTAATTACAGTTTAAAAGGAATATTTAAGCCAAACGTTGTCACTTAATGTGCGCCCATTAATAACCGGCATTGGAATGATTCTTGTAGCCAAACCACACAAGAATCCATTTGCTAATGGTGTCTATACAAAACTGGCCAAAAACAAAAACAACAAAAAGCTTCTTTTTTCCAATTTAAGCCACAATGCAGCCAACATTTGATGGAATAAATTAACGTTTTAAAAACACACAAAAAAGATCTGCACCAATTCGCCACTTGATGAATGTCGTCTCCACTTGACTTTGACCAACGCACAAAAGATTCATGGTACAAAAGCGGCGTATTTGGTAGCCGAAATTCTTGTCGAAAAAGTAAAAGTTCGAGCCATTTAGCATAACCGGCAATACGAAACCAAATTGGAATCCTTTTGTGGCCATTAGAGACAAGAAGCCAAAACAAGCCATTAATGGCGACAAATTTTAGATAGCAAAACTCATAAAATTAAATTTATTATTGAATTGTTCTTCAAAATCGGCAAACAATTAATGAAAAACAAAGACTGTAGATTTGCGCAGAATTGCATATTCATGTTTAGCACTTAATAATTTTGGCAGTTTTATGCATTGTTGTTGTTGTTGTTGTTGTTTTGAGAATCCGATTATTATTATGATTATTGTTTAAAGTCTGTCGCGAGCCAAAATTGAATTTGTAATTGATTATTATTCATTTTCCCAATGGATTTTTGTTCAAGAATAAATTAATTTTCAGTTATTTATGTGTTTCGTAGAAACGCCCCAAAGAACTTGGCCGAAACACAAAACGGCATTTGGAGCTTTGATCGATATCTGTTTGTCTTCCTCAAGTTGTGACTTTGGCGTATTTTTTGTGGAATTTTTTTTGTTTTTTGTTTAAACTTAAGCTTTGTCTTAAGTTGAATTTTGCTGTGAGCTGGTCGAAATTTTTTTTTTTATTTAAAGCGAGAAATATGGACTTGAAATTAATAGAATTTGCATACGATAACAAACACGTTATTAAATTAATTATATATATACTTATTTTTATTAAATAACATAGAAGCGCCAGAATTAATGCAAATCTAATATTAAAATTAATGTTTGAGCCTTTTATGCACACGCATTTAGTAATGCATAAAAATATAGTAATGAAAAATCTGCTCAAATTACGGTATTGGCGAAGGTTGCCATATATCAAAATAAATTGATTTTTTTTTTGTGGAATCGTTCTGAAAATAACACCAAAACAATATGTTAAATATATATTTTGTTTCATGAATATCGTTTCGCCCATTAACAGCTGCGTCGGGCTTCATTAACTTTATTCAAACTACGATTTAATTAAATAGATATGATAATTAGAAGTATTCTAAACAAAAGAATTTCGGTAGCCGTTAATCAACGGCTGCGTGAAGTTACGTCTTGAGTTCAATTTCATGAACTAGGTTATTAGCTTGATTTTAACGCCGATACCCTGTAATTTGGGCATTTAAATCCAATTTAATTAGGTGTTTTGCTCGATAGTTAAAAACAAGGCTAAAAAGTGCTTAAATGTTGCTGGAGTTCGCTGAACCGCGAACTGGTTCATAGCTTATGCCACAACCTGCAAGTTTGATAACTTTATGTCAATTAATATGTTACGAGACAATGAAAATTTTATTGTTTTAAGTTATGGTCATTAAAAAAAAAAATACATTTAGCTGATTTCCAGCTTTAAATGGACCACTTTATTTCCATACTAGATGATAGCTGAGTTTTAGAAGCATTGTTTTCATCTGCTATGGGGAGTTCATGTTTGACACTGTTCAAGTTCAGTTGCTTCATTAAAACTGCATTTTCAACCTAATTCAACTATTGGTTGCATTAGGAGATTGCCGTATCAACACCTATATAGGTTAGATTAGTTTTGTGGAGGGTGAGATGGCTCAGCGAAGGAAGTTGATCCTTCCCTAACACTGTGGCTGCCATTTCCGCTATAGGAACTTAGTGGAGTGCATTTAAGAGAGACTAAAATCAAACTCTCAACGTCTGTAGGCGACGCCTGCGTCCGGGATAAGTCAGATGTCCGTGATCGGCACCGTCATCCCGCCGCCCTAAAAAGCAAAAATAGTTCGTACATTCTACGAAAAACAATCATCTCAGCCAATTGGTGTAATGCAAGCACTGGAAACTATTGCTAAGTGTTGTATATGGATGGGGAACTTTACAACCCAGATATAGTCCTTGATCGAAGACCAAGGAACTCCTTCGATAGGTGTGTTTTTGATGCAAGAGCTCCGAAGAGAAGTTTCGTTACAAATTGCGATGCTCAATAAGAGGTTGAAAGAAATCAATGAGAAATTGATGAGAAGTGCATTTAATTGAGGGCATAACCCTCTTAAACTCAAAACTTTTGTTCTGAAAGCGTACCCAAAGACAGCTGTAAGGAGATTCCGTTACAGTTTTCTTACTTGTTATATCGTAAAAGAAAAGGTTTCGCGTTTAAAAGAAGATTATGAACAAATCCAAAGTTTACAGGCTTGGCGTAAAATGCACAATCACAGCTCTCTCTACAAGAGGTATACACTTTCAAAGTGTATAACCTATTAGTAAATGGAACAGAGCATTCTGCCAAATCAAACGCATCTCGGTAATTTCTTAATTTGGTTCAAATCTAATAGCTACATTCCGTTTGACTATGTTGAAATGACACTTCATTATTCCGCTAGATACCATCATTCACCTTCGCGAACTTGTTCTACGAATATTACGCATACGCGCAGTCTGCCAGAACAAACTGTTTTAAATGACTTGAAACAAAGAGCCGAAAATTAATTCCCAATGCTCATTATTTGTCACTACAAAAATTCTCAAAGACATTCAACAAGTTAATAATAAACGAACTGGCAAATTAACTGGACGCATTGGAGACTGCTTCTTCTTCCCCCTCAGTTACGCTTGGTCAAATTGCTCACAATTTTTACACCTGTAGCCCATTAGGTGCGACGAGTGGGACATTTTCACACGCCAAAACAATTTCATTCTGCTTAATAATACTAATCTTAACAACTTGGCAGCTACAGAAATGCGGAACTACAGACCGAAAACACACACACAGAACACGCCCACACCCTCGACCGCCCCCCGCTGAATGTATGTCTGTGTGACAATTGCGTATATTTCATCATTTTAATTAATGTTTTTACTAGACATTTTTTTCACATTTTAACAACATTTTAAATAAAAAAAATTATGTTTATCGCTGCGCCTAATGAAAACGCCGCCATTAAATTCAAATTAATTCTGCGGCAAGGACATTGACTTGCTGCCAAACTTACAAAACTCAAAGGCAGTGTCGCACAGTCACTGTCACAGTGACAATCACTGTGACATTGATTGATGAAATGAATGCAAAGCGAAACAATCAGTAAAGAAAATAAGTAAAAACCGAAAGTGATTTAAGCCACATCAACAAACAATAATAGTTTATGACATCAACAGTAAACATTGGCACACTGTGAGGCGATGTATTTGGCTTAAAGCCAACGCACTTGACACGAACTATGATGATGGTGATGATGATGATGACGTAGTTGATGATGATAATGTTGGCTATGATGACGACAATGCAATGCACTTGAAATTCGAGTAGCAACAAAATAAGCTGCCAAAAGTTCAAATGCGTAAGTGGCAAAGTGATTGTCCGGCTAAAACTGTACGTCTGTGTGCATGTGTCTACGGGCTAATGACATATTAAAATCATTACAATGACATTGATGTAGCATGAGCCTACTATTACTTCCAAATATGCTGTTAAATGAGTTATAAATGTTTTCAGTGTAATTTGTGCCATTATTACTGTCACTTTGTCAATTAACTGTTAGTCCAGAAATAGGTTTCTACGAAGGTCTCGGAGTTTGATGAAATTCCTATAGGTCATGCCGTTAGCTGCTATTAAATACGAAATCGAAACTGTTGTCCCACAGCTCTAGGCAATTTGGGAACAAGCTTCTAGTGTATTTTTTATATAGCATTTAAAAAGTATTAAAAACAATATCTTTAGGCATTAATAATACTTTTTTTTGACAGAAACTATGTGTTTTTTTTCGGCTTCATTAGTTCAAAGTTTTTGTTGTCGTTAGGCTTTATATTTAAAAGCAGCTTTACATCGTGTACGTCGTGAGCTAAAAGTAGAACCTATAGCGCACAGTGGGCAAATCTGTATTTGTATTTCGGCAAAAATCATAGCCTATGAGCTGCCAACAGGCTGCTTCAAAAAACGTTAGCTTTTATAAACTCATTTTAAAGCTTAGGGAATCTTTTGTTACACTCATTTTACATTTGGAAAACATTTTTTTCGCCGGAAACCAGTTCATATTTTTTCACTGTGCAGCGCAACTACTTTAATATCATCTAAAATACCTATTTTCCCACTTGGTAAAACTTTGAAAGCGTTTTTCTCGTTTACATTTCTAAAAACAACAAGCAGCATAACTTGGCACAATTCTATTTCTTAGAAATTTTCAAAGTATCTCATTATCAACAATAAAGAGTTAAATATGTAATATTCAATAAGATAAAAATTGTGTAGTGTAAAACATATATTGGCGCGCCTTGGGGATAAAACTGAATAGTAAGCCGCGTATATGCCGTGACGGCAGCGCATAGATAAGCTTGACACGGCGCTATCCTAAGAGCATGCTGGATGGCGCTAGTTTCTGCACACGCATGATGGCACCACGTTATGCCAAGTTGGAGAGAAGATAAAAGCCTTGAGCTTTAGGCTGTAAAAGCGCTATCGGTGACGGCAAAAACTTATATTTTTGAAAACAACGTTTTTTACTTAAAAACGTGCCCGATAGAGGGTAGTACCTATTTTTCCCATGAAAATCGAATTTGTGTGCAAATTTTTGTATTAAAGCGTTGAAGCTTATGGGCGGTACTAAGGTAACTAAAATGCGGGGGGTGGTGGGTTGATTCGACAAAATGTCCACATTGTTTCGTATATAAACTTAACATGAGCCTTCATACCAAATTTGGTGGCTCTAACATAAATATTAACCTTAACATTGCTATACAAGTGAAATATTGTTGCAATATGTAGGAGGAGGGTCCTAAAATTGCCACATAATTCCATATATCTTTTAAAGTTTCTATTACATTTTATTTTGCGTACAGGGTATAAAAATATGTCTATTACACAAAAAACAATGAAGCCTGTTCCTCAATGCGCTTCCGATTTGTCGGAATAAATGCACTGTTGAGACTACGCGGTGCCAAAATATCACTAGTACGAGTCAAACAATCTTATAAAAGTTTTCATTACAATAAACTTCATTGTTAAATCAGCAAATCTGAAGCAGAATCAAAATTGGGAAAACGCATGATTTATGCATGGAGTCAATTTTGGTATGAATGATAGTAAACTTTAAGTTGGAGTATTTGAGGGGGAAGCACTCCGTAAGATCTTTAGCTCCTTATACGTTGGCAACGACTACCGCATCCGATGGAACTATGACATAGTCAGCGGCTCCACTGGCTAGGTCATGTTGTGCGTATGGATAAAGAAGCTAGTGGGAGAAAGATTGAAGGGAGGTGACGTGGGAAGGACTTGATAAAGAGCTCATTAGCTACATCGGGACGTAACCCAGTAACGGATTGTTATGGTCAGTTAAAAAGAAATTCAATTGTATCTAATCTGTCGAAAGTCTCAATGAATCTAGTCTGAGCGTCTTAACAAATTTAAAGTCAAAGATCGCGAAAATCCAATTTCACAACTATCTTATTTCCTGAACTACAAATGATGTCTGAAGCTACTATTTACCTCTTTTTCCACTGTACAACTCTAGAGGAGATGCATCCTATGAAAAAGGCACAACAAAGTTTGGCATAATGAGCAGTTTTAATCAAATGAAGCCAACGGACTTGAAGTTGCGGGAACGAGGATGCAAAGCTGAAGTTTGCGCCACAGACCGATGTGTTAATACAAACCCAGATGAGAACTACCAGAATATGAAAATTGTAATATATTAAGATGGTTGCTGGAATTAGAAGTAACTTGAAGCTGGTTCTGGAAAGCCGAATCAAAGCAAACCTTCTGGGGTGAAGAAATAAGCGGGTCCTTGGCCACACTAGCAAGAAATAGTTGTATAGATTCCCCGATCTGGCATTGGAACACCTGCTTAAACATCGTTAAGCAACTACCAAAAGAACATAAAAGATTGAGGCAAACTACAAGCAGGGCTAAATAAATTTGGCTAAAATTCTAAATGGTCTGTTTACTGGACACCTGTTAGTAACCTAAGCATCACCAGCTTCAATAGCTGTAGGTTTTGTGAGCTCAAGGAGATGTACTCACAGCACGTGCTAGTTGAGTGTGAGGCTCTGCCGAGAAGAAGGAAGTGCCTCAGGCGTGTATAGGAATTGAGTTTCAGGGTTAGAACTGGAAGCTGCGGTATAAGCTCAGTCGGGAGTACCATTCTAATTCATTATTATTATTCAGACCGTAAGCGACATTTGAAATTCCTAACTTAACCAAAATATGATTAACGCCTATTAGCGTAACAGAAAACATAAACAATATGGTTTTGATGAAAAATCTAAAAACAAAATCTAATCTTCTTAAACATAATTAGCACTTCTGATCACGTAGGCAAATTAAATACAACAACAGCATAGTTCGAAACTCATTTCAAAAATATTCCTTATTTCGTGATCGTGATCTTTGCCATAACTTGTCACGCGCACAACCCTGCGCAAACTTCAAGACAACTGTTGACAGAAAGCAAATCGCCGAACATCAAAGCCTAGTTAAAGCTGCTTAAAATATAATTTACGCTCGGTTATCTGCCGGATATCTTATCAGGTCGATTTGGTGGGCGTGGAACAGGAAAGTTTTCGTCGCTATATTGGCACAGTGGATCAGTGGTGTCAAAACAAGAGCTTTATGGCATTGCCTGGTTTTTACTGCTTGTCTGGCAACTCATTTATGCGTTAACAACTTTATTTTGCATATTATTGTTGAGAACTTAAACATTTATGGACCATAAACATTTTATTGACTTTCAATATGTTAAAACCGTACAAAGCTGCCACTGCCTTAAACTTTAATGTACACAATAAGCGCCGGAATATGTTGTAGAATTCAAATGGTCTAAGATCAATTTCATTGACACCTCGTCGTATGACGTAACAAGAATGAATCACAAAACGCCTTTAAAGCACAAACAAACACGACCACGGGCGTGGGCTGACATAGTCGCTGTTCGACCAAACGGAAACTCAATTGCACATAGCTGACATTCAGCGAAAAGCCACACTTTGTGTGTGTGTGTGTGTGTGTGTGTGTGTGTGTGTGTGTGTGTGTGTGTGTGTGAACACACACCCGCCTTTAGTATTTTATTATGCGTAAATAATGAGAGACATTAAAGCAAGCAAGCCACCATGTTGAATATCGCTCATACGCCCCATTGCCAGGCATGGCCAACCGGCGCTTGTTGTTGTTGCTGTTGTTGCGGCTGCGTCTGCAGCAAATAAACCACAGCATAAATTTGCCTATTTTATTGTTGGCCAAAGAACGACTGAATATACAAAAAAAAAAATAAAAAACTACTTTAGCTAAATAACTTTAAAACAAATGACAAAATAATTTCAGACAAAAATGCTTAAGAAATGTAGAAACTACTAATTAATTAAGCCTCGTTTTATGATGCGCAGCAGCGTCAGTGGCGTCGCTCAAGGAGACGGCATTAAAATTCAAATGAAAACTATGTTTTTTTTTTTTGACAACATGCCTTCAGAATCTTTTTTATCACTTCTAACTTGACTTGGCGACGACTAATTCATGGCTTATAAAACTAATAGATCAGTTGACTATCAATCGTACATTAATTGTGTGAACTGGTTTAAACACACACACACACATACCTATATGTGCCACATTGAATGAACTCTGAAAAACCATAGAAATCTTTGCTCGAAACTAGTTTTGTGCACACACTTCTCT
This sequence comes from Chymomyza caudatula, assembly GCA_035041775.1. Taxonomy (NCBI): domain Eukaryota; kingdom Metazoa; phylum Arthropoda; class Insecta; order Diptera; family Drosophilidae; genus Chymomyza; species Chymomyza caudatula. The sequence goes on along the minus strand of JAWNKW010000040.1, from coordinate 882,362 downwards.
ATACTAGAAAAATGTCAAATAAACATTTTTGAAATATTCATTTGCAGCCGCTTTTGGCGCCACACGGTCCGCAGTCCGAACCAAGTCGAACCTATCGAAGCCGGGCCAGGGCAATAGGCCAATAACCAAGCTGTATTAACTGGTTGCCAGCAACACCTTATCGGCCAATGCACATTATTGCAGTTAATAAATAAAAATTTAGCGCATTTCAAATTATGTTATTAGAGAATTTCAACACTCGCGTCCACTTGGCCAGCCCCAGCGTTAAGCTACTGTGCCATCATTGACCCCTGAACTTTTTTCAAATTCAATTGCTTTTCGAGTCAAAACGTATGCAGTAATCTTGGGCTGCTCAGCAACAGCTATTATTTGGATAAACCCCGAAAATCGAAATACCAACGTATTGAACCCGTTTAGCTGCAGGAGGAGAAATGCCAAAAGTGGGTGTGTTTCCCGGTTAAACCAGCTTAAGTGATTACTAAACAATCGTAAAGACGCATTTGCTTTCGATTATTTGGCTAAACATTTAAGTTAATTGAGGCAATGTAGAAAACCCACGCATATTTGACTAAGATTCACATTAATTAACTTCCGATAATTGACTAATTCTGTGTGGCATCACTTGGTATAATTAGAGAACTTGTAGATTGTTTAGCTTGAAAATCGAACACATTTTACTATGGTATTTATTCACATTTCATTTTTTACATCTTCATAGCTTCATGTATTCACATCTTCACGTCATCATATCTTCATAGCTTCGCATCTTCATATATTCATATCTCCACATCTTCACGTCTCAAATCTTCACACCTCCAAATCTTCACATCTTCATATCTTCATAACTTCATGTCTTCATATCTTTACGCCATCATATCGTCATAGCTTCATAGTTTCGTATCTTCTTCTTATCTTCTATTTTCATATCTCTGTATCTTCATGTAAATGGGGTATTCTTAATAATAGTTTAATTCTAAAATTTGTATCTTAAAGTCGTCATCTGTTAGGAGGGTTGACTTTTGATGGAAAGGTTGAGGTTTTGGTGCCTTTATTTGATGGGAACGCAAGGTCGACTTCCATGCCCTGGTAATGTGTTTCTACAGGCTCGTCATCTTATTGTCGAAGACATTACTTAGCATTTGTACTTATTAATTTTCCTAAGTTAGAAGACAGCCAAAAGATAAGTAGCTGTCAGTAGATTTGATAAAGAAAAGTACTCGTACCACAAATATACCCAGAAAATATGTCACCAATCTGATCTGAATGCAACGAACTGATTCCTGGCTGAAGAACTATTTGTCTGGAGATGAAAAATCAATAATCTTGACTTTAACTTTAAACTTTTAAAATATAGATAACTCGTTTTAATGTCATATAAGCTCAAATTTATATAAATAGTCTTGAAATGGACGTTTTTACACATAGAGATAAGAAGCTGAGAGCATTTTTATGGAATATTTGAATAAATATGGAAAATGATCTAATATTAGCCATTAACAACCGTATTGCAGCAGCTAATATAATAATTGCCTATAAATGATGCATATGATATGCATATTGCGCATACGCCGCGTGTTAAGTGCCGCCAAAGTGTTGCCACATTACAAAACCGAAATGTATAAGAAATCAATTAAAATAAAATGCTATGACATATGTTAAGAAAAATAAATTTATAAAAATAACAAAAAAGTGTTGCACTGTTTTAAGTTGATTTGATTGGTTTTTTTTTTGGCACTCTCACTGTCAATGAGGGTCAATTTGTTGATAAAGATCGGAATTGGGTGCAACATGCACATTTTCGTGCCGACCAAGTTGGCATTATTACCAAACCAGTCAAAAGTGTGCTCCATATGAAGCTGCTACGCTTTGTTTTGTTGATGTTGCTGCTTTTGGTTAACTGTTGTCTCAAGTGCTTCAGATCTGGTCAAGACATTGCTGGCTTCGCGTCTGCGTCTGTGATTGTGTCTCTGTCGGTATCTCCGTCTCTGTCTCAGTCTGAGATCGAGTGAAACTGTGACGTTGAATGTGTTTCTGAATGAGTTGCCGATGATTCCGGGCATTGTAGCCCCATGTTGACGTTGTACCGCAGCTTGTGTCTTGGCCGAGTGGCGCTCGAGTTGCTGTGCATGTCACGGTTGACCTTGACGCTTCTTTTGGGTAACAAACAATACAGAAAAACACTAAAAACAAGAGCACAACAAAGCCAAAAGTGAGAAGTGAAAATGAAACAAACTTAAAACAGAGTTTAACACAGTGAAAATTAAGTGACAAGCGCACAAAGCAATTACGTTTTAATTTTGCTTATTTAAATGTTAATTGAAAGAATGAATTGCTTTGGGTTCAAAAAACAATGCCAAAAATTAATTCATTAAGACTTTCACAAAAGCCGGCATAAAACCCAAATGGCTGGCTAAATACCTTCATGAGCGAGCATTAAAATCCAAATAAAAATTCATTATTTAAAGCAATTTCGCATGCTCATTCATTTAAATGACGATTCTTCAGATGATTTTGGTGCTCTTTACTTAACTAAGTGCAGCTTAAGTTTGAGCTGTTTCACTTTTGAGTCACCCAGAAATCAAAACAATACTTTTCGATACTTAGACAATCTCGAGAGGCATTAGTTTCTGCACGTCAGTTTATTATCCGTCTGTCAGTTCTTCAATTTATCATAGAATTATCCGTATCGCGGATACAAACTTCTTGTCACTTTCGATGGGTTCAGCTTTTCGGCTTTTTTAAATGATTCTGAAAAGTGAAACCAAGATTATTAGTTTGCACTCCAGTTATGAATACGATGCAAGCTGCCAAAAGAGGTGTAGATTCAGCTTGTTTTCCAGTTCAGTTCCGAAAAAAGCCTAATTTTTGAATTTCGACACAAAGGCCAAACGAAAAACTACACGTTTTTAGGAAAAGGTGATGTAATCTTAAAACTATACAAGTTCAATACAATAGTTCAAAAAGTGTAACCCTGAGTTAATTTCTTCTTCTTCTTTTTAACTGGCCATAACAACCCGTTATCGGGTTACTGCCTGATGCAAATACATTCTTTCATTGAAATTGTGGTTTTATGTGGTGGGTTCCAAACCCTACGCACAGCCCCTTTAAGGCGGGGTAGCGGGGGTAGCTCTACTGGTCTCGAAAGAACCCAGTGTCATTATAAGTCGCCACATACGACAAGCTTTGACCTGCTGAGGTGGTATTCTCTAACCCGCTCACCACACAGGAACCTAAGTTAATTTACCCCGAGCAAAGTAACTGCAAATTTGGATAAATGCAGTTTATATTCCTTGGAATTATTGAATTACTTTTGCTCTTTAACATTTCTTTGATCAATAATGATAAACACTTCATTAAAACTCTCAACAATAGCTTTAAGATTTCAAATTAATCTATTTGCTTTTTTCATGTTTTAATGTCGCGTTCGCGATCCAAAGAAGCAGCAAATATGTCATACTTTTCCTTAAAAAGAGTTTGCAAATAATTAAACCTTAAAAAATTGAGTTTCGCAAAATTCTGCGCTTTTATAGATGACCAAGAGAATTATTTTTGGTCACATGCGAATAAATTTGTCACGTTCGCGATCCAAAGAAGCTTAAAGTAAGTCATGCTTTTCCTTAAAAAGAGTTTGCAAATAATTAAACCTTAAAAAATTAGTTTCGCTAAATTCTGCGATCTTAAATATGACCACTAGAAGTATTTTATTCCAATTTAAAAGTTTGCGTTCGACATCATGTAAATTTTATTTAAATGAAAAATACAGTTTTTACGTGTCTTTAACTCTAGCTCGAACTCTACTAACTCAAAGTATAGTACTACCAAATTGCTATTAGTTAAAGAATCAATAGAAAAATGTGATTACTTTGACCCACGGAATAATAATACAAGGAACGCGCATTCTGCTGCTCTCGCACTGTTCGCTTGCCAAATTTTCATTCTGTTGCGAATGACGAAGAGGGAGGTTGTGCTGCGCATGTTATTGCCTTGTCTTATTTGCGTGAGCATTTGTATGTATTGCTTGATGTATTGTGTATGCCCCTCTCTTTTTCGGTCTCTTAGGCTCTGAAAAAGCTTCGATGAGGTTTTTTTTGTTGATATTTTTTATACATACATAAAATATATACGCTAACTACGAATGTATATTATCTTTCCCTCTCGCTCTTTTTGACTCCAAAATTTTGGGTGAGTCTACCTTATTAATTACCTTTTTGGTTTATACCTTCCCAATACAGAAGAACTTTATTAAGGCAGGGAAATGTTGTTGTTGGCTTTTTGGGGCTTCTTGCCAATTGAATTAATCCAGATATTTTCATAAAATTTCTGGAAAACTATTCTGACTGAAATCCAGCATTCAATCCTTCTTTTTTAGGGGTTGCCATGAGATCCATTGGTTCTCTGCATTGGATATTCTGTGTTGATGCGTTAACCCAAAAATGGATTGCAAAGTTTTCATTGCTGTTGTATCGTTGTTTTTTAAGTGTAAGTGAGCGAAAATAGTTTGAAAGTAGTCGTTAATTGGTGTGATCAGGACGCTTAGATGGGATCCATCGACGACTAATATAATATTACTGTAATAGTAAGGACAGAGCCATATAGGTAATTTGAAGGATTTGGTTTTCTTCATAGAGATCTGCATATTTAAGATAACGCTCTCTTTGCAATTATATACGTTAGTTCTGAATCAATCTTGTATTGATATAAGAAACGTCTATAAGAAACTCCGTAGTTCCTAGATGATGTTTCTCAATTTCGAATCCCATTACAATTTGATATTCGAAAATTTGTTGTTGCAGAGCAAATATCCCGTATTGCTAAATTGACAAATCAAAATCGGAAACGCTGTTCAGTACTGGAATGTTTTATTTTTACTTTAACTCTTTTTATATAACATATGAGCCGAGGAGACAGAGAGCGGAAATTAAATAAATTGAAGTGAACTTTTCAGAGTTGAACAGGCCAGAGCGGAAAAGACCAAAGTATCTAAAGAGTATTTATACCGCTATTGATATAGCCGTAAGGTGCTTTATCAGCAATCAAAGTATAAAGAGTATTCAAGACTCGTTGATTTGAGTTTTATGTTATATCTGAACAATAGCATATAGCTATTGCTAGGATTTTGTAATTGTCCATGCAAAATTGTTGATAGTTTATCAACTGTCAAGGCAGCCAATTAGAAAGGCAAGGGAACCATTGGAACCAACAAATGAAGCCACTAAATCCAAATCGTTCTATCATAAATCCACAAAATTCAGTTATTTTGCAAGAGTTGCTCAATACAAGCCCGGCTTCCGATAGAGAAAAAAACAACAACAACAACGACAACGCCAAAATGGCAAACGAAAACGAAGCGCTGAAAACTGACTCCAAAACTGAAACCAAAAGAGTTCAAGAAAAATTGCAATGTCTGAGGTGCGTTAAACAAAGCGCTTCCGTTCAGAATCGTTAGTCGCCGAAGACAGAGAGGCAGACAGTCAGACAGACAGACAGACAGAGGCAAACCTTAGTGGGCGCAATGTTGCCACTGCCACAATGGAACTAGGGCGGCATATAAACAAACCATGGACCAAAAGACGCCGAAACAGCGCCAAACAACAACAACAACAATAAGCAACAGTAGCGCTGTCTTCAAGTTCATTTCAACGGCTGGTTGGGCAGCAGCAGCAGCAGCAACCACAACAACAACAACTTTAAGAAGACCTTCTCCAACTGAAGAGATACATGCTGCAAAAATACTATTTACAACATAGAAATCTTTTGGTGGATTCACAAGCTCAAATTTATTTGTTCATCTTGATCTATGAAAGCATAAAACTTAATGGAGCATTTTGAAAGAGTTGAGTTTAGTTTCGTAGAACCAAAGGCGCAACATTAGTGCTGCCAAGAAACAAATACAGCAGCCACATACACATCCATATGAAGCTGCACTTGGATGTGCATCAAGCGCATGCAGCAGATACTTGCCACTATGACAGCCACTGACAGCTGAAGCGGGCCTCAACTATGGAACACTCGGACAGCTGCACATCACTGCGTCACTTTGTATTAGGCATGGCATGCATTTAAATTTAACCCGAGTTGGCATGGCCACTGGGCCCGCTGTCTGAGCCCGCTGCTCACTGTTAATTGCATCTGCGAAATGGCAAATGGCCAACAAATGGCCAGCAAATGGGCAGCAAATGTGGCAAGGCGTAGCGCAAGGGGCGGTCAGCATGGCCGATATGTCCAACTTGGCCGACAGCAAACAATTAAAATGATATTTGAGTTTATTTGACGGCAGCTGTTGTATAATTACAGCTCAACTGCAACGGGAGTGCAAGAAAAATGGAACCAGGCTGAACTCGCTGGGTTCGGCGCAGGATTGTGAAAACGTCATTAGAAAAATTAAAGTTTCGAAAAACCAACTACAGTTGGGAAATTCGGACAATACACTGTGCCAAGTTACATGACTTGACACTTTGGGGTCCATATCTTGCGGCCTTTACACTGTAATCATTATTGAATACATCACTGTACGTGTGTTGATGGACGGCGTGATGGAAGGGCGTACATCACGCACATCATGATCGTCAATCAGTCAGTCGATTTGAGTCGTTGACTAGAGCGGTTGTCTAAATAATATGGTATTCACGAGCGCTGGCCATTGCATATGCAACTGTAACAGAAGAATTGGTATCAAACCAAATTTACCCACCAAAATCTGATCAATATATGCAACTGTCGTCGCCCAAAGACTACAAAAACTATTTGCGTATGACTTTAAATTTTAAATAGCTCTGCACTTATATAAAAAAAAGATACAGGAGTTCAAGCTCACATAACATTACGTTATCTTTAATCCTTTGCCTTGATGTCCCACAGCGCAAGTAGACAGCTTCAATCCTCTCAATCGATCTAACCATCAACAACAATATCGACTGGTGGAACCAAAATTTCCAAACCAAAAAACTCGAGGCGCCACAAAAAAGCTTAAAAAAAAACTCGAAAACTATCGAATGGGATGGGGATTCTCGGGACGTTTTCAATTCTTATTGTTGGTGGTTCCGAATGATGCAACGCTTTTGGGTCGGTCACCGGTTTACTTCTATCGATTAACCAAAAAAGAAACACTTTTTATCAAAATATGAATCGCCTCAAAAACCGGGTCATTTTTACCAATTTTTCAATAAATTCCGGAGAAGTAACTCTGTTTAAAGTCATTTAGAAGAAATGCCAAAATCGACGAATTTTTATGTATTTTTAAAATCGTTGATCTTTTACAAAGAGCCGCAAACAAGTTGACGTATAATCTCCACATGTTGCCACTAGGTACAACACTTTCATTTCCGTCCGTCCTATGAATGATGTAGGCAAGGTTTTAGATAAGACGTCTACTTCGGTCCGGAGGGATTTTTAACGTTCTGCAAAGTCAAGACGACTGGGAAGCTATGTAAAATAATACTGAGCAAGTAGCAGCTGGTTTTGTACAAATTTCCTAAAAATATATATACATACATGTTCTATTGCGGAGAATAACTGAAAGAGACAAAAAACGAGCAGTGAAGTTCTAGAGCAGCTAGGATTTTCAGCTGCGAGTACAAAGAAGAGAAGAAAGTAGCTTAGCACCCTTCATATTTAGCTCTCTGGAGACGAAGACTTAAGTATCAAGGCAGCCACATTCTGGACAGCATCTCAGACCTGCATGTAATCAGACGAAAACGGATTGCAGATTTCTGCATCTGGTTGATCCCACTGTGATCCTGTGCCCCTTTGTGAGTAGCACAAATAAAATCTATAACTCCTATGACTTATGGCCTAAGTATGTCAGAAAGATAGCCCAATCCAACCTCCCATATCACTCTTAAGCTTGTTAGCCGATTAGTTAAGAAGTTTTTATTTGACTTTCGTGTGCTTTGCAAGATCGCTGAAAAGTTGCACAATACAGAGCAGTTTGTTTACCCAGAACTTTTGACATTTGTCTAATAACTCTATGCGAATTCACTAAATAGTATTCTACACGCTGTCCTAACAGTATTTAGCATGCAGCTTTGCTAAATACCCATAATACATCCCCTTTACCACCCCTAATCTAAGCCCACCAAAAGTTGCTCTCAATTAGTTGAAACAAAATGTGAGCGAATGAGTTGATGTGCTAGTCATGTTTGGGTTTTGTAGACGGATGTGAGTTTCGGGTTTTTACCAAAAACTACTAAAAAAAAAGTTGTTGTAACTTGTCCGCTTGAACTCGTCACTATTGTTGTTGTTGCCCGTTGGAGTTTTTGTGAATTTCAAATCTAGAATTTATGACCAAAGCACGCTCATTTTGGAGGCTTTGCGCTTCAGAGCACAATTGTTAGGGACTAACCAAATTAGGAGCTGCTAAAAGGTTTTTTTTTTTGCAATGTTAACACATATGACTATATTTAATCAAAAATGTATTTCAAGACGTTAGGAAATATGAAAAGAAGGTCAAGCGGAATGATTCAGCGATACATGAAGACACAAAAAGAAGACAACCCACTCGCTTAGACAAAAGTCAACAGTTGTTGATTCAGGCCATCATCAGTTCTTAATTGTTATTCCATTATGACTGTCTGTCGGTTTGACTGTCTGTCTCTTTAGAAGAATGTGCATAAATTACCTCATAGCAAGTTAAGAGCAAAGGTTCAATGGTTCACACAATGAACAAATCGCAGTACAATGCAAAACTCAAATTCAATACATATGTAAACATGTAGTTACTACTCTATACGGTACCGCCTTACTATATAAAAGATCCGAGCAGATTGAGGCATTCATTAACTTTATGTTTGCTGTCAGCGCATTAATAAAATGACTAAAGTTTCAGTTCAAATTTGAGCATTATTTGAAAAAGTCTTGTAGTGCAGCAAACACATACATTAAATCAAATCAAAAGGCTCACAAGTGCCGCATCATCTATCAAAGCTGAAGGTTGTGGTAATTGTACAACTTGTAGTACAACTTCTTCAGCAATTACAAGAACCTACTGAACAGTACTGCAATATTAACTCTCAAGTGGTTCATAGCCTTAAATGCCAAACAAGTTAACACAATAACCAATTTGGTATGCCCAGTTTCATTTCCACATTTAGCTGTCAATCTGTATTAGCCAATACGAAGTTCATACCTGTTTCTTATATATGAATATGCATATGATAGGCCTTTATAATATGCCTCTAAACGGTGTTTAGCCTAGGATAGATTTGTGTGAAAGTGTATATTTGTATTAGTTTCGTACAGCTGTCAAAATCAAATCCATTGTATTAGTTTCTTTTGACACCTGACACAAAATGCCTTTATGTTAGGTCAGTTTTCTCAACTCATATCAGCATCTTTTAAAGTTTACTTTGAAACGAGCTTATAACTCCCATGGCTGCTATATCTCTGGGATATTCCTAATTATTTGGGATTTTTACTTCGGTCATCGAGATTCTAAGGAGTTACTTATTGACGCCTATGCATCACACTGTACTAGTATCCAATTTCACAGCACCTACAGGTATTGGAGCTAATGATGTCCAGCTCAAGAAATTGTTGGAGAAGCACTACAGTACCTGTCTAGCACTCCGTTCTTCCCTGGTTTAGTTCACTATTTGAACTTTCGATTCAGTCGTTCCCCTTGTGTGAGGCGTTTGAACGTTGTCAAGACTGTCCGTTAAATGTTCTCAGCTGCCGCGTTGTCCGGTACCATTGTAACATCATCCATGGCTCTGATGCTGTAGCTCTCTGGTTTCACGAGCAGGTGCTTGTCATTTTGGATATTTTTTGTTTGTTGCTTCAACGCATTTGGAGTTGAATCTTAAGAAGTTCAACCTGGAAGGTGCTTGTATTCCCTATGCCTTTCCATAGCATGCATTTCGAGAGTTTTCCATGATGGTTTCCTATTCCTAGTAGTGCTGAAGTTGCGTGTGAAGTGCCAGTGAGCTAAGGTCCTATGTAAAGTAGTGTAATTGGTCTCTAGTCCAATACACAAATGTATACACGATGTATCTTAATTAGTAAATGAGTCTTTGAATAATTTTGCACTAAAAGCTAATATGATATTCAGTTGATCGTGTGATCGCTGTCTTTTTATAAATACATTAAAATACGGGCGAAAACTGAGACAAAAAAACACGTCAAACGAAACAGGAAAGTGCAAAAGGCACGCCACTGTGCGTATGCGCAATCTTGTAAAATTTCTGAACCGCCGCTGGGCAAATTGTTTTAAAATTTTGGCCATTTGTCTAAAGGCCGCTCACTAGTTCGGTCAGTCAGTCAGTCAGTCATTCGGTCAGTCATTCGGTCAGTCATTCGGTCAACCAATTTAATGCAAGACACGGCATATGGCATATGGCATGCGGCATAAGTTGTTGATGTGGAGTTTCGATTTTAAATTACATGCTCAATTTCGGCAACAATATCAGCAGCAGCAGCAACAACAAAAGCAACAGTAAAAATTTGATGCAGAGATTCGGGACTGTGCCCGACAGTGGAATACCCTGTTCCCTTTTTCTTTACTTGTAAACATTTTCCTATTGGGAAGTTCCAATTGACAAGTTTTCCTATTGGATGTTTTCCTATAATGTGGGCAAAAATTACATTTATATCCATATCTCCAGTATTCTTGGGCTTAAGTCGTTGAATTTTCAAAATTTTTCACAGATCAAAAATACATATATTAATGTCTGTGAGAATTGTCATATCAATATATGGGGTGGTGTAGCAGTAATTAAGGTAAATCGATTGCGGGGGAATAGGGGTTCTATTGAAAAAAGGTGAATGCAGTTTTATTGACTTGGGTTACACAAGGTTCCACATCAAATTTGGCTGAGTTTGTGGGCAAGGGGGGTGAAATCGGCATATTTTTAACTATAACTTTTGATGTATTTATCCGATTTCATTCATTTTTGCAACATAGATGCACATAAACACGACGCACACCTCTGTCGAGTTTTGAAATAATAGATTAAACAGATCGGGGAAGGGGGTAAGATATCGAAAAAAAGTCGACAAAATCGCATTTTTCCCGGCATATGCGCATCTTTTGGTAAAAAAATTCTTGCTCTAGCTCTTATAATCTCCGAGAACGGTGCGACAACACAGACAGACGGACAAACGGACTTGTCTATATCGACTGGACTATTGCTCCTGACCATGGAACATATAGTCTGCCACGCCTCCTTCTGCCTGTTACATACATTGCACAAATCTATAATAACCATTTACACTTTGTGTACAGGGTATAAAAATTTGCAAATAATACGGATAATTAAGAAATGATAGCTCACAATAAGCAAATTGAAGGTTTGTGATTGTGTGCGGGTGTGTGTGTGTGTGTGTGTGTGTGTGTGTGTGTGTGTGCAGCCAAAGGCTAAAACGTTGCCATGTTAAGCGAAAATTGGAAAAATCAAGTGCAACCCATGTCCAAGGTTGCCGTACCGCACTTTCTGAACAACAATGCAATGCAAATAATTTGGGCAAGAGCTTCGACATTGGCATCGCTTTTCGATCTTGTTGTTGTGGTTTTAGTTGTTGTTGTTGTTTGGAGTCGTTGGAGCCACTTTGTTGGCTTGTATCTTAAATACAAGTGGATTGGTTATTGGCAGCGTTGCATTCGGATTGCCCCGTGGCGCATTTTATTTCTTCATTATGTACGAAACAATAAAATTTAATTGTACATTAAATTTTAAAACGCAGCACGAGCGGCATGCCAGTGAACACTAAAAAAAAGGAGCAAATTAAACCATTGTTGCTAAAATAACAAATTAAAAAATAAAAACTAAAAAAAAAAACAGAAATAAATACACTCAGAGCGGTATGCAAATGGGCGTAAGGTGCCAGTAAAATTAAAAAGGCATAAAATTTACAATGAGTAAAAATAAAAGCAGCTAAAAAATAAAGAAAAATACATACGATAAACAACAAAGTTTAAGTGTAGAGTTAATTAAATGCTTGTTAATTTAGTGAAGTTGCATTCATTGTAAGCGAGTTTATGCAAGATTTATTTTGACACGAAGTACATTCGATTTACTAGGACTTTATATTGAATATTGACTGTAGCTTAAATTATATAAATAGGTTTTTGCCCGCCTTGCTCGTTAACCCCCGTGTCCCCCTCGAAGTAGACCAAACTCCTCTTCCTGTTCCCTTTCCTCTCCCCCTTCTCTTCATTTTCTTGAGACATTCGTTGAATTCATCCGCCGCTGTTGATTTCGGAATCACGGAAAGTGGTAGCATGACTTGTGAGCTTATTCGCCTGTTGTGTGCAAAACAACACTTAATAAAACTAGACATATTTGCTCCTGACCATTTTTGCCCATGAAACATGTAGTCTGCGACGCCTACTTCTTCCTGTTACTTACATTGCACAAATCTATAATACCCTTTTACACTTTGTGTACAGGGTATAAAAAGCGAGCAGGAAAAGCGTGAGCGAGAGAAGATCGAGATGTGCAGGAGCAGGAATGATATTCAAAAGTTCTTCCAAAAAGTTAAGCGTCTCACGGAAGGATTGAGTGCCGGAGTGTATATCTGTAGATATCTGTAGATATGCAGAGAGAAATCTAGCCGGAAATCTGCCGGCAATCAGTCGGTAATGTGCATGCACCAGCACTGGCTTTAAGCTATATATTCACACTCTGCCAAATCCTGGAAAAGACCCAAGAATACCAAATCGACACCCATTGATTGTCGGCTATTGAAAGAGAATCTGCCAGGCTGATTCTGGTTCTAAATGAGAGCAGGCAAAGTATATGTTTTCTTAAAGTAGAGAGTCGACGCGGTTGGATTGCCGGATTGATGTTGAAAACTATACTTTTTAATATGTGCTCAAAATTTGTAAACGATTTTTGTCGGTGCACATTTGTAGAGTATAAGCATAGATAGTTTCTTAGTCTGTCGTATTAATAAGTTATCCGAATAACGAATTTGGATAGGTGTGTGAAAGTAGAATTTCCTTTCATTTTATACCTTGACTTTACGTTTGAAGTTCAACAAACTTTGCATTTCAAAGTTAGCTGCTTCTTTGACATCTATTAGTTAATTAATTATAACATATTTTAAGTACAATCATTATTTTGAACATGGGCTGAACTTCACCTGCATCAATGATTATATTTATTTTATTTTTATATACTATTAAAGCTGAAAAAGTGCCGTTATGGTTGTTAATAAACAATTAATTTTGTTTATTGTGTGCTTTGTGCAACCGCAGCAGCTGTTTTGGCCAAGTTAAACAACTGCGTTAACATGAGGTTGCAAAATTAATGATATCTTAATTACTTGATTGGATAAATATCCATATAGTGAGGGAGGCTTATACTTATGTTTATATAATAACAATAATTTTATTGCACAAAAGACACGCCCTAAAATGGTATCGGAGTTGCTTCAGTTTATAACTTGATACCTTATTCGGTAGTCGAATTAACGTTATTTGGGCGGCATAAAATGAATTTGAACTATAATTGAATTAACTATTCCTATTTTCAGGCACTTCTCCATTTTACGTTTTGGCAGCTCTGTTTTTTGTGATAAAGTCGTCCAATTGGGGGTGTGCCAGAAACCTCTTTCAACCCAATTGTAATTTGTTGCTATGCCAGATGTCAATTTAAACCGATTCCGAGCCATTCATCAATTTGTCAGAAATATCTTGGATAGCGTCTTACAGCGTTCTAAAAAGGAATTTAAATGAAAATTTCAGCAAACCCGTCTAACAACTTCTAGCACAGCCCTGAATCCAAAATACATTCAATTTCGATCTCTAAAAACCAAATTACACTTTTCTTTGTCAACAAAACTGAAGCGCTGTTTCTATAGCTAATTAGTTATTGATCCAAAGTCGAAAGAATTAAAGTTGGTTAGTCTGAACCACATGATTGTTGCTGATAAAGGATTGTAGGTAACGTCTGATTAGAGATAAATAACACTTATTCAAACAACATACTAAATAATTGATTAGTTTATAAAACTTTGTGATAGCAAATATGCTGCGAAAGGCCGAAATATATCGGAACGGGACAATGTTTAATTATAAGAGTGTCCAGTTGCTCGCTTACGCAGATGATATCGATATCATTGGTCTTTCTAAGTTAGCAATTACCAGATCCTTTATAGCTATTGAAAGGGAATCTGCTTTAATGGGTCTACTGGTTAATGAGAGCGAGGCAAAGTACATGTTGTCTTTGGGTAGAGAGACGCTGCAGATCAAGCAGAGAATCGCTCTTGTCAATAGATGTTACTATGGTCTCAGTAGGCAAATAGGTAGTAGAAGCTACTCTAGCCACGCGTTTTCTTTATGTCCAAGAATTTCTATGACTTACATATGATTTCTATGACACCTATAGGAAAAGGCTCGCGCAAAGCAGAGATGCCTGGAGGAGAGCTTTACATCAGGCTGTAACTCGGTAACGGGTTGTATTGCAGATCATAAGTTACATGGGCAAAAATTATGAGGCGTAATAGTCAAGTCGACATATCCATGTCCGTCCTTCCGTATGAACGACGAGATTTCGGAAACCATCTATTCATCAGTTAGATTAGATTCGTGGTGGGTGCGATGGCTCATCAAAAAAGGTTTACCAAACCCTAGTAGCGTAGCAGCCTTGACCATTGTCCCATGTCCGATAAATTAAGTTAAAAGAGAGCAAGAATGGTTAAAATGAGAAAAAGGGAATGAAAACAGAGTAAGAGACTATACACCTCGCTCATGTGGAGTGTATCCCTTCACAAAAAGTGACAGAATGACAGAAAGTGTTTTGTGGATTCTGCTGCTTCAAGAAGGGCCGTCAATGAGGACAATATTGGACCCGTGATTAATCCAACCAGGGATCTAAGATCTTTCCTCTTCTGACGAAGAAGATATCTGGAGGTCTTCGGATTGAGTTGTTTTTCAAGGAACTTTGTTACGCGGCATACAGTGGTGGAATTTCAGCGATCCTTACAGATTTTGTCTGTGTGGACCGTTATCCATCTAACCAATTCTTTATTTCCGTTCGACAAAAATTAATTTTATGATTACGATTCGGGCAATTGAATGTATCAATAAAATATCTGCACAGAAATTAGTTGGCTCCAGGGTATTCCATTGTCCGACACTGACCCGAATGTCTGCATTAAATGATTTGATTTTGCATTCGCTGTCCATGGTCGAAGTTGCTCGGTTATACCCTCGTTTCTGACTTCGTGAAGTTTCACCATGAATTCAACTATTGACATTCAGAATTTTGAAGATTTTCGCCTGAAATTTATTCGAATAGTATTTCAACATCAAATACATCATCTTATGTTATGCATTATGGTCTAGACCACGCAAGGCCGGATCTAATGGGTTAATGCTACCGCAATACTAAACGGTTATTATTACGGTTGTTTACAATGCTCAGATTTAAGTTTATAAGCTATTAGCGAATAAAATTTGTATTATTTGCACTCAAAATTGATTTTGGTTTTATATTGTTATTCTATTGCCGCTATAACAAAAAAGCTATTGTTTTACTCTATGAACTTTTTGTGGCCATTGTAGGCTGAAGGTGTCAGTTTGGGTCAAGTTGTTGGGTTCAGTACCGTTCGTTCAGTGGCATCTGGCTCAATGTCTTAAAGGCCAATATCATTGCAAAGCAATTAACAAAAAAACTGGCAAAGTTAAGTGCACAAATATTTTTTATATAATATATATATGAAATTTTTGAGGATTTGAGTAAAACAATAATGCATACAAATATGTACAAAAAATTCTCAATGATAATTACTTTGTTATTTTTATTGTAATTTTTGTGTGTTTTTTGTATTTTGAGTAGTTTGTTTTTTATATTTGTCATGTTTGTTGGATCTGGAGGCTGCGGACAGGTCCAGCAATTATAGCCGATTTTATTATAGCTTATTTATCTTTTGCAAGCTCAAATACCTTAAAGATGCGCAAATTGTCTTAAATAGAGATGTAGTTAGCATATCAGATTTTAAATTTGGCAGAAACCCCCCAAAGCTGATGAGTTTATTAAGCTAACATAAGCCGCAGGGCATTATAAATATGTAAAGATACAACAGTGACTCACATTAACGGTTTGTTGTAATGCCAATTAACTTTTCTCCAAATTTTTTGGGCAATTGCATTAAAATTAGTGTGTATTTCCCTGTGTGTGATTTAGTAGCCATAAAAGGAATAATAAACCATAAATATTTATGGAATTTTATCAAAAACACATCACTTATAAGTTGCTGTCTAAGCGAATTTGTGGGGCCAAATTATTGTGAAAGCATAAATTTTTATTTAGCTCATATTTATATAATACGACAAATTGTATAGATATATAAATTTTATTAAGTGAATTCATTCAAATTAGCTTGTGACATTTTGCAAATTAATTAGCTAAATGTCCAGCGATTACTAGGCCTGAAGCTTTGCTGCAGATGCTCTTTAATTTATGGATACCAACTGCCAATACACACAAAATTAGTACGAAATTCAAATTCAATAAAAAACCATAAACAAACACAAAACAAAATTGATATCGACTTTAAGACAAAAGACAGACAAACTCTAAAAAATATAAGTATATATATAGCATAGAGCGACTGTTGAAAAACGCTGAGCTGGCACTCGAGACCAAAAATAGACATTTTCGATTCTCAGAGCAACAACTTCCGATTGTCACAGCAGCCAAATTAGTCAAATAGAGATGTGAGCGTGACTAGTACAGAAATATGCGATGACAATCAATTAAACGATATTTTGCGAGAATATTTTATAAGTTCCTTGTAGTGAAAATTTGCTAAGTTTTGCGTGAAGTGTGTTACAAAACATATAAACGCGTCTTCTCTCCATAACGAACTTCAGATCTCTTCTTCGATTTGGCTTGAACGCAGTCGACGAGATTTTAAGAGAACATTTAGTTCCAAAGCAAACAGTAAATAAAAATCGTGTGAACAGTAACACAAGTTCATAAAGCAGCTGAAAGCTAATTTTCATTCTCCGCCAGAACGACATCATTCATAAAGATGCTTCGTTTGGACTCGGTTCATTTGGAGCGTTGCTAAACAGAGCCCTAGATTCATTTTTCCAACGCATCCAGTAGTTTTGCTGATAGTAAATGGACCAAAGCGGTCAAACTTCAGCTTCGCGGCGTCAGGATCGGGGATCAACGTGAGAGGTGCAGTACCGAGAAAATGCGCAGGCGGTAGAAATTTGGTGTGTGCTCTTAAAGTGGTACCAAAAGTGTAGTATGTATAAATCAAAGCTGAGTTTCAGGCGACCTGTAAAATGATACTTCGCTGTTTTCACCGCAGCTTTCCAAAGTCGACCAATAAGCCCGTTTTGCCGCCGAATTTCAGACGAAAAAGACTGATTTCGCTTGTTGAAATGCTTTTGTAACAGGCTGGGAACTCGTCGATAACGCTGGACTAAATCCAAATCTAATTTTTTAACATACAAACAACGCGCTTTTGTATGAACTTGTCGATGAATGGGGTTAGGTGAATGAACTGGAAGCCTTAAGCTTCCTTATCGATGGATTAGTGATAAGCTGGCTGATATGAGTGTTCAAGCAGTCCTGCACTGTGCTTGGCCGGAAAGCGAAAACATACATAGTAAGCAACCGATGAAAATTGGCTTTGAAATGATGAACTTTTTAAAAAATTCCAGGCAGCGGTCAAGCATCCAGAAACGATTGTCTATTATAGCTCTTCGCGTCCACACTATGCCGGCTTTATTCAAGGTCAAGTGTCAAGGAATACAAGACTTTTACAACGCAGAAATAGCGACGCATAACTATTAACTCTATTAATGGATCCAACGTGGTGGAAATGAACTTACGGACAATGGACGATGCTACGAACCGCTTGACATGGCCAGAGCCTTTTTGTGGCATTAAAAGACACACCGTTAAGCATTTTCTAAGAGAGGACGAAAGACTAAGACGAACCGCGAACTGGATAAGTACTCCAAGTTTCAGACATGCATAATATTTCCTCGGCACCTATACCCTAAATAAGTTCAGGAATATATATATTATAGTTAGAGAATAACTCCATTAAAATTCTTACAGGTCTGCTTACCGGACATTGTGGGCTGACACCTGAGCAAGCTGGGTATCACCAGTTCCAGTTCCTACAGGCTTGGGAACTTTTGGAGGAACCGTCGCAGCGCATACTAGATGAGTATAATGCCCTGGCGAGAAGAAGGATGTCCCACCAAGACGAAGACCGATTGGAACCATCCTAGGTAATTCGGTTCATCTCAGCGTTAGTGGCGCAGTATTCCCCAATGACATTATTAATATTATCGATAACAAGGCATTTTTCGACAAAAATTAATTTAAACGCTGCAATGCAAAGTAATAGAGTGCAATCCTTGGCCATTAAGTTGACTTGTTGAAATGCATCCATGCCCAAGAATCACAAAAGATCCAATGAATTATAAGTGTTATACCATTGCTATTAAAGAAGTTTTTGGCTATTAGTCAAAATTCGTGAAAGACTCTTATTCGATTATAATTCAGTCAAAATATGCATAATTGATTTTCAATGCTCTCAAAGTTAAGTACTTCTGGCATGTTGAGGGGTTTCTTCTATGTTGAAAGAAATTTTTTGCCAAAAGTTTTCTGCAAAACAATCATCAATTTTACATTAATTTATATATTATAATCTAGTTAGCTTTGATTTAAAAGTTGCCCAATGTAATAACTAAAATTGTTTATAACTTTGTCAGAATAAAACTTCTGAAACTTTGTAACTTTTAAGTAATAAAACAATATGCTGACTGACAAAGAACTGGTAATTAAATAAATTTCTGTCTTAAACGTTATTGTTTAATTAGTTTAATATTTTTTCACAAAAGTCAGAAGAAAAGCGCACTCAGTCGTACGTCGATGAGGTGTACCGCCGTGCTCTAGAGAAACCACAAGTTGAGGATGTTCTGATCATGAATAAATCGGGTGTACCCATAAAAACTACCATGAGTCGTGAGGATGCTTTACAGTACGCCTGTGTATATGATAATCTTCGGGAGAAAACTTCTGCTGCTTTAACTAAATTGGAACCAACTCAGACTATGAAAATGCTACGTGTACGAACCAGACTTCATGAGGTCCTTATAGTGCCCGATGGCAAGATAACTGTATTAGTGGTACAGAATGCACGCGATTCTTTTCTCGGCATGTAATGGATATCCTATAGAAAATTGTTTCATGTTTTTCAATGTTCTAATGTTCTTATAGCTAAATTATCTGCTTAAAATAAAGCTCATTCTAAATTACTTTTGACGAAGTTTCTAGCTAAAAGTCGGAATAAGGTCTTAAGAACCCCTCCTGTATTCAGGGACACGTCTTTTCTGCCATTTTTTCTTATATTATACGGCTGAGAAACTAAAAGAGCAAAATCGTTAGTTCAAGCAGTCGCCCATTGACAACAGGAGAAGATATTCTGACTATGGGAATGCCTCTGGTAGGAACCGATAGTAGTTTGACAAAAATACAATAACACGGATTTATCTCGAGTTTTGTTGAAACCAAATTTTTATCAATACTCAAAAAAAAAAGAGCCAATCGGAAGCGAAGTTACAAGTATGGCGCTTCCATATCATGAGTTCCAGTTTCAAAATGGTGATGGTGCATTGCAGATCTGGATGAGCCAACTTTGGGTAGACGTTGCCAAAGTTTGCGACTGATGTTACAGAAATAACGCTTAGCAAAGGCGCCTTTGAAGAAACAATACATTCGGCTGTAATCTAATAACCGTATATTATAACCAGTTAACAAGGAACAAGAAATGCATTCAAAATTTTGCCATATTTTCATAGTCTGCTTGACTGAGGCTTCACTGTGTGTCCTGATTATTTGTAATCTAAAAACCCGAAATCGTTTCTTATGGGCTTCAGTGTAACTTATTCTTCTGAACATTATTTAGCTTGGGATAATGAAAAAAAAAATTTATGGAACTTGTCTGCATTTACTTAATTGTTGCAGTTTTTATACTTGTGGTTTGTGATCTTGAACACTAAAGTGTTTTAATTAAAGGGTTTAGGAACAATGTGTTTTAATGAATAGTACATCGGTTTTCATGATATTGCACAGTGGGTCAGTAGGAGCTAACAGCTGACACCTGACACCTATTTCGATTGATCTAAACGAACTCACCGAACAATAATTGATCTAATTGAATGAAGTTTAACTATTCAATAAAAACTTTAGTTCAAACGAACTATTTTAGAGCTGTTTTTTCTTTGTTGGCACTCTAATTTTTGAGGTTAAACTTGACTTGTACGCCGTGTACATGTCGTAATAGTTTCACATCAATGCATATGGGCTCGCTAGATGGCGCCACATCATGAAACAGAACCAAGTTTGAATAAACTTGGTACAAATGAGTAGTACTAGTTTTAAAAACGTGAATTGAATTGAAAATTAAAAAGTTTTTCTTAATATGAATCGGATCGCATGTAATCGAGGGTGTGCCTCATTCAATTGAATTTCAACCAAAAAGCAATTCTTCGGTATGCCAGAAAATTTTACTGAGATTCAATTAAACTGAATGAAATTACCAGAACTTGCTTCGAGAGGATGGTAAACTTAACAAGTAGTCATCTGAATGACGTATTTTTCAAATAATATTATTCAAATGAAACTTGTAGAGATTTCTGGCACACCACTGAATAAGTTTTTTCTCTTCATTAAAATGCAAAGAATTCTAAAACAAAAGAAAAATGTGCAAGAATTTTACGGCTTCAGAAGAAATTCCTAATATATGCGCATGTGGCATTACCTACTTCTTCAAAGAGGATCCAAACATTAACAAAAGTTTATGGAATTTCCTTTCAAAGACAGTGTTTACCATGAAATAACATCCCAAACTTTGATGATAACGTGAAAACAGTCATTCGCCGTTGTGCGCACATTTTCACGAAATTCATGATTTCGATTCATACTCTTCTCACGATTCACGCACAACTCTATCACAATATTAAGACGTCGTCCGAAATTCCTAATATATGTACAAGTGCTGCGTATGGGGCATTACCTGAAAGTTCAAGTTTCAGATGACAGCAAAAACAAAAATACCATCAGTTCATAGAGGAAGCAACAAGCAAAACAGGAACCAACAGACAGATACAAAGCAAAAAATAAAATATATAAAAAAAACTCATGTAAGTGCGAGTACATGAAAAATTATGATAATTTTGAGCTTTTGAGCACTGTCGAACACTTGTTGATTGTATATGTATGTATGTATGTAGTAAGTATATACGAGGTATAGACTCAAAGACACAAAGACAGACCACAGCTTCGCAACTTGGCCGCCTTTGTGCCACACGATTTGACCTCAGCGTGTTAATTGCTGTTTTCCAGCAATTACTGGCTAACAACTGTTAATCTGTAAGATACTTTGTGCGCCCCTTTTTTTTACTTTATGGTGGATGCTACCAATTGCGCGCATAATTGACCTCGCATTCGTTTGAATTGTGTTTGCTCACTTGCCACGTTTAACTTGAACGAACAGTAAAGTTATGAACCAAATAAGCACGGAAATTGGTTTATCCGTTGGAATGTTACAGTTTTCGAAAACACACAATTAAAGCGACCCGAAGTTACGCAGCTTGACTAATAAATACAAACAACAAATGACATCGAAATAACTTGGAGCGGATCTCTTCGAAACAAATTTCATTTTGTATGGCCATTACAACCAACTGCATCAAAGACATTTGTAACAAAAAATGAAGTTACTTTTAAAGCACAAAACTTTACTTAATGTAATTGGTATATGTTATGATGTAGCTCCTGAACAAAACAATTTTTTCCCAAAAAATTTTCATTGCGTGTATCATAGAAACGAGAGATTCGCAATAGAGTAAAATAGGAAGTTTTTCTTTTATTGTGTATCGTAGTGAACCTTGGTTCAAATCAAAACCTGTGTTCACATTTCCGTTGGAACCGTTACTTAAACCTAAACCCAAAAGAAAATTTAAAAAATTCGCAAAATAATTTCTGATATTTTCATACTGCTTTTCCTTTAACTTGAGATTTTTACGGGACTCGCCCCCGTTTGTCGTTTTGTTTTTGAATAGTTTACGTCTTCGTTACTGCCCGTGACAAAAGGATAGAGTCATATGGGCTGACATCTCTGTATTCACTCCGATTTTCGAGCGAGCGAGCTTAACGCTTAACGGCGTTTATTTGTTCCTGCAGCCGTCGCACAATGGATCCAGCTGACTTCTTTTTCGGCAAAAATGATGGAGCAGATATTTTCAAAATTTAAAATGCATGTAACAGAGAATTCCCTAAGCTTCTGCGATATACTGCAATAAATATGCTCTTAAGAGAGTGAGCATCAAAAAACGCTCGGTTCGCAGCTCAGGCGTGAACGCATGTATGAGTTTTGGCGATTCATATCATTCCATTTTTGAATATCCTAAGACGAACATTGAGGAAGAATCCTTAACCAACAATTACGAAGCACCGCAACAAAATTGGCTGTCATTAATACCATAATCCATATATTAAGTCATCAAATTTTTCCCCATTCTCGATGCACTCATTCTCCTCTGCCATCAGGCGTCTTTATCAAGTCATTCCACTTAGCTAATTTACACTTTTCATTGCATACTTTTGGGCAGCTGATAAAAATAACGCGATTTTAATGTGCAGCCCAAAAGTATGCTACGTTTTATTCATTTTAACTTTGGAAATTGAAATTACTCGAAATTATGTTCAAACAGTATCAAATGTGAGTAGTGTATATAGGAACGGTGAAAGAGTGCCTCTTTGAGGGAGTCCAGCTCTGATTGAGAGCTTTTTGGAGGGCTCCTCCTTTGTCCTTTCCTTCTCCTTTCGTTATGTGATGACCCCAAGTAAATTTGGTGTCGAGTTGGATTCCAAGGTGGGAATGCTTGGTTTAATTGAAATAATAATCCAATTTAATGATAATGGAGGGCATGTGTCTCTCCTCAGCGTGAACAGTGCAACGGTTGATTTTTCGCCGTTTAGTTGAGTTTTCCATCGATTGGCCCATTTCCCTAGTTCTTCCAATTTCTGCTTCAAGTCATCCGCGGCCTCTTGTACGGAGATTGCTAAGGATAGTATGGCAGCGCCGTCGTCATGGGTGGCCGTTAAAAGTCTACTATTACTAGAGTATTACTACCAGTGCGTATCAACTATGAGTAGTGTATATAGGAACGGTGAAAGAGTGCCTCTTTGAGGGAGTCCAGCTCTGATTGAGAGCTTTTTGGAGGGCTCCTCATTTGTTGAGACCTTGAAGAAGTGGTTTTCTCGTGTCAGGCACGACCAATCACCCGTGTGACGTGTTTTAACGATTCAATCCAACACTGCCGGTGTTTAAAAGAGTCGAGAAACCGCTGAACAACTCTGTGCGCTTGTTCGGACATGCCGTGTCTTTTGCGGAATCCGAATTGGTGACTCGGGAGGATTGTCGGCACTTTTTAATTTCCTACCTCTTTTTCGTTATTATTGAAAATTTTCCTTAATATTAAATATTATAATGTAAATATTGTATCCTATTAGAGTTATTATAATAATTAAGTAATAGAATTTAAATTTAACAATCTGCCATAGATCACACTTTTAAATACTTAGTGTGTAGCGATTAAGTATAATGTACATACATATTGCCATTAATAATAACGTTAATGAAACTTCAACACAGATAGACTGTCGCTTTATTAGAGCTGTCTTGCTACTTTTCCTGCATTTCAGCTAAATATGATGGGTACCAACTAAATGCAACACTCAGCTTAAGGATATGCAACAATCTGATCCGCAAAAGGCATTAGTAATGCCTGCTGTCAAAAATTGATTGGCGAGCAAAGTAAAGATTCACGTAGCTTGAAAAGGTGACAATCCTTTGTACTTGTGTTAGCTGCACTTTTGTCCAGTTTGTCGTGAGTGTTGCCAAGCGTCTAAGATGGCTTTAAAGTGAGCATCTGCATCCTTAGCATAACATTTCAATACGGGAGACCGCAGCAGGAGTGCCATAAGCAGAAATAAAACAAAAACATATAAACACACACTCTTATATGTGCATGTCCTTGCTGTGGCACACTTTTCGAGCTGTGAAGGCAACATATGCGGACTTTCATGTGGATTAAGCAATGTATATACACACATAAGGAGTAACACAAAGAGTACATATGTCCACAATGGCAAAGATGTTGCCGATAAGATATGCGTAGAGAAACATGTGCATCAAAAAAAATAAAAATTTCCGTATGAATTTGGTAGAGACACCGAAGTTCATATACTCTTTTTAGATGATTTAAGCGCTCAGAATACGTTTTCATTGGTGTGTACAACTCAGAAAATCTTGAATTTTGCTTGGCTAAGTACCGATAGTTCGAGATTAATATTACGTGCCATTTTAAAATCGCTCCATAAATGTGAAAATATCAATAATAAGAGGAGGCAGTGCCGTCAGGGTTGGCCCTTCATCTAATTCATGACGATTTAAGGTAAAAGCACATAGTTTTTAGGAATGAGAAACTTTCGTCTTTTCAAAGTTAACCGTGCTTAATTTTTTTACTATTATTAATAATACGATATCAGGAACTAAAGTCATATCAGAGAGTCGTTAAATTTGAATTTTATCGATGGCGTTAACTATTTTGTCGTAGAGACGATTAACAGTCGAAATGCATTCAAGGATATAGAAGTCTAACGGATAACTAAGCATTAGAGGAATAGTACGGTAAAATGTCCTCATCTGATGCTTCACGGAAAAAGACAATATAATCTGAGAGAGGGAGATAATTGATAAATAAGATAAAAAGAAGAGCACGCTAACCTGAGGTAAATCACCAGATTACAGCTTTTAGAAAAAAGCTTTTGGAAATGGTTTGACAGTTTGAAAAAGATCTTCCAACCGCTTGTGAGCATTAATTCTGCTTGGTGACATGGAAGGATCTGCAGTTCTTACTCTCTATACAAACGCGCAAGCTGGCGATACTCGTACCACGTTCCGAAAGAGGTGACGCCTTCTGAGTAGGGCTGGGTCTAGTCTGAAAAGAAGTAGCATCATTTTTGCTTCTTCTATAATACGATATCCTGGTTAATATACCAAAGCCAACCAATTTTGAGCAGGATGATATATAATCTTATACTAGTGCTGCAAGCTAAACTTCGCCATTGTCCCACGTGTCGTACAGTCAATTCAAGAACTTCCTAAAGCACAAGAAAGCTGTAAATTAGGGTGTTAGTCACTTTCCGACTATTTTCACACTGGTAAATTAAAATTAAATTGTTTATAGTTATGATGATCAGTACATACATTCTTTATGAAAGCCCATAATATTTTCTTTAATGTTGTGTCAAAATATAAAACGCCACAAATACTTCGTCAGAGAGAATGGTAAGTCGTTCAGCGGTATAAATTGGTTTAATCTGGGAAGAAAATTCTCAAATAAGAAAACGTGATATTAGATAACTACAGTGGGGTTGCAAATGTGACGTCACAACCCGTTAAAAACACATAATAGTGGACTTACTGCCCTTTTTACGGAGGTACTCTGAAGGACTCGTGCTAAATGGAAGGGACGAATTTTTCAATGATGATCAGAAAAGAAGGGTTTGGATCATTTCGAAAGTTAACTCTACAGCGAGATATATGATTATAGTAGAAAAATTGCTAAGAAGCAAGTGAATCTGACTTGTGCAAAACGACTTGTAATAGACTTTTCTTAAGATTTTTGATAGAAAACAAAAGTACGAGTACAGAACTTTGGTTATGAGGAAAGACTCGGAACCAAATAAGTGACAAAAGAAACAGATACTGCATAGAATGGGATTCAGCGAACAGGATTCTGTGCATGATACCGTACTATCGTTTTTCCTCTGAACGTAGAAAATAAAAAGAACCATAAAGTCGGACGATAGTTAAAGAAGAAGAGAAGAATCTGTGATGAAAAACTTCTATTGGAACAATCACAGATGTAATTAATTTATCTCAAAAAGATGTTCATCAGACCAGCAACAAAGTCATGCTGAAAAGAAGAAAGAGATATTTGAAAATGTACATTCCAAATAGCCGGAAGGCAGGAATTTGAGAACATGAGCATCATTTAACACTATCATCCTGAGTTTAAAGCCAACCTCAGAATCACTGTTGCACAGTGTAAGTCACAAATGACTCGATGAACCAAAGGTACGGCTGAAAGGGTATAATAACGAATGCTACAACTATACCATAAACATGAATTCATAAAATGCATAAACATTAGTTATATAAACACACACACACCCACACAGTGACACATATTTATTGACAAATCATTAAGGTGGCATAAAAAGGGCGCAAATCGTATGAACAGCAGGGTGCAACAAGGACTCCCCCACAACAGCTCCAACACCCACTAATACATAAACAAATATTTATATTTGTTCTTGCACCAGAACACAAGAAGAAGAAAAAAAACAACATTTCGAGCACAATTTCAAGAGCACACTTGAGCGCAAGGAGCAAGGGCTGCCGCACGTAACGGTGTATGGGGGCTTGGCTCTCGGTCTTGCCACATTGTTTGCATTACTTTTACTGTTGCTTGTTGCCTGTTG
This sequence comes from Chymomyza caudatula, assembly GCA_035041775.1. Taxonomy (NCBI): domain Eukaryota; kingdom Metazoa; phylum Arthropoda; class Insecta; order Diptera; family Drosophilidae; genus Chymomyza; species Chymomyza caudatula. The sequence goes on along the minus strand of JAWNKW010000040.1, from coordinate 855,834 downwards.
CCATTGCGAGGGCTTTCGCTATATACTTTTACTTTTTATGTTTTCATACTGTGTGTGTGGCATGCCACGGCAGCAACCAAAATTGCGATTTGCGCATTGAAAGGGAAAATAATTGGAATCGCCGGAACCGAATTATTGACCATGGATGGAGAGAGTGTCTGGGCGGCGTTATGTGAGGCGTTTCACAAGTCAGAGAAGGCAAAAAATCAAAAATTGGAAATTTTTGTGGAAATTTGTAAAAACTTGTCATAGCCCACACTATGCTGCTCATTAAACCATCAAGCAACCCTCTGTGGGAAATCAGAGCTCGCTGCTATGGAAAAACCGAGGGTTGTAGAGTTACATAAGTGTCTTGGGGTGTCTTAATGCATGTATTGGGGCACTTGGACACGCCAAGTGATTTACGTGTTTTAATTAGAGAAGTTAACATTGAATACAATTTTCCCATGGCTGCGACACATACAGGCCACAATTAATGGCAAGTCAAAGTGTAATAAATATGTTAACAAATTGTAGCAATTGGTATTCCCCGGCAAATTTCAACAACTTTAAGCTGAAATCTAACTCAATTCTCACACCCTTTATTTCTACGACTTCCGAGCTACATTAATAATTTCCGTTGAATTTGGTGGTACATTGTAGCGCTGCGACCGCACAAAGTGTAACCACTCTGGCTTTCCCTGCCACACAAAGGTGCGCCCAGAGCATAAATCTTTTCCGTGCACTCTTGACATCTAATTACAGCGAAAAATACAAATTTCCGGCCAAGTTTTGCTACCTGCTACCTACAATGTCAAAGATTGTAAACGATTTTTATGATTACTTAAAATGAGCCGAAGTAGTTATAGTTATAGTTCGCCGTAGAGTCAACCCAAATGACTTTTTTATGACTCGCCCTGCATCTCAAGTGGCGGCACACACTACGCTTCCAGCGAACTCGGACTCATGGTGGTTGGAAACTTTTGGCAATTTGCATAGTGCTTATGTGCTCCAAGTTCTGGAACAACCCCCGGGAAAAAATGAAAGTATTGAACAATGGCTCATTAGTTGGGTCACGTGCCGAGTACAGCTCCTTATCAGCTGCAAAACGCCGTTAGTGCTGACATGCCAATGCTTTAAACAAACACATAAAGAGTGACTCACAAATTGGACACAGGGGTCAGAGCAAGGGCACAGCCTTAGTGTGGGCTTTATTTCAATTTAAAGCATTACGATAAACGAAATAAATGTATTGCAGTTTTTACGATTATTAAAGCTGTCCGGCGGGGTTCAGAAAAAGGAATGAGTATGAGAGTATGAGGAACAACAATTGCTCGAGTCTAGGGTTGAAATCACAATAAAAAATCGAACAGAATGTGGGCTAAGCTTTTATCTATAACTTTCAATATCGAAACAAATATCTAAAATTATTTCTGAAAGAACGCTTGCAAATCACTCCGAAACAGAGCCACCAAAAGATTCAAAGGCTCCTCGTTTTAGGAGTTACTATACCCAACAAAAACTAACCGACCCAGTTTCGGTTACGATTTCGATTGGTCGATTTAATTAACAGACAATTTTAATTGAAATTTGGAACACTCATAAATGTTTTGTTCTTGCAAAAGCACCTGAATCCTAATATAATTTTTTGATGCATAATTTCTGTTAGATCACTCTGAAATCATTTCATAAGCAGAAACGAGAATACGCGTAAATCGGTTTGTTGCATCTTATAGCTCTTGGAATAAGGATGAGGAGGCGGACAAGGAAGAGTAAGTACAAGAACAAGAAGAGAAAGACGAAAAGAAAGATGAAGAAAAACTAGGAAAAAGAAGAAAAAAAGAGGAGGGGTAAAGAAAACGGGAAGAGGAATATGCTCTACCTCGAGAGGCGCACAGAGGTTGGTTGTCTAAAAATAGTTAAAATAAGCCTCTTGTACACTTTAACTGAAAAATTTGTATCAAAAAGTTGTGTTTTGAAGCCGTACTATAAAAAGGTGATTCGGACTAATGCTATAATTGCAAATGAATTCAGTTTTAGTATGGAAGGGAAGGACCAGGTAGAGGGTACACAAGCTACCTTTGAAATCACCATTTGGAAAGGGCACACTCACAGCAGAGACGCCTGGAGAAGAGCTTTACAGCAGACCGTAACCCGGTAACGGGTTGTTATGGCCTGTTAATAACAACAACAAGTGGGGCATCAGCGAAGGCTGGTTACGCTCTAAAAAGACTGAAAACCAGAGACTCTCGCAAAAACGGTGCCAACAAGGCAATTGACCCCTGCTTAGGACATTGCAGTATTGGCTGTGTATAGTGTTGTGATGGTTGTGTCGCAAAGTTTACTGATGAAATGTTTTTCACGGACTTGTTCGTGGTACTATATTGTAGTGTGTAGTAAGCAAAGAATAGAAAATATAAGCTTTTTGGTAGACACTTACTGTACTTGGTCTTCTCTTGCCACCTTTATGTGCTGCATTGTATTCAATGGGTAATTACTTTGGAGTATGTCTATCGATATACAATAAGTAATTTATCTTTGTTTTTTGTGCAGTAAATCAAAGTATTTTCGATAATGAAGCCTGCATTAAATTGCAATTTTCTACAGTTGTCAAAGCAAAGCTCAGCACCAGCATCGGCGTCCAAAGGATGCTAAGGGTGCACTCTAACAGTGTTCCTTGTACATGCAACCGAAGCAACAAAAAAAGGCGACACACTTAACAATTTGTCACAGAGCCGCAAAAAAGATCCGGTTTTAGTATTTTTTTTTTTTTGCTACCCCCTTTACGGCTCTTATAAAGGACGTGTGTGTGCTTTAGGCCGTCGTAGCGTGCTAATGTGATTTGGCTATTAATTTTCTATGGGGCCGTTTGGTCTGACGTCCCTGTAAGCCCGCCAAATTGAATTGCGTTTCACTTAACGGCAGCAAGAGCCCCATCAAGGGTGTATCTGGTACATAGGCGGCAAAGTGGATATGCTGCAAAATACTATCAGTTTTCAGATTTGCTTCCCTTTTTTTATTTTTTTGGAGGTTTTTCGTTTTTTTAACCATGCGCGGCGGCTTCCCTTAAATTGTAAAATAAAACTGATTAATTTAAAATCAATGGGCCAGCGTCTAGCGTGTTTTATTTACGGCCCTCAAGAGTCAAGTCTCCGTCAGGAAACCGTGCGCGCTGTGGGAATACCGCACTGTCTTGTCAGACATTTTGGCTAATTTATTGTGTTATCGTTCCGTGTTGCTCCTTTGGGTGCGCTTAGCGGGTTTGCGCTGTGGATACAACAAAAGTGAAACCAGGAAAAAACGATAAATGTCTGCGATAAACGAAAATAAATTGTCGCTGCCAGGCGAAAAGAATGATAAAAAAAGAGAACAACTGTACACAAAAAAAGGGGCTTCGCCATTTTACCTTGTATATGTCAATTAAATTTTTTTAAATAGAATATATGAAATACGGATTGTTGCACATTGAAAAATGATATGGCAAACTGACACATAGACAATGCAAAAAGGACACTGCAAAATGACACACAAAACCATTGTCATGTGTGTGTTTGCGACAAATCAAGATAGTGTGATCCTTATTTTTGTATTTTCACATGACTCAACTGTTTTTCAACAAATTGTAACGATATACTTGGCTCTCCTTGCGTGGAAATGCAACGAAAATCGATTTACCCGTTTGTCTACTTAAAGACCCGATTGTACGCATAGCAACTGGTGGATTTCATTTTCTATGGCTACTGCTTCTAATGCATTTTGTGGGTGTACCATGTACTCCTTGCCACATGTGGTGCTCTCTAACAAAGCACCTTGCAATCTTCCTGTGTGCAACTTCATTGAGCATTGACTTTTTGGCATTGTCTAAGCCAACACAATGTCGGGTAGGAATTCGAGCAGGTGAGAATTATTCCACCGTTTGGTAGCTTCATTGGCCAATACATAAAACTCCTAACCACACTTAGCAACTGCACGTAAAGAAATATGGCATTCTCAAAATGAGTTTTCGATTACTCAATAATTGAAGAAAGATTTCTCAAATTAGTCTTAAAATAAGCTTCCTGATCACTGTCACTAGCTTATCCAAGTTGACGCACAACGATAATGGCCAGTGAAGAAGAAATGAACTTAAAATTGCCAAGAAATAGTGTAAGTAAAGTAAAATAAAATTGATCCATCACAGCACGCCCGGCAAATGTTCTCTCCAAGTTGACATAATCAGGGGTGTTCTGCAAATCTCTAGACGGTTTAATTTTAGTTTTCTTAACAAATCTCACGCTCTGAGATATATTTCTGGCAGAAAGAATCTCCTGGACATCCTCAATCGGATTAAGTTTTGGGAAAATACACGCCACGACAGAAAGGGACAAGAATATGATTTTTTTAGCTGTTCTCGGAGTTGGACATGGCGCTAAACATACCCCATACCATAAAGGATTGTGCGCCATGTCTTAGTTTTTGAAAAAGATATCCCAAATCTCTCAATTTATTGTATTAGTTATCTGAGATCTCTTTTTTTCCATCGCAATAATTTTGTTCAAGACTATCATGTTATGAGAAACTCAAAACTTCCGAGTGTGCCGCTTAGTGCGCCCATCGATGATAGGTATCGGATTTATCCGCTCGTTAAGTCTTTTTTAACAGTTTTCAATGGTATCGTAGTGCCTACTTTTAATAACAAAAAATTTGGCTCATTCCCATCCCAACTTTATTCCTAAATCCTCTCCAGCTCTGTCTGTGGCATTTGGGTATCACGAAGCACATTGGACCAAAATAATATTTTCAATTATAAAAAATGATCATGTTTTAATCTTACAATACTAGGGGGATCCGCCCCCTGCTCGCTAACTCCCGTGCCCCTCTCGAGGGCCTGGTTCCACTGTGCAGATATTATACCATCCGATATTATCCCTTATCAATCTTATTTTTCATAAATGGTTAAACGGGTTAATGGTCCCAGTCTGAACTACTTAGTAAAAAACGTGTTTCTTGCAAATTTGACTAATATGCTATCGCTTCCTTCAAGCAATAGAAATCCTTCTTTCCAAGCGTTTTTCGACTGCTTATAGAAAATTATAAAGAAAAACACCCAACCAATATTAAAGCATATCGCATCGTATATCCCGGCACTGCAACATTTTTGATACCCCCAAGTTGCTGCACTCATTTCGCCTTAATTAAGCCCTAACAACAAAATTCAATGGAACACTAATTCATTTGTGTGTGTGTGTGTGTGCCTGCCAGGATTTCACAAAATATATATTTAGATTTTCAGCTTGGATGCATGCATCCCAAACTCATGCTATAGATACAGATACAAATACAATTTGTGTGTGTGTGCGTATTATAATAATGTAATAAAGGGGGAAAAGCGCACAGAGGCGCAATTGCTAGGCAAAAATGGTTGCAAAAAGGACTCACTTTTGTGCGTGATATGTGCGATATATGAGCCAAGGCAATAAAGTCTACTGTAGTAGCATCCTTCTATCAAATACGCATGAAAAGTAATGGCACAAAAAAAAGAAAAAAGAAAATTGTATGCGTTATATCCTGGGAATCGCAGCATGCGTTGTACCCATCATAAGTTGCGACCTATAATAAGCAGTCACAAACACGCACTGTCACACACACACACACACACACACACACACACACACACACACACACACACACACACACACACACACACACACACACACACACACACACACACACACACACACACAGACACACACAGACACAGACACAGACTTGGTCAGCACAATAGCTCCTTTGGGTTTGCTTTTGTAATGCATTGACACTAATAAAAGCAGTTCCCTGGACATTTGTCTGCTGCTGGACCAAGCCAAGAGGAAGGCAATGATGTGGCTAGATGAACAGCACATCAAATAAACACACAAAGTGACACACAAACTAACACATTTGTATCATGATTGGCTACAGAAAGCAGCTGAAAGAGGGGGAATACTGTAGCCATGGGTCAGTTTGCTGTGGTTTCACTGTTTGACAGTTTTGGATAAAGCAAATTGCAGCTTGTGTTTCTTATTCGTGAGTTTTGATTTTCCAAGCCAATTATAATAGAAAAGGGCTGTGTATCCCAGCACGAACCTAAGTACGTGCTAACATTCTCCCGCGAACGTCTTAACCATGGTCATGACTAGTTCCAAAAAATCGTAAATAAGGATAAGCTAAGTTGCTAATAAGCCAAAACTGAAACTTTAAACGGAATAATATCGAAATGGAGTTTTCCATAAAGTCTCGTAATCAGTTTTCCAATAACCGTTATGCCCTTTGGTCGGAGCTTTAGCAGGCTTGTTTATAACTCGATACATCGATTGGCCTTCCTTTACATATATGCTGTTAGCAGCGTCCACAGAAAACAGAGAGGCTTCCACGTTTGTTTTGTGTTGTATGAGCAGTGAGTGCGAAAAGAAGAGCATGCATGTTCAGTTAGGACACTTAATGCCAAGAGAGCTCACAGCTGTTTTGATTTCAGAAACGAAATCTTATTGCAAGTAGGGCTACTGTTCAGGCTCTGCTTCTAGCTCGCTAAATCAGAGTAGAAGGAGATCGTTCAAAATCGGTTGCAGGCATGATTTTGGCACTAATCGTAAAAACCAGTTCAAACTTTCTATGAAGAACTTCAAATTTTTGTTTTTTCCTACCCAGTTCGATTCATATATTATATGATTATAGCCAAGAAGATGAAGTTTATCTTCGAAAAAGATACATGAACACATTGGGAATTCAAACTAAATTTAGCAGAACTCTTTAAAATGCAAACAAATTTCTAGTTTAAATTTAATACCTGCCTTTTGAAACTGTAAACAGTATCTTAAAAAAAGCCTTTCCTAACTATAAACTGAAACAGCCTTTAACAGTAAATACTGCATTTAAGCAAATGCTCAAATTTTTCATGTAAAACGATAAGAACTACATTTTGCATTTTTATTGCTGCAATGAGATTATGTGTTACAAATTGTTTCTAAAGACTAGACTAAAACATCCTTAGCCCACCAAAACAGTAACTTGGAACTAAGCATTCCGTAATAGCAGCCTCAAACTTCCTTTAATAGTATGCAATCAAGTCCTTTACAGCATATGACAAAAAATTTGCATGTAAAACGATAATAACTACGTTTTACTAACGTTCGATGCAATTTCATCTGCCGCGTACAACTGCGACATGTGTGTAACGGCCACACCCCCTCCGCCTTCTTTCCCCCTACCAACACTATATAAACGCACTGCTGTCAGCACTAATGGTGTCGGCAATAAAAGTTGTTCCACTCTAAGTGGGGGCTGACATAGCGGGTGGGGGCAACGACACCCTTGGTGCGACTCACATAAAAACGTGACAAATGCCGAGTTGCAGGGATTAGCTGAACTGTGGCTAAGGAACCGCGTTGGCGGTCTAACCAAGATGCTCCCAACAGCATGGCTCAGATGGGCTCTCTTTCACATTCATCTTAATGTGCGATTTTATTAAAAACGATACCAACAAAGGAATTTTGGATTAAGTGGTTTGAACTTTAGAGCAATGCACTTGAACTTGGCGCTTGAGTTTTTTAAAAGTGGGTAACCCTGCTTATATCGCACTCCGAGCCATGAAAACTAAATGAAATACAGTCGAACATCCCCTTAACGAATATTCATGGTATAAGACAAGAAATGTGTTTAAGCAGTAGAATCGAAATGTATGTAACGATACGGTGTAGATTACGGTTTGAAGGGATTGTTTTCATTTGTTTTGCAGTTAAGCTGGTCATGAGATATTTTTTATCGCGTGCATTGATCCGGTTTCAATGCTCTTTAATTATAAAACTTTTAATCGGCTTAATTTTCACATAAAAATTTGATCGAATTATTTCACTCCGGTTGACTTTAAATCTAAATATATATAAAAATACATCCAAAATTGTAAATCCACTTCTGTGGCCGATGTTACGACAAATGGGTAAGTGAAACGTTATTGGGGTTGATCTACTTTGTAGCTCTTGGAATGAAGATGGTTGGTTTTTTATTTTTCCAATGGTATAAAGACGATCGAATCTGTGACGTCGTTCGCGACGTACAGTTTATGAAGCAAATACTATATTTTAGACTAATGAACAACTTGTTAAACAGGCCGCTGGTCTAAGTATGGTAAGTAAGGAAGAGGAGAATGAAGAAGAATAAAAAGAGGAAGATGAAGAGAGAAAGAGAAGACGAAGAAGAATGTGTAGAAGAAGAAATTAATCCGGAAAGGGAACGGGAAGGGGAAGAGGCAAAGGAATATGATCTACCATGAGAGCGAGCAGTGGCATATTAATAAAAATTTGTAGGCAATAGATCTTAACGAACTATGTTGTTAAAAAATTCTGGGTTCAACCACGTTGGTCTATCCGTATGAACACGTTGAACTCGGAGACTAAGACCGTTAGAGATATAGAACTTAATAAAAATATTCACAAGAAACTCGATGGGAGAGGCGTAAGGAAAAGGAACGCGAAGACGATGAGTTGAGTAAAGACGAAGACGAGGACAAAGATCGTAAAGAGAAAGCTGAAATGATTGCTGCGGTAGAGAAGACAATAAATGCCAAGAGGAAGAAGAAGAAAAAGATGACGGCGTTGACCGAGAATGAAGAATAAAAATATGATGAAGAATTAACTAGAGACACCAAATTTTGTGTTATTAGCGATTCTTCAGAAGTATTATAGTAAGATTATTTCATATGTTCATAGAACATTTTGTATAAACTTTGGATCCCTTATTAATTTTACCATCTAGGCGCCAAATCAAACGCTGAGTGTAAGTCAGAACAATGATTAAAGTTAATAGAGTGCTGTCAAATTTTGACCAAGCTAAAAGTTAGATTGATTTATGCTTGAAAGGCATTGAAAGCAATCACGTAAATTACGGCAAAAGTGAAATGGGAAGTATGAATTTCCTGTGCTCAGAAAGTATTATATTTTACATATTAGATCACAAAAACCAAGAAATGGCTGTATAAATACTAAAGAGATTCAGCAGCATCAATATCACGGCTTAAGAAGTAAATAACTAAATCCGTTATGATCGTAACATCACAAGACGCCCAAAAGTGGTGCTCCAGGCAGAAAACATCGACAAAATGCATGGAATTATGTAAGCCGATCGAAAGGAGGCTGATGTGAGGGAACTGGTATATCACATGAAGGCTTGGACATGAAAAAGCTATTCGCCCGACGGATGCTGCAATTGCTCAAATTCAATCATAAGCGCAATCTTGTGATCACTTCAAAGGCTTATTTAGTGATGTTCGACGGAAATTCGAACCATTGTTTGTTTTGTTTCATCACCTAGACGAAACATGGTTCCATCACAACGCATAGTAGACTAAGAAACAGTCTAAGCAGTGTATTTCTTGGGGTGAATGTTTCCCAAACAAGGCCAAGGTGTGTCTGTCGTCCAAAAAAGTCAAAACGACAGTTTTTTGGAATTGACATCGATGACTTTTGAAAGTGTAAAACGATTAATGGCGTATATTATCGTAGAGCTGTTTTAGCATGCCTACAGACGGATGAACACGTGCATAATCGTCAAGGGGAAAATCCCAACAACTGCTATCCGATCTGGCATATTAAAGACCACCCTAAAGAAATGGCACAACGGTAAGGAATTGGGTTCGCGCCAAGGGTCATCATTGAAACAAATGCCTATTTTGACGATCGCAAAATATACTTCCCTTATGTGGGGGGGATCAAAAAATTTAAAAAACTATACTAAATGTATCGAGCTAAAAAATAAGCATAAACAGCAGTTGTTTCAAAGAGGAAAAACTGAATTAAGTTTTAATCCAAATAACAACTATAAAAAGAGTTTTTCAGTGCATAAGAGCAAACAAGTTCGTCTTAACGAAACTTCACCGTACTTGCTGAGCGAAGCGCACATGCTGCAATTTCCTAGCAATTGTTTGAAGTAATATATCTAAAATTTTGTTGTAATTGTTGCATGTGCAGTTGTTGTTTCTTTTCAAAGTCAGTCAATTAATTATGCGCATATTCAAACGCTTCACTGCCTAAACGATAACAAAAATCGAATAACCCAACCAAATCGCTCGCACATATGTCTGTACGGGTGTATTGTCCTCGAGTTGTACTTTTCTCTTTCGTTTTTTTGTGGTTTGGTTAAGATTCGGAGTACTTTTGTTTTATGCCGGACTTATGGCTGTTTCATGTTCCGCGCTGAGTGGTGCCCCTGCCACAGTGGTTTAGCTGCCGATAAGTTAACGGCAAATGCACTTAAATGCTTATGTGCATGTGTGTGTGTGTGTGTGTGTGTGGCATTTCCTGCCTTTTCAATGCCACAGAAAATTGATTTCGTTTTAATTGTTTCTCGATGCACTTGAACGCATTTTGCAGTTCGTGCATGAAAGTCTATAATTTAAAATTGAAAATGCATTAAATGGCTGTTAAGCATGTCAGCCAGGACTTGTCTGTGGGGGAGTCTAGGTATAGACAACGAGGAATACATTTTCCCAGACCAATTGAGTTGCATATCAAAATATTATCAAGCATTTGGATAACTTTGTCTAAATCTCAAATACAAAGTAGTAAATTCTAAAGCTGTTATGACAACGACTGTGAACCAATTTCGCCTTACAATGTCAGCTACAGACACTTTTCTCCTGAATGCTCTCATGCCACAAACTATATTGATTTCCTTAAGCACCATGTCTACGTTGTGGCATGCCCATTGCCATGGCCAGGGCCATCGTCACCAGCATCAAATCACCCCAATTGGCAGACATGCCGCACAGCGGGCAGCAGAAAAACAACTGAAACAACTCAGATCCTGGAAATTTATTTGCTTTTGGCATCTAATGCCACAAGGCGGCTGCGTTGTTGCCCTCAACTCTATAATAAAGTCCTCTAAATCTTTTTTTGGTCAAATTGCATTTAGGTTTTTGTAAGCGAAAAGGAAAAAAAATTAAAAGGATATATTCCAGCCATTGACAAAGTTGCCTTATTTGTTTGGGGTTGAAATTCGGAGTTTCGAATTTGGAATTTGATTTGGCGAACCCAATGCAAACAACAAATTGTTGCGAGTTTGCCTGGATTTATACAAGATATATGCCCAACAATTTGTCTAAGCCTTCGATAAAATATTGCATTGAAAGCCGTGACTGAAAAATTGTGTAGCTCAAAAATTTTATTGCTTAAGCTGCAAGCAAACAAAACTTTTTCAATTGCGGACTATTAAGTCTTACAAAATCTTCATGACGCCGAACAATAACTGTTTTTCTCCATGATGCAGATACAAACACAAGGTGTGTTCCCTGCCAGACACTCCTAATTGCCAATGGGTCACGGCTCCGCTGGTTAAGGCGCCAATAAAACAGATGGGTCGATAAACATGGCCAAGAGTAAGGCAGAGCAGAGTTAGCTTGTGCGAGATTGACAGCTAAGTCGCAGTGAAATGAAAACGAAATTTGAAATCTTAAATCCGTAAATAACAAGCCAGAAGATACAATAATCCAAAAAAAAAGGGAATACGCGGTCATTGTTTGCTTTACTTTAGCTGTAACTACAAAACATTTATCGACGTCGCATTTACAATAAGATAAATCTGCAATTCTGTACAAGATACAAAATACACACACAATGTTTTTAGTTCACTGAATTTCAAATGAGCCAAATAAAGAACAGCAGCAACAAACTCGCAGACGAGACAATGATCAGCTTATTGTTGTTGCTGTCAGCCTGCAGCAAGCACAGCTAAAGCAACAACACACACACACACACACACATACACACACACACACACACACACACACACACACAGTTTCATAAATATGTATCTTTAAGATAGACAGCTACAAAGAGCTACTCTTCGAATACCCGAAATAACTCATTGTTGTGATTTCGTTTCTTAGATTTGCATATTTCTGGTTCGTTAGATGTTTAGCTTGCGGATTAAGTAGTTTGCAAACAGAACTATAGATTATGTATGAGCGATAATCGAAACTGAAGTTTCAAATTTAAATAATAGAAATTTTACATATTGTTCTGCAAGAAGACCTAAATATGTTTTAGGCGACGTTGTGATACCCTACACCATGGAATAACAATGGAAGGGAAACAGTAATCCAATGCAAACTATTTAAAGGCTTATATTGCATTCTGTTGCGAATTTCAATGGGGAAGGTTGTCTCCGCGTAGGTTATGGACCTGTCAAGCAACGCAGGAATATATTTGCGTGTGATTGTGTATGTTTTGCTTGATGTTTGGAGGTGTATGAGAAATGCCAATATCTATGCATGAATGTTTATCATTTTACCTGTGTGAGTGATTTGTGCCACTCTATTTATCTCTCTTTCACTCGTCCTCACGTCGGCAGATTAGTCCTTCATTACGATTTTTATTCCATGCCCTACACCAGAGCTGGAAAACTATCCATGGTACTATTCATATATCGAATATTTTCCTTAGTGACTCATTATTGTTTTGTTGTTCACTAACGATAGTTTAAACACGCGCTAAGCGCCTAATACTCTTTCCCCATTAAAAGTATAGTATAATAATAATTATTTGTTGGAATTGTTCTTTTTGTTTTCAAGGCATTTTTGTGTTGTGAAACTTCCAGGGCTACGTAGGAAGGACTATCGATAGTATCGAATATTTTCAAAAGGATTGTACTATCGTATGTTTTCATGAAACTATCGAAAATATCGGTATATTATACTCCTTCAGCAATGGACTAAAGTGGAAACAGCTTTGCCAAAGATTTTGGAAGTTGGAACGGAAGTCAAAGCGAAACACTTTAGGAAACGATAACAACAGACAAGCAACACTAAAGCAATTAGATTTTGCTGAATATTATCGAATATCTAGTTTTATATTAAATTCAGATTTCGTTGCGAAACATTTCGCATATCTGCGTACTAGGCTTTAACAAAAACAGCACAAAATCTATCTGGTGTTCAGAATGTAGCAACCTAGCAACCTATATTTTTCGAAATCAAAGTTCATGCACGTACTGTTTACACCAAACCAACACAACCTTCTGTCATCTTAAGTGCAGAGTATATCACAAAAATGTATATATAAAAAAAACAATGAGTTTCGAATCCGGCTATCTTTTGCATCTTTGCATGTTACTTCATGTATAAACATGTCTTCGTTCAGTGCCGAAAACGCCCCGTAAGATCTCATTTTACTTTCATCTATTTCTGAGTTCATTATATGAATTTCACACATTGCTGCCACACGTGTTGCACACTTCGGGGATTAGAGGCGGACACGGCTTACAGCGTATTGCTCTAATATCCGTACAACAAAAGCAACTGTAAGCAAAGGAAACGCATTGTACTCAACTTCTATGCAAAAAAATTATTGTAATAAGAAAACTGCACATAATTACAATATATCACATGTAATTACGACGCCATTTTGTATTTGAGTAGAATGAAAAACTGTTGAAATCAACAGCGCAGCTGTCTATTAAGACTAACTCTGGTATTTAACCAAGTGCGGCACTTTTCACAGCTGTTACACACACACACACAGACACATGGACACAGCATTACGCTGCACTCTGGGCAGACACATCCTGTCACAGTTGCCGCCGCCTTCTGCGTATCCTTTCAACCACACGACGCAGATCAGTCCATGCCACAGACTGAGTGCCCCTGGGTATGACTTGCGGTTTCATATTTCATTTTAAAAAGGCAATCAATGAATATGTTCTGCTTCCTTAAAAAATTATTTTTTCGTTTTCCTTTATTTTTTGCCTTGACAAGCCACTCAGACATAAAAACTAAAGGACTCGGTAATTTTATACTTTACGCTGGTAATTTCAAAAGAAGTTGCTTTTCATCAGGACAAACAAGTAGAAAAAAAATTGACATCAAAATTGATATAAATAAATAAATATATAATAAGGCAGCAAATTCTATTAAAAGGCAAATAAAAGGCATAAGGATATTGGTTTTTTTTTGAGAGTTTTTCTCGTTAGGCTGTTTAGGATTCATATTTTATATTATTCTCTCATGTTTTGATTATCACTTCCGTGGAAATCCTTGGGATTATGTGCTCATGTGTGATATGTGTATAATACACAAAGTTTTTGCGGATGTGGAGACCGAAAAATGGCGATTAACTAAGTAAGGATAGATCTGCGCGATGTCTTAGCCGTGAGCCCAACACTGAATCAGCATCGAACAGATAATGCGCCATCTCGTCTTTACGGATGACGTCACTATACTGCAAAAAATATGATAAAATTGTAAAGGTAGTATACAAGGATATATTTAAGCGCAAATCGTACTGGTTTCTTGTGATCAAGAGTGTATGACATGAATTAGAGCCCAGCTTCTCACTATATCTTCAAGAGGTCGTACCTGTTGATCGAGGTAAAGGGTCAAGTTGATGATGAACTGCTTAGTATCACGGAAATGATGGGTGTCAATTTTATCAATATTTTGCTACAGAACAGGATCTTTTGAACTGCTCTACACATGTTACGCAATGCGAATTCTTTACGCTTTCTAGGTTTTTGTACAAAAAGGTAGAACATCGTGACAAATTTTACAAAAACGCTGTAAGGCTAATATATGTACTCTGTGCAGGAGCAGTTACTCAAATGGCATGATCATTCCACTGAAAAGTAACTCGTAACATACATTAAATAATTAATTAAAAACAACGTTTTTTTTTATAAAACCCTATCCATGTTTTCTAAAAACCTGCGTGAGAAGGTCAAAATCGTAAGATACTTCTGTTCCTAAAGAAAACTGTTATATAGGGTTTGTAAGCATATACCAAAAACCTTACGGAATAGGTGGGAAAGCAGCCGGAGTTCTAAAGGGACCCCACAATGGAGAATTTGACAATGACAGTACCAAGGAATAAAATAAACCCAACGGATAGTAGGAGGAAGCGTCTATTCTTCACCCCGGGTCCGGATTTACGGCCCTGGATAAATTACCCATTAACCCATGGTTATGCTTTCAAAATTCAATCGATTGTTTTGTATAACGGTTACGGTTACGATTAAGATTTGAATTCCCGGTTACAAGTGTTATCTTTGGATAGAGAGACTTTACAAGCTTCTTCTTTTAATAGTAAACTTTAAGAAGACAACTAAACACATAAAGTATGCTTACCCTTATCGAAACTAAAAACTCATATTTTTAGGCGAAAAAAATGTGACTAACCCACAACTAAAACATGGTTTATGTCGAATTCCAAGAACTTCCATGTTTGCCTTTGTCATATTAGCTAGTAAGCAATTGCCACCCTTTAGTTACAAAATTTTCAATTAAAACTCTTGCATATATTTGAATATTATCATAAAACATGCTCATAAAACCAGAAAACAACAACATAAATAGTTTATAACTGCAAATTATGCCCAAGCCAGTACAGAGTGTGTGTGTTTTTTTTTTCTAGTAGTCACAAATTATGACTAACCACTGTGCCCATGTCAGACGGCAAGCTGCCAAAGGCAATTTGTAATTTTGTCTGGCAAGTGACCATATGGGACATTCTTACGTCACACACACACACACATGCAAGCCACACCGCTGGAAAGTCAATTAAGTCAGCCTAATTGTTATGCACCCCAAAAACGTAGAAGAAAAGTGTATGAAAAACAGCCACTGTAGCCGAGGGGTTCGTAAAGTGAACGCAAGAACTAATATACCTCAACTTGCGCTTAATTAATGACTAATGCAAAATTACAAAAATTATGTGTGGAAAGCCGCTTGAAGAGGAAGAAGCACGCTGCAAGTCAATTATGCCAATATAGAGCCATTTGGCTGCAGTTGTTATTTGAAGAAACGACGTACCTTTAGAACTAAAGATACAAATATAATATTATCAGTTTACCTTCCCTACGCATAAGCCTCTTGGCGAAATTGCAATGTTGTGTTCAGGTAGACAATCCATTTCATTCAGGAGCACGGCAATGCCGCCACAGCGAATTATCAATTTTCATCCATCAGATACTATTGACGGCGTGGAACAAAAGCGCCGCATTGGCAGCAAGTAAGGGAACATATGGCTAGGGTAATTAAGGGGCCAAACATGCGGGTTGAAATTTCGACTGTGCAAATTTGCAAATGGCGAACTAATAAAAACAAAAACCACTCAATGTATCTACACATGCATAACGACTGAATGGCCGGCGAAAGTATCTGTCAATCTGCAGCGAAAAAATTGATAGCTTTTAGCTTGTGTTTCATATATAAAGTTACAATCCAGAGTGCTGCAAAGTCATTCAACTGTAAAACTATAAAAATTTTTTGGTATTGTCGCAGAGCTGACAATAATAGATTTCACACACATTCACACTTATGGCACTTTTTTTTGTTTTTTTTGTAACGCAGGGAGGGGACGCACTCATCGTCAAACAGACAAAAGAGCACGAAAATGTCATAAAATGCGATGAGGTAACATCGCATCAACAAAGACAAAGGCCAAGCAAAGTATTCGAACAAAGAACGTCAAAGTGTATTTGTCATAGATACAGATACAGAGATACAGCTACAGGATACGCATAGTACTATGTGTAATCAAAGGCCTGAGGCATTGAACCCGGTACAGCCTGCCGAGAGTGCAGGAGCAGCTAAGTTGCTCTAGCTATTTATGTAGGTTAGATCTTGACACGCAAAAGGATGTTTGTAATTAATGCCGACATATCAGATTTTCCTTGTGCCCTACATGCTCACTTTGTGTTTTTTTGTGAAGACGGAATTGGATTTGTGTATTTGTTTGAGCTCGACAGGATGTTTGATTAATCTAATCAACGGAAGAGCTGCGTCTATAAATAAACAGCTTGATAAAATCGACTTTTAATACTTAAAATCAAGATAACTTTTTGGGAACGCAACTCCTTTAGAGTTAAGGGTTGATTCATTTTATTTGTATGTTAAGATTCGTTGGTTTGCATCAATTTCTTAGTGATGAAAATGTGGCTTTGCTGGCTGGCACATTTATGCAAATAACCGCTGGCTTGACTATCAAGTTTTGTTGACAGCGGTTGAGGCGAAACTTGACGAAGTTTCTGGCGCTGTTTTTGTCAGGCCGCCATCGAAATAGTCTTCATGGCACACATCTTCCGTCTCGACAAGTCCATGGAGCGCTTTGTGGGAATAATGATTTTCGACATTTGGCCAAGGACCATCTGACCGTGCAAATGTGCAATTTCCAATTTTAGACAACTCTTGAAGTCTGTTTGGCAGACACCATCGATTGGTGATTCATTTCACCGTGCTTCCCGTACTTTGGCAGTGCTTGGTAGGCTTTAGTACTCATATCACGCATACTCATTCATTCTTATCTTGCGTCCAAAGCGTATTGTTCAAAAAACGTGTAAAAACTTTTAAGAATTCGATCTATCTTCCTGTAGCGAGAAGGTTGCATGTTTGTTTTTGTGTTGACGGTATGAACAGCTCGCATAGATGGCGCCGCATTATACCAAGTTGGAGAGCAAGCATAGCTGAATGCTTCACATCTCGTGTTTTTCCCCATGCAAATCGAATTTCCCCTCTCCACTAATCAAATTTCTCACTTTCTCAACGCCATTTAGACAATTCACGCTTACTCTTAAGTTCTTTGAGATCATAACCACTCAAGCATCGTTTGTATGCAAATATACCTTAGTTTGAACCTTTTCGAAAAACGCCACAGGAAATCGACTATATATGTCATATAATGTAGACCTATGTATGAGGTCTCACAATTTTGGATAAAAACATGAGTAGGAAAGATAATGAGCCGGTTGCAGCTCTGGTAAGAGCAATTGCGGATGTGGTATTCCGCATGTTCTCGAACTGTTAAAACCAAATTTTTAATGATTGCCTTGATTGATTGTCATAGTGAAAGCGACACATTTCTTTTTATAAATATAACATTATAATGCAGAAAATTTTATGTTTTCAAGGAATTTTAGGGGTTCCGTTATGGCTTCGTTTCAGTTTGTGCATTTTTCAAATATTTCCACATCGCCGTCACACATAAAACTAATGATAGAGTCTACAAAACAACAGACAATTTAAGAGTACAACTCTTAAGCAAATAAATCCTATGAAAACCCTCAAGTAGCTGCGATTAATGATGACGACCATACAAATTATCCTCCATCGGGTAACAAAAAACCAAAAGGAACAAAAACAAAAAACAATTTCCAAAGACAATTAGAAACAGGCAAATGCCAGGACTCAAGTTGCACAGAGTCGTAGAGCACTCTGAGACTGACATTGGCATACGCTAAGTTGGCGGGCTGTCAGTCCAAGAGGCAGGACAAGTTTCCAAGATTCAAAGATGCAAAGACTTAGTCGTGGCCGCAGCAAATTAAGCGAGTTCTTAAAGATGCAACAGCCATAGACGCCGCCAGACGCCAAAAACGAATTTCAATGGTCTCTCAGCGAGTGTGTGTGGCTGTGTGTGTGTGTGTGTGTGTGTGTGTGTGTGTGTGCGTATCTTGCAGCATGTGTGCTGCCTCATCTTGTTGCCTGTGTAAACAGTTGCTGCCGTTGCCATGCCGCTAAATCAGGCGTGTACAATTTCTGTATGCATTTCATGCCACACATTTTGAGCATTCTCACTCGCACACACGGACTCACGCACTGGATACTCCTGTCTGTCTATACTTAGTAGTTTTCGGAGCTGTCGCCCTCGACGTCTGCTGCACCGCTTGAGTTTTTGGTTAATTTTTGGAAAGAAAATTTTCAAATGTTTGGCAGCAGATGTTTTTTTCATAAAATCGGCTTTTATCTTTTCGTTTTGTGCTCTCAAAGATTGTTGTTGTTCTTGCCTTTGTCGCTGCTGTTCCTGCTGATGCGATCTGCGGCTGCATCTCAACTTGGACCATTTTATAGTTTGTTAGTATATAAAGTATGCGAGTTGCACGAAAAATTATGATAATGATAATGTGTATTATGGGGACGACCCTTCTGATGTGTGTGTGTGCCAGGCGTTGCTTAGCACTTGGAATTCCTTTGTATGTGTGAGTTTTGATAAAGCAGATCCTTTTTTTGTTTGCTGCAGTCCTTTGACACTATTCAAGCCTTGAGGCGGGCTTAATGAGCCTGTTGTGTGCCGTCCTGTTGCTGCTGATGCCACAACCATGATAAGCCATACGTCCATCTGTCCAAGTTCTTGACAAGGGTGACTCATAGGTAGGCGTGCCTGATTTGTCATGGAATCATGTTCAAACCATATTATGCGAGTTATGAGTTAAGCTAGTAAAATTATAATTATAGGTTTTGGAACCCAGAAAAACTAAAACAAATGCCAGCTAGCTTTTGTAAACAAGTAGTATTTAAAACAGAGCTGCGAAATGGGTTTCAAATGAACCGGCTGGAAGACGAATCAAAGTATCTTTTCTTCTTGCATTTCGAACCGAACACCGGATCACTTTTTTCCCATAAAGGAACCAAGCTGTGCTAATGTTGTCGTAGAGCTCATAGACCTCGTCGTTCCATCGAAAGCGTTAGCCTTTACCAAAAATCTTAGAGAATACTTTCAAAGGGCAGCCGCCATAAAGCGAAACGGTAAGGAGAGTGGTCTCTACTATTCATTTGCCTACTAAGACCAAAGTAACATCTATATTCAAAAATGATTCCCCGCTTGATCTTGATTGATATGCTGACATCGTTAGTCATTGTTGAGGTGTTGCAAGGTAGACGAAATCATTTAAAACATCAAAAGTACAGTTTTCAACATTGATCTAAGAGGCCAACCGCCGTCTCTCACGAAGAAAATATATCCTATGCTAAGCTCTCATTTACAACCAGGCCCAACCTGGCAGATTCTCTTTTAATAACCGCTAATATTAGGTGTCTAGGCGTCAAACTGTAGACTCTAATAGTTCAATATAAGCGCATTCGATTCATTTGGGAAGATGAGGGAACCCAGAAACATATGCCAAGGTAAAGTATGTAAAGTAATTGCTTCAAAGTCTTCGATGCAGTAACTCTAAATAATATTAATATTATGACTCAAAAACTTTGAAAGTTAACTTTATTACTTTTCTAAAACCTTACAATGGAACGTTAGAAGTTTGGCTACAATTAAACATAACTATGTCTTTCGATGTAAATTTTGATTTATCGATTAATCGAGCAATTCATCCTTTTAATAACTCTTAAATCCTTCTTCAAAGCGTATTTTTATATTCTTCCGAGCGGGTCACTCAGTAAATACTAGTGGAAATCGAAATTGGAAATTGGAATGTGCTTTACAGAACCAGGTTTTCGAATAAGACCTTGCTTCAGAGTTCCTCTTCAACTGGTTCTACAAGCTCAAACCCACGAACTGAACCTCACAAGAAATTCCGACCCATAATATTTGCTGCACTATGTGCCACTGAGGGTTGCAACCGCATTCAGACAGTCAGTCAGCCAGTCCGCCAAGCTGCAACGCTTTCAAATCCTGTCAGGCTAATGAACGCGCTGGGTAACCAAATCTAAACAATTACCCATGACAATTACCATACGGCCCGGCATTTAATCATTTACACACTTTAATTTCAACAAATTACAGTTCCATCTTATGGAACACTGCGGAGAGGGGCCACAGTGTCAGCCAAAATAGAACGCACAGCACAGCAGTTCCGGCTGAAAGCGGAAACGCAGATCGCGTGGCGTGGGCGGAAAACGCGTGCCCGACGCGTGTGACGCCATGCGAATCAATGTAAATGTGTGCGTAAGCGTGTGAGTGTTTGTGTGCATGTGTGCGTGTGTTTGCAGTCACAGCTGACTGCAGCGTAACGTGAAACCCGTACAAGGTGTGCCCAAAAAATGTGGTCTTGCAAAAACTGCTCAAAAAAAAGATGCAAAAAAAATCAACAGCTGTGCCTCAAAAATATTTGCATGCAAAAAGGCATTGCAGGCGCGCAGCTAATTGAATTCTCAGCTGCAGTTTTCGCAGGAGATGCATGTCCTTGCTGCTGCTGCCATTTTTTTTTGTCTAGACTTCCGCTTCCGTTGATGCAATTTAGCTGTAACCCAATGCTGTGCTACTTCATGCTGACAGCCAAATAGCAATGCCCTTCCATTCCGGCATTCTGGCTCATTTTGCAAACATCCTTTTGAGCATGCAGTTGCATGTGTGTGTGTGAGTGAGTGTGTGAGTGAGTGTGTGTGTGAGTGTGTGTGTGAGTGTTTGTGTGTGTGTTTGCACACTGGGTGTGCCTGTTGCCTTTGAACTCGGCGACTTATTAACTTGCTCTTTAGTTATGGTCATATTGACTGCAGCGAATCGTCTATTTGTGCATGTGTGTGGGTGTGTATCCTTGTGTATTCCCTGCCTGACTTTGATGTGCTCTGCCTTATTGAAATTCATTTCAGACGGTTCGCGCCAAGTTAAATCGTATTTTAACGGCCTGCAATTAGTCTTGACAAAGGGCGGCGTCTGTTTACCCAAGTTCGCATTCGAATACGTACTACAATACGAGATATGAAAATGTAAACACAAACGTAAGCATGTCTAATTAAAAAAGTTTGCGCAAATATTTAGACGATTTCCAATGCCGAAACTAAATTAATCAGTTGAAGGTTGTCTCACAGTAAATACTTCAGACAATGTATAAGAAATCTGTACAATATGTAAGTTTTCACACAGTTTTTAAAGCAAGGTTTTTATTTTTGCTGAACAAATGAATGCGACGAACTATCTGATCTGCATTGCTCAAGATTGTAAGAATCGATTCAAACTTTGAGATTACAAAAGTTGCGGATTCAGCAAATCTTATGTTACTCGGGAACGTTTCTACCGATCGGGATAATGTGTTAGCTGGCTTAAATGTATATAAATATCGGTTCAATTTGCCCCAAATAGTTTTAGTTACCTCGATTTCGTTACGAGTTACAGGACAACAAACAAAAAAATGATATTCAAAAATTGATCTAAAGCAACGGTCGGCAAAGTGAGCAGAGACATCAGCAGATTTTAATGCATTGCAATGGTATTTGTGTGTCAGCAGAGAAAAGTGGTCAAAGTGTTGACTTTTATTTGATAGAATTTAAGTTGCTGCAATAGTATTTGGGAGTGCGCAGGGAAAAGTTGCAATATACGAAAATATTCGCAGTTGCCAGTGCTCACTTTGCCGATACCTGTTCTAAAATAATGAAATCAAAAATCCAACTATAAAAACTCAAATGTTCCTTTTGGATTCGATAAAATGATTCATTGCGAAACGGCGAAGTTGTTAAAAAAAAAATGACAAATTCGAGAATTTTATCGAATTTCTTAAAAATAAAGCAAATAGCTACAACATACCTTTACCATTAAATGTGGGGTCACTGGTTGCAAATCTGAAGACCATTTTTAATTATCTAGAAACGTTGTGACTATTTTTGGGATATCGCGAAAAAGGACATGTACAAGAAAGTGCGTCGGGCCCCCATTCCCATTCGAAACCTTTTACCGAGAATGTCGCAAAACAAGCAAAAACCCTAACATAAACGATACAAAAATCGTGAAGCAAGGCCATAAATGTGTTAAGATGCAGAATCGAAGGTAAAAACCTAATATCATGACCTAGTGAGTGTGAGAAGATCTGTGAGGAAAAAATGATCGCTTGACACAACAATATCGACATCAATGCCATTTATCCATAGTGTCAAGCATATACTTGTGGTTCATGGGAAACCAAGTGGAACCAATACATTTTACATTAATCGTTTTCGTAAAAGGCCTTTTTTTATAAATAAATACGGACTCTGTCTGAAGAAATACATGGTGAGATAAGTTTTAACTTTTGGGCAAATGTAGTAAAAGAAGAGTAGGAAACGCGAGAGAATGAATTTTCAGACATGGCGCTTTAAGATTCCCGCTGGTTCCAATCGATAACTCATGGTTTGTCAAAACAGCGAAAGAAATATTTTACAGATAACATAAAATTGTGATTATGATTGATGAAAATTTGGCCTTCAAAAATAATTATATCCGTCGGATCCCGCAAAAAAGGAAATGTGTGAACTAAAGCTAAAAATATTAAAGAAATACGGTTACGGTGACTCCAAAGACGATTATGCCATCGCAACAGGTGACAAATCCTGGACATTTGCTTATGAACCCGAAAGCATTCAAAGTGCTCTTTATAGAGGTAACACCTTAGGGGAGTGGCCAAAGTGCTACCGAAATTGCTTTTAAGTCATGCTATAGTGTATTCGTACTCAGAGATTCTCGTTCTTTTACTATAAAGCTAGAAATATAAAGGGCAATACTAGCCTGAAGGTTATTAGCTCATATGTATCTTCAATTCTAGAAAATGATCCTATACGCTTATTATTTTTAAGCTCTTATCGATCTGTTTTGTGTGGATCTAAAGCCGAATCGGGAAGTTTACTTAACGCGACTAAGTAGTCCTTGCGTTGCGAATCGTTTTTTACTGAAAATTTAAGAGTAATTAGATCTTACTGATAACCTATGCGAACTGTTAGTATTATCTAATAAAAAAGGCAAGAATTTTTTCGCGAAATCAAGATCAAACAGTGTGATTCAAAAATACGCTTATTTTTGATCTAAGACGTCTAGTTCAATAGTTAGGGCCACCCAAAGTTTTCAAAAATCAACCTTCTTCGATTGGCTTACCCTATCAGGCAGTTTGTATTCAAACCATGGATTCAAAAATACCTTAATTTTTAGTGAAGCATGTCTAGTTTAGAATATCAACATATATGTCAATGTCGTCGTAGTGCTCATAGAAGGTGTCAAATGCCAAGGGCATTTTCATCAAACCGCGTCATAAGTTTAGAATATATGGCCACATTATGTTTTGAACAAAATATCCTTCTCTGATTGCCTTCTCCTTTCGGACAGTTGTTTGTTTGGAACTCAATGATTCGGAAATCGTCTTTATTTTGCTCTAGGACGTCTAGTTAGAAGTTATGATCACTTAAAGTTTTCAAAATCAAATTTCTGGGATTGCCTTCTTCTTTTCTGTCAGTTGTTTTGAACCTAATGAATCGAAAGACTGCTTAATTTTCCTCTAGGACGTCTAGTTAGAAGTTGTGGTCACTTAAAGTGATCCGATTGCCTGCGAAACTTAGGTAAGTGTAGAATTCCAAAACAGAGGAACAAATATGCTTGATTTTTCTTAAATTTAGTACTTTTTCAAGAACAATTGTTCTTAATTTTAGACAGGTTTTTCTTTCAACAATAATTATCTGTAAACAAAACTTAAACTTAATTAAATTTCTCATGCCACTTCAACATGAAACACTCTTTATTTATAATAACAAGCCGATTATATTGACCTTGCCACGGAAACACTTCACACAACAACTACAACACATGATACATAAATATAAGAAAAAAGAGCAGAGATCGGGAAAAAAAACAAGTTCATTATAACTCGCAGAGACAATCAATGGAGCTAATCTAATATGTAATACTACATATAACCCACCTACTATGCATATGTCTTAAAAGAAAAAAACCTTATTAATGAGATTTTTCAGCGCATGCTGCGCACAGTTTGCGCAGACCCTATGCCCCTCTCCGCCTCACCCACAACAACCTTTAAAAAGCCAAGTTTTACGACTTTAAGCCAGCATGCCTATAAGCCTATATGTATCTGTATACCATAAGATACAGATACGCACACGTTACTGTCAGATACAACGACGAGGCAAGTTTATGCGAGACAAGCTAATGAAAAATCAATTTGATGCTAATGCGGCGAGGGTTGTAATCACGGCGGATGCTGCATGCATCAAACATTTCCAGTCAACAGAGTCCAACAGAGACGACAACTGTGTCTGCGTGCGGGATCAAAGGTATGTAAAGATCTATCTAAAGTTTGTATTGAATCATTTTAGCAGCGTCATAAAAATGTATTTTGTTATGTTTCTTGTTGTTTTAGGTTTGCTCAACAGCCT
This sequence comes from Chymomyza caudatula, assembly GCA_035041775.1. Lineage (NCBI taxonomy): Eukaryota > Metazoa > Arthropoda > Insecta > Diptera > Drosophilidae > Chymomyza > Chymomyza caudatula. The sequence continues at coordinate 831,002 of JAWNKW010000040.1, read as the reverse complement.
GAGTGGCCCTTTTTGTTGCAGTTGTTGTTGCTTTGCACTTAGATGTATGCCCGTTTTGGCCCAAAATGTGTAAATAAACAAATGGCAACAAAATAAACAATTTGTTGTTGTTGTTCTTGTCACAATTGGCCGCATCGAAGCATCCCTAAGGCCAACTCTTTACTTTGATACATGCATGCACACATAGATACATTCCAAAGATACTAGATACATATACATACATATATGTATATATAGTATCTTGGCTACTTACTTTACACCTAGCCAAATGCGTAAATGAGTTTTTCGAATACGAGTTCGGGTTGACTTGCTTACGTCAATAAACCGACCTTGGCATAGAACCTAACAAAACAGGAGTAAACGCTGCGCTGCAACTGAGTTATGTTTGAAATTTTACCTACAAATATTTATACAATTTTCCTTAATGTTATGCTAATGGACTACTCGTCTTTCCAAGAAAACTCACTAGCCGACTATACACTTCAGTGCGTATGCGTAATATTTGGACTGACTAATCAAGTTGTTAAATGTTTTACTCTTTTAGTTACGAGTTAACATTTTTAGCAGTAAAACTAAATGTGGAAAGCGCCATATGTATATAAGATTTGTAGAGCAAAAGCTTGTAAATGGTTGTTAGTTGTTTCATACCAACGCCTTACTTTAAGCTATATTTGAGTCTACTGTAAAGTATCTTGATTTTGAAGCAAACGACGTTGCAGTGCATTAAAATCAATAGCATTTAGAGTATACATAAGATATCCATGAAATCTCAATCATTCTAAATCATTTTCAACAAGCAATAAACATTCAATTATTTATGCTCACATTTTGAGCATATGATAGATTCCATACTTAAGCGATCCAAGATCCAACGACTCTTTACTCAAAACAAAGTTCTTCTTAAAGGTTATATAATCGACTTCAAATGAAAATTGCCCTGAAGCTAAGAAGAAGAAGAAGGTTAAACCCGCTAACTTTTTGCAGACAAACACATTTAAAAAAAAAAAAGCTCTCACTGAAAGCCCGGCTTATGTTTTACACTCAGATGTGAGTTCTCTCAAACTTTGCATAGTGTGGCGCCAAAGTTTTTGGTTATTTTATGTTTATGTCCGAATATTTCTGACAGAGGTCCTCTAAAATATTCTTAACTTATAGACGAAATCAAACTTGTTTTGTTTTGAAAGTACCACTAATGCCGTGTTCGGCACGAATTCCGCAAGCGTAAATGTAGGTACACGTATGAGACAGCAGTTATACACCTGCCGACCACTGCGATAGAGATGGTATGAATAAAAGCAGGTAGATGGAACCTCTTACAGCGTTCCATCTAACCTACAAGGCAGAGTATCTAAAAAACGAAACTACTACTGGGAAACGTTAATACTTGTTTATCGTTTTGTAGTTGTACTTGTAGACAATCAACTTCATGATTTATTAAAAAACGGCAAGACCGCATTTGGGTTTCATTTAACATAAATTTGCATGCTCTTCTTTGGTGTTTTCTTTGTATCTTTTAGCTGTGGGTGATAACACGTTTGTTGGTTCCAACTGGCTAATTGCCTTTTAAAACAATCAAGCGAACAGCATTCGTTATTAAGCAGCGGAAACCTCTTGTCCGGAAATTGTAGAACATGCAAAAAGAGCCAAAGCTCAGGGACTAAAACTTAATACCTTTAAGATAACAGCAAGTAGAAGTCTGTATGTATCTGATGGATAGCTAGACGTGTTAGCCTTGTGCGGTAAACCGCTATATGAAGTCTCAAATTTCCCTGAGTAAAGTGAAATGTTTGTGGTTTCATGTAATTTTAGTCTTGTCAAATACATGTGGCCAAGTGTAGGAAAACGACATGTCCAGCAGCTAGTAGAGTGCCGGTCAAGTGATATGCAAGCAACGTAACAACAGTTCATGCAACATGAACAACATGAAAACAAGCACAACGAATGAGATGCAACACCAAGTTGGAGGCAAGCTGTGCCGGCAGCGAGTCAGACAGTCGCTCAGTCACTCAGTCATTGCGTCAAGCAGTGGATACTCATCATCCATCATGTTGGGTTCACATGACGCGAGCCGAGGCGACACGACGCGCCGCGACGTGTTGAACGCCAGCCGCAGCGAAAAATTGAAAAGCATCTAATTGGTAATTATGAGCTGAGCGCGTGCTTGTCCATATATGCAGACATGCCAACCAAAATAATAAAAAGGGTCGTCGTTCACAAAAGAAGGGTCAGTTGGCCTGACTGGACAGCCATAGAGTCAGTTGGCCAGCACAGCTCCAAAGTGGTCCAAAGTGCCAGACCAAAGTCTTTTGGCTTTTGACCGTCATTTGAAGTTGTGGCTAATTTGCGCATGCGCCTTGGGACTCATGATTAAGCCTAATTTCAGCCTAACCCCATTATTTCCTGTCTTCAGACGTTTTACAAAAGTATTGAAATTACTTTTATGCACACATGTGCAAAACTCTTCAGTCAATCATAATATTATGCCCACTTGATATAAGGGTGTGCTTCCTTTATTAGCTAAATCCTCAAATGCAATTACTTTAAAGCCAGTTGGAGTGCCAGCGAAAATCCGCTTGGTCTGAGCTCCTTTTGGCGCCCCGCATGCCAAGTAGCTTGCATTGTTGTTTACCAAGCAACGTGGATTTTTGACTCTTAGCGCTACGCTCAGGATCCCCGAAGCGTACGGCAAACAAACCAACAACCCCATAAACAAAGTAACCCCATAAAACAAAAGTGAGTTATATTGTATTTGCAGCTTCCAAACAAAAAAGAAAATACACAAAATATCAAATATTTGCCTTTGGCAGCTTCACAGTTGCTGCTGCAGCATCCATTCCTGAAGTGCCACTAGCGTTCGTTCTATCAAAGTGGTGGAAAACCAAAAAAAAACCAGCAAAAACGTTGGATAGATTCGGGAAGTATAAAAAAGGTACACATATTACACATAAAGAACGCCGGAAAAAATTTGATTTTCTAATAAATTCTACAAAGCAAAATTGTCTAATTAATATGTATTTAAACAGACAAAAGGTATAATTTTTCAAAAATTCCAAGCATAACTCTGTGCCACGCACACACACACATGCGCATAGTTACAAAAACTGTTATATCCTGAATGAAATAGTCCTGCGACATAGCAATTTTTCACCCTCGCCCTCGTCCCAAATAATGCGGCATTCAAACAAATGGTTGTTTTTCGACGCTTGTACGCTTTGTATCTTGCAGATAGATTTCTGTTGCACATTGGGATTTTTGCTGTCTTTCAAATGTTCTTGCTGCGGCTGCTACCCCTGTCTTGGAGTATTTCGGCTACAGTTTTTATTTGGCTTCATTTTTCAACTTGAGACAATTGCGGTGCGGCCATAAACGGCGCCCAAAATGGGGCGGCTATGAGCAGCTACGGTTACGCATTTCTTCTTTTTTTTCAAATAAAAGCAAGCTTGTTTAGCTTAATGAATGAGTGTATTTCATTGTATTTGTTACTTAGTTAAGTTGAGCATCATATAATGTCTTCTAAACAACCATTAATTCATAGTGACTTATAAGAGGTTGACCAAATGAGCAGAAGAGATGAAGGTTTCTTCATTTTAACACAGACGCCATGTTTGTTTTCTGTCATATACTTGTCATTTTGTCAATTGAATGTTTTCCATTTATCACTTTGAAATCGTATTTGACTAAAGAACATCTTACAAATGAAACAATCATTTTAAGTGCGGAAGTTTGAGAAGTCGTGTCCATCGGGAGATGCACCAAAGTCTGGAAGCACAAAAACTGTTCGCAAACCGCATAACATTGTTGTTGTAAAGCAAAGTGTGACAGATAATCTTAAACAGTCTTTTCATGGCTAATTTTGAATGTTTACCTTCACTATTCAAGAACTAAAAAACAACATCAATGACGAATTAAATGCCATAGCAATGTATTTTTTTTAACATCGAATCGATTATATTCATAAACAGCTGTAATAAACAAACCTTTAAGAACTAGTATTATTCCTTTTTTAGACCGCTTACACAATCTAAGTCAATACAGTTATGTCCGTCAATCCATCCGTATGAGTCCCTTAATTTTTAAGGACACAATGATGCCAACTACCGTTCGTTATGTAAATAACCTTAATTTTTAAAGCAAATTAACATTTTTGCTGTGGTTTATATAATAGCCGAATTTTTAAAATTCGGAAAAAAGTTCTTTTAAAACAGAATCAAGATAGAAAAGTGAAATAGAGTCAATTTTATATGTACTTAGCACTCAGAGAGCGTGTTGCTGAGATGATTTTTTTGAATTTCTTTTGGGAGAACTTTCAGCTACACTTTTACCATTTTTAACTAGGAATTAAAATCCGTGAATTAAATCAATTTTCTAAATGTCATATTAAAAATTTAAGTAAAAATTACATACTTGTATATCAAAAACGATGCTTGATTTAAATATTATTTGAACAAAATAATTAAAAAAAAAAAATGACCTTGTCGTCACGGCACGCTTGGCAGATATAAAATATCGAAATTAATGGAAATTCAAAGTTTTCATAGCTAGAAAAGATGTTTTTTATTATTTTTGACTACCCAAATTGATGTCTGTATCACTGTCGTCACGCTTATTTCTTGCTTAAAACGTTCAGTGAAATGTCAAATATCGAATTATCTCTAATAATGAGGCTCCATTGATGTGCTACAATCACGGCATGTACGCGGTTTTACCACTAAGGCGCACCCAAATTGAAGAGTTTTACACGGAGTTTCCCAAACCCTACGCATATTAGTTCAATTATTGATTTATTAATCCATACAACCATACAAGCATGGCGTCATATGATTATTTCTCATCAAACATACTTTCGATAAAGCTCTCTGTTAAACTATAGATGGGATGACTGCCCTGAAATCGTTTATAGAAACAAAATTAAAAATAGACAGTTCTGTCTAAAAGCTCATTCAAATTTTCTTGAAAAATCGGTGGTTTTTTTTTCTAAATGTAACTATTTTTGACAAGGTGGGAGACGTAATTTATGAACAGCCTCAAAGCTCTTAAAGATATTTCTGGCACTTTGACGAATTGAATTCTGAGACACCGCTGAGTATTAAAGTGAATTTAAAAAACGGCAAAAAAAATCAATTTGGTGATGTTAGATTAATTGATCCAAGATTGGTTTTCCCAGTTGATATCATGTCTAATATTTACTATATGCTTTTGAGGAAATTTTTTTTTTGTAAATCTTGTTTGGGAACAGAAACCTAGAAAAAAGTTGCTCTAAATGTTTCAAAATGTCTAGTTGCGACTTTTAGAATTGCAAATAAATAATGGACGTACTTATAATAAGCCCTCTTTTGCAGCGCATCAAACCGCAAACCGCTCCTGTTAAGCAGCCCTTCAAAGAGCGTAAACATTGGGCGCCCAGGGAGAGAGCGGACCACAGAGAGCAGCAAGCAACAGCAAGTAAACTCAAAACTGGTCTGAGGCAGTGCGGCGAGGGTGACGTTGGCGTTGGTGTAGTTGTTGTTGTTGTTGTGCTTGCTGCAGCCGCACAAGAGTGACGTCGTCAATTGATGCAGCAGCAGCGGCGGCGGCGGCGGCGGCAGCAAAGTAAGCAGCGCACCAGCATTGAGCATTCGTGGTGGTGGTTGTTGGCCCTTGCCCTGGCACTAATGTCGGCATCGACATCAACATCGGCAACGTCACGAGCGAGAGAGCGAACATGGTGGATGGCGGCAGCAGAGCGCATAAGAAGCAGACTAAGAAGCCGTAAACACAACAAACGTCGCAACAATACAAATCAGTTTTTGGCGGTACGCGAACCGAGAAGGTTCACCACGTCGTTGAGCGCTATAACGAAAGATTTCAGTATCAAAACTCGTGCGTAAAATTGGCGCGTAGCAGTTTTCAATAGAAAAACGTGTTTTCTATGTGTATGTGCGTGTGTGTGTGCGTGAAAGAAAATGAAGTAAGCCACAGAATCGAATGTTAGGGATAATAACAGCAACGAAAGCTAAGCAAATAAATAGTTAATTATACTATACTAATTAAGTGAAAGTGAGAAAGTGCAGCTTAATGATGACCAGCACAAATAGCAGCGGTGGCAACATTGTCTTCGAGAATGGCACCATGATGGGCTCAATGAGCAGCAGCAGCATGGAGCACGTTAAGCTTCCGGTTAAGCCATTTATAATACCGGAAATTGTGATTAGCGCCAGCTATAGTAGCAACAGTCTTAATCGCAGTCGCTGTGATATGTCGACAACTGCAGTAAGCAACAACAACAATAACGATGACTTGGCTGCCGAGAGCACAGCGCTGCTTGCCACGGCCACTGAAGGACAACAACAGGAGGAAGCCGACTTTGAGCAGTTTGTCTTAAATCGTAGCACTTCCGAGAGCAACATACTCGAATCCAGCATTTACAGTGAATTGCAATTTCCACCCTCATTCAACGGGGTTGGCGGCGGCGGCGCCCTCCTGCAAATGCCGAATGGCCTCGGTGTTGTTGCTGCACCACCCGGTGGCGTAACCGTTGTCGATATGCTAAATACAAGCGCCTGCTCACGCTCCGAGTCACGCCAGGGCAAGCGCACGCGCCGTAAAGCACACAAGTCCAAAACCAAATGCAGCAGCAACAACAACAACAACGCCGCTATGCTGGGAGCTGCTGCAATTGAAGGCGCTGGCGCCAATACCACAATAGCAGCACCCGGCGCAGCACCTGTTGGCATTGCAGGCAACTATCCCCCACCCCAGTATACGGCCATATTCCTGGATGCGCATCATCATCACCACGGCAACGCTGCCAACGCAATCGGTCAGCTTGCAAATTCGGCAGCCTCGTCAGCATGTGTAAACGGCAATTCGCTCGGCTCGGAGTCAGTTGGCTTCATGCAATATCATCAGTGTTATCAGCAACGTCCGATGCTGAACAACGTGGTGCATCATCATCATCTGCATCAGAATCCGTCGCGTAGGTGAGTGTCACAGCGTAGTTCAAGTGCCCGGGCAAAAAGAAACACAAACAAAGTACGCGTTTAATTACTACTGAGAGTGTTATTACAACAACAAAATGCTGCCGTTTCTTGCTGCGTATGTATCCGTATCCGTATCTGTGTACGTGTGTTTGTTGTTGTTGTTGTGCTTTTTTTTCTTAGCCCTCTGCCAAAAGCCCAAAAAGTTTGGCAGTTTAATTTGAAATTGGCTTGCTTAGACCTTTGAGCAGCTTCTGTCTGGAAAATAAAACTTTATCATTCAACAAAAAATCATGTCACGCACTCAAAATGCGCCATGGGCACACGGAGAGTGGTGTGCGGGGAGCACTGTGAGGCTGCAGCAAAAGCTGCTCCAACCACTGCTGACTAGTTTTGTGTTCGTTCAACGTTCTGCTACTGAAACTGTCTGTGCCCCTATTCAAATTGGAGCAAGATTTTTTCCACAGCACAAGCAAGCTCCTGTTGCTTCAGTGTTGCCATCAAGTTGTCGCTTTAAACGGTAGCCAAAAAAAAAAAAGCGAAAAAGAAGAAGAAAATCTTTTATGGGCAAGCATGAAGTGAGGAAGCGCATTCATTTCATTTCATTGTCAGACATGAGCTAAGGAGCTTCATCATGGGTGATTCTTTGACAAAAGCGATTTCTTTTAATACCAATAGACGAAATCTGTAATTATATTTATCTGAAATTTTCACAAAATGCGAAAAAATGCCAAAGCACATGAATGCATCATTGAAGCTCTTTTAGTGCTATCTCATTCCAATGATGCATTTATGTGGCTCAAACTGTTTGGAAACAAAATTACGACGCGCTAAGGAATAACACCAGACAACAACTTTAAGCTCAATTTCATGTCCTTTATTGGAAAAGTTGAGTTTGGTGTGGCTGATTCCGAATTTGGCTGCATTTTTGTATATGAGTATACTCGGTTTTTGAGTTTTCGTGATTTCAGTCAGACAGAACTCGATACATTTATACTTCTTTGTTTTCTAAAGTAAACACTTATCCTTTCGGAATTAAATCATATTATTAACATTTCCCTTTGGTTTTCCTTCCTTCAACACTGATTTCAGCCAAATCGACAAGGCAATGACAGTTATTAGGTATGATTATGAAAAAAATCATGGTCGAAAATGTCATTAAATAGCAACTTTAACAATTTTTTCGAATTTTATACAATTTTCGACCACGAAAATTAGACGTATAACAACATCGAACAACATTTTTGATGAACACGGTAACACAGTTTATCGATTACTGTTAATGTAAATCCCAACTAATTTCATCCGTTTTTCTGGTGTTTATTGATTCACATTATTTCCACCACGAAGAATATATAACATACTCAAAAGCTCGATGTACCACATTCTTTTAGGCTCTGAGGTCAAACTGATTTTTGAATATTCGCACGGACAGTATCACTAAATCTCCCAGCGTTTTCTTAAGATAAGCTTTCTTCTCCACTTCTCAGTAAGTTTTTTTGTAATTAATATCGTTCGATATAAGTATTTTTTAAGCTAAAAAAAGAGCTCATTAAAAAGTATGTGTGTCACTGAAAGTTTGAGGAGTCCTTAAGAGCTGCTTCCATTCCATCTATTTCATTGAAAGTTTTAGGAGCTTGGAAGGCAGTTCAGTTGTTAAAAGTTGGACTTCTAGTCATGATAGCAAGAACAATCTCCATTCCAAATGCAACAACCTCTCACTTTGGCGATTTAATGGATACAGTTTGGAATCGAGTCGCAAAGTTAAGCCATGGGTATTGCATAGTAAGAATAGACGCTTTTAGCATTTTTCCACCTTCCACTTCCAGAAAAAAAAAGGAAAAAGGAAAAAAAAATTCCAAAGAACCTTTAAATACTACAATAATTTTCTGCAAATCATTTTTTTAAACTGCATTCGACACTCAAGTTCAGTTTGTTAAAGAATGTCCCATGTATGCAAGTGCGAGAGTCTGTAGCTGTCTGTTGGTGACTTGGAGTCAGATAGAGGGCTACGTCTGACGACTACTTTGCATCATAAGAAGGGCAACTCACATGAGTTTCGAGTGGATTTTGTATGAGGCACTTTATGTTAATTGTGTGTCTTTTTTGTTTTTTTTTTTTTGTTCCTAAGTATTATTGGGCAGATTTTCTGACATTGATATGCCTGCCACTCGGCATTGCTAGGAATATCATATAGGAGGAAAAAAACACTAAACACTAAACCCAAAACTTAAGCTTGCTCTAGTTGTTGTTCTTGTTGTTGTCGCTGTCTGACTGTCTGTCTGTTTTACTAGCTGCTGCTTTAAATGTCAGATGTCACATGTCAGCTAGCAGTCCCAGCGATAATCACAAGTATTTTCATTTCTGGGAATTTGTCCTAGATAAAAATATTAATTGTGTCGCATAAATTTTGAACATAAGGCTAAAGATACAAGTCTCTTGTGCTTTGATTAATTATTATAGTGCCCTTTTGATGGAATTTTAAGCATACAATAATAATAATTACAACAATATGACAATCATTAAGAGTGATTAATGGCGCCCAAGTTAAATACAAGCAATAGTTTGAAGATGTACCAAAGTTTTACAAAAAATGTAATTCCAAGCTTTGAAGTTTCTCAAAAAGCAGATAATTAATTTATAAAATGAGTAATTTTGATACATATTCACACTATTTGTAACCGTTAATATATGATAAGCTTGTACAAATTTGGCAGTTGTACGGAAAACTAATACGAAGAAAGATTGTCTTGTGAAAAAAAAACTGTAAATGTTGCAGTATAGCTCTATAAAACCTCAGAAGGGGCTTCATATTTTACAAATTTGGCCAACAGAAGTAGAAACTAACATTTAAGAGTATTTGTATGCATTCACCAAAGTGCGTATATTGTAGTAGAAGCTGAAAAGTAAAGTTTTTTTTCGAAGTGTCGTAGAACATCCTAAACTATAACCACCATTACCGTCTACCATAATAACTCCTTTGTACGTAATAACGGTAACGGTTTTGATCCATACAATATGCAGCTTAGGTTTCTGACGGATTGTGTTAAAACATCTAAACGTTATCGATATTAATCAATTGGAGCTTGAAGCCCAACCATATCAAATGAAAGCGAAATTGTAACTGTAATCGATATTTAAATTGGCAATTTGACAAATGACAAGCGAAACTGTAACCGACACATCGATCAGATTCGTGGATTTTACCACATGTCTTTAGAATAGTAACTTTAAATTAATGCTTAATTATTCAAGAACATATTATTAATTTTCTGAATTATCAGATAACTAAAAGCAGGATATAGCATTAATTTTTGGCAGGAAACTGCTTCAATGACTCTTTTCTCCTCCTACATGAATTTAGTACAGACTTCGGTTAGAACTTCGGCCTTGTCTGTGAGCACCCGACGGAGTTTCAGTCATTGCAAGCGATTTAGAAATACTGTATAGCTAGAGCTATATATTCTTATACTGTACAGATCTGATAGGACACAGAGTCTCCCCTATAGTAGAACTTTTTTGGTGATGGCACTCTCCATAGGATTTGACAATATATAAGGCCAAGCCACTACAGTCACATAATAATTCCGACATGCATCATCGAAACTTAAAATTTCACCTCTCTTAACTGTCACACGTTTGGCTTCTGATTTTTATGATATTTTGCACATAAAGACTTGTTAAGTTTAGTCGCTCTGTAACAGTTTTCACATCCAATTTTCAACTTTAGTTAAACTTGTTTGTCTTTAAACCCGCATATTGCATTATAAGTATTAATCAGCAAAGCCATTCGAAACTTTCCGCGCGAGATTATGCGGATGTGGTCACCGGAAATGCACTAGCCCAAATTTGTTGTAGTGATGTCTATCTTAATACTGACGAACTATTTCCAAGATATGGCCACTTGCGAATTTCCTGTTTCCAAACCTCAGAAAATGCCTTGAGAAAACCTTTGGAATATTTGAAAAACTATGAACTAAATGCTAAATACACGATGGTGAGAAATGACAAGGCTTTTTGTCGAAAAACATTTCCTTCATTTAAAAGTCACTGGATATACTGCTCTTGAATCATTGACCGAAACATAACGTTAATCCGCAACAAATTTTGATAACTAAATTGTTTTGTATGAATGAATCTTATCCTAGCAGCTCGAAATGGCGCACATTTTCACATTTCGCATCAGAAAGATTATCTTAAAAAAAAGTTTCTTAATTCTTAGATTTTCAAATTTGGCAGATATAAAAGATTTTTTATATAAGCTATACCAAAATTAAAGACCAATGACTGTTAGACTTAATTAAAGCGCTTCTTATGGTTTTTGAAGCAAAAACTTAGTTTGAAGCAGGGAACGGGAAGTGTAAGCAGAGAAAAATCAAAGGGCTTGCTACGTCACGATGAAGATTGGTAACCAGAAGACAACTGTTACAACTGTGATTTGTATCTCACACCGTTTGTAGGCACGGTAATATCTCGTCTGCGACCCTATGCGACTTGCTTCTTATTAGAATGCGTTATAATACCGAGAGAGATTTTATAATATAAATATATAGATAGATTTTATAATAAAATATAACAAAAAAATAACAATCAGTTACGTTGTCTCCCTAAAAACCAATCTCAAAGATTAACTTTATTTCCAAAAATTGCGAATTTGGAACTCTACTTTAAGCAGCTCTAGCAACGAACATATCGAATTTGAATAAACACCGAATCTCCAGACATTCCCACACAAAATTCTACTATACAAGGTTTAATTTTAGTCTAGCCTTTTGACTTTTGGAGCCACTATGCGTCGGCAACGACCTGTAAGGATTGAACATTGTTGCCAATGCTAACTTTTCTGGTGCCGATCCCTGTTTTAAAGACACGCTGCACTTATATGGCACTCTCTTTAATAGACACTTGTATTAGACTGCCAAATTGAAATGACTATCAGTTTTCCTAGTTTATTAGTCGCTAATCAAACTGCACACAAGTAAACAATTGATTGTATGCTAATTGCCACAATCACACACACACACTTACAACACTGATATGAATTACAAGTAATGGCTTAGAGACACACAAAAGCTACTGATGCTGCTGATAGAGATTAATAGCTGGAAAACTATTGCCCTGAGCGTATGTAAATGGAAAATAGTTTATGTTTGGCCTTAGAGGCAGCGAGGAAATCCAATATTTGTATATTGTAGGTAGTTTATAAAAGTGGCCATAAAAAACAAATACTTATATTGTGTTCCCAAAGTGCCACTAAATGGCAGTCTTAATTGAATGAATTGGATGGATTTCAGACGCAGGCCTTCTGAAAATATCAATTTCAAATATTGAACATATCAAATTGAACAAACATGAAAACAAGCTCAAAACTACAATTGACTTCGATGTGCATTGGAAAATGTTGCCATCGCACGATTTCGAAATAATTTTCTTCGATTTTTTCATTGGAACTGAGTGCAAGTTGTTGCCCTTTGATGTGCCTAAACAAATCAAGTTGAGAGACCAAGCAACATAAATGTTCAATATAATTTGACAATCTATTTGACAATATAATGTGTTGTTGGTTATGGTGTTTTTGTATTTCTGCTCGGCTCACTAGGGCTCCAAAGACTATGAGTATCTATGTGACTCGATGTGTCTATGTGTGCACATAAAATCGATACTTTGTGACGCTTCACCGCGCACAAAGCAAAAACGCTTGGAGATTGCTTTTTTTTTTATTTATACTTGATTTTGGTTTGCCTTTTGGTTAGACTTTTACTATGCACTTGGATCGACCAGTTATGGGCAAAACTGTGCGAGAGAGAGGTATCGAAATCGAGCCGGTTCCTTGAACTCTGCGTACCTTTACCTTTTTGCCTTGTGTTCTGCATTCTTAACGCTGTTTGTTATTTGACACCAATGCACACACACACACACACACACACACAAACACACAGATACACACAGCTAAGGAAGTTCATCAATAGGCAGTTTGAGTTTCACAGCATTTTGTGGTTGCCGCTGCACATGTTAGTTAAGCACTTAACTAGCTTTTCTTTTAGGGTCTTGTTTAAGTTGGGATCCTTAAAGCTGAATGAAAACTTCATTGATTCATGTGTCGAGCGGCCTCCTGGGCTATCAAATAACACACACATACACTCTGCTACATAATTTTTGCGCCCTGTCGATACTGCTGACAGCTTTAGCTCTAATCTGTGCCACGCACTTCGCACTCACCAGCCATAAAAAGCTCATTACACTTTGTAGCTCATATTTCATGCTTAGATACAGCCTCCCTTAAGAAGGGCTTTTTCCCCCACCCGCTTGTTAACCCCATTGGCGTTTATTGATAATCAAGCGAGTTACCTTACAACGTTTTTGTCAAACGCCCACAAAAGACGCAGACCACAGAGACAACCCTCAAAACGAAGCAGCTTAAAAATCATAACTCCCCTTCTGCCCTTTCGAACACACTTTTATGCTATTTTCGTTAAAATTGAAAAAATCAAATTTAAATTGCAAAATTTTATCAACAGCTCAACAAATGCGGGTGAACGCTCTAAAAATATCTTGGCAATGCCTGAGGCCCACCCTAAGCTGTTAATAATATTTTGGTACAGTTCTATGTCGTCTTTGTAGGCCTAACACCCTTATCTATGACACTCTAACTCCATACAGTAGGCAAAGGAACGGACATTGACTGAGCAGCTTAAGTCGTCTTAAAATTCATAATGAAATTTCCATATGAGTATCTCAAAAATATGAAAAAAGTATAAATCCATTAGTTGAATAGCTGCCACAACTACCAACACACACACACACACACAATACAGTTATGGGCTCCAACTTAAGTGCAGCTTAATGTGGGCATTCATTAACAAAGGCGAAAAAAAAAACCCAAACCTAGGGACACACTGTCGGTCGGTCATCTTGCCAGTCATCCAGCCGAACAACCAGCCTAATGATAGCGTACAGCTTAGACTCATCATCATTTTTCTAAGCATACACTACACATTGTATGGTATTCCAAGTTGGTCGTGCAGTTTGTTACAATTTGAAACACTTTGTGATGCATAAGCGAAATTTGTGGTTTTGCAGTCCGATTTTATCTAATAGCCACAAGTTCGAATTGGTCGAAATCACTATCTCTTCTAAGAAATAGTAATTTGCTAAAACACAATAGAACAACATGTCAAAAGGCGGAACTTGATATGAACATTCATTATGCGCTATGTTATGATAGGAAAACCTTGAAAAGAGCTAAGAAAATTGCTCATTTATGGTTAATTGACTTCATATGAGCAGTTTGTGTGCAGAATTTCAGTTTTTAACAGTCGTTAGTTATTGAAAGTCGTAGTAACAATTTCTATGGTGTTTCCTCGTTAGACAGTTCTGCAGTTATTTAGCTTTTCAAGGTTCTTGAGCCTGGCAAACAAAACTCTGCATAGTTCGTATACGAATTATTTCTGAACTAAATTTAATACGTTTTCCAAAAGTATTTTCAATAAACAATTTTCATCTTTATCTGAGAGAATTAATCATAGAGGGAGAGAGAGAGAAGTCCATTTGGCGGCCCACTATGCCTCAGTATTGACTCGTTCTTTATGACTTAATGAAAATAAAGTGAGTGTTTCACTTCCAAAATGTTCCTAAGCTCATTTGATTTAATTCAAGAACTTTGAATTGTGAAAAAGGGTTACTTTTAGTATTATTTATATGTAAATTTTTGATTAAAATAAATTTTTTAAAAAGATTCCATTAGATAAAACCATAAAAAAAAATTTTCAAAAATTATTATATAATCATATTTCTACAAGGATGCGTTTTCATTGAAGTTATTAAGGTTTGCTTGTAACTAAAAAATCAATCAGTTCTGTTATTATTAACATGCGGGGTCGAAATGGCTAGCAGCTCTGAAGTTTTCAAAAGTGATTTGGCTTTGAACTTGTTTTATGGTAACGGTATTTTTTTTAATATGGTACAAAGAATTAGTTCTTTAAATATACCAAGTCGAATTTCGAATGTAGATGGGCTTGGAGATTTCAAATATATTGATTTAAGCTACGTACCAAAATTGTCTCAAAAATGATTACCAACAATATCATCCAATATTATTTAACAAAGTTAAACTGAAAATAAAATCTTGGGTTACATAAGAAAACGTCAAAAAAAAAAACAAATAAAAAAATTAAGAGTGAACTTACGAAATTTTTTATAATTCAACTGTGGAAAAGTTTTTGCAATTTTAAATCGGAAAATTTATGTACTGCAGCAATTCCAACAACTAACAAATATGAGAAATGGAACATGGCATTATAAAAAAGTTTACCAGTTTGTGATTTCAAGCCAACAACAGTACGAAATTTTAAAATTTATTATTCTCTAGCGAAAAATTTGCTTTCTAAAAACGGGAAATGTCGTTTTTTTATAGAACTCCAAAAGTGAAACATGTTTTCGTTTTCAAATAAAGTTTTCGAGTTGAAGCCAAAAACAATACTTCACTATGCCAGTTATTGCTTTGAACTGAATTTCAAACCAAAAGCAATCTGTCGATTTAGGAACGCAAACATATTGGAATGCTGTGAAAATGTATGATAAAAACTTCAAGCGATTTCAAATGCAAATCAAGAAAAAACAGCTTAGAGATTTCGGGCACAACGCTCACAAAGCAGTTCTGTGTTGCTTAAAGCAGTGTATACAAACTTCGTGGCCGTTCAGTAACTTTTTGTTTCCTCAAGACAGCCACGTGAGCGTTGCATATTCGTTGATTGTTGTTTTTGTTATTGTTATTATATTTGAAGCTGTTGTTATTGTTGCTGCAGCCGCTGCTGCTGCTGCCCTTTGAAAACACCAGTAGCTTAGCGTTTTGAACTCGTTTTCTCTAGTTTCTTTGGCTGTCCGAGAAATGGGTGGCATATATAACAAATTTTTTTCGTTCCATTATTAGTGAACCATTAAATGTTCTTTTTTTTGTGACTTGCCGTCTGCTCTGGCAGTCGTAAGCTGTAAACAATCGGCGCAGCTTGTGCCGCCGAACAATATTTATGAGCTAAGCCGCTTAAAGATACTATATGCTTGGAGTCATTTTGAAGTTCAAAGTTTTTGGATTTAGGCTAGTAGCAGCAGCGAAGTGTTTGATAGCTAAAAGTAAATTCATTAAAACAGAACAGAACACACATTTCACGGCCATTTTGATAGAATAATAATAATTTACTTTTAATAAGTCTAATGAGCGGCGGCACAACTGTTTTCACACAGTTAAGTTGCGGCTTGGTCTTAGGCCGTGAATGAGTGTTGGCCAATGAGTGAGTGTGTGCGTGAATGAGTGAAGCGGCTAATTTCAAAGTTTCGTTGCTCTGACGCATTTTAATTGTCTGTTATTTACATTTTCCTACATTTACACACACTTCTTAAAGTGCGCACGCATTTCCTACTACACTTTTTTGGCAGCCAATTACCGCTCTTATAAGACTTGCTACTTTTTGTAGCGTCCCACACTTAGTTTTTTTCCTAACTTTCTTAAGCAATTTGCGGCTCTAATGGCATAGTTAATTATGACTTTCGGACATGTGCAGCTGCCACTTGGCTACAACGG
This sequence comes from Chymomyza caudatula, assembly GCA_035041775.1. Lineage (NCBI taxonomy): Eukaryota > Metazoa > Arthropoda > Insecta > Diptera > Drosophilidae > Chymomyza > Chymomyza caudatula. The sequence continues at coordinate 814,469 of JAWNKW010000040.1, read as the reverse complement.
TGCTTCAAGACATGGTAATTTTTAAAGACAGGTCTGTCGGTTGTTCAGTGGTCGGCTGGCTGGTCAGTGGTCGGTCGGTCGGTTACGCATGCGCAATGTTAATTTTAATGCTGATGTGCAATGAACTGTTTACCAAAACAGTCTTATGCCTTAGACAGAATAGTTACTTAGCTGCTTTTAAGGAAGTAATTAAGCCTAATGTCTTTGTGGTTGTGTGGTTGTTGTGCGGCTTGAACCACAACTGGGTCAGCGAACAATACTGGGCCAAATTACAACGGAAGTTGTGTGAAATATTTTGTTGAATTTATGCGTTTGTTTATCTACCGAATGTCACATCTGTTTACTCATTTTACTTGTCAACTCAATTAATTGAATATGCTCACAATATTTCAGTTTCCAGGCACGTTGATTGAGTTTAACGGCAACAACAGCAGAAAAACATTTTCACAAAATAATAGCTGTGATTTTCATTTATGACGTGTGTGTGTGTGTGTGTGTGTGCCACCGTGCCACAACACAAAAGCTCATAAATTAACTGTGCAGGGTGTCATTAAAAATTGTGGCACTGCCGAAGGGTCTCTGCATATAATTCACATTTATGCATTGGAGCTATTTCTAACGCGCCTTATAAAGTATCTTTAGACTCCGTCGATGTGTATGCATGGGTGTGTGTGTGTGCCTGCGGCTATGCCACGCGTATCTTGTAATTTGCTACGCTTTCTTTCACTTCCAAGCTGACAAATGATCTTGCACAGCCAGAACCTCAAAATGCAATACATCTAGTAAATATAAGTATCTCCTATATCTACCTACTATTATTACCTTTACATAGTAGGCATATCCATAACCCTTTGGTGTGCTTGTTGTTGCTATTGTTTGCGGTCTTTACCAATTAGTTACTGTACCCTGCTGTGGCAAATTGCTTTTGATTGAACATATGGCATAACCGTTAATACCTAATTGATTTGGACACACTCAGATGCATCTGCTATAGAAATCTACATACTTACATATGTACATGCAACACATACATGTATAAGTATGTGTTTTTGTATAATTATAAAAGTTAACGAGATTCCAGTCAGGTTCGAGCTCTACGACGACAGTTCAATGATATGGAACTTGCATTGCATATAAAATGAATTTACTGTTTGTGATATATGAAGAGTATATTAAATTTATTGTTGAAGTTCAAATGGATTATGACACATGATTTTCAACACGGCGACATGAGTTATTAAGCCTTTCACAGGAGCAAAAACAAAAAATCAAATTGAAAAGCAGAAATCAATATGTACGCTAATTATATGAAATATTTCGAGCTTGAGTCAGAGCCGCCTAAATAACGCTCTTTTCAATTGCAGTTATTCTTTAAAATTCTTCTTAACTGGCCATAACAACCCGTTATCGGGTTACGGCCTGATGTAAATACATTCTTTCATTGGAATTGTGGTTTGACGTGGTGGGTCCCAAACCATACACACAACCTTTTTAAGGCCTACTGGTTTCGAAAGAACCCAGTGTCATTGTTAGTCGCCTCATACGAGAAGCTTTGACCTGCTAAGGTGGTATTCTCCAACCCGCTCACCACACGGTAAATTCTTTAAAATTGCTCTAAATTGCAAACCGCACTAAAGTTTTTAAGCACTAGATCTGAATTCCGCTACGGCACGCATGACACACTCCCTAATGCAAGGATTAGTTTCAAGTATATTGATGAAAAAATGTTTTTCCTACTCAAACTTTTTCATTAACAAAAGTTAACAAAACGTGCAAAAGCTTGTTCAGGGGTCGGCAGCAAAGAAGTTTCTAAAGCTGATGTTCGTACGCTTGCATAGGCTAGTGGTCAATTCTCTGATGACACACATATTCATATGTACTATATATGTACGTAATGGATTTTGCAGTAAACGCTTTCAAAGTTAAAGATCTAGTCCTCTGAAATGCCGCAAACCTTCATCGATACAAGCTGGAAGATTGCATTGATAGCAACTTGGTTTGGAAAGATCGTTCAAAGAATATCATACACAGGAGTTACATATGTGAGCAGGCGTTACATAGGATCTAGTTGTCGAATACTTTCTGTTCGTATAGTATGGCACTTTTCGGATGCATCTGAAATAGAGTTCAATTGGAAAATCGACGGTGCACTTAATTGAACTGCAAGCTGTAATTCTGTATACAATAAGTAAAAGAAGACGGGGTACTCTTAAGAATAATCTTACTTGAAAAAGTTTTAAAATTTTTATAATTAAGAAAATTTAAGACCAAGCTTAATAAATCCAATTTGGAATTTCCTATTAATTGTGGTTCTTAGATGAAAACATTCGCAAATCTATCATATTGTTATCGATAGCGATACTTTTAATGCTTTAAGTACAACATCTTCGATTTTTTTCGCCAGTCATATAACGAATAGCGATTCAACAGAAATTCGATTATTTGGCATGAACTTTGAAAGACATAATGCTAAAAAATTGTTGTGTTTTTTCAAACTAACTTCACATAAACTAGGGTCCTCCTTTTTCTTGATTCTTTTCTCCAACTTTTAGTCATATCCAAAACTTTGCATTTCATCTAATAGTTCATCTTTGTTTTCCTCTACCTTCGTCTTCCTCTTTGGTTCTGGATAAATAACTGACATTTTTCCAATCGTTACTGATTGTCTTTTATTAGTTGCTGCACTATTAGTCGCTCTCGAGCGTAATTCGGACATGTCAATGTAACAATTTTCAGCATCCCTTACTCGCTGGTCATCAGAGTAGAGTACCCATGTGAAGTAGATCGCTACCTTGCCTGTCGTCCTCTCTTTTTTAGTATAATAGGCACTGTCGTTCCTTTGTTTTTCGCCGTATTCACAATTTACCAAAACCCCCAAACTCCCCATTATTAAGACGAACCAAAAATATAAATTTTTCGAATCGGTCTAGACGTTCTCGAGTTCTTATTTACAAAAGATAGCTATACATAAATAAAACACATAATGTTCATATATTTCCTCTTCCCCTTCCTCTTTTCGTAATTCGATAATCTATTGCGATTCTGACTATTTTGGCATTAATCGCCGAAGCGTTATCATCAGCACTACGAAATCTGTATTCTCATCAAGATATCAAGGCTTGTTCCCAGAAATGCTAATAACAGAATCAGAACCCTTCCCTTACACGCAGTTAATATAGTTTATTACTTAAATTGCTAAGCATTTCGTGTCCCCAGAGACAACCAACTGCATTTGTGGCTGCATAGCAACAACCACAATAATAAAGAACAGTTAGGAACATAATAAATAATATAATAGAAAAGAAAGGGCTGCTAGGGTGCCATGGCTACCGTTGCTAAAGCCCGCTGCAGCGACTTTGATATATCTGAAATTGATGAGTCTCTTCACGCCCCAATCATTCCAATCATCTCCATCATAATGCAGCACACACGCGCACACAACTTCTGTGTATGTGTACTCGGTATTTTATATGCTCACTCGGTTTTTTTATTAGGTTTTTCTTTCTTTTTTTAACTTTTTTAGACTAGGAGTGACACACTCTGGTGACAAATTGTAGACAATTGAGTGTGAGTCGGCAAAAGCCTTGCCCGCAGCTGTTGGCACTGTAATTAAATGAAATCTCAAACGTCAGAGACTGTCGACTGTCGTTGGGGCAAAGAAAAACCAAAGTTCTTTGTTGTCTCCCTCTCTATCTCTCTCTATAAGTATGCTTTTCTCTTTCTAAGAGTCACTCTTGTGTTTTTTAAGGTACATTTCCAATGTTTCCTTCATCAACCTTGTGTTTTTTAAGGTACATTTCCAATGTTTCGCTTCGGTTTTATTGTTTTATGCTTCCTTTTTTTGTATATTGTGTTCTTGATTTATGCGCATATTAAATTTTATAGCAAGCGATTTGTAGGTCTTGCATGCTATAAAATTTATTTTAACACCTTGCACTCGCTGTCAAACATATAGATGGTTAGATAGATAGTTGTATCTATACTTTTTTTATAGCGTTTTAATACTATTTGGCAAGGGCTTTGGCAGCAATTAAAGTAAACTTAAACTACAGCTCATAAATTTATGGCTAGAGAAACTGTTACCTGTTGCAACTTACTGTGCCCACAAAGGGCAACAACAAGACACAAAGACCTTAAAAAAGCAGCTACAACAAATCAAATGAAAAGCAGCTGCTAGTTCTAAAATCAAATGAATCACAAAAAGATACAGAGTATCCCTGTGCAGGTGCAACATGTCAGTCTTAGTTTTTCAATTTATGCAGGCTCAAACAAAAGATAGCCAAGGAACAGCAAAGAACTACGTCCAAGGATGCACAAATCATAGAGTCAACACACAAAGCAGCTATAGATAAGTGTAAAGGACGCGTAACATGTGTCTGACAAAGCAGCAAAGAGACCCAAAAATTAGGGCGAGTTTCGAAGATGATGTAATGTGAGAGCCGAGTCTAGCCTACCTGGACCGGGCACAGCAGGAGCTGTGCTCGGCTAGGCGCAGGTAGCAGCTACACAGCTTATCGGCCTAAACCAAACATTAGCTATGTCTAAAACGATGTATTTCAATTCCTTTTTTTAAAGTGCTTTATCTTTACTTTGCTTGCAGACTTGTGGACATAACTGGACCGCTGCAGGACGCCACAGTTGGTAACAATGAGGCAGCAGCCAGCCGAGGCAGCAGAGAAGCCGGCCAGCTGACTAGAATGCTCAGCTATGGCTTTCCCAAGTGGCTGGCACGCCCCTCGCTGCCCTTCGTCATTGGCATATTTGCTTTGGGCGGCGTAGCCTGTACGCTGGGTGGCATAGTGCTGGGCTCCACGGGTCTCATCGAGCACTCCACACAGTATTTAAGTGCAGCGCTGCTCATGATTGGCATTGGCGTATCTTTGCTGGTCATCTCGGGCGCCATATGGCGTTTGAGTCTGCCGGATGAGACTGATGAATGTCCCTGCTTTCGTCGCATGGATACCTGTCGCAATTGCAATAGTCCACACTGCAGTAATCGACTGATGGGCAATTATTTATATCCAGAGTTTCAGCACCGGCCTCCGCCGCCCTCTTATCTGACTTCACTCAATGAGTACGCCTTTGTGTATCATCCGAGCGCACATCAGGCTGCCTACTCTACAGTGCGCGTCAATACACCGCCGCCGCTTTATCGCTCCACACACTCTCTGAGGTATGTTGTCGAACAGTCTATGGCGCATATTATACAATAAATAACAAATAACTGTTTATTTACAGTGCTGCTGCTCCGCAAACCTGCGTCTATTTGCCCGCAAACGGCGAGTTTAATACTTCGCTTGCTTTGACGCAAACAGCTGATATGAGCTGCCAGGAGCAGGCAGCCATTGTGTACACACGTGAAGCCGTTAGTCAAACCTCTTTTAAGGACATTGAGTTCACTGAAAACTATGAGCCGCAGCCAGCTGCGCCTTGCACCCGCGAAGCAGTCAGTCAAACCTCCTTCAAGGAAGCTGAATTGGATTAAGTTACTAAACTGGATGAGTCCGATTTTCCATAAAAATAGCCGTTTGTATGTTCGATGTTGTACGTGAAACTTGGAGAACTTATGCTTTTCTTGCAAACACTCAACTTCTAAATGTCTAACTGTATACCAACTGTTTGCCTATCGATAACACTTAATTCATGACGTTGCTTAATTACACCCAAATCTGACTGATTTTATCTATAATTACAAAGCAAATAATATCAAAAATACGTGTATTTATCAGACTTATCTTAAATATCTCCTAAATATTGCAAAAAAATGTACAAAATTATTTTAAGTTTTTTTTTAGTTTTATACATTTAGCATAATGGTAATCAGGTTTGATTACGATAAGCTTTAGTAAAATGAAATTGTATATAATTTATATATTTATACATACCATAGATATCTTTAATGGAAAAAAGAACCTCTATCCTGCTATAAACATATGATATGCTGCTATTGCATTTAACTCTTAAGTCTGGCTAAAGTTGAATGAATGTATTCTCTTAGGTGTTTAGCTATGTGTTGATCATATTCGAAATGCCAAATTTATGAATAAATAAATATGTATTTAAGTGGTATGAATGTAATAGAAACTTTGTTTTATTGAAAGTCTGGTTAGTTATAACTTTATATAAAAGTTATGCTATGCAAATGTGCCAGTGCACGGACTCTACACAGCTGCGTTCGGATCCATCCAGATCCCCGCTCGGTTCCAAGCGGATCTCTTATGTTGTTGTTCCTATTTTTCCGAGCGCCAAGCTGGTGTAACACTCTAATGACTTTCTTCTATTACTACTATTCCCTTTGAGAGGATAAAAACTTAAGTTGCAGCCCAGCTGATACTCAAACCTTTTATTTATCCACTGGTAGATGTCTTAGCTAAGCGACGATATGTGCTTAAAAAGTTGAGTTGTGTTTGAAAACTTAACAAGGACCCTTTATGAACACTAAATTCAAAATACGAAGTATCAACTTTTGTGTCTCTTTTCATAAGATCGATATGGCTGTAAACCTTTTTTCTATTGGGAAGTTCCAATTGTAAATTTTCCTAATGGGAATTTTTTTATTATGGGGCAAAAACTACTTTTACGCTCATATCTCCAGTGTTCTTGAGCCAATCTCGTTGATATAGTCAAGCGAATTAAGATCCAGCTGGCTAGGTCACGTTGTACGTATGAACGAAGAACCTCCTGCGAGAAAGGGGAGAACATGCCTCGGCTGGAAGCACCAGGCACCACTAGCTACCTTTGGTACGACCAATTGGAAATGGCGCACACAAAACAGAGACGCCTGGAGGCGAGATTTAAATCAGGCCGAGAAAAGAATTTTTGTCCATAGAACTTGGTCTGCCATGCATCCATCTACCTGTTACATACATTATTAATTATGACTGTGAGTGACTTTGGCATAAGAATCGATTGTTAGCATATATTTTTAACAAAGTGAGTCGAACATATTTGATTATATCTCCGACTAGCCCGTGACTACCCCTAACAAAACAAAATTACAAAGATAAAGCCAGAGCAATAGCATAGTTGCTACTCCAACCACTTATTTTTCCAATGGTAGATGTCTTAGCTTAGTGAAGACACATTTTTAATACGACACAAGCCAATAAGTAAATCATTGGTAAAAGTCTCGGCTAAGTGAAGACGTGTAGCACCTGTTGCTTGTGCTTAGAAAGTGAAAACTGTTATACATTGTTTAAATCTAAAATTGAACTATTGTTAGACTACCCTAATTATATGAAAGTTAATTATATACTATATTACGCTGCACTTATGTATGTGTGCTTTTCTCGCTTTTCCAACACCAAGAGCGTCAGCCTAAAGGGACTTTATAGCGTGGTAGTGTTTGTATTCGAGTGTTTGCCCCTGAAAATTGCATAGAAACTTGATTAAAAATGCGCATAAATGCTCACGCAACTCTGCGAAGTTTTAGATACTTTTCTATAAATTGTAACAATTCTATGCATGGTTTGTCAATCGCGTTACAACACTCCAATGGAAATGTATCCAAAAATAATAATGGTATCTTTTGTAGTGCTGCTACTAGGCTGTCTAGTGGGTTTTCTAGCGTTTCCCATTGGACTTCAGCAAATTGTGTGCGGGGTATGTACAATAAATATATATGCAAAAGTTGTTTGTAACTCAGTTAAAAAATTCAATTCAGAAAATCAACCTTTTGCCTGGTAGCGAGACGCGTAAAATCTGGGAGAAAAAGCCCATTCCCTATTATTTCCATGTAACTGTGTTTAGTGTAATCAATCCGGAGGAAGCGGAAAAGGGCGGAAAACCCGAATTGAAGCAAATGGGACCCTATCAATTTTAGTAAGTGACTGTCAGTGGTTTTTATTATGTAAGCTGGTTAGCATTTATCATATAGCGAGTGGCACGATAAGTACGATATAGAAGATAGGGAGGAGGATGATACAGTCAGTTACAATGATCGCATTACCTATATACCGAAAGAAGGGTCAAACAATAAACATCCTATCACCATGCCGCATATTTTAATGCAGGTGCAATTTAAAAGTTTCATTTACGTTCAAACTTACTTAGAAGGGCAAATACAGTTTATAGCCAGCAAAGTAACGGACGACAAAATGGCTGTCATTGCTGAGGGACTTGATATCATCTTTAAACCAAAAAGCGCCTACATTACTGTGCCCTTCATAGATCTCTTCTTTAATGGCATCGATGTCAACTGTGCACACGAGCATCCGGCTGCTCAGCTCATCTGCGAAAGTTTCCGTTTGGGTGAAGTACCAGGCGTGGTGGCAGTAAACTTCACACATTTCAAGTTCTCTTTACTTGGCGCGGCAAGTGTTACTCTTCACAAAGCACTAACAGTTAAAAGATACCTATAGCATACTTTTAGAGCAATCACACTGATAACGGACTCTACAGAGTCTCTCGTGGCAGAGAACATAGCGAAAAACTTGGAGAAGTTTTGTTATACAACAATCGTTTGGAGCTTAAGGTGTGGACACATGCAAAGCCAAATGTATGCAACGCTATTCACGGTACCGATGGTTACCTTTTTGCGCCTTATCAACCAAAGGAAGTGCCATACCAATTCTTTTCGGCTCAGCTCTGCCGTTCAATTTCCTACCAGCTGTTGGGTCCGACCATTTATAAGGACTTGCCTGCTTATGTCTATACCTGGGATCTTGGCAATGTCAGCGTAAGCTATGCCACTCGTTAGCTACAACAATATAACTTACAGAGACTTTTGCAGAGTGATCCAAATCTTAGTTGTTTTTGTTTAAGCGATAAGTCAAAATGTCCCTTAGCAGGCACCATGGAGTTGGAACCCTGCACTAATGCGCCACTCATAGCATCGCTGCCACATTTCTATAAAGCAGATGCTCAACTTGTTGAAGATGTTGCAGGCATATTTCCATCAGAGAGAAGTCACTCGCCAAAGATTATTGTGGAACGGGTTCGTTTATGATTAAACTGAATACAACTGAAACTGATAAACTTTTGTACTTGCAAAGCTTTCGGGTACGATTCTTTCAGTTAACAACAAATTGCAACTAAGCCTGGCAGTTAAGCCAATACAGGAGCTACCAATTATGGCCAAATTACGAACACTAACCATGCCATTGTTTTGGGTGGAACAGATTCTACCATTGGATGAAGCCTTCACCGAACCGCTAAACAAGCAAATATATCTGTGGGTATAAAATATGTTACATGTTACTGAGTCCAGAAACATATTAGCTTGCTAGTACTTTTAGTTTGTTTTGTGTTCCTCTGAGTTCTTGATTTTGCTTTAGTTAAATTATAGGGAAGCCTATATTTATTATCTTATTATATTACAGACCCATCAAAATAAATCATATACTGAGATGGGTGGCTTTAGGACTGGGCAGCTTAGGCTGTTTTCTGGGCGTGCTTTTGATGCATTTTCGGGGTAGACATACCAAGCGGGTGGGTCATAGGTCACCAATACAAGAAACCCGCAACTAAGTAATCAAACAAAATGTTTAAAACCATTTTTACTAATAAATATCTTGTTTATGTACTCAAAAATTATATATTCTTTTTCTTAACTGGCCATAACAAGCTGATATGGGCTGATGTAAAGAAACCCTCCTCCACGCCTCTGCTATACGCGCGCCTTCTCTAATCAGTGATACCAAAGGTAGCTAGTGTGCCTGGTACTTCCAACGGAGACATGGTCTGATCCTGCGTAGCCTCCATTCAACAACCATATTGAACACCTTTCTCGCAGAAGTTTCGTCACCCATATGCGCAATATGGTCTAGCCAGCGAAGCCGCTGGATGTGAATTCGCTTGACTAAGTCAATGTCGTCGTAGAGCTCGTATATTCCACCATTGCAGCGAATATGGTATTCCTTAGACTACAACTACTACTACAAGTGCATTTTTAACAGACTGCATCATCCCCAATCACGTTCATAAAGCAAAACGGGTAGGATGAGCATCTTATAGAGTGTTTGTTTTGTCTGGCGGGAGTGGTCTCTACTAGTCATTTGCTTACTGGAACCAAAGTAACATCTATTCTTCATCTTATCTGGCCATAACAACCCGTCTTATCGGTTTACGGCCTGACGTAAATACATTCTTTCATTGGAATTGTGATTTTAAGTGCTGGGTCCCAAGCCCTACGGTCTCGAAAGAGGCCAGTGTCATTGATAGTCGCCTCATACGGCACGCTTTGATCTGCTGAGGTGGTATTCTCTAACCCGCTCACCACACGGGGTGACATCTATTGGCAAGAGTTATTCTTTGCTAGATCTCCAAGCTGACATCGTTTTCCATCGTGACGGTGGTACCAAGATACAACCAGAACCACCCTGCCAGATTTTCTTTCTTTCTGGACACCCATATAGAATACACTTACGTTTTAATGTACCTCGGACTTTCACAACAGTCGCAGGAGAGACAAACGCCTTGTCTGAATTCTCGCTTGGTATCAAAAGCCTCGGTGAAGCTCATTCCTACCTTGACGGAGCTGCGTGTCAATGTCCTTCGCACAGTAGTACCAAATTTGCAGGAATTCCAAACTCAGACTGTGCTCAACGGGCTGTCAAATGATGTGTTGGTTGTCGGTTTGGGGTTCGTAGGTCTTTTCTAGGATTTGGCGAAGTGTGAATATCTGGTCAATTGTGGACTTACCGGACATAAAACATTTCCGATAAGGGCCAATCAGTTCTTTCGCAAATGGCTATAGCCTTTCACACAATACCCTCGATAGGCCCTAATATGCAATAGAAAGTACTGATACCACGGCAGTTAGCGCACAATATGGGGTCACCCGTGTTTAAGAAGATCAATGGGAGAAAATTTCCATTTAATTAAATTCTCATTATTTCGAAAAATAGCAATCTTCTTTTTAAAATTGAAAAACAGAAAATAGTCAATGAAAAGCCCTTTTCTTAAACATAACCTTTCCGGTAAATTTGGGATCGCTGATTTTAAATCTTGCAACCGGTTTCAATTTTTTAGCAAGGTTGCAAAGTCAAAAACTAACATATTACAAGGTTCATTGTTGCTCAAATTAAGGGTTATTAAACATCTGTTGACTGTACCTTAAACAGTTTTAGGTTATCTGCAGCTACAGTTTTCCACCTTGTATAAGGTAGGTGTCTTTGCTAAGTAAAGACACTGGTACGTCTTTGTTTCAACATGCAATCATGGTAGGTGTCTTTGCTAAGTAAAGACACTAGACATTCCACCTGTTACATTCTGCAAGCATGGTTTATTTTTGTACAGTCCTTCAATCAATATGCTTCTAAAGCAACTTTTTATTTATTGTTTTAAGTCCTTACCAATTTTCATAAAATTCTTATTGACCTTGTCTCTAATTAAACATATACTTGTTGAAATGTAACCCAAAGGGACAATTTGTTGTTGTGTAATTACTCATTAAAATGCTCAAAATGGTCACGCAATGTTTCTGTGAAATTGATTGGGTTTTAAAAGTGTGGCATAAATTAGAACAAACTGGGACTGGCATTGTCAATCGTAGACGAACTCTCAAACGGAAATGTACTTAAAAATAATTATATTATCGTTCGTAGTGTTATTACTAGGCGCTCTTGTGGGTTTTCTAGCTTTTCCTTTTGCTCTCGAGCAAACTGTGCGCAAGGTTGGTAAATACTTGATTGATTCATGAAAACTATTTATATATGTATTTCTTATTAGAAAACCAACTTGAAGCAGAACAGCGAGCTAAGGCGTAAATGGGCGAGAACTCCATTTAAATTGGATTTCAGGCTTTACGTTTTTAATGTAACCAATCCGGAGGAAATACAAAATGGAGGCACACCAAAACTTCAAGAAGTGGGTCCGTTTTTATATGAGTAAGTGCTATGTAATTTTGTACGTCATATAGTGAGCATGGAGTATACTATAGAGAGTGGCACGATAAGCCCAATATGGAGGATAATGAAGAAGAAGATACAGTAAGCTACTATATGCGCAACGATTATTACCCTCGAACTTACCTGGGAGTAAATCCAAGTACACATATCACCCTGCCACATCCGCTGCTGCAAGTATGCTGTTCTAAGAGATAATTACACTCATTAAAAGAACGTAACCAGTTTATTTATTAGTTTATAGCCATCAACACGCTTAACAATAACACAGAACTTGTTTCCGAGGGACTGAATATCATTTTTAGACCCAAGAGCGCTTTTATTACAGCGTCATTCAATAAGCTTTTCTTTGATGGTTTTGAGTTTAACTGTGCGCAGGAGCATCTGACTGCCCAGGCTATCTGTAGAAGCTTAAGGAATGGTGAAGTACGTGGTGTAGGAGCCACTCCAAGAGCCAAATTCTTAAAATTTTCATTACTCGGAGCAAGTGGAAATCAATTTTATGCTTTATACATAATATCCGAATAATTGCAACATTCTTTTAGGACAGAACAACGGGCAGACACTATAAAATCTCAAGGGGTATAGCTAAAAGCGAAACACTTGGTAAAATATTGGAATACAACGGCGCAAAGGAGCTTTTGGTATGGATTCAAACGCGCAAGGAAACATGCAACAAACTATGGGGCACAGAAGGCACTATATTTGCCCCATTTAAACGATTAGAAGAAGGTCTATCGTTTTTTATGGATCAGCTTTGTCGCTCGATTTCACCTAAATTGGTGGGCAGTACCAAATATAAGAAATGGCCCGCTTATCGGTATGAAATCGAATTCGGAAATGCTAGCGTAAGTAGTTAAATTATTTAATACACTACCCTTTAGTTGGTAATTTTAGAGCGATCCAGAGCTGCATTGTTATTGCAGTCGTGAAAAAGGATTAGAGTGTCCCGCAGCAGGAACTCTTAACTTAATACGCTGTACTGGAACACCTTTAGTAGCGTCTTTGCCGCATTTCTACAAAGCAGACGAGCAGCTTTTGCAAGATGTTAGGGGCTTAAATCCTACACCCAAGAACCATAGCTCATTTCTCATTTATGAAAGGGTGGGTTTATTTGTTTAAAATACGATTCTTTAAAGTTATTTAATTCTATTGTTTATAGTTTTCGGGTACAGTTCTAACAGCAGCCAATCGCTTGCAATTTAGCTTAGCCGTAGAGCCCGTACCTGCTCTGGAGGTCATGTCCAAATTGCGTCCATTGGTCATGCCATTGTTTTGGACAGAACAGGTTGTAAATTTGGATGCTAAATCAATTGAAGCCATCAATAAGCGTATTTTTATGTTTGTGCACAATTTTCTGGTCGTATTTGAGCAGACTATCATTGAATCTATTATATTTCCAGACCTATTTATGTGAACAATATTTTAAGATGTCTGGCCATTGCCCTGGGCAGTCTTGGCTGTTTAGTAGGAGCTCTCATGCTGTATAAACGCAGCAATGATACCAAACGAGTGGCTAACGGAACTTCGCCAACGCAAGTCGTCAACTAAACCTTTCAATTCACCACTGGTATGTGTCTTAGCTAAGTTAATACACGAGCCACTACAGCTGTGCGCAGTGGGTGGAAATAGAATGCAAATTTGAACAAATAATTCGGAGATTTTTGGTTTTTTAATCAAAATTCAATTTTTTATTGGCTTGGCATTAAAAGAGTTGTGTGTTGCTAAGTTCTTTTGTATGCAGGCTACCATTTTTTCTTCTGCATTAGGTATTCTCTGAGGTAGTACGCAAGGAGCGGGAGATATGCTCGGAGGAGTGTTGAGTGAACTTCTCATAAACTCTATGAGAAGAGTTTCACCGTCGAATGCTATGCCACTTCCTTGGTCTGCAGGTTATCCTGTATTTTATCAGAGGTCCATCGCCATGGCTGCAACAAAATGTTGCTAAGAGTTGATGTTGATCCCATGGATTTTTCAAACATCCAGGACCCTGGATGCATGTTCACAACGTGATCAATCTGGTTCCGTGTGGATTGATCAGGGGACAGCCATGTAGCATTACGCTACCGTTGTGCGAAGGGGATCGCCTTGAATATCATGACCTGGGCAGGGGTCATAGACTGGCTCGAGCCAAGCGAAAGACGCATAAATGGAGACCTAATCCTTGTCCTCTACCGGAGGGTGCATAAAACGCACCAGATTGATGTTGACGAATTAAACCTTAATACAGATTGTTGTTTGGCTCTCGATCAACCGTGTGAGCCTAAAAAGATTGTTGTAGCATCCTCCCAATTCGCGACTCTTAACATAGCAGCATCACTCCAATTGAAGGTTCAAGCATTCCAGGTGCATTCCCTTAAATCATAGTCCCTTTTTCGTTAGCAGGAGTTAAACAAAGTCCATGTTTTCTTCAAGTAGACATACGCGGCATTAAGACACTCAGATTGATGCTGAAAACTATACTTTTTATCTACCTCGGAAGCATTATCACCAAGAAAAACGCTTCCAGCATGGAGATCAATCGAGGATCACTCTTACAAATCGGTGCTACGTTCTACAAGGCGTTCATCCTTCAGGTTTTGCTGTATGGTGCTGACTCTGACACCTTGCTGAAACCCTTGAAATTTTTGAGCCGAAAGTAAGTTTACGAGCTCTTCGACGACTTTGGCATACTTGTGCCTAGGGACGAAAAAACTCCTTGGAGTTGTTGAAGGAAGGTAGAAAGTGGTTAGGCCACTTCTTTGGTTTAAGTACCAGATAAAGAGCGCACTACGTTTGGTACCGTGGAATGAAGAAAGCCTGCGCGAAGCTGGGAGGAGTATCCTACATCGTGCCGTACTCTTTTAATGGATTGTTGTGTATTGTTCCTTGCATGCATGTCAGCCCAAAGGGACGCCATATGAAGTCAATTATAACTGCCCGGAAATAGCCATGCAAAGTTTCACTTAAATTGATTGGGTTTTAGAATGCTGCTATAAATTGGCACAAGCTCGAACACTTGCTGTCAATCGTAAACAAATTCTCGAATAGAAATGTATTTAAAAATAATAACTGTGTCTTTCGTAGTATTATTACTAGGGTTACTTTTGGGTTTTCTAACATTTCCTTTTGCTCTGGAGCGAATAGTTCGCAATGTATGTGAATTACATATTACAAGAATTAACTTATTTTACAGTAAGCACTATTTGTTAGAAAATCAACTTGAAGCAGCGCAGCGAGACGCGTAGTATTTGGGCGAAAAAACGAAACATTTTTGAATTAAAGGTGTTTGTTTTTAATGTAACCAATCCGGATGAGATACAAAATGGAGGCAAACCCAAACTTGAAGAAGTAGGACCGTTTATATTTGAGCAAGTCTTTGGCATCTTCTTAAATAAGTAAATAAGCATAAAATGTTGTTTAGAGATTGGAAGGACAAGTTCAATTTGGAGGATAATGAGGAGGAAGATACAGTTAGCTATAATGCGAGTAGCACTTATTTCTCTGCTGATGGTGGCTTAAATCCACGGACGCTTATCACCTTGCCGCATCCACTGCTGCAGGTATGCTTCTTTAAAAGAAACATAGACTCATGCAAATAACTAAACCAGTTTTTTATTTAGTTTATAGCCATCAAAACGCTTTACAATAACTCAGAGCTCATTTCCGAGGGACTCAATATTATTTTCCGACCAAAGAGTGCCTTCATTACAGCCCCATTTAGTAATCTTTTCTTTGAAGGCTACGAGTTCAACTGTACGGAGGAGCATCCGGCTGCTCAGGCTATATGCAAAAGCCTAAGGAATGGCGACCTCCGTGGTGTAGTAGCTATAAATGCAACAGCTTTAAGATTTTCGTTTCTGGTAACAAGTAGAAATCAAATTTATGTTTCATAGAACAAAGTCACTTTTAGGGTGAGACAACTGGCGGATACTACAAAGTTTCGAGGGGTATTAGAAGAAGCGAAACACTTGGCACAATTTTGGAATACAACAGTATGAAACAGCTTTGGGTCTGGTTACAAGTTAAAGATGAAACATGCAATAAACTGCAAGGAACAGATGGTTCAATCTTTGCACCTTACCAGCGAGAAGAGCAAGATCTTTGGTACTTCATGGCAGAGCTCTGTCTCTCGATTTCACCCAAGCTGGTGGGCAGTACTGCCTATAAAGCGTTGCCCGCTTATCGCTATGAATTGAATCTGGGCAATGCTCAAGTAAGTTGCACACTATTCCATACACTTGCCGTAATTGAGGTATTTTAGAACGATCCCAAGCTAAGCTGCTTATGCCGTCTTGGTCGTGGATTAAAATGCCCGGCAGCAGGAACTGTAAACTTATTACTTTGCACGGAAACGCCTTTAATAGCATCTTTGCCACATTTCTACAAAGCAGATAGCAAACTTTTGCAGGATGTCGTTGGCTTAGATCCGATTCCCGAGAAACATAACTCATTTCTGCTCTTAGAGAGGGTAGGCTTAACTTTTGAAACTTCAATTTCTTCAAGAATTTCCTTTTGTTTGATAGTTTTCAGGCACCATTGTATCATCTGCCAAGCGCCTGCAATTCAGTTTAACAGTAGTGCCCGTACCAGCTCTGGAAGTCATGGCCAAGTTGCGTCCATTGGCTATGCCTTTGTTTTGGATCGAACAGCAGGTTGATTTGGATGCAAAAGTTACCGCAGCAATCGATAAGCGTATTTTTGTGTATGTTCAGATAGTTTTATTTTGAATATTCGTTACATTTTTATTTATTTCCAGACCCATTCTAGTGAACAATATTCTCAAATGGCTGGCCATCGCTTTGGGCAGCATGGGCTTATTACTAGGAGCTGTCATGCTATATATGCGCAGAAATGTTGCCAAACGAGTGACGCCTAAGTCTCCGCTAGATGAAGCTGGCAATTGATAACTTAATAAATAAGATTGTTAACAATGTTCTACTTTTACCAGAATTTTAGTAAGTAAAGTAAAGTGCTTAAGTAAAGCATTACCCTAGCTTGAAAACTGTTCGGCTGTTAATATACCTTAATGTACACAAACCATAGACAGAAATGGATGAAATAGAAAAACTTTTTGCTACAGATAAAAGATGAAATAAAGAATAAAATTTGATTCACTTTACTCTTCTAGCTTTGTTTGATGAAGGGAAATTCAACAAAAACTTTAATATTAAGGAGGGGACTTTTATACACAGCAAATTTAGTTCAACACTGGTTGATGTATTTGCTTGGACATGGCAACATGGTTTGTGTACATGATGAGTGTGAAAATAGACATTGCAATGTCCAATGAATTGGAAATTATGACCAATACTCAATAGTAATAACTACTTATTGCGAGATCTTATATACTATGTAACAATATCCTTGTATGCAGACCCAAAGGACCTTTTTGCTGGTATTGTTTTTTTTTTTTTGCTGGTATTAGCTCATTAAAACTCCGCTGTAACTTTAGCACTTACTAAACTAGTCACGCAAAGTTTCAGTTAAAGTGTTGTAATAATGTTTCTATAAATTGGCATAAACAGGTAGAGACTTTGTCAATCGTAAGTCAACTCCCAACTCGAAATGTATTTAAAAGTAATAATAGGATCATTTGTAGTGCTGTTACTAGGCGTACTTGTGGGTTTTGTGGCTTTTCCGTTTGCCTTGGAGAAAATTGTGAGGAGGGTAGGAAACTTACGAATATTTGTTCAAGTTGATGAAAACTATGTAAGTACTTCTCGTTAGGATATGAACTTAAAGAAGGGCAGCACGTTGCGATCTATTTGGACAAAAACTCCCATTGTTTTGGACTTAAAGCTGTTTGTCTTTAACGTAACCAATCCGGAGGAAATACAAAATGGGGGCAAACCCAAAGTGGAAGAAGTGGGTCCATTTTTTTATCAGTAAGTTTGGAAAACGGTTCTGTATAAGATAATGTGCATAGAATTTACTTTAGAGAGTGGAAGGATAGGCCGATTACGGATGACTATGAGGATGAGGATGCAATAAGCTACAAAGCACGTAGCTACTACCTAGATCCATATATAGATGGACTAAACTTAAGGTCGCTTATCACGATGCCACATCCGCTGCTGCAGGTTTGCAAAGAGAGACTTATATATACACTGAAATAGCTTAATCCGTATATTAATTAGTTTATTGCACTCAGTATGTTACCTAATAACACTGAGTTTATTTCCGAGGGACTCATGAACATTTTCCAACCAGAAAGCGCCTTCATTACAGCTCCATTTCAAGATATCTTCTTTCTTGGCATTGCGTTTAATTGTATGCTGGGCAATACGGCGGCTCAGGTCCTTTGCAAACGTTTTCAAAATGGCGACGTGGCTGGTGCAGAACCTGTAAATGACACACATGTCAAATTCGCATTGCTCGGCGTAAGTGGAAATAAAGCATAGAATTTAAACAATTGATCTAAACATTAAATTCCCTTTAGGTTGTGACATCTTACTTACACTACACGATCTCACGGGGAAGTGCAAGAAGCGAAACACTTGGCAAAATTTTGGAATTCAATAACCAAAGAATGCTCACTGTGTGGCCTCACACTCCTGGAGGAAAATGCAATGAACTGCGTGGAACAGATGGCTCAATCTTTGCACCTTTTAAACGTCCTGAGGAAGGTCTATGGTTCTTTTCTGCACAGCTCTGTCGCTCGATGTCACCGAAGTTGGTGGGCAGCGCTGTCTATAATGGGCTGTCCGCTTATCGCTATGAATTGGATTTGGGAAATGCCAGCGTGAGTTATCATTAAAATATTTACACTATTTTGTAAATCGTTCTTTTAGAGCGATCCAGAGCTACGCTGTTTCTGTGATACAGTATGTCCCGCAGCGGGAACTATGAACCTAAAACGCTGCACTAAAACGCCTTTAATAGCATCGTTGCCACATTTCTACAAAGCGGATGATCAACTTTTGAACGATGTCGAGGGCTTAAATCCGACAGCTGAGAACCATAGCTCATTTTTGATCTTCGAAAGGGTTAGTTAAGCTATTTTTTAAGAATCCGTTAAACCAACTTTTAACGTACACTGACAGCTTTCAGCCACCATTCTATCCGCTGCTAAACGCCTCCAATTTAGCTTAGCCGTAAGGCCTGTGCCTGCTCTGGAGGTCATGTCGAAGTTGCGTCCACTGACTATGCCTTTGTTTTGGATCGAACAGCAAGTGGAATTGAATGCAACTATAACCGCAATGATCCATAGGAAATTTTTTGTGTACGCTTAAACTGTTTCTAGCTGTATTCTAATGGGCTGTCCACTAATTGATTATGCCTACTGTTTCCAGACCCATTTTAGTGAACAATATTATCAAATGGCTGCTCATTGCTTTGGGCAGCTCGGGTTGTATACTAGGAGCACTCATGTTTTATAAACGCAGCTATGATTCCAAACGAGTGTCGCACAGATCTCCGACAGAAGAAGTTATCAACTAAATAACTTAAGGTTTTAAGGACTGTCTAAGCCTAACTTAATTCACATAAGCAGTACCCTAAGCCATACATCTTAGCCTTCTTCATATATGGACGAACGAAAAACAAAGAGATTTGAGTTCGGTTTCTCAACTCGCTCAATCAATACTTAGCATTTTATCCACTGTTAATTATTAAACATTGACGAATTTCACACGTCTATGCCATTAAAGGTAGTGAGTCCACTGTTTTTTTTATCAATAGATTGCGGCCATAGTGCCCACGTTGTAAGTTGCGAAAAGGGCGCTTAATATATGAAACGAATATCGTTATCTTAAGTAAGTATCGATTGAAGTGGCAGCAATGGCAATGAAATCCTTAAATCGCCCTAGTGGGCCTTCAAGTGTACGAAATTTGACTGTTCGCCTGCACAAATAAACGAAAACAGTCTTAAAAAAACACCAATTTTCTCGACATGTTTATTTATCATAGTGAATCTGATCAGTGGTGCTTAGAAACAAAAACAAATAAAAACGATTACACAGTCACACCGCATAAAAAAAAACAACAACAAACATATAATAATAGCATAACCACAACAAAATCACAAAGTTAAACAAACTCTTCTTCTACTTTGCATCCAACCAGCAATATACTGAACTGATTTTCTCTACTACCTCCCCGCTGTTTATCGCACATAGAACATAACATCAAGTATTTGTTGTTTGGGATACCTGGTGCATGTTAACGAAGAGTACCTTCCGTACCCATCCAGACAAGGATGGGTCTTCCTCCAGATTCCTGTATTGAAGAGCGCACTGCGTCAAGCAGTTGAGGAGCTTTGAACTGATTGTCTAAAAGGCAATAACAAGACGAATTTCGAGAATCACCACTGCACCAAAAAAAAAAAACAAAAATTTGGGATTACCAGCACCGGGGAGTAGGAACAGAAGAGAATATTAATTTTTAGTTGATAGCCGAATCTCTCGACACCTTCATCGAGAGAACTGACGCTACCCAGCCCATCGGAGAAAGAGCTAGCTACCAAAAGTACAAGTTCACGTTCTTTTCTGAACTGTGAAAATAATTATTGAATTATTTTAATTTTTTAACAATGTTCAATAAGTAGAATATTAAAGGTATGAAGCATTCTAAATTTCCCATAACAACTATGTATTTATCGTGAGGTCTTATATACTATGTAACAACATCCTTGCATTCTGACCCAAAGGGACTTTTTGTTGGTATTAGCTTATTAAAATTTATTTTAATTTATCATAACGTTGCTTATGCTCAAAAATGGTCACGCAAAGTTCCTGTTAAGTGATTGGATCTAAACATTTTCCTATAAAATGGAACAAACACTCGGAGACTTTGTCAATCGTAAGGCAACTCCCAACTCGAAATGCTTTTGAGAGTAACAATAGGATCGTTTGGAGTACTTTTGCTAGGTGTTCTTGTAGGTTTTGTTGCTTTTCCTTTTGCTCTGGAGAAAATTGTGAGCAGGGTACGAAAATGTGATGAAATGTGTGCATCTAAATAAAAGCTAATGGATATTACTGCTATTTAGAAAATCCATTTAAAAGAAGGCAGCAAGTTGCGACCTATTTGGAGGGAAAATCCGCTTATTTTGGATTTTAAGCTATATGTTTTTAATGTTACCAATCCGGAGGAAATACAAAGTGGAGGCAAACCTAAAGTTGAAGAAGTGGGTCCGTTTTTGTATGAGTAAGTTTGAAAAACTGTTTTATATAAGATAATGTGTATATAATATTCTTTAGAGAGTGGAAAGATAAAGGATATACGTCTGAGAATGAGTTAGAGGATACAATAAGCTACGAATCGCGCAGCTACTACGAATATTCATACAAAAAAGGATTAAGTATACGGTCGCTTATCACCATGTCGCATCCGCTGCTGCAGGTTTGCTTTTCTAAGATATACTTACAAACTCATAGCTAAGCCCTTATATTAATTAGTTTATTGCACTCAGTACGTTACCTAATAACACTGAGTTCATTTCGGAAGGACTCATGAGCATTTTCCAACCAGAAAGCGCCTTCGTGACAGCTCCCTTTGAAGATCTCTTCTTTTTAGGCATTGCGTTTAATTGTATGCAGGAGCATACGTCTGCTCAGGTCCTCTGCAAACGTTTTCAAAATGGCGACGTAGCTGGGGTAGAACCTGTAAATGACACACATGTCAAATTCGCATTGCTTGGCGTAAGTGGAAGTCAAGCTTAAGCTTTATACAATTAATCATAACTAATCTTTTAGGAGGTGACTACTTTCGTACCATATAAAATCTCACGGGGAAGTGTAAGAAGCGAAACAATTGGCGATATTTTGGAATTCAATAATCAAAAAAGGCTCACTGTTTGGCCAGACACCCCTGGAGGAAAATGCAATGAACTGCGTGGAACAGATGGCTCAATCTTTGCACCTTTTAAACATCCTGAGGAAGGTCTATGGTTCTTTTCGGCACAGCTCTGTCGCTCGATGTCACCGAAGTTGGTGGGCAGCGCTGTCTATAATGGGCTGTCCGCTTATCGCTATGAATTGGATTTGGGAAATGCCAGCGTGAGTTATCATTAAAATATTTACACTATTTTGTAAATCGTTCTTTTAGAGCGATCCAGAGCTACGCTGTTTCTGTGATACAGTATGTCCCGCAGCGGGAACTATGAACCTAAAACGCTGCACTAAAACGCCTTTAATAGCATCGTTGCCACATTTCTACAAAGCGGATGATCAACTTTTGAACGATGTCGAGGGCTTAAATCCGACAGCCGAGAACCATAGCTCATTTTTGATCCTCGAAAGGGTTAGTTATGCTATTTTTTAAGAATCTCTTAAATTAACTTTCAACGACTACTGACAGTTTTCAGCCACCATTCTATCGGCTGCTAAACGCCTCCAATTCAGCTTAGCCGTAAGGCCTGTGCCTACTCTGAAGGTCATGTCGAAGTTGCGTCCACTGACTATGCCTTTGTTTTGGATCGAACAGCAAGTGGAATTGAATGCAACTATAACCGCAGCGATCTATAAGCAAATTTTTGTGTACGCTTAAACTGTTTCTGGCTGTATTCTAGTGGGCTGTCCTTTAATTGATTCTGCCTATTATTTCCAGACCCATTCTGGTGAACAATATTATCAAATGGCTGCTAATTGGCTTGGGAAGCTCGGGTTGTATACTAGGAACACTCATGCTTTATAAACGCAGCTATGATGCCAAACGATTGGCGCACAGATTTCCGACAAAGCGAGTTGTGCGCTAAAAAATGAGTTCAGAGGACACCAACCAACCAATTTAACAAACATTGGAATAGTACTCAGCTTTAGAAGAAATTGTCTGTTTTGTTTTCTGCAATACTTGTTAGCCGTCTTTAAAATTTTTATTTTTTTAACTACCCTCTTTTGTAAATCATCTTACCTTAAGATGTTGCTTCAGATGGGGAAAAAAATAAAATACACATCGTTGAACTTCAGGGTAGTAAGGCGGACATGCGAAAACATACGATCGAAATTGGTCAAATATATCTTGTGTCTGACGTACAGCTGTTATTGTGTAGAGGGAGATCGAACACCAAAACTTCCTTTGAATCATCAAAAACCAAATAGAACCACGAAACTCAATCGTTGGTAGGATCAAGTTGTGGGTCAATAAAGACTTTAGCCTGTGGATTAAGAATAAGGCAATAATATGCAGGGACACAACCTTGCTCATTGGAGTTCGAAGCAGAATGAAAATTAAGCACGTGCATATATATTTAACAGTTGTGTCACGACATGGGGACTCGCATTACCAGACTTATTATTTAAAACAATAGCATAACTTATTTTTTAGACACGCCTCAACCGTATTTTTGTTGCAATCTGGTTTCATTAAACGATGGCTAAGTCGATCTCTAAAGCGAAAAGAACCAGATCTGCTCTAAAATGGGGACTAAGCTGAGGTTACTGTGCAAGGTCAAGCCACGGAGGAAACAGTCAAACCTAGTAATTAAGGCTTTATTCCAAGGTTTTGGTACAAACTTTCGGTTGGACTTTGCAGCGACTCCCCAGATCTACAAGTCATAACTCCAAGTTTGACAATAGTTTAATAGTACTTTTTCCGCCAAGAAACCATTAATTCAATTGTCAATTATCGTGGTTAAAAGGTTAAGACCAAAATTTCCATTAGGATACACATAGGATTTTTCTTTTCTCATATAACATACAAAAATTAAAATGGTTTATTGAATATGATCATTAAACGTAACAACACAAAGATGAGGTGATCAGTACTTCTTATAATGAGGGTAGGTAGGTCAAAATTACTTTCAGCGGGCAGTAGGTTTTCACGAAGAAATACAAAATTATTGAATGAATGTTTTCCAGAAACTCTGTTGGCTGTTACCTTTTGCAGATCGATTTTGAGGACAACATGAAATTTTAACTTCAGCTTTAAATAAGTTTAAAAACAACGTATTTTTTATTTAATTGTAATTGAATATTGTGAAACAAAATTGCTATTGCAAAAATTACACAGCCACACTTCACCCAACAGTGGAC
Source organism: Chymomyza caudatula (assembly GCA_035041775.1). Classification (NCBI taxonomy): domain Eukaryota; kingdom Metazoa; phylum Arthropoda; class Insecta; order Diptera; family Drosophilidae; genus Chymomyza; species Chymomyza caudatula. The sequence continues at coordinate 790,672 of JAWNKW010000040.1, read as the reverse complement.
GCCGGACTGATGTGAAACATTCGTTTGTGAGTGATCTCCAGCTTGACATAATGTGGCGTCATCTAGCAACAACAACAAACTTCCGTGCTTCCATTTGGACGCTGCTAACACAGCAAACACAGGCACAACACCATCCGAGTCTGAAAACATTTTTTAACGCAAGTTTTCCTTAATTCAACAAGACGCCTCCTTCGAAGCCAAATTTTACTAGGATGGATTCGCCTCAAGCTCCTTCTGAATGTATTAGTAGCCAATGCCCCTGCGAACGGGTGGGCATTTAGCCGGTCGTTTTACCGGCTAGAATGCCTATTTATCGCGGAGTCTGCGTGACCGCCGCCGCTTCATTGGAGGAAGCCGAGCTGGACGCAAAGACAGTGTCATCAGTAAATGTGTCTATCTTCGAAGCCAAATTTTACTAGGATGGATTCGCCTCAAGCTCCTTCTGAATGTATTAGTAGCCAATGCCCCTGCGAACGGGTGGGCATTTAGCCGGTCGTTTTACCGGCTAGAATGCCTATTTATCGCGGAGTCTGCGTGACCGCCGCCACTTCATTGGAGGAAGCCGAGCTGGACGCAAAGACAGTGTCATCAGTAAATGTGTCTATCTTCGAATTCTGTGCATCCGGCACCGGAAGGTCAGCAGTGTACAAAGTGTACAGCAGAGGTACAAGAACACTGCCCTGCGACATCAGCATCATCTTTACTACAAAGCTTAGAGCTTTTTTTCAAACCCTTCAAGGACATGTTTTACCACCCGATGCACCTGTTCAGGATGGTGCCTGAAGCCGAACTGATGGTCAGGAATTTTCGTGACGGCATATGAGTCGATCCTATCCATAGATGTTTCACATCAAAAAAGTGAAACAAAATTAACTCCAAATTTTTGTTTACATATAAAAACTTAAGCTAAATTTTATTTAAATCCATTTTGTTTTGTTTTGATATTACAACTTTTTTTTGTTTTTGCACACACACAAAGATAATTGTTTGTCTTATAGTTTGCAGACTTTGGTTTCAACGGGTTTTCCATATAAGCAAAATTTGCACAACGCTTCAGTAACATAAGTACTATGTGAATAATTTTATACTTTAAATTCAACTTGTACGCTTGCTTAAATTATAAATTAAAAAGAAAAATATATACAGAGCACTTTTTGCATTAACGAAAAAGTTGAAATATTTTCCTATGGCTCCAAGCAAAGCTCAGCCAGAAAAGCAACGCAATCACAACAACACCCGAATAAGTTTCATTCAAAACTGTTCTAGTAACTACAACTAACTAGGGACAGGGGGCGTGGCGGGCAGGGCGGGGGGAACTCTACTTTAACTTCTTTTTGCTTTCTTTTTGGCCACTGTGGGCGAGGCGGGCACATGAAGACTGCGCAACTTGTCAGATCGAAAGTCCAGACGTTTTAAGAGAAGCACCAGAGCATAGAGCGCCAGCAAATAGATGGCCACAACATCCAGCAAATAATATTGCCACCAGCTGTAAAGAGAAAGTTAAACAAAAGAGCGAGTAATGACAGAGCCCAAGTTTTACCTCATGTTGCGGGCTGGAGCCTGCAAATGATAGGCGCCCTTGTGACGCAACACATACTCTGTCCAGTATATGGCCGTATCCAGCGCAGTCGAGCGCTGATCCAGCAGCAAGTTCTGGCGATATCTGTAAGAAAGTTAAACTTTTGTTAGCGACTGTACTTGTAGTACTTGCTTTGAAGACGCTACCTGGCGGCATTTCTATAGCGCGGATCGTGTATGACCTTCATAATGGCCTTGTACAGCTGATTGGTGGACAAAGTTTCCAGATTCAACTTAACGGCATAACCATCCACCTCCGCCTTGGCCGAATTTACATCATGATCGCAGAATACAGGCATGGTTACCACGGGCACACCATGATATACTGTCTCAAACATGCTCAATAGTCCGCCATGTGTCACAAAGGCGCGCAGCTTGGGATGTCCCAGTATGTCCTGCTGTGGCAGCCAGCGGGAAAGCTTTACATTTGACGTCAAATCCTGCATATCACTGACGCTGCCCTCGTACTTCCAAAGCACCTGATAGGGCAGACGCGCAAAGGTCTTGACCAGCATTCGACGCAGTGACTCGGGCATATTGGCTGCCTTTACAGATGAGCCCATGGACACATATATAAAACCAGATGCGCCAGCGCCGGATATAAACTCCTCCAGATCCAAAGGCAGCGCTCTGGCCGCCTTACAGTGTATGCAAGCCACTTCGGCCACATTGGGATTGAAGGCGCGCGGATAAGAGACGACGGCATGACCGTTTTGTAGTATAAAGCTGACATTACGGGACATGTCATAAGGATGAGGTATGTGCGCGCCCAGATGTTCACGTAAAACGCGATGTGTACGGCGCATGACATACTGTGGGCATTGAAAAAATGTAGATGCCCATTCATTTATAGTTACTGTTAGTACTCACGCTGTGCAGCAAACTCTGACCAATTTGCATAAAGGTGTTGATGGCGCGCTCGTAGAGATTCATATTATCCGTAAAGGTGGAGTAAAAGTTGGGCGTAATCGCATAACTAACTGGATTGCCGGCTATGGACAAGCTGCCCGTATAGAAGCCCACTGTATTCATATACATAAATGGTATTCTGTACTGATGCACCAGACCCAGCACGCACTCTGGAAAGGCACCATCCAAAATGGCCAGCTCGAAGCTGCGATTGGCCAGCTCCTTCGTCTCGGCATCGGCCAGCATGGCATCGCAAGACTGTCAAAAGTGGAATTATGAATCCAATAAATCAAATTATAGGTAGCTGTCAAAGGGTGTCAGAGCTGTGACTAATTTAATTTATTGTCAAAGGCTTTAGTTTCAGTTTCATTTGAAATACTAACTAACTTTGCCGTTAATGCATTTTGCACATTTAACGATTTGTCAAATAAAATCGTAAAACTTTGGCTTTGGTTTTGGCCTTCCCCCGCATTGTTCATGCTTGATATTTCGTTATATAAACAGAGAACAACGGGCGGGCACTGTGACGTCAGCATGCACTTCAAACACTTGAACTCAATTAACATATGTATTTTTCCCATTAAGTGCATTAAGTGATGATGATGCTTACCTCAAATGCGTAACGTATACCATCCCAAGGTTTTATTGGCATTTCACCAGCCATGCGTGAGCCCAGCAGATCCCAGTTTGTATAGTTTTGTACAAATTCAACCAGACCGGCTGGTGTGATCTCATGCAGGCCCTCCAAATGATAATCAGCCGGAAATGCACTAAGGAAAGTTATGTTGTGACCTCTGCAATGAAAGGAGAAAAAGGAAAAGATGCATTAACGTCTCTATAGATACAACAAATTTGATGCATGCAGACGAGGTCCCACATTTTCACACGGACAGACGATCATGAGTTCATCACTATCAAATTTAATGCTGATTGCCCATCTGGATGTGCGTCTACGCAAGCGCCATCTCAAGCTCATTGATGTAGTACCATCACGGCATGTACGCGGTATACGAGTCGCTTTTACACTCCAGTCGCGCCGGTCCTAACGGAATACACTAGAATCTACACATCTGTCAAAATTAAGAAATGTTTAAGACTGTCGTAGTGTAGTACTGTGTAGTTTTGCAGAAGTTTCAAGGTAAAAGACTTCGCAAAAAGAACTTCTTCTTTTTTACCGAAGTTGTATACCGAACGTAAAACACTCAAGATACTGGTTATCAATTTCTTTCTTTAAATATTATGCAAATATATGTAAAGGGTATGTTATTAGAGTAGAACTACAGTCTTTGGCTTATGTGTGACCAAGTATGACCAAAAATCCCCTTGTCGAAAAATATCTAGCTTCGTTGTCTATTTGGCACATAAGGTTAACCATCCGGCATCCAAAATTTGAAAGGCCTTACGTTGCGGCAGTATGGCGTAACTTGTTATAAGGTGGATGAAACTTTGAAAATGCGGCAATCATCGTAGAGCGTATAGAGGTCATGTGGTTTGGACGCCGGGTTTGGGTTTTCGAAATCGCTGGTCTCAGCTGGACCGACGAACTCTATGAGCTCTTCAACGACATTGTCATAGTCAAGCGAATTAACATCCAACGTGCATAGTTTGTGTGCGTTTGGGTGAAGAAACTCCTGGGAGAAATGTGTTCAATGTGGCTATTGAAGAAAGGTGACGAAGGGGGAGGCAGCATCTCTGTTGTTAGGACTAGGTAGAGAATGCACCAACTATCTTGGAATTACCGATTAAGGGGGCGCGCGAAGTAAAGGCGTTTGTAGAAGTGCACTATATCAGCCCATAACATAGTAACAGGTTGTTATAACCAGTTAAGAAGAAGAAGCTGACAAACTTTTAATTAAATATTACTAGTTTTGGCGACATACTGCTAAAAGTTCTAAAACGACTAAGACGCAGAGGTCATATTCCCAAAATCAGTGTCCAAACTAAATATCATGAAAATTGTTATAGAATAAAAGGTCATTTGATCAAATTTTCAAAAAACAAGAGCCCTTTATTTGAGCATTTGCCGCGGGCTCTGTGACTTACCTTATTTGGATATTAACTACCTTGTGTATAGGAAAAAACTGTCCTTCATTTTAGATATGCCAGTAAAGTGACTTGTGTACTGATTAAAGCTTAATCAAGGAGAGCTTGGAAGTATGTGTGAATCTAACTACTAAAATTTCACTTTAGTTCATAGTTGTTTTCTTGACCTAATCGTAGAATTTCTATCACGTAACAAAAAAAACCATTAGATAAGTTAAAAAATTATCAAAACTAAATTGGAAATAAATTGCTTATAAAAGGAGTAGATGAATACTTATATATTTTAAAAGTGTTCGCCAATGATATTAAGTCCTTACAATGATACTATGCTAAATTTTTTAACCCGCTATACTTTTCAGATGTAGATATTTAAAAAATTAATCATCGAAAAAGTATAGAGTTATCAATGTCTACCTGTGAACCTTAGGTTTTCCTATCAAAATGTGTCTGGAAAAAAATTTTTGTTTTCTAGCATGGTTTTCGAGATATTGCGCGTACACTCAAAGCGTAACTCCTCAATCGGGGGAAACTTATTAATTATTTTTCAATTTTTTTTTTTGAAAGGATATATCTTACTGCCAGACAATTGCAATGATATGACAATAAACTTGGGTACTTTTTTTCAAAACTTCAAAATTTATACATTTTTTATAAATTTGAAACAAATTAAATCAAAAATGAAACAAATCATACTCTATAATTCATCTGATTTATTGCAAATACTTACGGCTTGTATTTCTGCATTTAAATTTAAAGCTCGTAATACCAAAATCTTAATATAAATGCAGGTTTTGAATTAGCAATAGTGACTTCACTTTTTCGAAACATAACACCTCTGCCCCTTCCCAAATCGTCACAATTTGATGACCCCCACCCCCTTCACCAACAGTAGTGACGTAACTTATGAGCAGACCCATACAAAGTTATCGAAACCATTATTACATTCCAATTTGCGTTTGATAAAATTAGCATAAATAGATATTTAATGACATTTTCGATCATGCCTAACAACTTCGTAATTTTCGTGCCGATTTTGCTCATAATTATATTGAAATGTCCGTTTGGGGTAAAACTGACACGATTGCCGGCACAAAAATCATTTGTGTGCATCTGCCGGAAGTCCCTGGACGACTCAAGGTTTTTGTACAGGGACACATAGTGTATAATGGTATTGTGGATGTATTCAATTTATGACACAGAAAGAGGCGTGGCAGACCATAAGTCCAATGGGCAACAATTTTTAGATATCCGTCTGTCCGTCAGTAAAAGTCGCTAGAACTGCGACACCATAAGAGCTCGAGACACAAAACTTTACCAAAAGATGCGCATAATTTTGAATGCGCTGAAGTTTGTCGAATTGGGTTAATACCTTCCCCCCTTTTTCCCACAGAAGAATTTAGCTGCTTACAGCCCCTATTAGCTCGCAACATTTGTTTATAAACTGTTCCAAACTTGTTGATATGGATATATGTGAGTTATAGTTATGAAATTTGGTGTGAAGACTTATGTGACTCAAATCATTCACACTGTGCTTACCATTGTCCCAAAAAACTGAAGTTATGAGCATAAGAGTACTTTTTGCCCATTATAACCAACTTCCCAATAGAAAAATTTATAGAATTTCAAATAAATCAGTTCATGATTCATCCACAAACGAATCAAGGTAGACCGCAACAGTCTGAAGAAAAGTTTACGTGTGATATGCAACATTCAGACTTCGCAGGATACGAAATGGTTTATTTTGTTGAAAAAGATATTATTTCAAAAACCGAGCCCAAGGCATTAAATCTAGGTAAAATGTATTGTCTAGTTTTACTTTTCAAAATTTTATGAATAACCCACGTTAAGCTACTCATTAATATTCTATTCTCTTTCGCTTTGGCATTCAATCACTTTAAACTTGAAATTTCTCAATAAATATTGACGGATATGTGCATTAAAACAATAACAAATACACTCATTCATTTTTGCATTCAGTTTGTCATCCTTTGTCACTCGTTTCTTTTTTCCACACACTTCATATTTTATTTGAATTTAGCTTTGGTTATTTATTTCGCTTGTGGCAAACCTTTTGTTTAACTTGTGACGAATGCATTTGTTATGCTTGAACTTTTTCTCACTCTTTTTTTCTTTGCGAATTTTATGAAACTTTAAATATTAACACGTGCAGACTCAATGTTAGTAATATTTTCGCTTAAAACTCACCTGGCTATTAGTCCTTTGGCTAGTTCCCAGAATGGTATCTTATGTGACTTGGTGCCACCCATTGTGGCCATTAGTATATCCGCCGCCAAGCTGCCGCAGGTGCAGATGATCAGTAGAAATCCGCATATTCGAAACATCTTGCTGCAAAGATACATAAGTATGGACTTAAGTAACATCGACAATAACAAAAGTATTTATGAGATTTTTAAAATTTACCAGCTACGTTTATAACTAAAAGAAAACTTTGGACTAGACTGTCAGCAACTAGCAGTGGCGAGTTTGTCGCACTATTTAGAACCGAAACGCTTGTGATGTCCAACTTTATAGGTCCAATGGCGCGACTACGAATCTCCGAGCGTATCTACTGCTGAACACATTTAACTCACTTAATCGAGCATTTAGAGGCAGCGCTTCATAATAACACACATAATGCTTGTATAATTGCTTGGTAATTTTATATTTTTTTAGCGTTTTAATTGTTGTAAAAAAAAAGTAACAAAAACCCAAAAAGTCAGTATCAAAAACAAAAACGCTCTTTAAAGGAATTTCACCCTAATGCGTGCACACGCACAGTGTCAGCGAAAAGTCAACACACGCACTAACACACACACGCACGCACACACACATACACTGGAGACCAACAACTGTTTTAGCCCCAAAAACCAAGTCACGAGTAAAAGGTTATGCCAAAGCAATTGGCCTTTTTATGTAAAGATCTTACAACGTGTCTTAATCCGCCATATCATATCGAATTCGCTCTAGTTGCACTTTTCACGTTAACATTAACCAAATCGTGAAATAGAGTCATCGAAACGATGACGTAACTGCTGTCTGCATGCTAAATTACATTAGCTGTCGACGTCGTAAGGTTGCACTGTATTTGGCAGGTTTCTTAAGGCCAAGACTCTTTGGTATAAGCTATAATGGAGTATGGCTAAAGCGGACCTTCATGCATCTAGTATAGGTTTCTATAGAAACGGAAACTTAACTTTGTGGTTCAGTTGTGTAATACATATAATATATAGGATAAAAGTTATAAAAGAGTCGTTTTTGTAACTGTTTTCACTTTGCGTTTACAATTTACAGATTGACGACAATGTTTACCGTGTTAATAATAATATTGGATCGGAGAAAATTATCTGTTTGGTACGTGTACATCAAGGTTTTATTTGAACGAGCTCTCTAGTAAAAAAAGTCAAATACACTGACTTGTTTACAAACACTTTTGCAGGAATAAGCAGTCCTGTTTTCAGGAAACACTCGCATGCGTCAAGGGTTTGCGCATTGAATTGAAGTTAGTGGTTCATTAAATCGTGAATTTTTGTGATGATGGTGGATGGGAGGTATTTCGAAAACGTGATTAAAAACCTTTACAATTTTATTAACGTAATTTATGAACAGCCGCAAAGGCTTAATATAGAGACGTCCTCCGGTTCTCTTTCACAAGAATTCGCGAACCTTGCTTTCGTGATCATTTTACCGAAATGATTAAATGCTCTTTCGCAAGAATTTGCGGATAGAATTCATATGGTACTTCAAAACTGGTTCCATCATAAACTTAGAGAGCTTGCGAATTCGTTAAGGCACTTGTTTACGGAATTCAAGGGAAATATGGAAGAACTTTGTCAAAAATCGAAGAGAAATGTTGTCAGAATTCGCGGTTTCAAATGCGTCTAAAAAGTAAATACGCTGCCAAGCCTAAGACTTCCAAAAATCCGAAAATAACTGAGTACAGTCGGATATTGAGAAGGTAGCTTAAACATAATCACCTAACAGAATTCTTGAACATTAACTCGTGTTGACCCGTGTCATTTGCAGATCTGCACCGGGGTTTCTATCTACGGCCCTGGGCCGTAGCTTCTTAACATATTCCCCTTCTTGACAGGGATCGTGCTCTTCGAGCATAGTACGGTTATTTAAAAAAAAATATTATTTTCCGTTAGGGACAACCGGCAGATACATTAATGGTTATGGTTTGTAATTGTAATTGGAATACTTTATGTTGTAATGGTAATCCTTGTATTGCAACAACAAAAATAAACCTCGCAAATCAATGAGCTAAATGCAACATCTCTCTCCAATGTTATGCCATCTAGCATGCATCTACATTAGCGCCATCCCAAGTTCATTGTTGTTTGCCGTCACGGCATAGCTGTCGACCTTAACCACAATGCGTACCATAAGATATTCTACAGTAAAAAAAAGATATGTATGCACAACGATATAGAGTTGGCGGAGAGTCGTACGGAGCAGCGAATGGAAGTCGTCTTATGAAATGTAAATCAATACGATTTCAGAGAGCAACGTCTAGAAGATAAACTAACTTAAGATGCCGTCTCGCGCTAACCAGCTAGCTGCGATGAAATACGATTGTCTGTCAAACGCCATCTTGTGAAATCATGTCATAAAATTCCCAGAAATGACAGAAGAAAGCTTGTGTCTGCAACACACCAATAGCGACTAGTGCATAAAATACAAAAACTCAATTTGTGTTTTTTAAGAATTTTTGAGCCGACCCCCTTCTCTCCCTACCACTCCATTTTCGACGCAAATCGTCAAATTTAGCCAACCCCCAAACTTTTTTTTTAAATTTTATATCTCTTGCTTAATAGTCAGAATTAGTATACTCGAAACGGTATTTATTTCTACATTTTGTCGCAGGAACAAAAAAAATATAATTGATAATAATTATTATTGATGGATAATTGCCTTTTTTTTGGAAATTACTCTTTTTTCAATCGAAAAAAAGATATTAAATTGTACCCAACAAAGATACAACAAATTAATCACTCTTTTTTAGAAGATGAAAGATAACTATTAGAATAAGGTAAATTAATGGTTTGTTCAATATGTTTTTAGTTTTGGCTTTTTTTGCACATCAAATTATTCTTGGTTATTTCTAGTATTAATGGGTAGCGTGTAGAGCATACTTTTCTCTGGTCTTTTGAATAGGTTTAAGTTCTAAGAGACCCACAGTCATTATTTACTAAAAACTTGCATCTTAGAAGGTAAACTAGCAATTCGCTCAAAAGAAGGTCCGCCAACATAGACACAAGGTGTACAAGCAACCTAATGCACTGCCTATTCTTATGTGCAATGTGAGCACGCGCTCTGTCTCAATTCTCACTTCGGAGACCCTATAGTGTTAACGAGTTAGACTCACAAATCAAAATACAAAAGCTAAAGACAAATTAAGAGACGATTATGCGTGAGAACGATGGCGAAAGTCACACTGTTGGAATAATGACCTTCACAAGGCAGAGTTAGCTCCTGAAGACCAGCGTCATGTAGAAGTTTATTTGTCCATGGCGCGGCGAAGCCATGCACTTACTATATGTTTGAGAATAGGCGGTGGTTCCATCGACCCTTTGTGGGTTTGTCCAACTTTGATTGCCAACGCGCAAGATCTTTGTCCCTTATCGGCGCTTTTATTACTCTGAGGCTACTCGGATCACAGTTGCAAAGCAGCGTAAGGCATCATAAGCTATAACGAGTGCAACGGCTCGAAAAGCTCACCAGATTCGATTGGCTCTCCATCTGTTCGCCACCGTAATGCTACGGCTGTATTTGTGAACTGCCAATGTCGCTTATGGATATATGGTCTTAGTATCTCCCATAAGGCGTTACCTGCGCCGCTGCTTCGCTCCTCTCGTATTCAGTATGATGAGCAAGAGTGCCTGCTGCCTTGCCATGAATATAGGATTGGAGTGCCTGGCGTCCAAGATCGCGCCGAGTCACTTTATGACCTATTTTAAATGGAAAGTATATCTGTCTTATGCGCAGCTAGCAGCAGTCCCACTGATTCGGCACTGGCTCCCCTCCTCTGCCGTTCGAAGTTCTTTCGCCACTATCACCAAGGTGACATCATCGACGAGTCACCATCATACAAAATATTCCACAGGTTACAAGTTTCATACCGCAGAACTCTGCAACTAAAGTAGCTGAAAGTGGACTCGTGGAGGCACGAGGAACGTTGAATGCGCGTCCGATAAGTAGTCCGAGTGAGCGGAATTAAATGCGTTCTACACGTCTGTTACTATTAAGCATGGATGCTGTGCCGCCAACTTTATCTATGATGTCAATTGTGGAGACTGCCTTGTGAAAACCAAACTGCTTAACAATGAGATTTATTGCTTCTTCTATGGTCTGCTAAAGACTAGAGAACAAGAGTATAAGTGAGTTATAATGCATATCTTCTTCTAAACTGGCCATAACAACCCGCTACCGGAGCTCTTTCATTGGAATTGGGGTTTTACATGGTGGGTCCCAAACCCCACGGACAACCCTTTTAAGGCCTGGGGTGGCTATACTGGTCTCGAAAGAATCCAGTGTCATTAAAAATCGCCTCATACGACAAGCATTGACCTGCTGAGGTGGTATTGTCTAACCCGCTCACCACACGGATAATGCATATGCAGTAAGGGTAATAATAAAGACACAATTTTACCAAAAATTTCACATTTAAAAAAAAAAGTTGAAGATTTAGGCGATGACGGAATTTCAGTTATTTTAAATATGAAATATTGATAGAAGAAACCAAAGAATTTAAATTGGATTGTAGCCAAACGAATAAAATGAAAAACTAAGACCCTCGCCTCTACAAACGAATTTACGAATTCGTCTCATCCCGCCGAGAGATATGGCTCTTCAGCCTAAAAAACACCTGATTTATATCAAATTGACGCAGGAGTGATCAAAAATGTTGGGGTTACTTCACATGGTAGTGTAAATGTGACCAGATCACAATGAACCTTCAGCCATACATGCCAGCTATAGATCGAACGTTATATCAGCCGATTAATCTGCTGCGAAACAAAGCTTTAGGCAGAATATTAGTTACAGCAAAGCCAAATATACTACTTCCAGCCACCAGTTTGAATTCTGCCCGGGACACTGCATTTTCGAGAAAAACCAACACCAAACGTTAAGCAAGCTTTCGACCAGGTCTGGCATGAAAAGCTGCTAAGACTCAAAAGGGCTCTACATGAACACACTACATCATCATACTGAAATCATACCTGAGCAATCGCTCTTTCAGAGTTTCAGTGAAAGATAACCTATTGGACGAACACACGATTACTCATTCTGTTTCTGTACAATATGTACACTGCAAAATTGATTTTCCCAGGGACTAATAGAAACGATTCGATAATTTCATCTGCAAGATCATTCGATGGTCTAGAGGCCAAACCATGGAATAATAATGCAAGGAACGCGCATTCTGCTGCTCTCACACTTTTCGCTTGCAAAATGTTCATTCTGCGGGGTCCAAGAGAGAGGTTGGCTGCGCATGATATTGACTTGTTTTATTTGCTCTCTCTCTCCCTCTCTTAGGATCTCAAAAAATTTGGCAATCGCGTCGGCAGCATGCGTGTTTCTTGTATTTTTATTCCTGTATATAATGGGCATATAAGCCACACGGCATACGCTTGCTGGCAAGGGGGTAAAAATGTGACGTCATGTATGGGCGACTCGTTATCCGAATGGATTTGGAAATATATTCGTTCAAGATTCTATTACATACTATGGTAACACGACTTCTTTTATATTATTTTAATGATTTTGCAAGTTATGAAAAACTGCTAAGCTATTTTTGAAGTGATTTTTATTTTTTTTTTAATTAAGTTTTCTTAATCTGTAACACATTTTAAATGGCAACTTAAAATGCAACTGCCCATGAGTTCAAGGCAGTACAATGCGCTGCAATACAACAACAACAACAACAACTCAAATTAAAACAAAAACATCAACAACTGCAACTATTTCTAGACCAAACCAGTAACAACATGCGACTAATTTGTTGTTTATACTACTTTTGGTATTTGTTTTCATAATGTAACTCATTGCAACACCAAAAACAAAATAAAAATTGACTAACATTAAATACTCGATAATCGCGTGTTTCTAAATGAGCTTAAATTCGGGGTGATGCGAATAGACAATCATATTAATAATTACATTCGAAAGGCTAAAATATATGTATGTACCTATGTATTTCCTATGCCATTTATAAGGGGCTTAACAAAGATACGCACTGATTAATAATCTCTGTCAAAAAAGTTCCACTTCCGTGCAAAAAACTCCGAAAAAAAGAGCCACACGCGCCGTGCGAATAATTTGAATATTTATGACTAGTGAAAATTTCTTTATATATTCATATATGCAACAGGAAATATTCTTAAGTTTAATTAGTCGTATTTACGAATACCTTTGACAAAGTCATGGATCATTCATTAACTGCTTATAAAAAGTTGACACAAATTGCGAAACCAGAAATAAATAAAACAAAATATCATTAAACAAAAAACTCAGATAAATATAAAAGATGTAACCGTCAATCACAATAAAAGCTAAACAAATATAAGATATTGAAATCCGCTTGTCTGTTTAAGCCCTTTTTTGCTGCCTGATTATTATTTTGTTGACAATTCGATATATTCGAAATTTTTCAAGCAAATTAACAACAATAAAGCAAAACCAAAACCATCGGCCAAATTGCGTAAAACACACAAAATAAATAAATCAGGCGAGTAAAAATAATAATAATAATAATAATAAATAAATAATATAACCCAGGGCGCTTTGTCAAGTTCAAGGTAAAAGCGTTTGTGAACTCTTTTGTTGTGATTTTCGAGCTTGTTGTGGTTTCTTTTTTCGCTGTTGAGCGCCCCCCTTTGGGCGCTGCATCATTAAATATGAAATTGGATTTGTGGCAAGTGTGTGGTATGGGATGCTTATGGCCGCGGAATTGAAAACTCAAACGATGCAAAGATATTTGAAATACTTGCAGTTAATTAAGTTATCATAGCCACTAAACTGGAATTTCGTAATTTTGTTGTATAAGGCATAAAAATACAAGAAAATGTGCAGAATTATGAGAGTACTTTACGTTTAAGCCAATTTCAGCATTTTCTCTTTCTGTCGCCTATCTTGGATTGTTTAAGCTTTTATTTTAGAGATGCGGAGATACTTTTTTTGCAAAACGTCTAACAAGAATAAGTTATACATTCTATAAGTACTTCAAAACGGAGTCCGGACTAGCAAACACACTTATAGCCAGTAAGCTAAGGAAAGAGTGCCGCTTTTCTCGATGGCAGCTGATAGTGTTGCACCCAATATAAATTTTTGGCAGCAGATACAATGTAAAGTTCATCCTACGAGCATCCTGGAGCAATGAACCAAGATACACACGACAGATAGTTTGTCTTCGGTTTTCCAAACGGAAATCTATGCAATTGAGAGGCCGCAAGCTCGATTCAGAAAAGAAAGCCTAGCACAACGTCGACCATGGATACTGAATATAAGACTCAACATGATTTCAAGTCATAATAGGTAGAGGTATCCAAGACAATGAAATGGAAGATGAGCTGGCAAACAAAGCCTCGGTGTTACAGCCAATTGGTCCCGAGCCAATTACTCAGGTCAGAGCGGAATGGGATACATAGCCGTCCACACAGACAAAATATGTAAGAAACGCTAGAAACCCACCACTGGATGCCGGCTAACAAAACACTTTGTTAAGAAGCCCAAGCCAAAGGCCTCCAGATATCTGCTTCGTTAGAAGAGGAAAAATCTGCGTGCCCTGGTTGGATTAATTATGGGGCACCATACATTTGGCCAACAGCTGACCAATATGGGCCTCATTAACGACCCAAATTATGCGGTATGTCTTGAAGAAGCAGCACGGAACACTTTGTGGGTCACTAGTGTCACAGTGTTCATAAATACCTACGGGAATCGGGAAGATTGTGTTAATAGGGGATCTCTGTGTTTGCCTACCCGCCTACCCATTCTCCCACTTTCTCGTGGCACAATAGGCAAAGCTGTCTAAGTGCTAGTAATGGGTCAACATTCTTTGATGAGCCATCACAACTACCACAAATCTAATATAATATGTACTTCCAAATATTGAATTCATCCAGGGGTATTTTCATAGGGACACAACATGCTACGAAGAACAAATTTCATGATTTGTATCATACAATTTAGCTTAATAGACATATCTAGGTTTGGCATGTTTGAGCGGAAAGTACTTCGTAAGATCTTTGGCCATGTACGTGTGAGCAATTACTACCATTCGATGGTACGACAAACTTTACATTGGCATAGGCATGCGAAATAACATTAATCGACACTTGTGCGTATGGATGAAGAAGCTACTGGGAGAAAGATGCGACTTTTGAATGCCTCCGTTGAAAGGACCACGCTGAGAGCACACTAGTTAGCCTTGGTATCAATGATTGAAGAAGGCGCTCGCAAGAAGAGGCGAAGTAACGAGTTCTTATGGCCAGTTAAGAAGAAGTTATGTCTATGTTATTAGAGCCGAGCTAGTGACAACGCTGCCTACCCACACCTAAGGTGTTGTTATAAGCGGAACGACGACTGATAAAATGGTTAGCACAGATGGCTTATATTTAAATAAGCCCATCTAGTGCTTGGGAGTTGAAACTTTGAAGACTCTCCGAAGACTGCACTTTTGCACTGGCTTTGGTGCATCTGTCGTCAATGACGTTATGGAGTCGCCAGGAATTTTAATTATCTTTAAGTCGCCTTCTCCATCTATACTAACTGAAGATTCGAATGTTCGTGTCGATCTTGTTCTTGATAGCCTGAAACAACCTACGTTGTGCTTCGTGGAGAAAGTAGTGAGATAAAGGCAGCCGATTCCACATTTGAAGGGCCTCAAAAGACGCTCACAATCCCAATTAAAATTAAGCTCCTCAAATTTAATTGATATATATCGTGGAAGCATTTTCACATCAATATGTTGCGGCAGTAATTAAGGTTAATCGATTGCGAGGGAAGGGGAGCTTCTATTAAAAGGTGAATACAGTTTAAATGATTTGGCTCACACGAGTTCTCCACACCAAATTTTGTAACTCTTTAAACGGCGCAAACCTCTGTCGAGTTGATAGATTCCACGGATACACTTTGTGTACAGGGTATAATGAAGAGTATGACTTAACGTACTCGATCGGGTTGGGGAATCTCTCCTTATACTTTCTTATGCGTAATAGCTTTTAAGTAATCAGAAGTGATTACCAGTTCGAAAGGGATGTATAACTGTGAAACTAAACAATTCTTTTTGATTTCAAGCTGATTGAAGGCATAATGAACAAAATTCAGACAAAATATATTCTCATATTTAAATATAATCATTTTTTTACGGTTTTAATCAAATCAATTACATGTTATCTAAGGTTTCATACAATTTACTGCAATCATTGCTATTTATAGATTTTACATTTTGCTACACTTTTGCCATTACAGTGCTTATAGCCGGCATGAATTTCCAGTTAACTCTTATGCATAGAGGGGCAAAGGGGGGCACATTAAATGTCCCACACGTTCAATTGCCAAAGATCTCGGGGAATTGCAGTGTGTGCCAGTGTTTGGCATTACGTGCGTACATTAAATCAATTTCGCAATTTATTTTTATGCGTATTTGCATATTAAAAACAATAAGATAGAAATGTTAAAAATGAGACCAAAAAAAAACATTGTTTTAAACTGTGTGTTTAATTTTGAGCTACAAACTTGAAATGCGTAACAAAACGTTTTGACGCTTTTGATTTTAATTGGTCACGGTGTCAGACGGTTGCGGTTCACAGTGCGTATGAGTGCGTATGAGTGCGTAACATCACAGTGTGCACACATGTGTGTGCGTGTGTGTGTGTGTGTGTGTGTATGCGGTTGAGTGTGTGCGTGGGTGTTGATATGTATGTAAACATTTTAATTAATTATGTAGCGAAGTTAAAGCGCGCACAAAGTGCTTTCACTTTTATGCAATATATTTGCTTATAGAAATTTTAGCAAGTTCGTTGCCTAAGTCTTTTGTTGTGGCTAAGCACTTCTTCCGTAAGAAATGCATTGAAGCTCTTAGAGTGCGCGCTCTCGCTCTCAGTCTGCGTTTCGCTCTTTCTCTTTTGCTCGCTCTCGTGTGGCACAGACATTTATGTAATTTTAAGTGCATCAAAGCGCCAACAACACACTCACACACACTCACTCGCACTTGCAAGCGCATTCAAATGCATTCACACACACACACAGAAACATGTGCTGGCTGCTTTTCAGTGCAATTGCAACCAGTTGGCAACAACCACTTCATTACGAGCTGCACCATAATGACGTCGATCATGAACATCATCAGTGGAGACTCTGACGCTGGCAGCAAGTTGAATGCGCCCAAAACGAAAGTGCAAGCTCTGCTGCAAGTCACTCGCTCACTCACTCACTCACAATTGAAAACTCAACGCCTGGCCGGCCGAAGAGCGGCAATTGCCACCAACACAAATGCCGCATACTCTATACTTCAAGTCGCGCATGAAACGCCTCATTTTGTCACAACTCTACACACACGCACGCACAACAAAAACTTGCTTACAACTTTTAACCACTTTTGGCAAGCCTAAAGCCAGACGGCTCCTCTTGGCACCACAACTTGGCCAAGCATTTTGCAAGCGCCTTTACATTTTATTATGGAACAACGCAAATAATTTCGAAACAGTTATGTTGTGAATGTAACTGAAACGTATAATTTGTTGCTGTATCACATTTTTTTCATACGATATTGAAACGGTCAGCAGCTGCAGCAACGTGTTGACATTGCTGAGTTACCAAAAATTAAATTGGTGCTGGCCTAAAAAAAACCATACACGTATAAAGGAAACACAATAAAAGCCAAAGAAGAACTTGCAGAGAAAGTAAACTGTAAACAGCTGCACAGTGGAACAAATGCAAATAATTGGAGGGAGGGAGCAGAGCAAGTACAAAAATCAGGCTAAAGTGCATAGTACTTGTATGTACGGTATGTATGTTAGGTTGAACCTGCTGGCCATCATGTGGTTGCCACATTTAGACCTGCCGATCAGGCCGACGAACGGCAGCGATTAATTAAATAATATTTAGAGGTATCCTGACCAAGTGTTGTATAATTTGGTAATAGAGTAGAAAGTTCTTCATAAATTGTTTATAAATTTTTAGATAGATTAAATAGATTTTTCTAAAGAACAAGTAGGAAACCAGAAAAAAACGGAGCTCTACCGATGTGGCCAAGAGACTCTAGTCAACTTATGTGAGATCTGATTAGCACTGGCTGGGATGAAAGAAAATCCCTATCAGATCTCCAAATGAACGCAGACCAACAAAGCCTGCATCATAGTAGCTCACACAATTACGTCCGATGTACAACTAAGCAGAGCACAACCATCCCCAAGTCCACATATGCCTAAAAGGTCCGCGGCACAGAGCCTGCTCTCTAAAATCCTGAAGGTGGTAGGGAAAGTTATACAAAGAGGAAACGTAATCGGTTCCTTGTCAACCACGAAGGAATCAAGTGGTGAGTGAACCTTAACCGAGCGGATCAGTATCTCAAGGAGACTTTGTAGCTACGCTCAAACAAGGAGTGTATGTGACGATACTTCACAGACACAAGTGTCTGCCAAGTGTAGGTCACGTACATGCCTTGATGATGGCACATGAACGAGCTTGAGATAGCGCTAACATATTCTCAAGCTAGATGGCGCGTCATTATGTCAAGTCATTACAAAACGCTAAGATGTCACGCAATGGACAGTATGAGCCGGGAGTTGACCTTTTAGGGCCTCCATGCAACCCTAACCGGGAACAGTTTCCGGCAAAAACGTGGTTCTACGGAAAAGTAACGTCACACAAAGTCGAAAACTGAAATTGAAGACATCTTTATATGTGACGTCACATTAGGGGGTTGATTAAATCTGATGATTTGTTATAAGGAGGGTTCAAAAACGTTGGAAAGTCATTCAGTCATGGACGACCCTTAAGGACACGGGCAGCCCCTAAGAACAGCTAGTAGACCGCAAGTCTGATACATTTAATATTTCCGTGACTCAATCCTTTTTGATACCATAGGATTCAAAAAACCTTTCACTTTTGCAGACATATGATAAGAAAGGAGTTCATTCAGATGCAGTGATTAAATCAGCAGTTCATCTGATACTATTTCAAACAGGAAAATTAGTGTCAAAAATTATCAGCCTTGACAGGACAGGTGTAGGAATGAAAGATTAGAATAGAACGGAGTTGTTAACAAATTAGGAAGTTACGGTGATGCTAATGTAATGGATACTGCATCACAGCAGTATCAACACTAGGTAAGGAAACTGTTGCGAAAAGAGGAATATTTCAAGGAGAGACATGTTAACATAGACTCACAGACTGGATGTACAATGTATACATGGACAAAAGGTAAGTCTGCGAACCTGCAATATATGCTGTATATATACATTCAAAACTATATTAGCTTTTGCGGGTAATTATGCCCTCAAAGTTGCACCTAAGTGTTCTTCTTTTTAACTGACCATAACAACCCATTATCGGATTATGGCCTGATGTAAATACATTCTTTCATTGAAATTGTGGTTCTACGCACAATCCTTTTAAGGCCTGGGGTGGCTCTACTGGTCTCGAAAAGAACCATGTGTCATTGTTAGTCGCCTCATACGATGTGGTATTCTCTAACTCGCTCACCACACGGGGCCCCTAAGTGTTAGTTAAGCGAAATTTGGTTCAATAGTAGATCGACTTTATTGCAACCCAACCTAGAAAAACGTTCATGTTATCCAGGTATTCTTAAAGATACGATAGCTATTGATCATACCCAAATAATCTGTACCAATCTAAAGTTCAGTCGCTGCCTGTTCTGTTGTTTTGTCTGTCACTTTCAATTCGAAAATAACTTAAATAAATACGTTTTAAATGAAATTTTTAATCCACAAATTTATCAAAGATTCCAAATGAAACACAGAATTGTCTAGATATTTGTGGCACATTTGCCCCTAGTGCCATGTTGTGGTTATTTGCAATATTTGCTCTACCACAAGAAACTATTTTTTAAATAGCTCACTTGCCATAGAAGCTAGTCAGTCCAGCGCACTTAAATGTATCTGTATCTTTTATCTGTGCGTTACGCACATTCATGCGCTCCATTAGACATTCCTTCAATGTGAATGACTTATGACTGCAAAAACCTCTTTAGAAAAAACTTTTAAGCTATGCATAAAAAAGCGTTTTAGCAAACACTTTAGCTTGACCGTTATACGCTCCCTGAGATACTTTTCGTACAATACAATCACAGTCTGCGATTGTATCCGTGTGCTCCATAGTTGCTTTCTTTCATGGCGCGCACATTTCTTACGGCTCTCTTTGTTTGCCGCATGCCAACAGAAATGTCTCTCAGCTGTGTCACATAAGACCGTGTCTTTGCTGGCTTGTTTGTTTCGGTTTTACATCATAGGAGAGTTGCCGAAATGCGGCAAAATAAAAGATACAAAAATGGTCAGCAAAAACAACAAAAACCAAAGAAACACAAAAACCACAAGTTTGTTTCGCAGGTGACTCAAAGTGCAAAAAGCCAAGAGATACAAAATTGCTAACAATATGCAGACATGTGTAAAGTTTTATAAACTTTTTTTCTTTTTTTTTTAATTTGCTGAGCTATACTTTTATTATTATTATTATTATTACTATTATTGGTTTATGCGACCGCTTTTTGCTTTCTGTGTCATGTCAATGTGGATTTTATTAGTGCATATATGTTACAATTTTGTGATTTTTTGCTAAAATGTTTAAAATAATTTATTCCACATTTTTATTATTTGACAAATTAGTCTTATTTTTATTTACAATAACCTACTTTTTTGACTTAAAGAGGCAAATAGAGTAAAAGCTGTAAAGAAACTTGTATTTTTTAAAATTTATTTAAATGTAAATTTACAAAAAAAAAAAAAAAAATGTAATATAATTAAAATGTATTATGGCAAACCCCCAAATCTACAAGAAATATGCATGAAAGATAAGAAGAAATAAAATCATCCAAAACTATGTAATTAAATAAGAAAACAAGTTCGTACTTGTGGAATGCTTGGGTTCAATGTCAAGGACCGGTTCGAACGGACCATCTGTACAAAGATGTTTTAAGCAAATTATCACATCATAGAATATGGTTGTTATTTTATTAACTTGTTTCACCTAAAAATACATTATTTTTTATATAAAAAATCTATTGGCTAGACTTAATGATAATATTGTCCTATATACCGTCACGCTTCTATGGTGGGACACTCGCATGGCCTTTTATAAATGAGATTAATGAATGCTAGATATCCCTAGCATATGATCTTATATCTCTAACCATTTATAATCGAGCTTGACGAACCCGAATCGAAAATATTAGTTCTTTGCAGCTTGATACACAAATTGCGATTCTAATGGCCCGGATGTGTACAACCGAGTCGTATGCAGCGTACATGCCGTGATTTTAGTACATCAAAATGCCCGACGCATGCTCGGTGTTGCCACATTTTAACAATGATTCAACTATACGTGTTAAGATATGGACTTCTCCGAAGAAAGTCCACCAGGGTTCATGTCTCCCTCATCACATATAGTACTCCGTAACAACTCTACGAAATAGGCAAGCGAACGAATATCCAGCGGTTCCGCTTGCTCTGTCATGTTGTGCGTACAGACGCAGAAACTCCTTTGAAAATTGCCTTTAATATCACTGTGACAACGGCAATGACTCGTTATAGTGGTATCAGTCTTCTTTCTATTGCTTATAAGGGCCCTATCAAGCATACTGTGTGAAATACTAAAGCCGTTTGTAAAATAACTAATCGGACCTTCTCAGTATGGTTTTAGGCCTGGTACGTCCAGCATCCACCAGATATTCACACAACGCCAAATCCTGGAAAAGACCCACGAATACCAAATCGACACAAACCATCTCTTTGTCGATTATAAAGCAGCATTTAAGACCCCGTTGAGGGATCGCGTATATGCCCCTCTGTCTTAGTTTGGAATCCCTGCAAAGTTGATACGACTTTGCAGAGTGACGATGAGCAACACACGCAGCTCCGTCAAGGTAGGAAAGAGCTTCTCTAAACCCTTTGATACCAAGCGAGGCTTCAGACAAAGCAATGCCCTCTCCTGCGACATCTTCCACCTTTTGATGGAAATGTGTTTCGAAAGGCCGAAGTACATTGGAACGGGACTGTATTCTATAAGGGTTAACACTTGCTTGCAAACGCAGATTATATCGATATCGTCGGGCGTACTAAGCGAGCAGTCACTGGAGCCTTTGCGGCTATTGAAATATATACTGAAAGGACCAGGTAGTGAGCACACTAGCTACTTTGGTATCACCAATTGTAGAAGCCGCAAAACAGAGATGCCTGGATTAGAGCTTTACATCAGGCCGTAACCCGGTAACTGATTGTTATGGCAAGTTACGAAGAAGAAGCTGATTAGGTTTTTGCAGTAACCGCAACGTTAGTAATTACTGAAGCAATAAATTAACAATACATTTTTCATCATTTATTTTTTGTCTGAAACATTGTCATCTACGTACGAGGGAAGTTTAATAAGCAAGTTGAATTTTCGAATGAAAGAGAGCAAACAAATGTATGCTCCTTAACATAGTCACATTTTAAAATTTTTTAAAATGTTTTCAATCCAAAATATAGGAAACGGCAGATAGTAGTAACAGAGCACTATATCTGAAGAATCTGCTGGATGGCATAGAAGTTCGTAGCAAAATTTGTAGCTTTTTGCTATTGCGACTGTACGCGTACAAACCCCAGCTTAGTCCAGGTGAAAGAGCACCTTTTCTTAGGGAAATGTGGTCATTTTGCTTTAAATCAACTTCGGATCTGTCCACAAATCTGAATAACATTCACCGGTGATCGCCTCCCAAAAAAACAGTTGCCTTGAGCTTATCAGCAGACAGACCCACCTTGGCCTTCTTGTAGAAATCTCCTGTTTTGACTCTTCCATAGTCTCCGGTGTGTTGTGGTAAATATATGTTTAGTCTACAGTTAAGAAAAAGCGCAGAAACTCGTTCGGATTGTGGATAAATACCTCCGTCATGCCCAAAGCACATGCAATTTATATGTATTCAGACGAACTTACTTCTGGGATCGCCCAACCTCATTTCAAGGGTTTTATCGACGTCTTCTGGCGTGACGATTGCTTTTGGGCGATCCTAACGATCGGTGTCGCTTGTACAGCTACGACCACAATGGAATTCCACTTCTTAACCATTAAAATTGATGATACAGAGCGCCCATAGTAATTACCAAGCCTTTCCATGTTTAAGGTGATTGAAAACACAAACTTTTTTCCATTTTTGACGAAATTCACGAGGTTTTCTGCTTTTAATGCCCCTCAAGCATAAATTAAATGGCGCAGCTTGTTCAAAATTTGACAGTACTCTTCTAACAGATGGTAGTTGTAAGGAGCAGTTTTTCTTTTACAGTTAGTACATGGAACAATGCGAAAGTCACTGACTTATCAAACAGACCTCGTGCAACACTTGAAATTTAAAATGTTCACATCATCAACTAATTAATCTTAAAATTTAATTCATAAAATTGTGCAGCAACAATCAAATAAAAAAACATGCCCAAACATGACTAAACCATTAGTAAATTTAAGAAACCCAGAAAGAAAAAAAAACGAAAGATGCGCAAAAACATTGAATAAGTACACAAGAGACAAAAAGCAAAAGAAAAACAATATATTTTTAACATATTTTTAGCATTTGTTACAGCAAGTAAAAAAAAAACCCCAATGATTTGGCTAATACGCTACAACAAAAACTACAACAATGCCAACAATTATGCCCATGAAAGCAAAACAAACCCATCCACAACAATTTAAAAACAATTTTAAATTAATTTCTTTTGTCATTTGTTGTTAAACATTTGTATATTTAATTATGCCAAGATTTGTCTAAGAAATCATTTCTCATAAATAAATTACAGATGCGACAAAAAAACCAACAACAAAAACAAAAAGCACGGCGATCCCAAAAAGAAGAGAAAAAAAAGAGCTAACGACCTTGACCACTTTTGCATGAATTTGAAGCGTTAATAAAAACTAAATTCCAGCTCACACAGATACACACACACACATAGCCGCTTTCGTGTACGTTTTTTTTTTTTGTGTAATTTTAGTTAATTTGCGGCATCTTTTTTTATTTAAGGCTAAGTACTTACAATGAGCATAAAAAATAAATCAAAAGTACAGAAAAAGTCAGCAAGTTCGTGTCTTAAGTCTTTAGTTTTTTTGCGCACACTTCCCGAATTTACTAGTCTTTTTTTCGGTTATGTTTTGACTGAACTTTAGGCTGACCTTGCCGACCCATCACACTTAATACATATCGTATATATAAGATATAAAATGATATATGTTTATAACATAACTATGTAAACGTATGGACAGCGTATTTTTCCGGTTTTCTTTTTGGGCAATCCACAGAGAGGTCTTAACTTGCTAGTCTTATGCAATTTTGCGTTGTGCAAATATAGAGTATACATGTATGTATGTGTGTGTGTGTGTACGCACACTGTAAACTCATTTTGACAACTTGTCTAGATTTTGGTCGAGATATTTCTAGCTTTTCCTTAAGCCAACTTGATTTGTGTGTAATTGGTTATTGCGCTTTGATGGAACTTTATTCTAGGCTAGGCAGCCATAAGTGGCAACAGTGACGTAGTTAGTTTTTTGATGCAGGGGTGCAGGCTATGACAGTATAAAAATGTCGAATTTTTGGAACATATAAGTTAATATTTAATTCCACATGTGTATTTTTCTTTGGAAGTTATATTTTTCATAGCCGAAAATATCTTTTCTATCGTATAAAAACTTTTCTATCGTATAAAAACTTATAGATAAATTGGTTACAGTACTTTTTTGATAATTTTGTAAATTTTTTTTAGGGATCGCCCATAGAGCTGCAAAGTTATTGATAATGGATCCATTCGATAGTTTCAGGAACAAGATTTGGCACTGTCTATAGTACTATCGGTTTTTTTTCCTTCCTACCCACCTAACCTTAAAACAACGATAGTGAGACGCGAAGGAAAAGATTCGATACCTCGAAGTACTATCGATAGTTTTGCAGCTTTTATCTCCCATATATTACGCTATCGTTGAAGCGGGGGAGGCATGCAGCTAGTTGATTATGTTTGATTACATGGAAGGCGAAAGAAAGTTCGAGATAAAGGTGATGATATTGTTCCAGTGATTTCTAGGGACGACGTCACCTTATGTGTTTAAGTCTACAGTAAACGTTAAGACGTAGTTCAGCTGATGTCCTCAGTATCTTATTGCTATTAGTTTTTTTTATGTCAATCAACCGGCATTGTCAGTAAATTTTGGGGGCTTAATATCGCCACTACGAATCAATTACCTCTTCCACAGTCTTAGCTTGATCTAAAAAGCTGGTAGTCCCCTTAAGCTTCATGTTTTAGATAAAACTCCACAGTAGATGGCATTAGTTGATCTTCGTTTTTCCCGGCTCAAAATCCAACCCAAGCACTAATTACTCCAGAGTTCTGCGCGTAGCTAGGAATTCTCTGATAATTTTTGTTGGCTCAAAGAGTGGATTGAACCTCTAAGTCCCCCTCTTATCTACGTCATTTGTTTGATATTTAATTACATGTTTATAGGTAATAACGTTATGCTAACCACATCAATTTACACAAAGTTGTCAAGAATTGCCCAATTTTGAAATAATTAAATTTAAAAATTGCCAAACAAACTGGAAAATTGCCAAAAGTTGTTATGTTCATGTCTGTTCCCAGTCCCGATTTCGATATGTCGCTTGAACTATACAGTTCATCGTAATAGTTACGCTTATGTAAAATTTTCCAAAACCGACTGTTATTTTGCGACCTAGTCAGAATCGGAATTGGGAACAGGCTTGAATATGGAACACTTTGGAATTCGCTTGCGATATGTATTTTTAAAGATCAACAAAAAGTAAGCTTCTCATACCTTATTTATTTTGAAAATCGCAGATTTTGGCTTTTTAGACTACTAAATAAAACTTAGATTTGTTTTTGTTATTATTTCGTTTTAGCTTTAATTTATTTTATACAATTTCATATTTCCTTGAGCGCACTTTTAACTGCAGTTTTAAACTGCAGCCGCATTCATTTCCTTAAATTCATTAAAATAATTGTTTTGACGATTTGGTAACTTGTACTTTTTTTGTATTTATTTAAGCAATATAAACTTTTTTCTGCTCTATTGGACGTGCTGTTAACACACTTTCACCGATTCGTAATATTCAGTAAACAATTTTATGCGATTTTAAACAATTTTAAACGTTTTAAGTGCAATGATAATGAAAACGAAACATTTTAAACAGTTCAGGGACGAAATGAACGCCGAAACACGCGTTGCTGTTTACCGTTAACGCAGCAGCTGCAGCAGCGGCAGCAGCAGCAGCAGCCGTAGCACAATTAACACTTGCCACTTGTTTGGTAATAATTTTAGCTGCCACCGCCAAGCTACTAGCCAATTGAACTTATTGGCCAATTGACACTTGGCCAAGTATATAGCTCTATACCAATACTTAATACCAGCAACAACAATAACAACAACAACAGCAGTAATAAGTCTGCGTTTGCGTGAACGACTTTTCACTTTTCTTTTGGCCGTTTCGCAGCGACGCGCGCAACGAAGTTTCACCGCGAATTGTCTAAAACCAACTGAGCGGCGGCATCGCCGTGTTGATAATAACGACGCAGGTTTTTCTGCTTCTGATTTTGCTGTTTTTTACTTTTTGTCTTTGTCGTGTGCTTTTTTGAAAACGTAACGAGCAGCAGGCAAAAACAAAAAACAAAAATTACTGCTGCACAGCAACGTCGGCAGCAAAAAAGCCGTTGCAATTTCTTTGGTATTTTTTAGTGTATTTTTATGCCAGCAATACAGGGTGTCTTTTACTACGAAGCAAGCTTTTAATGGCATCGGTTAATGCTTGGCATCCTGATGAAAGTAGAAGCTGTTGATACGCTAAAGGTAGTTTGCTAAAGAGATTCTTTGCAATTCTGAATGCTACAACTGTAATATGGGAGAAAGCTGTGTGGTATAGCTGTAGGGATCTGTAGCGACAGTCAGCCCAAGGTATATTAATATACCTGTATAATACGCTGGAGACATTTCTCTTCTTTGGATACCGAGCGAGGCTTCCGACAAGGCTAGGCTAACTCCTGCAGCTCTTCAACTTTGGGATGGAGTAACACAACACTGAAAGGCCGAAGTGCATCGGAACGCGACAATATTGAGCTATAATATATCGATATCGGTCATACTAAGCGAACAGTTTATGGTGGGCCTGGAATTTGGGTCTGGTTGTTAGAAGAACTCACAGATTGTTGTCTCAATAAAGAGCCATGTGGGCATGGAGATCACTCTTGCAAAGCAATGTTACTTTGGTATCAGTAGGCAAATAAGTAGTAGAGACCACTATCGATAGACAAAACTAACACTATATAAGACGCACGTCCTTCCCGTCATGTTTTATAGTACTGAAGCAATGGAGATGGAGATAGAGAGATGGAGCTGCCTGATAAAAATGCCTTGTAGTGCTTGAGCGAAAAGTACTCCGTAAGATCTTTGGCCTTCTACGCATTCTATGTGCTCTAAGACTACATTGACATAGTCAAGAGAATTAACAACCAGTGGCTCGGCTTCTGAAGAAGTTCATCCGAGCAAAGTCTATTGAAGGCAGCCGACCAAGGAGCAGGCCATGTCTCTTTTAGAAGGACCAGGTAGAGGGAAGACTAACTACCTTTGGTATAACGGAGGAGTGCTCTCTATCAGACAGTAACCCCGTTACGGCTTGTTATGGCCTGCTAAGAAGAATAAGATGGGTCTATCAAAGAAAGCCGAATGATGTATGTAGCGATAGTCAGTCATCGATTTCGAAAAACACAAGGGAAGTAAGGTTTCCGAGTAATAACTATGTGGCTTACTTCGCAAATCGAAAAATAGCGATAGTTTGAAAAACATGCTCGAAAGCGACCTCGTACTGGTGTCTGTTTTAGTAACGGGCCTTCAATTGCGGTCAAGATTTTTGCCTAGTATTATCAGCTGTCCTCCGACTTTCGCCAGAGCAAATGTGTTACACCCCGTAGCTGTTTATTGGTGGGGTGTAAAAAAATTAAGATTAATGTGCCATTCTCTGTAAACCAAAAAATTGGATGCTTAAAATAAATTTTGCACAGAATTGCTGAAAATCAAATTTTAAATCATGTTTTTTTTTATACCTCATGTAACCTTTTAAGTTCTATTTCAAAAGATATAATCCCATAGCTCTTTGTGGTTTGATATCTATGTTTTTGGACTGAAACTATAATTGTCACAAAGTTAAATGGCTTGGCGTTTATTCAAGGAATTGTTTTAAATATGTACTTGTTATGGAAGGTTAACCTTCGCAAAGACTTAGGGCATCAAATTCCAATGAGACTTGGGAAAATTTGATTTATTTTCGTATTAAATTTTAACTGTTCTCAAGAAATATTACAGCTTCGAGTCAGAATTTAATTTAGTTAGTTTATTTCATATGCATCGTACGAACTGCAACAAACGTATTACAATTTCGTTGCTACATTTAAATTTTGATTTACGTGTTTTACATTTTTCCGAACTATGTGCATTGTACAAAATTTGTTAAATTAAACTTTCTTCATCAGTTAGTTGTTGTAATTAATATACGAATGTAAATCTTCACTTAAATCAATAGTTTAAAATAATTCGATGGTCAGACAGGGAGTTATTTTGGAATAGTAATGTTGAACGCATACTTAAAATCAACTTAGATTACTTAAATTAAAAGTAGAATGTGTGGACAAGTAGTTAAAATTAGTTTTGACGCCGTGACTGACGCATACCCTTCTCAATTTCAAACTGTCTTAGATCGGTGCGCTGCAGAAAGTCCTGACGTTCGAGGTAACTAGAGAAAAGTAAAGCAAATTAATTTAGTTAAGTCTTAAAGAGGGCCTTACAAAACCTACCCATCTTTGCCCTTGTTATGGGTTTGCAGCTGCTCATCAATGCCTTCATCATTCTTAAAGGTTTTCCAGTCTAGCTGCGTTTTTTCCAGTACGGACATTTTCTTTTTCTTTCCCAACTGATTCAGCAAGGAGCCCAAGCCACCGGCACCAGATGCGCTACCATTAGCTGCACGCTTGGTAGCACCAAAGCCGCGTGGTGCAACTGTGCCGGGGCTTCCGTTTGATTGATTTCCTTTGATGCTGACGCTGTTTACGATTTTTTCGACAACTATCTCTTCGCCTGCAAACTCCAGCACTTCCTTGACTTGTTCGATTACTTTTTTGTCGCTTACTGCGGTTTTGCTTGCCTTTTCCTTTTTAGCTGGTGTTGTTTCTCTTGCTTTTTCACTGCCCTTTTCCACAGTTTTGTCCTTTTCGCCCACATCGCTTAAAAAATCCGCCCAAAGCGCATCCGAGCGTGATTTGTCAACTTCTTCGTCCGATTCCAGCTCATCTTTTTCAGCTGCACCATTGCTACTACCATTTTTCTGTGCTTCGCTTTGCCGCGTGCTACGTGCCTGAGTTTCTTCTACCTGCTTGGAGTTTGCCGTGTTTTTTACTCGGCCTTTTGCCGATTTTGGCCGTTTCTGTTTTACCTTAGCGTTCTCCTCGTCTTCTTCACTGTCATCGGCATCGTCGCTGTCGCTTTCGTCGGCACTTGCGGCTTCATCAGGCACATTGTCGGGACAAAAATCTTCATCGCTTTGATCACTGTCCGAGTCAAAGTTTTCCTCTTTGTTCATATTAACACAGCAGATACTTTATAGTAACTTAAATAGTAAAAATGCACACCGTTTGTCTTGTTTTTTCTTAACAATTTTCCTCCGGTGTAAAAATTGTGTGTGCTGCCGCTGCCACAAAATGGAATTGGAAAACAGCTGCTGCGCCGCAGCTCGTAGCCAAACAAAATGTGGCGCATAGAACCAGTTCGAATGAGCTACATGTCCGCGTCGGAACCACAGCTGCTTAATGTCATTTGTTTTATAAGACAAATTATTTAATAAAACAATATAATTTAATTATAAATAATAAAATTTTGCAATATAATAGCAAATCTTAATAATGTACCAAAACATCATGTTGCACATAGAGCTAGTTCGTATGAGTCACTAGCTCGCGCTGGAACTACAGCTGTTTTAATGACATTTGTTTTATATGCAAAATTGTTTTATTTGCGCTGTGCTGCTAAAAGTTAAACAAAAACAAAATAATTTAATTATAATAAAACCGTTTTTGTAATACTATGGATAAAATTCAATAGAATGCATTGTGTGCAGTGAAAATGGCCAACTAGGGCAATGCTTTTGACTTAAAAACGCAAAACGCGTCTAAGCCTTAAGGCCAATCAATCAAGTCGTTTAGGCTCGTCCTTCAATAAAACGCAACAGCTTGAAAATAAGTTAATAAGCGCGAAAATGCTTTGTTAAGCTTAAATATTTATTATTTAATGTAGTAATTCTAAAGCGACTGCAAGCAGTGTGGACTCAGGGCGTGCCACCAGGGCAAATGTGCGTTTTCTTATATACTGCATATGTATGTATGTATGTATGAGACATGCATGCGGGTGTGTGTGTAAGTAGGTCTTAGGGGGCCCTGTAAAAGCCCCACAGCAAAGGTCAAATGTCAAAGAAATATAACTGTTTTTTACTTGCAGGTTCAAAAATTATAAGACATAAAACATCAATCAACACCAATGACCAACTCAGCGCAACGGAGAAGCAATAATTAGCCATTTAAACCAAGTAATAGCTAGCCAAGCCACCAAAACGAGCCTTCTCTACTTCCAATATTCAAGCCAAACTTATTCACGTATTAGTCGCTTGTAGCATGAGCTCAGCCATGTTTACGGAGCCCTACGACACCGATGAGTTGGACACCATTGCCGATGTCATGGGGCTGCGTTCACAGGCGCGTCTCAACACCTTTCGTGAGATGTGGTATCACGTTTTTCTTTGGGCGCTCTTCAGCTCCATTTTTATACACACTTGCGCAGCGCTGGTGGCCTTTGTAACGCTGCGTAAACATAAATTTGGACGCTTCTTTTCCATACTGATTCTCGTCATGGGTTTTCTATCACCTGCCACCAGCGGCATCATTAGCAGTGCAGTCATTGCTTTTGTGCATCGCGCTTCCAGTTTGCCCATGTCACCTATATATGCCATGGTCTGGGGTCTGGGTCAGACCATAGTCTCGGCCTGCCTAGGCTTTACGCGCATACTAGCTACGCTATAAAGTTGGACTGAGTACTCATATGTGACTTGTACAGCGCATCAGTTAGATTTTAGCTTTCCGCAGTGTAAGAATTTCACTACATTAACTCTACAGCTTAAAAGTCGTCTTTTTAAGCATGAACTTTCTGGAAGTTATACCGAATTTACAACGATATTTGGCAAAATCGACAAAACTGCCAATATCTTCGGTATAATTTCAAATAACTTAATTTTAATATATTCATTAGCTTTTAAGTTAGCATTAACAGCATTGTATCGATTATATTCAGGTTGATGTGTAGTAATTTCAAAATATTTAACTAATTATTAAATTTTTTAGCATTAAGCACTTGAATATATATCCCTGTTACGGGTTTCACATTTACTTAAACGAATTCGGCTTTATTATCAAGCCTATTAATGTACTTTTCTTTTAGTCCGAATTCGCTTAAAGTACATTTGAAAATAGGAACAGGGTGTATTAGCCAAGTACATATTGTGATTTTAAAATAGACATACAAAAGGGAAAACTTGTAAAATATTTTAGCAAATTAACGATCAATTGTAATGTATATAAAGCACATATTCTAAAACTATATTAATGTATTCGGATCTCTTGCATTGTACAATGTATAGAGTTTATTGCTTAACACCTGGCCAATTCTACGTTCGCTCTGCAAGGGCTGAGGTCCATTGCAGCGCTTAATTTTCTGATCCGCCAAAGTTTGCGCGGCATTTGGATCGCTAGCGAAATGCTCCAACATATGCTTTGGACAGGAATATTGTGCTATAATGGATTCTGCCACCTCAAGCGTAACCATTGGCAGTCGGTTGAGGTGCTGCTGCCACAGACGCCCATAACCTTGGCCGTGTTCCACGCGCACGCACTGTTTATTGTCATTAGCTAGATACTTTTTAAAGCTGTCCAGTATTTCGGAGCGTTGCTGCTTGTAGGGCTTCTCTGCAATGGCTTTGGTATAACGTTGCAGCAGCGCCAACAGTTCAGCGCACATGGGCGCAGCCAGTTGCAACACGTGGATTTGCTGCAGCAGTTGCAGTTCTATCAGTGCATTGAGTTCCTTGTTTACTGTCTTGCTCTTACCCTGACGTAGACGTGGCACAACTACAGTGTAGTGACGCCCTGGCAGAGCTTCGTGCAGCCGGGAGCCAATGCATGCCAAGTTTTGTGTCAAATCCTTATCACTCAGCAGCTGCAACACTTGCTGCTCCATTTGCCAGGCTTCGTCCATCCCAGTGCCACTGGTACCTGGCAATAGTGTGTGCTGGCCCACATTGCGTTCCCAAATAATGCAATTGCTGGCCGGCAAACTGCGTAATTCGTAAGTCAAGTCGGAATTGTTTAGTTCTTGCAGCAGTTCCTGACCCAGTGGCAGGCTCAAAAGTCCTACATCTAGTACTAGACGCACATATTTCTGGCATTCGCCAGGCTTTAGGCGTTTCTGCTGTTCCTTTATTGCTTGCTTCTGCAGTTTATCCAGCTTTTTGGACATTTTGTTTGAAATTACACACAAAACAAACAAAAATAGCGCACAAAATGTTTAGTGTTGTGGAACGTAGTTCTTCTAATTCTCAGTAGCTGTGTAAACAGCAGTGTCATAAAAATACAGAGTATCGAATCTGAAAGAGTTGTGTCGCTCATTTGGTCGCTTTGGGTGTGAGAGCATCAGTTTTTTGTTTCAAGTTGTTATTGTTTGTGTCTTGCTTTGACTTGTGCACTGGATCGTTTGGTATGAATTTGAAAGAGGGTGGTTGTGAGTAGTAAGCAAAGTATACCTGCTGCCCATGATCCAACAATTACAACAGTGTTTCAAATAATATAAAAATTGCGCTTAATAATCAGCTGCTTTGCAGAAAAATCATATTGCCACATCGACGGAAACAGCCGATGCCCATCGATAATTGCAGAGTTACCCATTCGTTCGCAAGAATTTTGGTTTTGTGTTGAATCAAACTGTCACTTCATTGTATGGGCTGCGACTGTTTTAGCGGCAGGCAACAGGGCTTTTTCGCCCTGACAGCGGAATAAACATATTTATTTGGTCTGTCACAGCCGTGTGACTCATAATTTGTGTGCCCCCAATCTAAGCCCGGCATAACCAACCAAATGACAAATTTTACTCAAAAAAATAAACTTTAATGATAATCTTTTATACCTTTGAAGGATATATAAATGTATATATTTTATTTGTATCTTTTACGCCAATTGTCCTCACTATGTGCGAGTCAATACAGACATGTCGAGTCAATAAAGACGTAAGACTATTAATTAGTCAAGTTCTAGTTAATAGTCTTATTTATTAAAAACAAAATGTGGTTGGCTACAAAAAATATCGCTAAGGCCGTCTGTCTGTTGTGCATTTTTTTTTTCAGTTTTTCCAATAAAATTCGTTGCTTACGATCACTTTATTTCAGTTATCATCTTTAGTCCCCACTTAAAGCTGCATTTAACAAAATAAAAACAGTTTTTAATATTTGGAAATACCATCCTCTGTGGAAATTATTTGCAAATGAATCAAAATGTGAATATATAAATTTGAGAATTTTTATATTTGTATGTAAAATGAGCCGATATTTTCAGACTGTAGCCGACCCAATTGATATAGAAGTCTTAGATGCCAATTTCATCCACTTCTTTCATATTTTAAGACGTATTTGGATATTCGAATTTTTAAATTTGTACTCATACCCATACTTCGGTTCTAAGTAAAAAATGGTACTGGTAATCGCCGGACTCGAACAAATTTCTATATTACGGCAAACAAATGCTAAACATATTTTGAAAAAAAAATTTAATTTAAGGATTTGCGCTCTTTTTATTCTGTTCTTATTCTTGCGTTTGGCAACACTAACATGCAGCCGCCCTGGAGCGAATTGTTTGAACAATGAAGTGAACTGAACCAGTTGAAAACAAGCGCACGCCACACGTGTTTACATTAAATTCGAGTGAATTTTTAATAAATTTGTTAAAATGTATCTTATGTACACTATTAACGAAAATGGCGAGCGTGTTTACACTTTGAAGGTAAAATTTCACTAGTCTCGTCAGTATATATCAAAATTACACGGAGATTTCTTATCACACAGAAACGCACTGAAGATGGCCGTCCCACATTGTCGGCACATCCAGCTCGCTTTTCGCCTGAAGATAAATACTCTCGTCAGCGCATTACCATCAAGAAGCGCTTTGGGCTGATGCTCACTCAAAAACCAGAGCCCGTTTACTAATTAAGCCACCTTAAACCCTAAGATAATTTTCTTACAAATTGTATTTACAAATAATAAGTAACAAATTATAGCTACAAAGTTATTCTTTAATGCAAACTTATCAAATACGCCGCTTGAGGCCCGCCGTGTAGTCAAATAATTTCGGGTTGCGGAAATCGCCGCGCATATCGAGCACATAGTAAAGCGTTTTGTTGCGAACCTTGATGGGCAGCTGGACACGCGATAGCTCGCGGGATTCTTGTGCAGAAATGCACTTGAGTGGCACTGTCATAATACGATTGCGATTGAATGGTCCGTAAGTGACAAAAGACACATCTTTGCCGCCTTTGCGCAGTATAAGAAAACGCACGGAGCGCAGTGTGAACATCCAGACAGCGCCCAGAATGCCATAACCTGTGATTAAGAGACTCTTATTTGGTCTTCCAAGCGACAGAACCACACTTACCTATAGCAAAGCAGCATATTGTGATACCATTTCTGTACTTGTTTTCGCCCAGATTTATGCGCTCGAACCATTTCAACTCCTCATCGGGCTTTGCCTCCACTGGCGCATCCCTCAAAGTGGTAAATGCAAAATGTGACAGGTATGTCCAGAACACAAATTGGCCAACGCCAAAGATATTTAGCATTGTGTAAAATCGTGGATTTTCATATTTGAAAAGTATTATGTCCTTTGGCACATTAGTGCTCACATCGAAGGCGGCGTTACGGCTGCAAAAACTTTTAATTGGGTGCCGGGTTTGGTTTAGAGGCACAGTGGCACGCAGGCTTTGTAGCGTCTGCCTTTTTACTAAATTGGCGCCATGTCTAAGCACAAAATTAAGCAAATTGCTCATTTTCAGTGACAATTTTGTTTAGTGCATTTATTTTAATATTACAAAACCGTACATACGTAACCTAAAATTTGCAGATGTTTTTGTTTTGTTTCGTTTGCCAGTCGTTTCGTTCACAGTGTGGCCGTATTTACCAAAGCAAATGGATTTTTTTTGCTATTAGTATACACTCTACACATGTGACATCGCGTTTCGTATACTCTTTTTCGTTTTACAAAATACCATCCATCACTGCTGTTGTTTCATAACACCAGTGTAGAAACAGTGCTTTGAATCTTTTGACGCTTGTAACAAATGAAGAAATCGAAAATAATTTTTTTTAAATGCCACCCGCCAAACTAAAGAAGTTTGGCGCCTTAAACTTTGGAGCTCAAATCTTTAGTATATTAAATTAAATTCGAAACATTTGTTCGTCACAGTCGTGACCTAAATACTCTCAAAATTGGATAAATAACTAATTTATATGTTTGGTGCTTCTCTATCCATTCAATGCGTAATGATGTATAACTTTTTAAGTAAACACCCAATTTGGTCCTTGATTTTAAGTGCTTTTGGGATTTGTAACATATAACAAAATGATATAGGATTTAAAAAATCTCTACTTGGTAATCATTTTTTGAGCCTACGAAATTTCGTATATATATTTTTTGCTAGTTAAACAAGTAGCAAAAGTAGAACGTTGCTACTTACATAGGTAACATAGCTTTAAATATAAAATCAGAGTATCATATCAAAAAATACCAAGTCAAAATGTGTTGCACATAAAAAAATGCTGCAGTAAAACTTAAATATAACACAAAATGTCTTATATTTATAATTTTAACTAAATTCTAAATAATTATTGTATAATTGTCAAAATAGCATTTACCAAAATTGTTACTGCTTATTAAAATTGGTATATTTTCTTTCTAGTACATTTCAGCTATTTTCCCATTTAAGCGCTAGGGTCACCCTGATCACAACAACTCTAGACTGCAGAAGCGGTTTGCGTTTTGTGCGGTATAAACAAATCCACAAAAAAATAAAAAAACATTGTAAAATAACTTAAAAAGTTGACTATTAATGGAATCCTAAGTATTTCTATTTAAAATTAATGGAATAATATAATTAAGTGCATTTAAACAAATACTCGAATTTTTGTCCAGGTAAGTCGAAAAAATTGATATAAGTTTGTTGAACTAGTTATTACCAATGTTCGAATGTGTTCGTTTTCATTATACGGAATTTTCGTTTTCAATTTGGCGGATTGTTGTAACTTGTTTCCAGGAGCTAAAAGCTACTGTATTGATATATCGGAGCTTATGCCTATAATACAAAGGTTCTTGCTAATCATACATCTAGGGTTGTCGCTTGTCTGTCTGCTGAGCATATAGTGTACTTATAGTGGGTTTATCCAAATCCAAAGAAATTGGGTATACACAAGTAGTGTCACTAGCAAGAAACAGTGGAGCAAAGGCTAATTTGCTATTTAATATGAAGAAGTGGCGTGTTACGAAGTCACATAACAGCATCTGCTTAAGGTGGCAACTCTGCTGCATATATACATACATACATACATAACGAAATGTATATAAGGTTGATATAAGTTTATAGTATAGATACGAAAAACACGTTGCACTTGAGGCAGATGTCTGACAACCCTAAACTTGCTTAAATTGTAAAATATAAAATACACGATTTCTGCTCTTATTGTTGATTACTGCAAGCCAGCGCCGCGTTGGCAAACAGCAATCCAAACAAGTCAAGTATGTACCTATGCAAGAGTGCATGTACTATAGATATATCCGAGGTAATACCAATTTCAGGGTTCCTCTGATCTGGGTAGCCTTAGAGCGAAGTAGTCTTCTTAAAAGCTCCAAATTTGTTTTTATTTCTAAGAGTATTAAGTTTTTATGCGACCTAACCTCACATTGCATCAAAATCGATACGTAACCTAAAATATGAACGCGCTGCAAAAAAAAAATTAAATACATACATACACTCTCCCATGCACAGTAAAGTGCCGCAGTTGGTTGTTGCAAACAAAAATTTTGTATGTATACTTGAAAGAGAGCGAAATAGCAATAATAGGTACAGAATTCATAGAAGACTAAATTATATACACAAATAGTTTTATATCTTTATATGCCGATAATTGTACAATGTAGCAAGTAGTTACAAGAGCAGACAACAAAATTATCTTACAATTGAATAGAGGGGCAGCTACCTAGCCGAGAGCGGGCGGGCAGGCGGGGAATGGGGCAACTCTATGTTTTCAAACAGCGCTTACGATAACTGTTTTCATTAAAAAGTACTTTTCTTATAAAGTACATACATATGTCCCAAAAAACTCTAAACAAGACCATTTTTTTCGGAAAGAAAAAAATCCATAATATAACTTTGGCCAGCAAATATGGCGACGCCTCAATTTTTGTTTGCGTCGACTTAGTTGTTGCTGTTCACGTTGCTGCTGTATCTTTCGGGTTCGGCTCGTACGACGTCATTGTCGTTCGTTGGTCGTATTTTTTTTTTTTTTTAACTTTTTTTTTCTATTTTGTATACTGACTGACTACATATTGTATGTATGTATGTGCATACATATGTATGTATATTATTTGCTATATTTTTACCTCGTAATAGCATCAAACCGCGCTCTCCCAGCTTGCTTACTCATTCTGTCACTCTCGCCCTCTCTTTTGCTCTTTGGGGTCATGTGCTCGTCTTCCTGTAGCTAAACCGGTATCCTGATAGACAGCCTAGTTGAAAATCTCTTACAAGTTCCAAATTTACTGCAGATCCCGTATTACTCTAATAACTTGCAAAATAACCCCAAATGACTCGCCAACAAACAAAAACGCTGGCGAATTATTTCATTTTAGTTGCCTGCGACTTTCGCTCTTTGCCGGTTTTTCAATAACATATAAAAGTTTGAGGGCAATTTTTTTTGGCAAAAATCTTGAAATAACTCAAATTTTAAAGCAATTTGCAATAAAATATTATTAATTACCAGATATCCCCCCTGCCCCTGCAGCACATACTGTTGTCTCTCTCTGACGCAAATCCCAGCCGATTAAGCGTGCTTGCTCTGATACGCGCATATAAAAGTCATGCAGCGATATACGGCAAGTGTGTGTACATATGGTTGTGTATACAAAAACCGTTTGCCCATCTGGCCAAATTGGCCAGACAGAACTTTCAGAGCTCCATTCCAAGCTTCCAGTGTGATC
This sequence comes from Chymomyza caudatula, assembly GCA_035041775.1. Lineage (NCBI taxonomy): Eukaryota > Metazoa > Arthropoda > Insecta > Diptera > Drosophilidae > Chymomyza > Chymomyza caudatula. Next base: position 752,558 of record JAWNKW010000040.1, on the reverse strand, counting down.
CATTGCAGGTATTGTTGTTGTAGTTACAAAAATGCTGCCAGTTGTAGTTAGTAAATATCTTTAAATCATGCTTCCCACCCCTCTGACGCGCTGCCTAATATCTGGTGTACAGTGCTGCCAACTTATTTGCGGCTTTCAATTATGGCCAGACCTACTAGATGTGTCTACAATTTCAGGCGGTTTCGCAGCGCCCACAACGCATGTGAATCCAAAACCCAATTTTATATATGCATTGCATGCCTCCATGCAACATGCCGCACAATGCAAGTGGCATGCGTTCAAAGTCTGTTGCTGCCGCTTGTCTAGCTATGACGTCACGCTTGTGCGTCTCATCAAGCGTTTACACTGGCAAACGTTCCGCGCCAAGTTCCTAACTTTGCTGCTGCTATATCTTTTCTTTGTTTCGCTTCCTTAACCCAACTTGCCACACCTACTTTTCTGGGCGTAAGACCCTGTGGCGTTTGTTTTCTCTCGCTCGCTCGCAGCATTGCTGCTTTGCGCTCTCTCACTTGCTTTGCGTTTATTTTGTTTTCTCTTGTTCTCTAGGTTTTTGTCAGCTGCTTGATGAAGCGCGTTCACGTTCGCTTTGCGTCCGTCTTTCAGTAGTGCCTTGAACTCGCAGCGCACTCAAGTGTTTGCGATTTCTTCGAGTGTAAAAACTGTTAAAAATTTAGTAAAAAAAAAACCCAATAGAATACCGCCAACTTTCTAAGCAGTTGCAGCAAGTAAGTTAATTGGCGTTTTAATTAAACATTTTCTAATAATAGCTATGTCACAGCTTCAACATAACCTCAAAATCAATAGCTGCAAAACAGCAACCGTGCTTAACTTTTTCTTTAAAATATTGAAATTGTATAAAGCAAATGCAGTTTTATAGCTGAAATAAAAGTTTTTCATTTGCTTGTTTATTAGCTCCAAACATTTATCGCACATTTCTGCAGGTTATTTTCTCGCTTATTTCTCTCTCTCTTTTTGTCGGCATACGCTTTGCTTTTGTTTCTGCTGCAGCCGTCGTGTAGTTGTTTTTGTTGCTGTGGCTCGCATTCGGCATACCAGACGAGCTGCCGAGCGACCGAACGACCGAACGACGCGCTGACTCGTTCTTTACATTTAGACATATCTACATACACAGTTAGGTAGATACATACCGAATCCGAAATAGCGTATTGCGACAACGAATAAGTCGTTGCTTTGTGATGTAGCCCCATATCTGGTTTTTCGGAGGTTTCAAATCGGCTTTCGAAACTTCTAATTTTGTACATGCTCAGCAAGAGAACAAATCATGCAACTCTTGTCTTTGTTACTCTTATCTTTAGTTCCTAGGAACATAGGTTCCTAAAGTTCAAAGTTGTTAAGGGGCGTAGTATTGGGTTTTGATCTGATTTCTATATGTGGTGTGGGCCCTACTTTCTCTACTCAGCTCATACGAGCATTTCGCAAAGTCAAACCAATTGCTGCATTAATGCCGTTAGCTGCAAGCAAAAGCTTTCGCAAGCTTAAAGCTCTCGTAATGTTCCAGTGAATGAAATTTAAGAGGTATTGTACGAATTGTTTCTACATATTTGAAAATGTCGGAAGGTCAAGGCGGCATTTTTTTTTTTTGGCGGTACGCGACATTACTAATGGAGTTTAGGAATTTGTTTAAAATATACATTTTTTTTGATTAAGTTTTATAATTTGTTGTTGTTTTTCTTGTTGTAAAATTAGAATTTTTGTACTGTTACCGTACGTTTAACGAATTCATTTCGTTTTTTCTTTGTTTTTGACCTGTTGAAAATGCTAAAATAATGTAATTTGACTTAAAAAAAAAATAATACAATATTGTTTTATTTTTCTTAATATCTTTGAGTTTTAAAAGTTTTTTGTCATAGCTTATATCTCCTTTTATGTATGAAGTCTTATGGGCGTCATTTTTAACCATGAACTTTACCTTTGCAGGGTTCAATGTGCTCAAGAATCAGATGGAAAAAACTGAAGAAATGGATATAATTGCGCTGCCAGCTAGTAATATAAAAAAAATGTCAAAATCACCCGAAATTGAGCATATTGAAGACGAACTGAGCAACCCCGGTATGTTAAACAGTACCAAAAATTATAACGCATAGATTTCAACTTAATTGCAATTTCGACTTTAGATTCACAAATCACACTCAAAAAAAATGGATTAACTACCTTTGACGCAGTGGAAGACGACGATACTGGAGAAGATTGTGTACTATTGAATGAAAGCGAAAATAATGTGACCAATGAAGTCTTAAAGAAGTCAACTAGTGAGTCCAATCACAAACGTGACATGGGCTGCGATTTGGATGCTTTGCTCCATACAATAAGCTCGTTAACGGATGACGATATGAAAAAGCAGACGGAAAAAGCTGAAGCCGAAGCTGATATACAAAACTGCGTAAATGACAGTCTGAATGAAAACAACATTGCTAAAAAAGCGGAGTCAAAAAATAACGAAAAACTATCCAAGGAATTTGAAAGTACAGATGAATCTGAAAGTGAAATCGCAGATGCAGTGGAACTTGAGGATAGTCTTACTGAACGCTCAGAAACTCCTGTTCAGGACGAAAACAAGAAATTGGACTGCAGCCCAGATGATGAAATCGACAAAGCTAGCAACGATGTTGAGACCGAAAAAGAAATCGTTGAAATCAAAGAAACCAATAATAAAGTACAAGCAAATAAAACAAGTTTAAAGAAAGTATCTAGCAAAGAAGATATATTCTTAGACGCCTTAGAGACCATCTCAAGTTCTTCCGATGAATTTAGTAAAATATCAAATATTTCACAAACTAAAATTAAAGATGAAGTAAATGCCAAGAAAAAGGCAAATCCTGAAGAAGAAAATGTCAAGGATATTCATGTTAATGGACTTGACTCGATATCATCTGATGAATGCTTTGAAGGCAGTCATGTAGAAACTGATGTGGAGGTACTTAAACCAGACATACAAGTTATTGACCTTGACTCTTCGAACGAAACCATTAAAGAAGAGCTGCCTAGGGAAACATCTAATGATGATAATGGTGACGAAAAGGATAAAGAGGAGTCACCTCAGCCCAGCGATAAGGAGGAGCCAACAGAAGAAGTTGCTGAATCTGATGCAGTTGAACAAATGGATATAGATGAAGAAAATCCAATTGAAAAAGATGTGGTTGCGGCAGCAGATACAAGTGAAACCGAATATCCTAAGGACTCGAGCTTAGAGCAAAAATTAATTGAAGTAGCCAATACATGTGAAGCTTCGATTGATGATACTAAGTTGACTGATGAAATCGAGCTAATTGAATCTGAAAGTAATGCGGCCGTTGCAGCGGACGACAAAGATATTGATAATGTTGAAGCAGCTGCAAACGTCGAAGTCGATTCAGAAGAGAAGAAGCAGGCTGCAGAAACAGAGATCTTGAAGGATGAAGTCGATCAAAATGCAGAAACAGTAAAAAGCAAAACAGAAAAGCCAGATTCGAAAACTCAAAATGATGAGAAGAACGAAAATAAAGCAGACTCAAAAGAAGCGTCGGCAGATTCTGATGATGATGATGTAATATTTTTTGAGCCTATTGAGGAAGAGTCAGAAAAAAAAGCTGACAATAAAGATGCAACAACAAAGGATAAGCCTGAAATTAGTACAGCTGACAAGAAGGACAATGAAGTGGTGTTAGTATCCGAGGACGAAGACGAAGAACTGAGCGTAAAGCCAAAGGAAAAAATTGAGCCACTCGAAACTGCAAAGGAGCAGCAGAAAGTGCCAGCAGCTGAATCCACTGAAACCACTGTTGATACACAAAACGAAGCTGAAGCTGTAAAAGTGATCGATGATAACTCAGACAATGCTCGCGATCAGTTTGGGAAGCCAAAAGTAACTGATAAACCAGATACAACTGCCAACGATGACGCCAACAGCAATTCCAGCAGTAATTTGCTACGACCATCTCGCAAATCTAACGTGCAAGCATCAAACAATTCCGTGCATGTGGATTTGGTCGCTGATGAAGCTGAGGATGACTCCGATGCGCAGCCGGCTAAGCGACCCAGACTTAGCGACGAAGAAGATACTACATCGCTGAGTAAAACAAATGAAATTCCTGCCATAGCCACCAGTTCAGAAACTTGCAAAATAGACGCAAGTTCCCGAGAGTCAACAGGTTCCAAACGCCCGCATAGTATGGTAGGCAACAGTCCTGCAAAAGAGAAGGATAAATCAATTATAAAAAAATTAAAGACCGACGACTTGGACTCGAATAGCTCCAATGATGGCGAACTACATATTGATTTGGACGCTGCTGATAACACAGAGAAGGTTAAAGCTCAGCCAATCACTGTGAAGGACGACATTAACGAGGAGGAAACAAAAAAGGGATCTTTTGATCTAAAGCCAGCACCAGAATTCCAAAGTGACGTGCCACCACTACGACTTCAATTTATGAAAAACTTTAGCAAAAGTTTTGACAAAATGACACGTGATGACTTGGAGGAGCTTGTGCTTCAAAAAGTTGTCGAGGTGATGCTTATAAAAAGCGATTTTGCTGACACTCGCCGTCAGATTGATAAATACGAAGCCGCCTTGTCCTCATATCGTCGCAAAATTGCTGACCTCAGCAAGCAATTCTCCGATCTCGATACTGTGCACAGGCGTGTGCTTAAAGATCTGGAATCAAAGAACGCTCATTTCACCGCACCCGTGCGCATTACACGTGCTGTGGGTCTACAGGTTGGCATGTCTGTAAGAAAACCACTCGAGGGCTCACAAACGTCTGGTAGTGGCTCACAGACGTCCCATCCCAGCACAAGTGCAACGCCCCGTACAAGTTCAGCAGCAAAAGTAACGCCAACGCCTGCACGCTCGCCACAGCGCCCCATCTTGCAGTCAGCTGCACCGACTACTTCTCTACGTCCCAGCCCACAGCACAGCGCTAGCTTTGTGCGCAAAAGCTTTACGCCAACAAGCAATACCGCGTCCTCTACGTCGGCGGTCCGTCGTGGCTGCATGCAAAAGGTAACACCACAACGACCGGTAAACGTTGTGCCCGCTAGTCGTCACTCACCGCCAAGTCTACAGCGTCTGACGCCAGCTGCGCCGTCGCCCAGTCCCAATGCCGCCACACAGCAGCGGAACATTGCTAAACATACGGTCGGCAGCTCACCAGCAGCTGCAGTCGCCGCTGCTGTGGCAGCTGCCAATGTTCGTGGACGCATGATATCCATGGATTCGCCGCACTCGAAGCAACAGTCACAACAAAACTCGTGAGTATTTTTAGTTTTTGAATTATTAGTTGCGGCCTAATGCTAAATTTGGTATGTTGATTACAGACAACGCCCTGGCCAACCTAAGGCAACCACAAAGGTGCGTTGCATGCCCGTTGGAGGAACTGTTTCGGTGCCCATGTCAAACGCTGCAGCTAGCAGCTCAGCTGCGGTCTTTGGAAAGCCCAATTTGGCGCCGGCTAAGCCTAAAGAGAAGGCTGTCATTGATTTGACCGATGAGGATGATGCAGCAGCCGCCGCTGCTGCTGGCGCTGCGGCGGCTGCAACTGCGGCTGCCAAAGCTGATGCCGTTGCACGACAGAGAAACTCCAGCAATCTGACCGTTAAACGCACAGTGCAAAACAACAACAACAATAATAACCCGTCTAATGTGCGACCAGTAGCTGGCAGCGTGGTGCGCGTATCGCCAATGAACTTGCCACGCACTGTGGCTCGCCAAATTGTGAGCAACAACAACAATAACTCCTCGACAGGTAGGGACAACAAGCATGGTAGCCAACAATACCATATCACTCACTGCAAATCTTTGTTTTCTAGCACAACGCTCTATCATCGGCTCAAATGTGACAATGCAAATACGTTCCGACAGCACGCCAACAGCAACAGTACGCCAGCGCAGCCAACATCCTGCACCATTGCCATCATCGCCTGCACAAACATTTAATCCAGCCTGGAAACTGCCACCATCGCGGCCCGTCATACGCATTAGCCTGCATGAGACTGGCATAGTCATTTCATGGACACTAGAGGACACCGGCGAACGCTTTTCCAGCTGCGTGACCTATCAAATCTATGCCTATCAGGAGACCGTACACGAGCCCAGCACCGACTCGTGGCGTCATGTGGGCGACGTTAAAGCCATGCTGCTGCCCATGGCTGTTACGCTGAATCAGTTCCAGGAGAATCAACGTTATTACTTTGCCGTGCGTGGTGTGGATGAACATCAGCGGTATGGTGCTTTTAGTGCGGCAAAAACCTGGTCATAGATAACAAAGATATTCCGCACTTTTTAAAAAATATTTCTGTTCTTTTAAATTATTTCTATTTATTTGGAATTGTGTTTCTCTATCCCTATTCCTTATATAATTCTTTCATCACCTTGAAGCTTCACACACCCAAAATATGTCTGTTCCTTAAAATTTTCTAGGTAAAACTTTAGATGATAACCTATCAAACTATTGCTAAATTATTGTATATGTCATTCATTAGACAGTTCCAAAATAACTGTTGTTGAATAATGTAAAATTCAATCGAATAGAAAAACACTAACAATACAAAGTTAAAGGCAAAACAAGAAAAAACATACACATATAAATATGCCACTAAAACAACCACACATAGAAAGCAAACCTTAGTTCAGTAAATATATTCTTAAGTAAAACGATATATTATTTCATACACGTAAAACAAAACAACACTTAGCTAAGTATATGTTTAAGTGAAAAGTTATTAAAACTATGTATTATTTCAAATTTAGTTCAAAACGTATAAAGCTGAATTTTAAAGTAAATTAATAAAAAAAAAAATAAGCTGCAAATTCTAATTAAGTTATAATGAAATTTATATCCACAAATACCGGCTATAACTGGAATCAGCAGTTGACGTAATCTATACTAACCTTAATTCATTCAGGAATTGAAGCATTGGCTAAGGTTATAGTGACGTCATTTATAGTACAACAAAGTAAAAAGACTTTAAGTCCGGTAAAGTCTGTAATATAATGACTTTCAATTATTTAAAGTGAAAACTTTATAATTTACTTTCAGCTGACACCTCAGATAGTGAGTTTCTTAATGCCAAGGGGGGAAAGAAAGTATCTAACATTTTATTCCAACGAAATGTACCAGTCTAATAAGTCCACGTCAGGATTTTGCGAAATATTAGGTTATGTACCTGAACAGCGTTTTTTCTACTTTTGACGCTATGTACTCGGTGTAAAAATTGTTTGTAGTCCGTCTCTCCAGTTACACCATTTATTACCCCTCTTACCTTTTAATTTAAGAGGTAAAGAGATGAATTACGATTTTTTTCGAAAATTTATGGCTATTCGATGTTACAAAATATATCCTTTCGACGTCATTATATTATTATTATTTTTATCTCAAAATCCTGACATGATGGGCCAATTCTGACCACGGATTCGGATTCTACGCAGCAAATTACTTCGGAAACCCCTAGCTTCCCAACAACTAAACCATGTTGATCTGTGTAATTGCTTAAGCTTGCCAGAATTTCATCCCTCGTCATTTCTGAAAGTCTTCTTTAAATCAAAAGGTCTTTTAGTAACAGATTAGGTTACGTTTATCATAACCGATCATCATATTTCGGCAACGTTTACAATATCATTATATATTGGGTACAGCTTCGGGTTTATGTAATTTCATTTTTGGTTATTGCTTGTAACACGACAAGGTGTTCACTTACGCTGTTTATAAGACCCAAGTTAGTTCACCAAGTTGGGCTCTTCTCCGCGGATTGGAGATGCTGGATTCAAGTTCTTCGATCATATCTATTTCCAAACTGACCGATTTAACTCTAGATCAGGGATTTTTTACACTTTGTGGTGGTTTTCTTTTTTTGTAAATTTGCACGTAAGTATTAAATATCATTACCATCCTTTTTTAAAATATGTAACTGTCTTTCGTTTCATAGTACCGATGAACTAACAAAAAGACATGCTGGGGAGCTACAAAACATTTTTATCCAGGGTCCGGATTTTGTCGCGTCAAAATAAGCGACTCCCAAAACTGGATTTTATTACATAAAAGAAACGTTTTGAGTAAAATTTGCCTGTTAAATTTTACCTAAAACATTAGACAACGAAATAAAATGCCTTTCTAAAAATACCATTTCCGTTATATTGGAGGACGTTGGTTTCGAAACCGGGGTTTTCCAGCAATAGTTTCAAATTATCGCTATTTTCAAAAAATCAAGATTTCAAGATGTGCGAAGTCGAATATTACTCGAGCACCTTATTTCCGATTGAGATGAATTGGAACTGAAATAAATGGCAATTAAATAGGCGTTCAATATCCTTTGGACTCTTTTGGTCTGCCTTGACTCGGTTGGGGATGAGAGGGCTTGTTTTTCTATTTCCTACACTAAAAGTAAATGAAAATTCCCCATGTTTATTTTCAAGTCGATAAAAGGCTTTTTTTTGTTTGTTTGTTGTGCAAGATAGTGCTCAACCGACTAGCTAAACATATGTTTTGGAGTCAGCGGGAATACTTATGTTATATTATTACCTAGATTTAGAGAACTTAATGTATTATTTTTGAGTAAAATTTAAAATTTACTAACTAATTTAAGTCCTAAATTTCGGTTTTGAAAAAGCAATAAGAATCTATGGCAATGAGGCTCCTAAAATGAAGTCAGATTAGTCTTAAAATCTTTGAAATTTTTTGTCATTTTAGGGATATTTTTATCTCTGTGTGTACAATTTGTCATTTCACTCTTCGCAAAACTGAAAATGAATATGTGACTAAGAGCGACTAAAAACTTCATGTCCTAGCTCTGTAGGTCTCAGCGACAGACAGTCCTAAAAACAGACAGAAATATCCTTAGCTCAAGGACATCAAAATTGCTTATTAATACAAATTAGTTCACAAATTTTCTTTGAAATATTAACAAGACACAAATTTGAGCTTGAAAATGCAATCGATGGCACATTAAAAACATAGATACCATCTATTTTATGCAAGTGTGCATATGTGGATGTATCTGTACCTATGTGTGTGTGCCGTTGAGTGGCGTCCATTTCGGGTCAATTTGTTTAGCCATGGCTATTGGCCTTAATGGCCAACTAACGATGCATGTAAAGTGCGCTATCCTTGCGAGTCTCATGCACTTGACATTGTCGTATCCACGTTTCGTTCCGCGTCCGTGTCAGTCCGTCAGTCAGTCACGACGAGGACGACGATGGCAATGGCGAACGCTGCTGACATTTTTTTGTTCATTCATGCGAGCCAAAGCAAAATGGCGCTAGGGCGCTGTATTGGTGACATAGTCTGCTTATGTGCGCGTGTGTGTGTGTGTGTGTTTGTGCACTGGCCTAGCCTGGTATTGGCATAATTCTCCGTGCTGTGCCACAAGCACGTGGGTTGATAGGAGGCAGTCCCACGTGGCTCTAAGCCAGCAATTTGAACAGCAGCCAAAAAACCTTGACATTAGGCAATCCAAGTAACACACACACACTCACACAGTTGGAGCTGAATGTTTGGCGGCTTGTGTCTCTGTAACTGCAAGACAGAAAGAGAGCGAAGTGATAAAAAGAGAGAGAGAGTTCGTTTTGCAATTTAATGAAAAGTTTATATTTCTTTCGATTTTTGTCGGAATCGCAATTGGTGGCTAAAATTAAAAAGTCCAACCGAAATTCCAAATGTTATGCAATCCTCTAAGCTTTAATCAATACTCCTTGATTTTCGAAGTTATAATTTAGTCTCAACAAAGATATGTCTTCAAGTACAACACAAAATGGTGTAATGCAACACGCCGCGTCATTTAACTTTGCTTATTGTGTGGATTGCAGAATTTGAATTCTTTTAACTTTTTGTGTATATTTTTGAAATTGGTAAACAAATTGCTTATAAGACCGACACGAATAATTCGAAAAAATATCTCGAAAGTGAAAATTGATTGTATAGCTTTGTTCCAAGTCACGCTTTCGTCATTAAAACTAAAAAGTCGCTCGCCAGATATGAAATAGCAAGCTGTGAGCTCTTTCAAACTTGAAATATAGCGCCATCTAGTGTGTGCACACGATAGCATCATCAAACGGAAAAAATGCATACTCTTTCCTATCTCTTTGGAAACGCATATGGCCATCTGAAGACAATCTGAGCGGAACATTAATCGAGCGTGATAACAAATTTTTGTGACGGCATACGAGCCTTTACCAAAAGGCGCGCCAATGAGCGGCTCAAGTTAAACGCACAAATTAGCTGTTTTACAAATGCCAAAGAAGGGCGAGTAAAAGCGACTTTGTAGAGACATAAAACGTTTCTAATCGGGTTTCGCAGAAGATGCGAAAATGTAGCTAATGAATACGTGATGATTTATCAGACATTCTGCAAAATGAACTGGTTCAGTTCCTTGAACAGCATAAAACAGCTGAGGCTCTATATCTTTTATTTTGTTAAAATTTTAGTGGAATGTGCATAAGGATCAGGAACTGTTTATAAATGACGTCACAAAATGTTTAAGGTTTTTAAGCAACATCACGTCACAAAAACTCACAATTTGATGAAACCCTAACCTGCCTTAGGTATTGGTGAGCGAGGCGAGTAGGGAGCGGAGCCCTCTAGTTTGAAATTAAATTAAATCAGACACGTTCAGGAACTAGTGAGTCCAAAAACTGCAATAGAAATGAGTTTGAAATACTTTTTGTATCAGAAATGTGACAAGAACATTTAGTTGACTCAACTTTAGTGAACAGGGATAATTGTATTTGACGTATTTTAAGTGAAACTCTTTTTGTTGGAAAAGTAGTGAGTCCGAAAATCGGAAACACAAATCCACTTTGTTGGCAGAATTTATAAATAAATTGTGCGTAATTTTTCAAGTTTGAAATGGTAGGAATTCTAGAATAAAATTCTTACTTTACGCACGGCGTTTTTCTATCAGTGTAGGGAATACGCGCTGCAATGTGCGTCATTAGCGTGATGTACTTTGGGCTGTGATGCAGGTACAAATATGGCGCGTGTGCAAGCGTTGCTGAAAATTCTTATGAAAAGTACATAATAGGGAATTCAAATAAATTGAATGGTACTCCAATGTTTGATGGTACAAGATTTCTCCAGGGTTATGCATTTGTGGCAAATAACTTTTAATGTGAAACATCTACTAGTTCGAATTGTAAAACATCCTGAAAATCTGTAATTACGCTTGGTTTGTTTTATACCACTGTAAGGTTAATCGACTGCATCCTTAAAATGGTAGGCACCAGGTTATGTGATCACTGTAGTTTTGCGATGCGTTGAAGTTTCACCCAAAGTTAGTAAAAGCCATCAAAGTTCCTCTCTATTTAACCAATTTTCAGCTTGTCGATTTGCATGTCATAAATTTTGTTAATCATTTGTGAGTTGGTCATCTTCTTTGGACTACCAGGTCATTATACACACAGTGTAAAAGGGTGTTAAAAATTTCTTTATATTGTTTACTTGACACCTAAACCACAGCCACCACAAAACTCACAGAGGGCCCGCAATCAAAAAGTTAGCGCAGACCAAATCCTTAAATAAACAACAGGTCTGCTTGCTTTAGTGACTAACCGTGGGACGAGAGCGAGCATTCATACCCGAGGCGGGAAAGTACGCACTATACCAATAAGACCAATCCAGCTGATCTTGGCCAGTATTATCTAAGACAATGTGTGTTTGGCAATTAAGATTTTGAGATGGCTGGACGAGGCTACTTTGATTTCAGTCCCGCCAGACGAAACAAACACTCTACAAGAAGCTCATCCTTCCTCTTATCCCTTATAGCTCTGAAGCATGGGTAATGACGCAGTCTTTTGAATTTGTAATGTACACATTTGTAATAATAATATTAGTGGGGAATAGTGCACTGCGATCTCTTGTTCCCGCTAACCAGCTTATAGCTCCCCCAGTAGTACTATCTCTACAATGTATTGCATTATCAGCGATGGTTCTAATAGGGTAACATCAGAAATCGATCATTTATACCCGCCTAGGAGGTTCGTTCTTCTTCCTGACAGTGCATCGCACTCGACGAGCACATGCCGCGGTGACTCTTCCTCTTGATCACAAAACTCACAGGTGTTAGAGGTGGTGATGGTCAGCTTACTTAAGTGTCGTCAGTATTGTTAGATTGTTCTTGCTCAGTTGAACAATTTTCTTAAACCTATTATAGTTGTAGGAGATAAGGAGATGTTTAGCTTGTCTGAGGCCTGATGCTCCAGCCCAGCCTTCAGTTCGCCTGCATCTTTCCTCCCCACTTAAAAGTAGCTTACCCGTGTGTCTTCCAATGCCACAGAACGGCTGTAGTTCCAAGAGGGGGTTTGCTACGCCATTTCTTGCTAGTTCGTCCGCAAATTCATTTCCAGCAATGTTGGTGTGGCCAGGTACCCACCGAAGAGTCAGTTTATTTCACCTTCCTAGAAGATCCAGTTTGGTTCGGGTTTATCTAACCATCTTGGTGCTTATTTGTGTTTGACCGGAAAAAGTGCTCCATAAGGAGCCTAGGCAAAGACTACTGCAGAGAAAAGCGTAGCATTTCATCTCAAAAGTGCATAAAAAATGAAAAATATTGCCAGCTATCGGTGTTAAAATGGGTTTGACTATATGCATGCACTGGAAAAGTCGAGTAACATTCATATAATCACATTTTTAGTGTTTATTTAAAGCCACATTTCGGCAAGTTGTGAAAAGTTAATGGAATGCCCAAGATGACAGCAATGACGTTTAAATAAACTATTAGTGTGACTTGATATTCTGTACTTGAATGTTTTTTATATATATATGTATATATTTTGATTTGCATTTAAGTACAAACGCTTTCGTCACCAGTTTTTTACCAGAAAGAGTTTTGTTAACTATGATAAAAGTTAGTGGCTATGACAAAGGTATGCTGAAAAACAAGACTTATTAAAGCCTATAGGCCAAGTCAATACGGAGACCAAGGTATATTCGAATTCTTGAATTCTCTGCTTTATCTTTGCATTCTATGTGCTTTTTATATTTGTCAATTTAATTAATTTGCAATTTTAAACAAGTGACAGCTGACAATGTGAAGCAATGTGTGTTTATTTAACAATTCTCTAGGCTTATTGCATCCAAATAATGTATAATATATGTTAAATGCATCTGCCACACACACGTGGCAGCCGCAACATAGCTGTACTTGCAACGTCATTTCCGCCCACACAACCGCCCAGAGAAGCATAACAAAAACACAGATGTTCGTCAGCAGGCGAACGAAAACAAGAAAAACACATGAAACCAGCTAAAAGAATTTCATTCAATTTCACTTAAGCTCCCGCTCTCGCTCAGTGCTCTCTTTGCGTCGGCGCCATTTTGTTTGCTGCGCTCTCAAGCACTGCCTGCCGCACGGCAACACTGCAAAGCGTAGTAAGTACTACTGCCTGCCTGCTGTCCTTTTGGGTTATTCACTCGTTGTGCGCGCTACGGAACGGTTGTCGTAGTCGGCTCTGCGCGGCATGACATTGAGCCACATATTACTCAATATCTTCATAGATACGGCGTTAGTTCGTGAGCATTACGGGCTGCGGGCGGCGTTACGGTTAAAACGCGCGCTACGCTTGGCAATGTGCGCGCTTACGTTTAATTAATTTAATCATAGCATAATTATAGGCGTGTTTAAGCGGTGTGTCGTCATTAAATCTATAATTGGCTAAAAGTTATACGAAATATTAAAGTTTATTGCAAAAATAGCTTATTGGTGTCTAAAATACGTCATAAATAAAAATAAATATTAATCAATATACAGCTGAAATCGTTAAAAGCGCGCTTAAAAATATATAATATAGTAAATGTAGCAACTTTAAATATATTATCGATTATATGTAATACTTTTGCTGGCCCTGTCAACCGCTTTGTAAGTTTAACAAAAAGTACCGCTCTTTTACCCCCTAGTAACCACTTGCTGTTGCTCCACATTTTGTTTGTCTTGTGTGTGTGTGTGTGTATGTTAATTAAATTACCGTTGTTTGAGCGTCAGCAACGCCGAAACCCACAATACAAACACATAGCATAACCTCTATAATAGTAATTATAAAAAAAGAGGCATTCCAAACAAAAAAAAACCGTCGGCCGACTACTGTGGGCACATTCCGACAGTAATATACACTGTTATTGCAATTTAATAGTTTATGTCAAGTTCCAACTTTCTATATGAAACTTTTGGGTCTAAACTGTGAAAATCTGTGAAATGGGACTCCAGAGTGGTAGCTCCAGGAAGTAGAAAGATTTCGGGCTTTCGAGATGCTAGATGACTATTTGCCGCCTCACATCAAGAATGTAGTCTTAGATGCACGATTAGCAGAATCAAAAAAAGACAAAATAGAAGAAGAGATAGAAGGAAGTGAGGGAAGAAAAGAAAAAGTTCATTATTATAGCTTAGAGCCCTTGGCGCAAAAAGTTCAGAAGAATCAATAAGACCAAGAATCAGTTTACGTAGAATTAAAATAACGTGGCACTTTTGCGATTCGGCAAAGCATATAGGCTTATGAGCTGAAGTCTATTAATGTATAAAGTCAAACGAATGGATGCCAATTTAAATTGCGAAGGTCAAAAAGAACAAAGTGCTTCTGAGGAGTTCAAATGCAAGAGCACAATTAAGGAGTTTAATGTTTTAGGGATACTTTAAACAATGCGGTATATACCAAGAAGCCACGTGCCTGAAGCGATATAAATTGTCAGACGGAAAAGTATACCGGAAGCTTTAAATATTTGTTTAAACTATGGAAATCTCGTACTTGTTAGTAGTGTCAATATTGAAACACTCGATTTGTGGACACCACAGTATATAAAACCGTCACTACAAGAAAAAGAGATGAAGAATTGGAGTTTGTTGGTAGGGAAAAACTTCAGAATAAATACTTTTAAAGTGATTTTAGACATAATTTTAATTGAATTATAAAATATATCAAGAGCATACAAAGCTCTACATCAAACATTGTCAATTATCACAGACATTGTTTTTATGAAAAATAAATTCCTGAGAAATTTACTAAGTTATCATCCATCTTTTGAAAACGAGATGATTGAATGTAAAAGTTATTCTATAAAAGAGAAGGTAGAAAAATGTTTCTCACGGATTTTCTAGCTTTATATAGTATTTAGGCACTTTTTCAAAACATCCGCTTCTATTTCTTCTTTACATAATAACCCGTTACCGGTTTAATTATCTGATGTAGAGCACAACTCCAGGCGCCTCTGCTTTTCGCGCACCTTCTCCGATCGGTGATACCAAAGCTAGTTTATGTGCTGCCTACCTAGTCCTTCCAACGGAGACATGGTCTGTCCTTTCTTACCTTCCTTCAACAGCCGCATTTAAAACTTTTCTTGCAGTAGCTTCTTCATCCATAAGCACAACATGATCTAGCCAGCTGTATGCTAATTCCTTTTACTATGTCAATGTCGTTCTATCGGATGCGGTAGTCGTTGTCATCCCGTAAACGGCCAAAGATCTTACGGAGTACGGAAAGCTCATTGGGGCGTCAAATCGGGCGATATGCCATCGTTAGATAAACGCAAGAGTCAGTTAAGCTTTGTTACAATGTGCGATGTTAGTCAAATTTAAGCCTTTGACGAAATAGAACCGAAGATCAGATATAGTCAAAATGTGTTCCAAAGATTAAGAAACAATGAATAGATAGATATAGCTCAATCCAATAGACAATCATAATTTGCATTTGGAATGGCTGAGGAACATTTTGTTGATATTAAAGGAAGCATTCACCCATATCGAACTGCAAGCGTAGATTTTTTTCAGCAGAAAAGGACGGCTAATGTTTAGCAACATCGACATACAAGTGAATAGTCTCAATCGGATGTGTTTTATGTGTGAACGAAATTCAATAACTTTTCTATCAATGAAGAGTTTGAGATGTCAACACGATTCGGTGAACTTCTTCTTCGTAAAGAAAATGCTAAACTTTTGGTGTCTCTTAATCTTATGGTTTCCGAGATCTAGGTGTTCATACAGACGGACGGAGAGACGGACATTTCTATAACAACTCTTATATACTTTGTGGGTCTTACTTTTTTTTTCCTTCTAGGCACAAACTTAATATACCCCTTACCCTTTAGGTACAGAGTATACAAAAACAGCCCTAGTAATAGCCACAGCAATAAAAACAACAACAACAACAACTCGCGCACAAAACACAATATCCACTGACAGTTTGTAGAACGTATGAGACCGTCGCTCGACTAGAAACCTATTTCTAGGGCATGCCTTGAAAGACCCATTTGAAGGCTCGGTCGATGGCATTGCGGACATATTTGTATTTGATGTGCGGCTAAATTTCTCCCCCCGCCTATTTGCGTGTGTATGAGTGTGGCGCTGTGCGTGTGTGATATGTCCATTTACACGTAGCTGGAAACAGTTATAAAGCGTCTTATTGTACAATATGAAGTGCCCTTAAAAGTATGCTACACACAATTAACATGATTGAGGCGGGTAAGCTTCATACAACAACAGCAGCAACAACTACAGCTACCACATTGTTCTAGAAATTTGTATTTTTAACAGCTTAAACCTTTTTTGCTGTTACTTTCTTTTTTGGATGCCTTATGAAAATGTCATCTTTTTCAATTACTTCTATAAACACTTTGATTTCAAATCGTATGACTTTGAATGAAGATATATATGTATGAAACAAATAAAAGCCCGTGGGCAGCGGCATTTTATCCAAATTTTGATCCTTTAGAATAGCTCCGTCTACAATGAAATCTTCCTGAAAGTAAATAAGTTCAATATATTTGCTGGGTTTTTAAGAGAGACTTGCTTGAAAGAGTTTAAAACTTTGAGCTAATAAGCACAACAAATATATAAAGCCCATTGAGCTGCAAATACTGAAAAGTCTCTCCCTTTGACTCACGCTATTAGCTTGATTATATTATAATAGGCTATTATTTTGCTCGATATTTGATGAGATCATATAACGAGAGACGAGGCGTTTTGAATGTCATCAAGCAAGGCTCTAATTCAGGGATCGGCAGTGCTAGTCGCTGCGGTGAAAGTTCGCCATTGTCAATTTCGCTGCCGATCCCTGCTCTAGTTTATACAAATTAATACTCACATTATAAGGACACGTATGGTTTATATTCGTTACATTATTTATGCTCGAAAATACTATGTCAGCAAAGGGAACGCGTTTACGATTTTTCATAAAATCGCAAAAATCAAAAGTGACATTATAAAGAAATGGACGATAGCCGCTCATTTTCTTATATAATGTGATCAAAAACTGTAGATTGAACAAAGTTAAAAGAAATTTGACTGATAATATAAAAGAAATGTACTCACTGTTACTTGTTTTAAGGGTTTTTGCAGCATTTTGGTGTGCACATTAAGGCTCACAATGCCGCGGCCTAACAATTTAAGCTGACATTTTTCAAATTCGCAAAAGTTCTTATCAATTACTCTGCATTCAATATTTTTGAATTTGATAAACGTCTCGGATCTTTTGATAACTACAAATATGGCAATAATGCAAACGAAACTTCTAGACAACTCCATAGCCTTCATATGGCTTCAAGCCAATTGATATTTCCAATATGACACAATACCCAGACTCTCGTTATGGTTTTGATATTATGAGTGTATTTATATATCGTATCGTTTATGTATTATACTCTCCACGTAGTGAATGTCGGTTTAATTTATCGTCAAGTTTGCGAATTCTGAAGAGTGCATGAGCAACGCGAAGAAGCTTTAAATGAAGTCAAAGACGATCCAGATTTGATCAACAGGAGCACAGAGAAAAAACCACAAGTCTGTTTTCTTCGCTTACAATGGCGTGAAGTATCGTGAGTTCTTGCCACAAGGTCAAAAACACTTCCAAGTCCCAGGCACCGTATTTATAAGTCGTGGCCTCCTGTGACTTTTTTCTGTTCCCAAAACTCAGAACTCCCTAAAAGGACGGCGTTCATCAGAAGTGATTCGTAAATTGGCGTTGAAACAAATGCTCTGTATTTGAGGGTTTTTTTTAACAAACCTCGTTTTAAAGAGATAATAATGGAAATGCCATTATATTTTTAGAGCATGCCAAAATATAAATTTTGTGGTTAAAATATAAATTTTTAATGATTTTCTTCTACTAGGCATAAAAGTTTTTGTGAGTGAGGCAGCATGAGAGAAATGTACTGTTCTATGTGTGCACATCACATGAAATACATACATTTTGCAGTGCCTAAAAAGAGGCAACTACATACATATTGGTTCCTGTTCTATAACAATTGTTTAGGAATACGATACCGATGCCGACTGGGCGAAATAACTATATGAACTATTATCTATTGTGAAATCGACCAATCAAAATCTATTTTGAATTGGGAACTGCCAATCATGTCTTTCTTAGCTTTCTTATTACGAAGAGTTCCGTTGAAAAAAAACATGAAAAAACAAAAGAATTCAAAAAAAAGATTCTTCGATTTACGAATTAAGTTACAAATAGAGTGTCTAAGCTTCGGCGCTTCAGAACTCACATGCTACATTGCTTATAAAAGAATTTAAATGTCAGTCGTAGTTTGATTAATTGCCGTTGATAATTTTAAAATTGTATTTAAATGTGGCTATTTAACGCTTCTACTAATTGTTTTATGATTATTTGTTAATGTTATGACTATATTTAAAAAAAATAAAAAACAAAAAAAATTCAACCAAGAAATCATGTATAAAACAAAAACAGGTATCTAATGACTTGAAAATTATGCAAAAAAGCTGATCAAATTGTAGACCAATTTAACCAGTTATGGAATATAAGCCGCTGTCATCTAGATGGTTGAAATGAGGGCGCACTTATTAAGGTATAATAGCTCTGTTAAGTACAAAAAACCTGTGGGGACATAACCTTCTTCAACGACATTCTCACTATAGTGAAATATAGGGACCCCTATATTCATTTTCGGCAGGTTCGTCATACCTTTATACATGTACCTTGGTTAAAATACCACATTTTGTACGGAAAATTGGTTGCTTTTATAAAAAAAGTTAACCAAATCTTGTTATTCTTAGATATATAATATATTTTTTTCATTTAATATATGAAACAGTCGATAGTAGTATTTTTGTAAGAAACAAAATTAAAATGCCTTCTTCATCATGATAATGTGATTATGTGCCGATGACCAACTTGTGAAGCTGATTGATCAACTGTAGGATTGTTCAGACGACGACGACTCAGACCAGGTTTGTTAGCATAACCCCCTTCTATGGAACATAGCAGTTAATAAACTACAATGAAGGGGGTGCGGATGGTGTACTTAGTTTCTCTGGTAAATTTCTCCAAAACTCTCTGTGACCTGATGACAGGCAACTTAAAACAATTGTCCGATTGGATAGCTAAGAGCGGATTAAAAGCAAATCCTGACAGAACGGACTTTGTTCTATTATCATATAAAATTCCAAGACTCATTCTCCCCAAACTAAATGGTTCCGCCCTTTCCGTCACCGAATATTGTAGTATGGCTCTATATGGCTATACCATCCTTCTATATGGAGTATTGGTTTGGTGGCCATCCCTAAGAAGAACTTCCTCACTAAACAAACTAAATAAAGTTCAGCACGGTATTGAACTATGCATCGCGTACTACACCAAGTACGGCCCTTGACCGCTGAATCTGGCAGGAGAGATCTCAGCCCTTCTATCGGCCATACCATTGCGATACTCAAATAACTGGACAGATTCCATATTTGGTCATATGTTTTTTTCCCCCATAAACCGACTACTGTGTATCAGCAGAGCACCTCTACACTCTTTTCAATAGCCTTATTCCGAACAGAAACGAATGGTCCTTCGCAACCTCTTTCTTTATGGACTGCTCAAAATTGGCTAACCGCGTTGAAGGGGCAGTCTTTTCAGAACCGCTCAATATTAAAAGAGCCTTAAGTGTGCCGGAGAACTGCAGCGTATTCAGGCACAAGTATTAGTCATAAAAGACTCATCATGCCTTTAAAGCTCAAACAACGTTTTAGCCAACGTACTTAACCTCAATATATATCATCAAATTCGATACCGGTAACCAGCTGCCGCAAATCCCTACACGAGATGGCTTAGCAGTTCGTTCTGAGCCTAATATAGGTGTCGAGACACCGGGACATAGACAAAGCGGACTAGCTCGCCAGATAAGGTATGTACTACTGCTCCTTTTCTTCCTTATGGATAGGGAATAAGCATCACTATGGCGACGCACAATTAAAATAAATTAAGTTTTCAGAGCCAATCAAAAATGGCAAAATATGCCAAACTGTCATACAGCTCTAAAAACCTGGCCGGAGTTGTACACCAAAAAAACAGCTGAGCGCTGCTCTCTTAGTAGGGAGAGATGCTCAGATGCTGTTAGAGACACCACAGGACACTGGTTAGTTGGTGTCCATACAGCTAGACTTTTTGCTCCCTACAACGGTCTCTGCAGAAGCTGTGGGGACGAATTGGAGAACAGAGCACTTCTTTTAGATAGCTGATTTTATATCAGCATCTGAGTGGTCCTTATCCTAACACCTCTTTCGTTGGGTTTTTCTTAAACTGGACCAAGTATTCGAAAGCATCGGATTAGAATTGGATTAGTACTTTCAACTGGTTTAAAACTAGTCGCATTGTGAATAGTTGTACACGAAGTAGTTTTATTAACGTTGCAATCAAAAGTTTTTATTATTTTTGTTGCTGCATAACTATTTCACAATGTTTTTTACACATTTGCTTATAACTAAGTTGGATGCATTTTACCAATCTCTTGTAGGAAACATATCTCTTTTGGTTGCCATATAGAGAAGATTGCTTGCAGAAAAGTTGTTTTCTAAGAATTTTTTATAATTTATGCCTTTTCCCAATTTCGATTTCGGTTGGTCGATTTTATAATAAGTACATTTTATACAGACATTTGGTCCAGTCGAAATCGGTATCGAAATCTGAAAACAAAAATATGTAAATGAGGCACTAAGCAGTCTGGTAATAGAGACTGCAACCTTCGAGGGCTCGAACTTTGTTGGCAATATATTTATTTTTAACCCTTTGTTGAGTTTTTTGCAGGCTTTGGTATTCTAGGATGTCTTTTATAAACATCATCCTTTTCAATAATCTCTACAAAAACCTTAACTTCCGTTCGTGCTATTTTAGGCGAATATGTAACTGTATGAATCAAATAAAATCCGGTCGGCAGCGGCATTCTATTCAAATTTTTTTCATTTAAAATTGCTCCAGACACAATGATGTCTTCCTAAAAAGTTACAATTGATTACAACTTCTACTCGCTGGATTCATGGCTATGCATACTTACATTGAAAGGACATGTATGATTTAAATTCGTCACATTATCCAAGGTCGCAAATAATATATCAATAAATGGATAACGTTTTCGTTTTCTCATAAAATCACAAAAATCAAAAGTTATATTATATAGAAATGGATGATAACCGCTCATTCTTTTATACAATGCTGTTCGGAACTGCAAAGTTAAGATACATTAGGAATATTGACAGCATTTCTAACCAACCTACTTACTGTTACATGTTTTATGGGTTTTTGGAATACGATGGCATGTATATAAAGTGCTACAATACCGCGACCAAGCAATTTAAGACGACATGTTTTAAACTCGCTGAAATTCTTATCAAGCGAATTACACTCGACATTTGACAATCTGATGTATGTTTGAGATCTTTCGAAAGTTACTAAAATGGCCAGAATGCAAACGGCACTTCTATATAGCTTCATGGCCTGCGTAGTAATTGACTCTAACTCATTTGGCAAGCCGGATTTCGGCAGAATATAAGTCAATTGTTGTTATAGCACATAGTACCTTTTACAATACTCTTTAGGTAGAGCAAAGAGTTGTGTTTGACGTTCGTTTGTGGATTGTCGAATGGCTTATAGAGTAAAAGATATTATTATACCAAAAGAACCATCAGACTCGAAAAAACTAGTCGCGCAGTTTGTAGATATCAAACTGAAGACTGAAGAGGAAGATTCTTAGTAAAAGTTTAATACCGATTAATGGAAAGGGTTGGTGGTTTCAAAGAGTTAAGCACAGTGAGCTGACTGCACATAGACCAAGTTGGTCCGGAATTTTCTAATGAACTGGCCATAAGAATCCGATACCTGGTTATGCCTGATGTAAGACGCCTTGTTGAATAGCATTCCTTTCGTAGAGTTCGTCATCGGACAAGGCCTTGTCAAATGCCCAAAATACTAGTTTTACCTATTTGAGTGTTTTGGTTTGAATTTGAAAAACTTCTTGCTGCGTTCACTCTTTCTTTTCTTGAGAGTGGAATAACTGCGTATGAGCTGTAAAACAGCTGTAACTGTGCGCCAAGTTTTAAGCCTGTGGTTTTTTTTTTAGATATTGCCCAATAATATGTATTATCTAACTTCCTGTGGTTATTTTAGAAAGGACCCCAACATTAGGACCTTAAGAAGCACTTTATATTTCTTGAAATATTGAGGAAGTTGCTGAGATTTAAAATCTTACCTGTGTTCACAGATACGTTTAAAGTGTATAAACTTTGGCGCTTCGAAGTTAGCTTTTGTTGTTGAAAGTGAATACATAATTTGATTGATTGTCATTGATAAATATAAATTGGGTTATGAATAATCTAATTTTTTAATGTTTCTACAAATTGTTTTATGATTATTTGTTAAGTTCAATTTGGAAAACTGCCGATTCTGGTAAAAAATATATACTATACTAGAAAATTTAAAGAGAAGGCAATACAAAAACATAGCTACTTAATATAAAAACGAGAGTGTTTTTCTTTCTAAAGGTAAATGTCAATTGGTAGAAACCGTCAATCAATCTTTCTTTTTTAAGTACATAGGTGCGGGAAGCTTTCAAGGTATCAGGCATAAGTATTATTTTTGGAATGGGAGAAGGCATAGCCCACATCGGTGGTATCGACAGGCGAGGCAGAGCGTCATACATTTATATTCCACAGTATGGGATCCAACACCAATCTTTGTGGCACACCACCTCATAGCCGATACAGTGTGTGGTTCCAACTCAAATGATACCATAGATTTCGTCTCTTATAGTAAATTTAAAAAGCTTTTGATTAATAGTAAATAGAAAATCAATTTCGATCGACTCTCCTATAAGTTTGAAATTAATTTTAAGTACTGCTATCCA
Source organism: Chymomyza caudatula (assembly GCA_035041775.1). Classification (NCBI taxonomy): domain Eukaryota; kingdom Metazoa; phylum Arthropoda; class Insecta; order Diptera; family Drosophilidae; genus Chymomyza; species Chymomyza caudatula. The sequence continues at coordinate 729,462 of JAWNKW010000040.1, read as the reverse complement.
GTGACAAAGTATAAAACGAGGTGTCAATAGATGTTTCCCATTTAGAAATTTGACAGTAGTATGCACTCCAAAGCAGTTTTGGCCTTTTTTTTGGTAATAAGCACACTAAATCAGTGGTCGGTACGAAATGGAGATGGAAGTATTACCGCGTAACATCACTAAGTTGCGTTAGTGATCAACAAAAAAAAAGTTTGTTTTATATGGTGTCATAGGTACCAACTGGTATCAAACTAGTCGTACTAAGAACAGATGAACATATTTCTTTTATTTTCCATTAAGATATGATTGGCGGCAAACTATGCGTGTTCCCAATTTCGATTGTAATTTTGATTAATCGATTTCCGAATGCAGTGTCTTTCAGTCGAAATGGCAATCGGAATCCGGAATAGGCCTGATTATATGTTAAGATCGGGCCGAAAACAAAAATTCAATCTTTAACTTAGGGTTATATATATCAGGCACCAAGCAATCTGAATATAGAGGCTGCAATCATCGATGATCCGAACTTAGCAGACGATAACTTTATTTTATATCTTTGTTGATTTTTTTCCAGGCTTTAAATGAATCTCATCCTTTTCAACAATCTCTACAAAAACCTTGATTTCCGTTCTTGCGATTTTATGTGAATATGCAAATGTATGAATCAAGTAAAATCCTGTCGGCAGAGGCATTTTATCCAAATTCATATCACTTAAAATTGCTCCAGACACAATGATATCTTCCTAAAAGTTTACAATTGAGTCATACTTGCTAGGCTCATAGCGATCTATACTCACATAAAAAGGACACGTATGATTTATATTCGTCACATTATTCATGGTCGCAAATAATATATCGGCAAAGGGATAACGTTTTCGCTGTTTCATAAAATCACAAAAATCAAAAGTTACATTATATAGAAAAGGACGATAACCACTCATTCTTTTGTACAATGCTGTTCGGAACTGCAAAGTTAATTTACATTAGGAATATTGACTGCATTTCGAATTAATCTACTCACTGTTATTTGAGTTATTGGTTTTTGGAATACGATGGCATGTATATTAAGCGCCACAATGCCGCGTCCAAGTAATTTAAGACGACATGTTTGAAACTCGCTGAAATTCTTGTCGAGCGACTTACAGTCGACATTGGATAATCTGATGTACGCCTGAGAACTCTTTAGAGCTACAAAAATGGCTAAAATCCAAACGGCACTTCTATATAGCTTCATAGTCAAGGTAGTATACGACTGTAACCAGATATCGACAAAATATAAGTCAATTGTAGCTCTAGTAAATAATATTTTTTAATATGCTCTTTAAATGCATAGAGCTACGTTCGACAGTTAGCTTGTGAATTGCAGAATGTTTATACCCTGTACGCAAAGTGTAACAGGGTATTATAGATTTGTGCAATGTATGTAACAGACAGAAGGAGGCGTGGCAGACCATATGTTGCATGGGCAAAAATGATCAAGAGCAATAGTCGAGTTGATATAGAAATGTCCGTTTGTCCGTGTTGGTTCACGTTTCTGAGAGACTATTAGAGTTAAAGCGAAAAAATGTTACCAGAAGGTGCCCATTTCCCCAAGGCTGAGGGAGTTTGTCAAGACGATTTCTTACGCACTTCCCCCGTAACAGATTTTCGTTTTAGTTTGCACCCACACCATTAAAACTATCCATGTGTAGTGGGGTCATAAGCTCGGATAAAACTTTATAAGATAAAGGTAATAGTTTGCCAATTTTAGACCCTCCTCTTATAAACTGGAACAAAATTACACTTTTTATAGAAATGTTAAGCTACACATTTATGTTAGAGCCACCAAATTTGTCCCGATCGATTAGTGGAACGGTTTGGTGGGCTTAAAGGGTTAAAGTTTAGCCGAAGTGCAACGTCTTCTTCTTGAGTGGCCATAACAACTCGTTACGGGCTTAAGACATGTAGCACGCACACCTCCTCTACACGGAGATACGATTAAAGGGTATAAACTTTAACGACTCAAAGCTAGCTTTTGAACGCTAATTAATAAAGAACATAATTTGTTTGATTTTCATTGATAAACTTAAATTGGGCAATGAACACTGTAATACTTTAATATTCCTACAAATTGTTATACGATTATTTGGTGTCGTCAATTGGAAAAACTCTCTAGTTATGCCGAAAACTTTGTTTACTCAGATTAGGGCTAAAAGTGAAAAACATACATCCGAACTTTTCAAGAGCTCAAAGAGTATAACTTTAACATACTTCATTACTCAATAGAAGAGGGAGATCGTTTCTTTTTTAATGGCTTATTTTTCATTTAATAAATTGATTCTTTGCGTCTTAGTTATTAGGGCATATAGAAAAAATGTAAAAACAAAAAATTTAAACAAAAACTTAGGAGTAAAACATATCTTTTCTGGTATATTTGGGCCGATTCAAATCCGGAAGCCATTTTGAATTATGTATGACAGTTTTCGAATCGTTATATTTGCTGCCGATGTCAGCAAATCTCATATTAAAAAATATTTGTTGTCAAATTGAATTAAGGAAGACCAAAATTATCTGAAACTGATTAAATCAATAGTTTATTGCCTTAAATTTTAATTATAGTTCACCTCGATCGGTAGTATAGTAAGTTTCTCGAGGAATATGAGATTTTCTGACATTCGTATCTCTCGAAATCTCGCCTTTTTTGAAAATGTGATAGTTCGAAAACAACGCTAAAAAATCCAAAATGGTTTTCGGATTCGGAAAAGGTTTGTTGTAGATATAAGCTTTTTTCTTGTTGCTTTGTGTTATTAATTTTGATGGACTTCCTGTTTTTTTCAATTTTTTTTTATTTTAAGTATGATTTACGTTTTATGTAACTGTAGGCCGCAGTCGGTTCACTAAAAAATTTTAATTACAAACATTTTTGTGACGGCATATGTGTTGGTCTTATTCCCAAGGCACGCAACTGGATGTTTTACTTTAACTATAAGAGTAGCACGCTCTCCATAACAGTTCTGTCCTATTTGTCAATAACCTTGGATGAATTCCAACACTAAAACACATCTAAAAGCAGTTTCGTGGAATTTGTATTTTCTAAAACTTTGTTGAGTTTCTTGCAGGTGGTTTCTTTTTTGGCTGCCTTACAAAAAGGTCATCCTTTTCAATAACCTCTATAAAAACTTTGATTTCCGTTCGTGGTTTTTTAAGTGAATATGTTAAAGTATGAATCAAATAAAATCCCGTCGGTAGAGGCATTTTATCCAGATTTCTATCCCTTAGAACAGCTGCATTCACAATAAAATCTTCCTAAAAACGTGCAATCGTATAATATTCGACGGGCTCAGTTCCTCTTCATACTCACGTTAAAAGGACATGTGTGATTTATATTCGTTACATTATCCAAGGTCGCAAATAATATATCGGCAAAGGGATATCGTTTTCGCTGTTTCATAAAATCACAAAAATCAAAAGTTATGTTATATAGAAATGGACGATAGCCGCTCATTCTTTTATACAATGCTGTCCTGAACTGCAAGATTTAGTTAAATGAGAAATTTTGACTGCTTTGCTAAATAATGTACTCACTGTTATTTGTTTAATTGGCTTTTGGAATACGATGGCATGTATATTAAGGCCCACAATGCCACGTCCAAGCAATTTAAGACGACATGTTTTAAACTCGCTGAAATTCTTGTCGAGCGACTTACACTCGACATTTGACAATCTGATGAACGTCTGAGATCTTTTGAGAGTGACAAAAATGGCAAATATGCAAACGGCACTTCTAGACAACCTCATATCCGATATTGAGTATGGCTTCAATTCAAATGATATTTCTGATTTGGCAAAATATATACCTTAATTATAGTATTTGATATTTAAATATTTAGTATACTCTTTACGCAGGAAAGACACTTTGTTCGCTAAACAGTTTGTAAGAAGTAACAGAAGTTGAGTTTTTAACTTGATATTCGAACCATCGGTCAGTTATGTGGCGAACTATGAGCAAGACTGTATGAGTGCTCTGGATGGGCTCACTTCCTTCGATGAGCCATCTCACACAACACAAATATAATTTAGTATTATAACTAGATTTGAGCGTTCCAGTTCGATTTGCATGTGCATATACGTGTCTGTTCGAGATAGCGATGCCGATTTCTTTTGATCGGTATAAAAATACTAGACAATATTCATCGATATGACAACACAGTTCATTGCGACCAGTAGAAATCGAAGTCCAAACGGTCCAGATAGTTACATTTCTGATGAACGAACTGTTCGTTCGACCAAACTTAGTGAGAGCTGCGTAACCCCATATGTAGATCGATGGAACTTAACGAACTGCAATCGAACTTATCGAAAGAGAATCAAAGACATCGTTCGACAGCTCATTTAAAACATTAGTTCGAACAAACTAGTTCAGATATGTTTGACCATAGTGAAGAATCCAAACAATAACCGACTAATTTCTCTTCAAGACATTAGTGAGTTAAGTAGTTGAAGATGTAACTTTCCTACAAAAGTCAGGTTTCTTCTTAAATTGGTTTCATATTGCGTTTTGGTTCACCTAAATAAAGACATACGAGAAGAGCGTACAAAATTTGGCGATCAAAGTTGGCTGTTAAATTAGCGAAAAGTTGTTGATTGACTCTGATTGATCAATTTAAATGTGACTTTCTGCACTGCCATTAAGTAACACTGCTAATTGCTTTATGATCATTTATTGACGATATGAAAAAAATTTATATCGGCAAAGCGATAAAGTTTTCAAACTCTTAAAAGCAAATCTAAAAACGTTTCCACAATAAATCGGTCTAATGGTATTAGACCACCGACTTTCGATTACGATAACTCGATACGTCAAAATATATTAACAGTGGCGGTTGAAAAACTATATAAAAGTATTTATTAGTAAGATACAGTTTAGAGAAACGTACGATAAACGCTCAAGTAATGCAACAATGTTGCATTCATTTCAAGATTTCACATCATCCTTTACTTAAAAGTTGCGACATCAATGGTAATGTGCATCTCTTGAAGAACCAGATGGAAGACGAGTGATTCGGCAAAAAGTTTGTCAATCGTTTCGTTCGCGTTTCATTTCCAGCGTTATGGTTAATCAAAGCATATTAAAGAGCGAAAATGGAATTGGTTTGTTTGTGCTCATTGCTCATTGCTAACAGCTGTTTTTTAGAGAAAAACGTTCGTGAAAAGTTACGAATTAACATACCAGTAAAGACAACTCAACAAAATTGTTTTTTTACTTACTAAGAAACTAAAATCTCTAATTTTATGTTTTTCGACGATTTAAGCACTCTGACCATTTTTCCGGCGATTTAGCGATGTTTTTGTGTTGGGCAAGTCTTCAAAGGGTTTCCTATTGAATTTGAGCACTCTAGTCGCTATAGTTGAATCGCCATTTTTTTTTCATTTTTTTGTTGTAATTTTTCCTAGCTAATTTCGGTTGTCTTGATAAACGTGCGGAAAAGCCTGAGTTGGTTACCAAATGTTTATTTTTTATTAATTTTACATTTGATTTGGCAAAATATATGAATAAAACTTATATTTTGCACCTATTATGAAAACTCCCTACACAACGATATAAGTTTCACCCATATTTATTTCCATATAGTTGGTGAAAAAGGGTTCACAAATTGTTTTTTAGCCTATAATAGATAGGGTAACATTTTATTTTTTACACGCTTTTAAAAGCGAATAAAGCTAAGGTTGTCATCAAGTTTGTAACAGCAGCACTTTTCGAAAAAACGTCGAATATTTGCTGGAACTGGAGGTGTTGCTGACATATGGATAGGTTTGTTCGAATGGACAACAATCTCAACACCATAACGTAACATTAGCAACATAATGGATGCTTATTAAATCGTCAAGATAAATATGCGAGAAGAGCATAAAAACTAGGGGAACTCAAAGTGCAGCCATTTTATGAATGTTTTTATAGATTGTCATTGCTAAATTTGTTATTCGTACTGCTTTTGTTTCTATTAATTGTTTTATGATTATAGAATGATACTATGACTATAAAGAAAAATCATAGGAAATTAAATACACGGTTCAGTTCGATCGTTTAAAATACTAATTATGGAGTAATAGCTTCATAAAATACTCGCTTTTTCTGATCGTATTAACAGAATGGAATAAAACACGTAAATGGTGTGCAAAGTTGGTTTTCATAAAGGAATCTAAGCGTTCGGTCGAATGCGCTTGTCGGTCGTCTACCCAAGCGCTTCGCCTAAGGCCAATTTACTGGACACATCTTACACCGATAGAGCTCTGTGGAATTTGAAACACAAGTTATACAGAAGATGGTTCGCTCGGATAGAAACCTGGAATGTCGGAAGATGAAATCATTAAACATTTAGGACCTATTTGCTTATGATGAATTACTAATAATGATGAGACAAAAAGGAGGTACATCTTATCGCGACATGTTGGACAGAATTCGAAAGGGTGTTATTACCAATGGCTCATACATTATGTTTTTTGAAAAGAAGTGAGTGAGTGCTCTACAAAACCATGCCATTTAGGACAACTATTTTTACAAAAAATATAAAGCCATGCCTGTCTGTTCGTGTTGTCGCACAGCAACCCCACCACCCGCAGTACAGTTACCTTGATTTTGTTCACATCTATTTTGAATACAAGTTTAGAGGGGATCATAGAACTGAACGTGTATGTGTTCAATATTGTAGTTTCAAAAGTTGGTTTATTTTCCTATTGAACAGATATGTGTATATGAAATAGTTAAGAGCCAACAGTAAACAGCAGTGAATCATTAATCAGCCTAAGTAATCGAAGTATTTGTGTGATGCATTTTAAGTCATCATGATTACTTAATTTGGCAGAAATAATTACTAATCGATGTTTAATGATTAGTGATTAAATTCCCTGCTGAATGCGCCCATTCTCATTTCAGCATATTTCAACCAAATTGCTCGAGGAGGAAATTGTGTATATATATTTACATTTCTACAAAATATAGTTTACAGAATATACATTTTTTTAAAATTTAAATGAAGTGAATCATGAGATTCACTCATTATATTTGGGAACAACTTTTTGACAAAGATTTATAAAAGAATTACAAACATTAGTTCTGAAAATTTTTCAACTTTTTTCCGATTTTTGATTTTATTGTATTTTTTCCATGCAAGTCTTCAATTTCAACGACCTCTATGAATGACTTGATTTCCGTTCGCAATATTTTATCTACATATACGGCGCATTGAAACAGATAAAATCCACTTGGCAAAGGCATTTTACTCAAATCGCAATCGTTTAAAATAGCTCTCGAAACAATGATATCATGCTAAAATCATGGAGCACATTAAACTTGGTATTATTTGGGCACACTTATACTCACATCATAAGGACATGTATGATTCAAATTCGATACTTTTTCCATCGCCGAAAATACTATATCGACAAAAGGAAAACGTTTCCTAGCTTTTATAAATTCGCAAAAATTGAAAGACATATTATAAAGAAATGGACGATAGCCGTTCATTCTTTTATAGAGCGAAAGCCCGACCTGTAATTGAAGTATTTTTTTTTGTATAAGAATACCAGAAAAAATACAAGTGTAACACTTACTGACACTTCTCGTACTGGTAACTGTAGCATCTTGGCATATATATTAAGGCCCACAACACCTCGACCCAGCAATTTTAGGCGACATTTTGTAAATTCACAAAAGTCCTTATCGATTACTTTGCATTCGATATTTTTGAACTTGACTAAAGTTTTAGATCTTTCGACGGTTGTACATAAAATTACAAAAATCGAAACGGCGCTTCCAAACAACTTCATAGCCGATATGATTAAAGTTGTAACTCATAAATTATGCTAGACTTGGCCTTATATAGAATGTTGGTTCCAGATAATCTGCATTTATTTTCATAGCTTTTAACTAGTAGTTAAAAATTGAATTTCAATTTTGATGAACTTCTATGATAATTTTGAAATTGATTTTAAGTGCTGGTATTAAATAATAATTGCCGTTTAAATAACTCTTTATAAAATATTGTAAATACCACACAATTTTCATGCACGTATGAGGAGTCCCCTTTGTATAACCCATATTTAACCCATGTGGTTGGACTTAGACTAGTATCATATGTATTGGAGTCATATGCATATTTCGTCGCGGCATCGTGGCCCTTAATATATATGCCAAGTTGCTACAAAACCCAACAAAAAAGTTTACAGTGAGTAAAATAAGTATGATTTCAGTCAAGTTTTCTAATACATTTTACATTTTTCAGCTTCGCATAGTCCTATACCAAACGGCTATCGCCCGTTTATGGATGGATAAAATGTCACTGTCGACTGGAGTTTACTTATTTCATATATTTGTTTATTCACTTAAGAAACTACGAAAGGAAGTTAAGGTTCTTGTAGAGATTATTGAAAAGGAAGAAATTTACTACCGAAATAATCATAGGACAAAAAAACCTCATCGTTTAATTGACGCCAACAGTACAATTGTTTTATGCCTATTAAAATTTTTTTTCACGATATAGTTTCTAGCTTTATTTTTTTTTCGCTAAATGCTTCTTCTTAACTGGCCCTAACAGTCCATTACCGTGCGCCTTCTTCAATTGGCTACTTCGGCCTTTCGCAACAAATTCCCACAAAGTTGTTGAGAGAGGTGGCAGGAGAGTGCATTTTTGCCTGAAACCTTGCTTGATATCAAAACGCTCTGAGAAGCTCTTTCCCACCATGTCGAAGCTGCGTGTGTTGCTCAACTTCATTCTGCAAAGATAAGATAAGGTCCAATCAGTTCTTTTGAAAAAGGCTTTAGGCTTTCATACAGTACGCCCGATAGGGCCTAATATTTTAGTCCCATAATAACTAACTTCCCAATAGGAAAATATTTACAGGCATATCGATCTTATAAAAAGAGACATAAAACTGAATACTTCCAAACCCGTTTTACCGTATTTAGTGTCTATAAAGAAAAAGAGTACAGGGTATTCGACTGTCTTTCACCGTCCCGACTGTCTGCATTAAATTTGTTGCGTGTGAAAAGGCACCTTTCCATCTTTCTTATCTCCCGATAAGATCTGTGTCTCGCACAGATCGCGTAGCAGTCGACTGCAGGGTCCTTCTATAGTTGGTGTTCTTTACACCACAACACAGTGGGCGTTGGAAACCAAGGACGTTCTCCGTATAGGATATATATTGCATATCTGTTTCTAAAGTCACTCGACGCTTTCAGCTTCTGAGGGCGGTTGAGTGAGCTGCTCATAGTTGAACGGAAAAGGCTTCGGCAAGTTGCTGTGATTGAAGCTTTGTAATGTCCACCATTCGGTATGTGCTTGATCGCACGTTCTTCGCTTTGTTAGCCCCTCTCTGTAGGCATGCCTTTCATCTATCACAGCGTGATTAATCTGGTTGCGTGTAGATTGATCAGAAGACAGCCATGTAGCCTTATGGATATCGGGATGCTAAAATCTGATACTACAGACTACCATATTTAACGCAGCGGTGAAGTCATTAGCCTTAGATCGTTGTTGGAGGTGGTCTTGTGAAGTCTGAACTGTCCACAAATTCCAAAGATGCGCTCTCTTCCAACCTTTCCATTAAAACGATTTTATTCTCATAAGCTGGGCAGCGGTCGTAGAAAGTCTCCGGTCTATCGTATAACGCATCTATAATGGCATCGTCCTTATCGTCCACCATACAACCTTATTGCCGTTTTGATATGTAGTAACTCATAAATTATGCGAGATTTGGCATTTTATTTTTAAAGCTCTTAACTAGTAGGGAAAAATTGAATATCAATTTTGATGAACTTCTGTGATAAATTTGAAATTGATTTTAAGTGCTGGTATTAAACGGTATTAAAAAATAATTTCCGATGAAATAACTCTTTATAAAATATTGTAAATACCCGAAAATGTTCATGCACCTGTGACTTAGACTAGTATCAACGTGTTTTTCCGTCAAATCAGTAATACCAAAAATTTGGATTCATATGCTACTATGAGGTTGTCTATAAGTATCGTTTGGTTTGTTACTATTTTATGTGTAACTATCGAAAGATCTCTGACATTTATCAGATTTAATAATATAGAGTGCTACGTAATCGATCAGGAATTTTGTGATTTCCAAAAATGTCATCTAAAACTGTTTGGTCGCGGCATCGTTGCCCTTAATATATATGTGAATATACTACAAAAACCAATAAAAGACTTCACAGTGAGTACAATAAGTATGACTTCAGTCAAGTTTTCTAATGCGTTTTAAATTTTGCAGTTTCGTATAGCCTTATACAAAAGAATGAACGGCTACCGTCCGTTTCTTTATAATATAACTTTTGATTTTTGCGATTTCATGCGAAATCGGAAACGTTATCCTTTTGCCAATATCATATTCGAGCCAATGAGTAATGTATCGAGTATCAATCATACGTGTCCCTTTAATGTGAGTATGAATTGGTATGAATCAAGCAAGTATTACTCGTTGGTTGTTTTTAGGAAGATATAATTGTGTCGGGTGCAATATTAAAGGATGATCAAATGGATAAAATGCCACTGCCGACTGGATTTTATTTATTTCACGTATTTGTTTATTCATTGAAAAAACTACGAACGGAAATCAAGGTTTTTATAGAGATTATTGAAAAGGAAGAAATTTACTACCGAAATAATCATGGCATAAAAAAACCTCGTCGCTTAATTGACCAACGTCAACACTAGAATTTTCTTTCAAGCATATTAAAATTGTTATCTTCGCGATATAATTTCTAGCTGTATTTTATTTTTGCTAAATGCTGCTTTATAACTGGCTATAACAACCCGTGTTCTTCGAACGGTAACATCTGTTGGGAAGATTAATGTAGGAACCGACTGTAGGATCCATCTATAGTCGGCGTTCTTCCCCGCAGCGGCTTCGCGACACTCCTGATTGTATCACTGGTTCCTCGGCAGGGGGCGTTGGAAGCCAAGAACGTCCTCCGTATAGGATATATATTGTATATATGTTTCTAAAGTCACTTGGCTGGATCGCACGTTCTTAACTTGCTTAGCCGCATGCGAACCTTGGCTGCAACAAGGTAATGATCAGAGTTGATGTTGACCCCTCTCTGGAGGCATGCCTTCCATCAATCACAGCATAATGAATCTGGTTTCGTGTAGATTTATCAGAAGACAGTCATGTAGCCTAGTGGATATCGAGATACTGAAATCAGATCGTCACGTTTCCTTAGTCCGTTATTCGAGGTGGTCTCGTGAATGCTGAATTGTCCCACAATGGACAAAACGATTTATTTTCATAGGCTGGGCAGCGGTCATAGATAGACTCAAGTCTTTCATAGAACGCATAGTCCTTATCGTCCACAATACAGCCTCATAGCCGATTTGATATGTAGTTCCAGTGTTCCAGGTAATCTGAATTTATTTTCAAAGCTTTTAACTATTATTTAAAATTAAATATTAATTTTGATGAACTTCTGTGATAAATTTGAAATTGATTTTAAGTGCTGGTATTAAACGGATAAAATAACAATTGCCTATTAAATATTGTAGCTACCCCAAAATTTTCATGCACGTGTGACTAATCCTATTTTTATAACAAATATGGTTGGACTTAGACCAGTATCAACGTGGTTTTCCGTCAAATCAGTAATAAAATAATAAATTTGGACTCATATGCTACTATGAGGCCGTCCATAAGAATCGTTTGGTTTTTTACCATTTTATGTGTAACCATTGAAAGATCTCAGACTTTTATCAGATTTAAGAATATAGAGTGCAACGCAATCGATCAGGAATTTTGTGATTTCCAAAAATGCCATCTAAAACTGTTTGGTCGCGGCATCGTGGCTCTTAATATATATGCCAAGTTGCTACAAAAACCAATAAAAGAATTCACAGTGAGTAAAATAGGTATAACTTTAGTCACGTTTTTAAATCCATTTTAAATTTTCAGTTCCGTATATCCTTATACAAAAGAATGAACGGCTACCGTCCGTTTCTTTATAATATAACTTTCGATTTTTGTGATTTTATGCGAAATCGGAAGCGTTATCCTTTTGCCGATATTGTATTCGATCCAATGACTGATGCATCGAACATAAATCATACGTGTCCTTTTAATGTTAGTATATATTATCTGAATCTTACAAGTGTAATTCGTTGCATTGCTTTCAGGAAGATTTCATTGTGTCGGGAGCAATTTTAAAGGATAAGCAAATGGACAGATTTCCTTTGCCGACTGGATTTTATTTATTTCACGTATTTGTTTATTCTCTTAAGAAACTACGAACGGAAGTCAAGGTTTTTATAGAGATTATTGAAAAGGAAGAAATTTACTACCGAAATAATGATAGCACAAAAAAACCTCGTCGCCAACGCCAAAAGTAGAATTTTCTTTGAAGCATATTAAAAATTTATATCTTCACGAAATAATTTCTAGCTGTATTTTATTTTGACAACTTAACATACTATATAGTATAGTATAGTATAATGGCTATTACTTAGTAAATTTAAGTGCTTTTATTAACAACCCGTTACCAGATTACGGCTTGATGTAGAGCACTCCTCCAGTTACCCCTGCTTCTGCTCGCCTTCTCCAATCGGTGATACCAAAAGCAGATTGTGTGCTCTCTACCTTGTCCTTCCAGTAGAGACATAGCCCGCCTTCTTGTCACCTCCCTTTAATATTCGGATAGAAGAACTTTCTCGCAGTAGCTTCTTCATGTATGCTAATTCGCTTGAATATGTCAATGTGGTCGTGGAGATCATACTAAGTTATAGCTCATAACTTAACTATTCATTATTTTAGAATGTCTGTCCTAATTTCTAGGGAATCCAAAAGGTTGCCGTGCACAAACCCCTGTCTCTCAATGAGAGAAATGCAACTGCATAAATAAATTGTTAATGTACTCTGTTCACAGTTAGAATAGCTGTTAAATATGAATTAATTGTAACTGTACTGTGTTCACAGTAGCAATACCTAGTAACTGTAAAGTACACTAAATGTTATAGTGCACACAGTAGTAAAGAATAGCTTAGTTACGGTAAACTACTGTAAATATACTGTGTTCACAGCAACTCTAGCTAATGGCCGTAAACTAAAAGCAGTAAGTATAGATAGTTAGTGTAAACAACAGTAAAGGCAGAGTCCAGTAACAAGAGGAACAGTAGCTACTCAGTTTCAACCACGGAACATTGGGCAGTGCACACAGTAGGAATCGCAAGTTACTGTAAACTACAGTAAATACACAGAAAGAATAGAAAGTTGTAGTACACTTCATAATTTGATACGAAATCAATTAAAGTCAGACCACGGTACATAACGGAATTATATGTTAAGTTAGGACACGCCCTTCCCACAACGTGGTAGTAGCCCGTGGTCCCTGATAGTACGTTGAGTCGCATCAAGACCATGTGCTCCTTCACATAATCTTGGTTGTCAGCCAGTTGGGTCGCAGAAAGGTCTGGTGCTCTGCCTTAGTACTCTTCCGCATGCTTTTGGTCGTCGGCCCTTTGGGTCGCTTCAAGACCATTTGCTCCTCCACCTTATCTTGGTCGTCGGCCGTAGGTTCTCATCAAGATCTGGTGCTCCGTCTGAAGTCTTTTGGGTCGTATCAAGACTTTGTGCTCCTCCAAGTCCTCTCTAGCCACTCTGCAGCCGCTCTACCTACACTCTTCGTTCTTTCGGCTCATAGCTTAAAATAATATAAGGAGCTTAGTAGAAGCCGGCAAAGGGTGAGTTCAATTCTGGAACCCACGAAGTCCTATTGTGTGCGCCTAGTCTTCCTCTATTTGTAAGTTGTGAATAAAATTACCCTTATAATCGTTATAATCTTTTGTTTATGTGCGTCAATAGTCCAGAACTTACAAATTTCAAAATCGGAGAGGTTTAACCCAGCCTGAGATATTGTTTGAAAACTATGCGTAGATCACAAAATAAAACGCGTGAGAATTCTAAAGATTTTCTTATAAGAAATATAGAAAAAATGGCAGACTCTTACGTTCGGAAATACCGACTTTATACGTTGTGCTCCGATAACTCGAGAGGTTATTTAATTGAAGTGAACTTTTTTCTTTAAAAGTCATTTTTTGAGTAGCTATTGTGAATAATTATAAAAAAATTACGAAGGTTTTCAACCATTAAATAACAGCATTTAAAGTCCGCATTTAGTACGCATTTATTAAACTGGCACTAATTTAATCGTTACGTGCCGACTCTAATATACCCTGCAGTAATGTGGGTCGGTTCTCATAACAATTTGAAAAATTCACACTCTATGTTAAGGCTTACTATCTTAAGAATATAGGGGTTTACCACATTGTTTGGTTTTGCGTTAGCTTGTAATAGCCTTTCTAATGATAATCGGTTTTTCGAACTATGTTCTCTAACCTCCCTGAACAACACATTATTTTGTTGCACAAACTAAATATACTTATGGTTATAGGGTATAAAATTGGTATAATATAAATTCAATGCATATTCGAAAAAAATCAGTAATTTCATAGAGTTAAAACCACAGGTTGTTGAGAAGGAAGCCAATTATTTGATAGTTGATATAAGCTGGAAAAAATTTACCATTTTACAAAATGAAACTTTTAAAACTTATTTTCCTTCAAAAAAAAAAAAAATATTTCTCCAAAAAACCCACAATCTCTTGGATAACCCTACCAGCAGTTCAAATGAATATTTTATGAATCGCTGACGTCATTTCAAACCAATTGGTCATCTGGTTTTCAAAAACCAATAATGAGATCAATTCTTAGATGGAAACAAATATTTTTAAGAACTTTCGGACTTAAAACTTAAGGCTTACCGCCACTTTACTTTGTATTTCATTGTGACTAATACTGTATGAATTTTTGAGCCGAAATTTTCATAATGACATCGATAAGGGCAACATTTTTTGGGATCTTTGAAATCTGAGCAGGCGAAAAAAGCTTAATAAGAAGAAGATCAGTCCGCAAGCATATATCTATATAATTACGAATACGCATTTAATGTTTATATCATCAAAATTTTTTATTTTATATGCTTTATTAATTAATATTCAAATTTTGGATTAAAATATATCAATTGTTTTTAAACTATAAGTTTCGTACCGATATTATACACTCTAAGCATAAGAAAATCGTTAATTACATCAAAGGGTGGACAAACCGACATTCGGTATTTTCGTTTTAGTATTGTAGTAGTAAGTGTATATTTGAGTCATTACTTGGATCCATTGATGCAGTTAAGAGAACTCGATAGTTATCGATAGAATATAAGTGCAACTTACTTACATAACTGGCCATAACAACTCGTTAACGGCTTACAACCTTGTGTAGAGCACTCTTCCAAGAGTGCCTCTGCTTCGCTCGCGCATTCTTCAATCGGTGATACCAAAGGTAGTTAGAGTGCTCCATACATGGTCCTTCTAAAGGAAAAAAAAGGCCTGCCCAAACATCTTCTGAACTCGCTAAGCAAGGTTGGGGTAAGAATGCTTTTTGTTTGTGTGTTTGATGCTGTTGAGTACTTTTTACCTGGACAACAATTTGAATTTAGAAGAGATCATTGGAGCTGCTCCATCGTGCCACTGATCATCCTCAAGGCATTTGATGCGCGTCATTAATGCTTTAGTTCTTGATGTGGAGTAAGCCTTTGACAGACTGTGGCATTATGGGTTACTACATAAAGTGAAGGAATCTCTTCCTTCCGCTATTAAAGATGTATTTGGATAGATTTGTTTCTGATATCAAGGCTGTGCTTGCAGGTGTTTCGCAGGAAAGTGTTTTGGGTCCATTACTGTTCAACTTTTGTATGTCTGATGCTTCTAATCGTGAGGATGAAGATGATTATGTGAGGGGAGTTGCAAATACTATCGTTCGTAATTATGGTTTTCTTTTGTGAATTTCCGGATGAAGCGATACTGCGCTGGGACATTAAGATTAATGTCTTAATATATCCTATACCTTATGGTGTGTCTTTCTCCAAGACTGTGTTTCAAAAACTCTGTCATTGCTATGGGTATCAAGGCTAGATATCATAAAGAATGAAGGGAGGGTAAGGTGGTCCCTGTGCGAGCCCGTGTGAAGAAATTGGGATGCTCCTTTACAGAAAATCTAAGCTTAGTATCGCCTGTCTGAAGATATGGAATGACGATTTGGGTGTGGCCTGCAAGATTAATTGAAAGCGTTTGCAAAATAAGGCTCTGCGGTATAGGCCTAACGCGCACGAGTATCTCAGGAACAAAGCGCTGCGTATGGATTTGTATATAGCGAAGGTTCCTGACCAAAACAGATCAACATTAGGCGTAAACATTATGAGACAATGACAGAAGCGGCTAGGCCGAGATTGCCTAGACCTAGAACGACAAGGAGTAGGTGGAGCTGATTTAATCTTGTCAATTAGTCAATTTTTTCTTTTTGTTTAGCCGGCTTCTAAAAGGCCTCTCGCTCTTATTATGCATAGTGGGTATGATCACTATTTTGTTGCTTAATAAAAATTTTGAAAAATTTATGCTGCCCCATAAACCGAAAGAAATTGTTTTGCACATAACTATGAAATGCTCATCATAATGTTGGGATAATGCTGAAAGTTATTTTGTAACTAAATTAAAATGCAAATTTTTAAACTGTTTTTGCACAAATTGTGCCATTTTATGTGTATGTTTGTGTGCGTGTGTATGTGTGTGGAGGGCTTAAGGCTCAACTCTATTAGAATACGCTTTGGCATGTGGCCCGAAGGACATTTTATAGTTGTTGAATGTGACACACACACACACATACACACACACACACACACACACACACACACACACACACACACACACATACAGAGAAGCTTCTAAGTGTTGGTAGCGTTTCTTATATTTGTAATTTTGACTAAATTGGCACGCAAACAGAAAACTTGCCGAGGCACAGACGGAGCTTAAGATGTATAGCAAGACAGAGGGAGTTAGTCGGAGAGCGTGAATGCTTATTAAAAAATAGAGCAATATGCAAATGTGCAAAAAGCAGCATAAATGTGCCATAATAAGTAGAAGCATTTTAGAATTGAGTATTGATTATCAGTTTTGCATACTAATATGGTTTCCCATTGTTATTGCCTGTAGTCACACACACACACCCATACATGCACACTCACACATACATATGACCACAAAGTGACAGCGAGTAACAAACGCTGACACACAGATACACTCACAAAGCTATACTTACATTAGGTTGGACCCAAAAACTTGTTTTGATGCAAACTATGCAAAATCTCTGCAGCCTATCGATGTAGCAGTGAAATCAATGCAAATGCGAGAAGCGACTACGAAAGATTTAATGAGATCAGCTGTTCAAGTTACATTATTCCTTTGTTAAATTTCAAAAGGTTAATACGAATGCAAAATAATAAAACAAAATATTTTAGTTAAGTATTTTACACTTACGATTACGAACGTGACATACTTCAAAAACCTTAAAAAACTTTCATTTTATCGCTCCCTTAGTTTGAAAAACGAGTATTTAGAGTATTGCAATAGATTGCTTTACACTTACGTGACTTTTATTTAAAATCGTTAAAATGTTGTTTTCTGCACAGTTCGTTTGTTTTTTCATTTATTATATGAAAATATATTATATAAAACAATTTTAAACACAAATTGACAAAATGATCCTGCATGTGACATTAGAATATATAAATATATACAAAGCCAATGAAAAACTTATCGTTCTGACAATCAATAGAGATTGTTTTGATCTCATTTCTGGGGAGATTTCTTGGAATGAGTATTATCAGGTTTCAGTTCAAGAAATGAACTTTAACAGAAACTGCCATTAAAAATTACAAAAGAATAGAAACTGCTTGTATCAAATTTTGTAGTCGGTTGGGTCTTCATGGTAATTGAACTCAGATGTATTGTTTAAAGTGATGAATTTTCGATTACATCAGAAAATTACTTTCAGTTTTTCGGTCTCGTTGGATTTTGCTGTGTATCCAAAAATCAACGTAGTCGCGATATTCATTAGTGCGTTTTCTTCAGTAATGTCTTTACTTTTTCGTTTACATGCAGCAAACAGGATAAGTCACAAAATATGTTTAGAAACATATTTAAATTTTCCAAACCGTTCAAAAATTAAAAAATTATTAATTACATAAAACTTTGGTTTACACAAACTAACAAACTAATATGGTTTATGGATATTTCTTTTCAACGATTGTTGGGCCAATTTAATCGGATAAGTGGAACTGTATGGTCAAATATTTTATGTCTTATTTCGAAAAATACTAATTTTATTTCTTGACCTAATCGATCTTAACCTTAAAATGCTCTTTTAAATTTCAAAACGTCTGCCGTTGAGCCTCCTAAAAGCCAACTAAACCATTGACCAACCTGTAAGCATGTCTCAAGAGTCGGCTGTCATGCCTTAGAGCAGAGTGCGCAATTTGGTCAGGAATCTTTTCAATTTTCAGATCATTGTGTAGCACGCTATTTCCAAAGAAAGAAGAAGCTCATAGCGTAAAGTTTTATTCTGCAGGTCCTGTAAGCGTTTTTAGTTACTGGTACTCTAAATCTGGTCAAAGATCTTCTGATGCAAGTATGATCCTAATAACATTTTTCGGAAAAATTGGCCAGAGTGATATATACTTGCTAGTAACAGTTAGTTTCCGTGCCTATCTGCAAAAAGTACATGCATATTTCATTAACGATCAGAATTATCGATCCAGCAATACGCTGAACAGTTTTTTCCTTCTCTCTACATACTATTCATCTTACAGAGAACGCCCGTGGCTTACTCCTCTTCCTCTTCTTCTTCCTCTTCCTCCTCTTCCTTTTCCTCTTCCTTTTCCTCTTCCTTTTCCTTTTCCTCTTCCTCTTCCTCCTCCTCTGCCTCCTCCTCCTTCTCCTCTTCCTCTTCGTCATTGAAACAAAGCTTAAAAATACAGTTTTACCTTTCATCGCGCTTCCTTCTCGCTTCGTTCACCAACTGCCGTACTCCTTTTGAGGTAGATCATAATCCTCTTGCCCTTTATCTGACCGTTCCCTTTCCGGTTCCCATTAGTAGGCATTCCATGCACAGTGGGGAAAAATGATAGTAGGATTTGAGATTTTGTGTAATTTGTTGGTGAACACCATCCGTTTCACTAAACCGTTTATCTTAATATACACAATTTTGGATTAATATTTTTATATTTGGATAACCTTTAAATGATGTAGAGTTTATAATCAAAATATATATAGCTGTTCCAATTAAATATTATTAAGTTACACCATACAAGCGTGACGGCATGCAGGGCTTCTCTATAGTTGTTGTAAAAGAAAACTTATTTTACTGCAACTTTGGTCCAGTCTAATGTACATATATGCTTATATATAGTTCCGAGCAGTGTATATTTTAGTAGCCGTGTTTGCTGTTTGATTGTATGACAGGGCGCCATGACAGCTGTTGTTGTTTGCGTTGTGTGTGTGTGTGTGTGTGTGAGGGTAACCGAGACGCCATCAACTCTCTAACTAATACAGATAGAGCGAGAGGCTTGCTGTGGCATACTTATAGGGGCCAGAGCTCGACGCTTGTTGTTGTTATTGTTTTTTCGCCCCTTTTCGATTTGCAACCAGAATTTCCTTTGTTTGGCATTTCGAGCAGTAGTCCTTCTATCATTTATTTTTGTTTGTTTTTCGAGTGCTTTGCGCCGCCATTGTCTTTCGGTTCTTTTTTTCATTCCCGTTTCTCTGCTTTATTAGTTTCATTTTTATCGGTTATCGTGTGAGAGTGTTAGTGTGGCCAAAGCGACACACAGCTACTAAGTATACTTGCTGCTATTTGCCGTGACACTGCGGCTCTTGCTTCTTCTTCTGCCAGTACATTTCCGCTTCAACACTAATAGCAAACAGCTGATAGCACACACGCCCCTGACAGATACATGTTTGAGCTATAAAAAAAAACCCGTGTGTTACGCCTCTGTTGTAACTGTGTGCGTCTGTGTGTGAGTCTGTGTGTTTGCCTTGCCGTCACATTCAAACATTCACTGTTATGACACCATTATGCGTTTAACTCGTTTGCTTACGCACTATTCAATGGCATGTGTGTCAGTGTGTGTGTGTGTGTGTATCTGTGTGAGCTTGTATTTGCGTGTGGGCGAGGCCCAACATAATGGCAGCAGACAGTTGCATGGATACCACAATTTGGCACTTAATAAATGGCCAGCAAGTTATGCCAGACTCTAGTTATGCATTCTGGCTTGAATGGCCTAAAAGTAGGCTGCAGTAAAGGCCATAAACAATAGCAGAGGATACATAAAAATCAAAGCAGAAACAATAATCAATCATGAATAAGCAAATGATCAACGCATGCAGAATGTTCGACAAAGTTGAACAGTTTAAGCAACAATGCAAACAAATCGAATCACATACAGGGTGTTTTTTTATGACAAGTAACAACTTGTTAACTGTGAGCTAATTGTTTGTATTCGATCGATCGATTTTTTACTTTCCTTGTGGTTGGAAGTTCAAAAAGAAAAGAGTACAAAGTGATTTGAACGGGTTGCAATCAAAACTAAGTAAACCGAACCGAAGTAACTTTAACATTTTCCAAGAAGAATTTCTTTAGAAGAAGTTTAAAGCAAATCGAAAGAAAAGGTAGAAACTTTTGAATTCGTTCTCTTGTCACTCGAAGATTTCTCTGTATTCGATGAAGGTTTGTCAGAGTATCAGAGAGGGGGCAAGCATCATTTACACGAAGTGAGTTCATCTATGAATTGTTCGCAAAATTTGATAAAACTATGAAAATTTCAGCTAACTCTAAAATTATCATTTAGACGCAGCCGAGTTTCAGTTTTCGTTCATAAAGTATACGATAAAAAGTAAAATTAACGACATAGCCTACCATCTTATGCATATAACTCAACCCACGAGAGCCAGGCTTTAGTCCTAGAAATTCCACAGACACGATATATCTCAAAAGCGGTTTATTTTAGAAAAAAGCTGCCGCGCACCGTATTTTTACGCTCCACAACTCTTTTGGATACAATGCAATCTGTCCTGGAAACGCTTTATGAGATTTAGAAGCTTCTTCTATCTTTCCATTACGAGTTTTAACGCTTGGAGGCGCCAGACGTTGCGGTTGCGGATTGCTAGCGATTGATCAACTTTTTTATGGACCATCACAACCAACACAAATAAAATCTCATATTTAAGTGGAATCAAACACATTAAATTGAAAAAAATTTTAAGGGATGCCGAATTTGAACATGTTCCGCATCGCCTTTTTTACCCAAATGCATACATTTTTGTAAAACTTTACGGATCTTTTCATGATCTATGATCACGTAAGTGTGGGTCTGTTATTTCTTATTTCTCTAAACTTGACTAAACAAGGAAGCAGGTGACGTTCATATTTTTCGATAACTTGTGGTGCAATGGTATGGTGAAACCACCAGAGGCACTTTTGGTTGAGATCCAAGAAAGTAGACTTTAATTCATGCTCTAAAAATAATCAACATGCGAATTTTAAGCAAATTAATTTTAACTCATTTTCCTTCAAGGCGCTTTTGATCGAACTTAATACAGCTTGTCATTGTTAAGTACAAAAGCTGCTTAAAAAAAACATCCTTTATGAAGCCAGGTAACGGTGTTTCTGCCAGTAACTCTGAAACAGTTAGCTTTTTTTATTTGAAAAGGGAATTATTATTGGATTTGCCATTTGAATGGCAATAACGTAGCTGCCATGTGATTTATATACGATTGTCTGTGCGTGTGTGGGTGTAAGTTATGAATGTGTGTGGGCGAATTTGTATAGGTGTGTAGCTTTTGGAGTGACAGCGTGCACCATGGGGCGTATGATAAATGTTAATGTATATCAAAAGAAAAGCTAGCGAAATTTGTTACGGAAATGAAATAACGGAAGTGCTTAAAGCAAACCGTACACATGCTTACACACCGACGCACACATATTGACAGATGTGTGCAGAGCGCTTTACACATACATTGACATGCGTTTTCAATATTAATGATGTTGATGTTTATGTAAATGCAAATGAAAACAGCAAATCAAATAAAGCAGAAACGAATTCACACACATCCATAGCTATTGTGAATGCATACAACTTTATATACTTAATCTTAAGCCCTAAACATTTGCTGTTTTTCGTCTTGTTTCAGAGTCACGGTGCCAAACAACAAGAGAAATAAACAAACCACAAAAACTTGATATATATAATCATATATTTATATGCCGAAAGTATCTAAACATAAATATATTTAAGCACATCAACGAACAAAAAAGAAAAAAACCTAGAGAACGAAAAGAAACTACAAACAAAACCAAAGCAAAGTACGAGCAGAGATTGCTGCTCGGAAATATCAAGCATACGCAGTGTAGGCAGCCAACATAAACGAGCAAATCCCCAAGCAACACTTAAGGCATAAATCTAAACTAAATCAAACACATATGTACTCACCCATATATCTATGCGTATGCGTCTATGTGTGTGTATGCGGCAAGGTATCAAGCCAGGAAAAGATACAAACGATGCGTACCAAAGTGGAAGCCATGTGTCAGATAGCAGCTTCAGCCAAAGAAACAAAAACAACGACCGGCAGCATCATAATCATCAGCAATATCAACATTATCTCCGATGTTGAAGGCAACGTTTGGAGTCTGTTGATTTAGTTCCTGACCAGAGCTGGAAAATGTAAACAAATATATATAGCTACAAGAAGAAAAAGCCTATACAGCCAAAAACACGGCAGTTTGTGAATCACCTTAAAAAAAAAAAAACTTTAGCCAGTGAACTTTGCCCTTTTGATCTCATGCAACATTCACAAGCCCTGAAGCACAAATCTCCAAAAAAAAACTCAAACTCGACGTTCAGCCAACCAACAATTAACATGGCTAGGTAAGTTTTGACCACATTTAAAATTTTACTTAGTCTCTGAATACAAATATAAGAAGAAAATTATAATTTCATTACATTCTATAGAATACTTAACTTTAACCGGCGTAAATCGTAAGCCAAACTGCAAAAAGCTTCAAAAATGAAAAGTCTTTGATTCTAATGGCCTGTTTACACTGCATAAACAATCTTGTCATTCATCATTCTGCATGACAGTGTTTGTATTGGCAACGTTTATATGTGAATGACAAATTGCCACTTCTTTTTGCAAAAGAGAAGAAGTTGGGTTAGCTACAACAAAGTGAATGGAAGTTTTGTAAAATATAGCACGCCATTTTTTTTAGTAACACTTTGCACACTCAGTCACTATTACTTATGCCGCGACGAGACAAGCAAATTTATTTTCCATATTAGCAAGCAGGCTATAAAACAGTCTAGAAGATGTTTTTAGAAGTGGCGTGAGCACCAGACAAAAGTTTGGACCAAGCGAGCTATATGGCATGTGATTTGCGTGAACTCTTATAGTTGGCTCATGTTTGGTTTTATGTGGCGGCATCTATCGTACTAATGCATTATCGCTACCTCTTCCTCGTCTTCCTGCAACAGCCGCATTGACGACCTTTCTCTCAGAAGCTTCGTCGTCTACACTTATTTTATGATCAAGGGGAGCCACTGAATGCCAAATTACTCCAAGACTCTACCATCAGACTGCCTCAACTTATGCTTCTGGGCCATAAATCAAGAAGTAGAGAATAAGCTTGTTCTATAGTGTTAGATTTGCTGGCGAGATTGGTCTCTACTACTCGCTCCAGGCCTTGGTAGGGTTTGGGACCCGCCACGTAAAACTACAATTCCAATGAAAGAATGTATTTACATCAGGCGGAAACCCGATAACAGGTTTTTAAGGCCAGCTTAGAAGAAGAAGCTCACTTGCCCACTGAGACCAAAGTAGCATCGATTGGTAAGCGCGAACCTCCGCTTGTTCCGTGTGGTGACATTGTTGTTCTTTGCAAAAATGGTACAAAGTTACACGAAATTCTTGACAGCATCAAAAGTATAGTTTAACATCAAACCAAGGGACTGAACCCTGCGTTCCTCTACATGTATGTATTTTGTCTCGACCGATTCTCTTTCAAAAGTGCCAAAGACTTTGGGAACATACTCATCAATAGAAAGTGGCTCCGTTGCGTACTCTGCGGTCTTTTGCCACACACTTTCCTCTTGCGATAGAAAGCAGACTGATGCTGGTAGTTGAAGGAGAGGGCAGAGAACATAAGTTCCAATCATCGTTTCTCGCGCATTCTTCATTTTGCAATCCTAACTTCGTCTTGGCATGGCGGTTGTATGTATATCCACGCCGTCATCTGTGCTTGGGAACGTCGGGAAGATTTCTCCGGTGGCGGCATTGTTCCTTTTGTCACCCGACAATAAGCCGGAAAAGTGTTTCGCCCTCATACTTAGTGTACCATGTGGATCCACCAGATTAACCTCTGCATCTCTACAGGAAGACTCGTCGGTACTCATAATTGGGTCACACAGTTTACTTTCTTTTTAGTCTCCTCGGGTACCTACTTTTTTTATTGCATTTTTAAAGAAAACAGTTGGAAGAACGTTCTGACTCTCCACTAGCGTTTGATTGGCCACGTCATTCATTTTCTGGTTCCAAAGTTAAGATACATACGTCTAGTTAGATCAGTTTTTTCTAGAACGTACCACTTCAGTATGTTTTGCTTCGTTTTGCTTATGTTTTGCTCACATTCTCATATGAGTCTTCTCATTCTCCACAAAGCTAATCTAATCTGAATTTGATGAATGCAAATGAAAAGCTTGATGCTGGCATTGGGATAGGCTTGACCGTATCTAAATTTCCGCCAGGAAGTTGTTCTGACGTGCCTCTTTCATAGCCACCGGATCATTGACTTTGTCTAGTCCATTATTGACAACCTTATTTGTCATTTTGACAAAACTGCGATTTCAAACCCGCTGCTTCGTTGCTTTGGCTGACGGAGCTGATTCATTAGGCTAAGTAGCTTTAGAATGTGGTTCAAGCCTCTTGGTGGTCGAGGAATGAGATGCATAGCCATTGCAAAAGAGACTGAATTGAATGGTGTACCATCTTAGTTACCTTTCACTACGCGCAACAGCTGCTTTTTGTCGGTGGACCGCTGACTAAAAGGTTTACGGCATAGAAAAACTTGGTTCTTCGACATTCACTTTTACATCTCCAGCTTCCAGTCTCCTCGCTCTAATATCTTTTAAAGTGTTTCTCTTAGCAAAAATGATTCAGTTTCACATTTTATTTCTATATGTAAGGCTAGGTAAGGCTCGTGTGGGAGGAGTTTTGTTTTAAAATTATTAGTTCCAAGAGCCACAAATTTATATTTAAGTGTGAGTGTATTGAGAACTAAATATAAGACTTTGCGAACACAAGTTAAATACCTCACAAAATGCCAACTTCCTAGAATTTTACAAAAAATCACTAAAATATTTGCAAAATTCGTTCAACTTGTTGAAACTTACTTGGGCAAAACTGTCTACGTTTTGGCCACAAAAACCGCATGTTGTTATTTGTTAATTAATTGTAAAACTCCTCTTCTTAAGGCTCAGGCGTTCCAGTACATATTGCAAAGAGAATTTCTCTCTTGTTTTGTTTTTATATTTGCACAAGTAAGAAATTGCATTTTGGCAGCATTTTGAGTGAACGAGAACTCAGACTTACACATATTGACCGCAATATCTACATTGGCGTGTTGCACATGCTGTTTTCATGTTGCAACAACAGAAAACACTTTGACTTGTGTTGACTTTCGGGTGTCTAGTCTAGAGGAGGAAATTGTTGCACAGCTTTGAAATTTGTTTGCTTCATTAATTTAGGATGCTGATGTTAGATTTATGGTTGATGCAATTTTTATTTCTGGTAAAAGATATCTCTGTCGAATTTTGTGTTAACTTAGCTGAAGTTTTAGAAGTGTATGTTCATGAGAACCCTAAGAAGAACAAATACTACACTTTTCACGGACAATCGTTTTTCTCGACACTAAAGCTGAACAGAACTGCTGCAACTTGACTATTTCAATACGTGATGGGCTTTGTTAAAGCGACGCCAGGCATCCTGGACAGGTAGCTTAGAATGGCCAGAACATAGTTCGGCAAGCGAGCATTCGGTCGGATCGATGGACTATGGTCTACCCCCAATACTAGGATTTGTCTACCAGAGGTGATTCGCTTTTCTAAAGCCTAGATTGTTTAGAGCTTGAGTGTGAAACACTTGCCCAATGAAAGGGAGTTCACGGTGAAGGTCAAAGCTATGGGATAGATATTGGAGCATTTCGTTCTAAAGGGGTTGTTACTTGCATGAAGGCCAGTGGCAACTATGATTCGCTCCAGGTGGTGCAAAGGGGTTGTCGTTAATTTATAGAGCTCCGAGGTATTTAT
Organism: Chymomyza caudatula; assembly: GCA_035041775.1. NCBI lineage: Eukaryota > Metazoa > Arthropoda > Insecta > Diptera > Drosophilidae > Chymomyza > Chymomyza caudatula. Next base: position 703,209 of record JAWNKW010000040.1, on the reverse strand, counting down.
GGATATGCTCTTCCATAATTTTTGCGACACGATGAGAAGTTACTATAGGATGTGTTACTGCAGCCGGATGGAATACCGTTTGTTTGTTACGCTATCGTTCCGAAAGCTGATCCAAACTTGAATCACCTCAAACCTCAAGTAAAATTTTACAAATGGAATTCGAAAATTTCTTAAGATAGAGATAATAGAGTAATATATTGTAGTTCCCCCATGGCTAAAAGCTATCTAAGCCACTGCATTGCTTTAATGGGTAATATGGTAAATAAGTATTCATTTGTGAAATGAGTGATGAAATGATAAATGTACAATGGACATTAATAATAATTATGGGGCCCCGCCCTCTGGTGCGAGCAGACGTCCGTGTTCATATCTCATATCTTTTCACTTCCCACTCTCGCTCAAACTCCAGTCTTCCTCATTTCTCACACTCCCTCAGTGCTCATTCTCGAGTGCGACGCGCCTTTTTCTCCTGCCCCTTTCTACTTTTCGTGCAGGAAAACCCTTATTTTTCGTCACATCTACGTTAAAATACCTATGCTCATGCCTCAAAATATTTGCTTTCGTTTTAATATAATAATAATGATAATGAGGACCTTAAGCGACGTAAAGGACCATTTGGGTCCCGTATCTAGCTTAAAGCCCTCCCAATAGTTCTATCTCTGATCTATGTCTTATAATCAGGCATCGAGAGTCTATGCTTACCTAGGAAGTTCATTCTAATTCTTGCCAGTGCGTCGCACTCGGCGTGCCCTTGCCGCGAATCCTTTTATTAATCTGCGGTCCACCTTAGTGTTTCTTTCTCTCCTAGAAGCTGTTTAACCATATGCCTTCCAATGAAACAGAATGGCTTTGTTCGCATCAGGAGATATCCAGCACAATTTTTTACAGAATGCTGGTTGGCCGGGTACCCACCGAAGTGCCAGTTTGTTCCCAAACGAACTTGGAGTTTATTCTATATTATGTAAGGTTGCCCATGCCCGTTTGTTACTGATAATGGTACTTACAACTCCATAAAACTCAGTTTCTTGTTTCTGACTTCAAAATCTCATCTTGAATAATGGCTTTCGTAGCGCTTTCGGTTTGTGACTCTCCAGCCGAAAACTTGCATCATAAACTCAACTCGTACGAGCAATAACGTTGAAAACTTATTTATTTGCACTCTGGAATTTGGGAGAAATTTAAATTCACTCGATTACCAACACTCACACAACTTCTCATGGCCAACAACAATTAACGCAGCGACTTATTGTTGTTGTACGCGCTAACGGATCTCTGAAGTATGCAATAAACGTTTTCAGGGTTGCTCTTAAGCTTGCCGAAAAAGTTTCGGAAAGCGTAAAAATACGACTCAATATAACACGTTGGCCATGCTAAATCGCAAAAGTCATGAACATCTTTGCCCAAGAAAATGGCGGGCCAAAAACTGTGGAAAGGAAAGACAAAATTTGGGGTAAATTTTTTACCAGCGGCAAATTAATGAAATGAAGCAGAAAGCGCATTTAACTAAAAGCACAAAAAGAAATTAACAAGAACATAATAATCTAGTCATTTCGTTGTGGGCCAAAGGATTGAGAGTGGCTCTGGAACAGGCAAGTTATGTGAATACTCTTTAAGTAGAGAATGCTTTGGTGATAATGAGTTTGTCAAGCAGTCAGTAGAGCGTTAAAGAAGCGCAAAGAAGACCATTTTTATATTTTAAAAAACGACAAACTATGTACTTATGTACTTCTTTGGTAAGTCTTATTTTTCTATCTTAAGCCATTTCCTTATGTGTAAAATGTGAGAAACTTGCTACCTTTAGTATCACCGATTGGAGAAGACTTGCACAAAGTAGAGGCAGCGCGGGTTGGCATGGCCAGTTAAGAAGAAGTAACCCGAGAAACATTCATAGACTTCTTCCGGTAGAGTATATCAACTGTCGGCTTTTGAAAATCAATCGGCTGTTATCTCTGTTATCTTTTCCCGTCTTTCTTAGCGCCCTTTTGTGTGTGTGTGTGTGTGTGTGTGTGTGTTGTGTTTAGTTACCCAGCATCAAGTGCGCTATTAAGGCAGCCATTTTTTGTCTTTCGCTGCATTTCGGCTTTTTGGGCCCTTTGGCGCGGCCACAAGGGTAAAAACCGAAAGCAAAACGGACGATTTGAAACGATTCAACAAACAAAGTTTGCCCTCGATTGGTTTTCCACGGGCCCAGACTCAAGGGGCGCTGGGCTCAGCACTTTTGCTGTTCAAAACGGAAACGGAACTGGCAGCCCAGTCACTGTCGCAGTCGCAGTCAACGTCACCGTCGCAGTCGCCATTGAAATGCAATGAAGCATTTGTTTGGCGAGGCTTTCAATGAGGCCAGCAACCAATGTGTGTTGTTGTTCTTGTTCTTATTTTTCTATATACAAAATGAACTACTACATATGTATATATATATATATATACTTACATATTATTTTGCAATGAACTCGTTCATTTGGCCGTGTCGTTGTGTACTTTAAATGAGTCCATTCGCTTAATGAAGACGTTTGTGAGTGTGTGTGTGCGAGTTGCTTTCTTTTTCTCTGCAGTTTTTGATGTGGCGTAAATAAATGAGCATTTACACGCGGTGAAAGCTGTGAGCTGGAAAATTACTGTAATTAATAATGTATGAAACAAAATGAATGCAAAATGTGCACTTAAAATAAAGTATGTACATAAAAAGCAACAAACGTCAAGAATACACAACTTTTATAACTCATGAATTAAAAGCACATTAAGAACACTCGAAACTGAAAGAAGTCCTCCAATTTGTCGCTAATAAGTTTAAGCAATAGTTTATGAGAAATCATCACGTTTGTGCTTAAGTTCTGTATCAAGTTTGTTTGCTAAAAATTGAATTTAATTTGCTCTAAATTTGTGAGGTTCGCTGCGGTTTTCGCCTTGTACCTGTTTTGAGGTTCGAAATGTCAATAAAAACATTATTTCAAATACTATTTTTGAAATAGGGATAAATCGCTATTAAATACAGCATGACTTTCTTTCATCACAGACAGTACTTTTATATGTTTGTAAAATCGAACAAATCAAACAAATTCGTCTGGCGAGGGCCAAGTATAAATAACTCCGGGACTGAGATGGTATCAAAGTTGAATCGTTAATTTCCAACTGAGAAAAACTAATTTTAATAATATTCTATGGACTTTTTCTTCGATGGTTTTAAAGAAGTTCCATCGAAAGGAATTATTGGAATAAATGCAGTCGTGGATGTGGTTTCCATGGCTAGTAATGTAGAGGATGTTCCCTATAAAATTTCGATAAATGTAATAAACACAAGCGTATAAAAAATGTCTTGCAGCCCATCAGCTGAATTGGCAATTACTTCATAACCTTCTCCCTCGCATTTCAACACAAATATTTCATTGACGAAAGAGCTTGGTAACATAAAATATACTGCGCAAGAAAGTGACAAAAAAAAACAGAAAAGCAGAAGTAAATCGACGTAAAAACAAAATAAAAAACCGCTATCTGAGCGCGGAAATGAGAACGCTTGCATATTAGAATAATTACAAGGTAAGATTAACCTGCAGAATGAAATATATGCACACAAACAGTGTAAGAGTAGACAACTCTTACCTTCTAATTATTATACTATTTTTCTGCCGCACTCGCTTGTCTTGCTATAATTTGCCGTCGTTTTGCTTTCGTCTGAAATTTTAGCTGCTCAACAGAAACCAAGAGCTAACTTCGCTGAGCAGAGGCTTTTTAAGACAAGCAGTGTTCGTCTTGTGGACAAGCTAAATATCAAAATATATAAGAAAGCTATTAAAGTGCGGTGGTTGATCAGTGCTAGTAGTCAAGTAAATTCGAGAGAACATTTATTATGCGCTTGTATACCCTCTAGTATATAGTTGTTTGGGATCCAGTCTTAAGTCTCTTGCGTCAATTGAGGCTTCGTAAACATTATGGATAACTCGCTGTTTAAGCTTTTTCTTATTAAACGTTTGAAGGAACATTTTCCTAACTCGAACTTCTGCGCTCCTAAGACATTTTGGTTCATATCTTCATATGTTCATATATTCATATCTTCATATCTTCATATCTTCATATCTTCATATATTCATATATTCATATCTTCATATCTTCATATATTCATATTTTCATATATTCATATATTCATATATTCATATATTCATATATTCATATATTCATATATTCATATATTCATATATTCATATATTCATATATTCATATATTCATATATTCATATATTCATATATTCATATATTCATATATTCATATATTCATATATTCATATATTCATATATTCATATATTCATATATTCATATATTCATATATTCATATATTCATATATTCATATATTCATATATTCATATATTCATATATTCATATATTCATATATTCATATATTCATATATTCATATATTCATATATTCATATATTCATATATTCATATATTCATATATTCATATATTCATATATTCATATATTCATATATTCATATATTCATATATTCATATATTCATATATTCATATATTCATATATTCATATATTCATATATTCATATATTCATATATTCATATATTCATAACTTCATATCTCCATAACTTCATGTTTTCATATCTTTATCTTTTCATATCTTTATATTTTCATATCTAGCTATAAAGCTTGTTCTGGTTTTTTTGACTTTCTTTGCCTTTAGATTTGCCTACCTCCTTACCTTCAGTAGAATCCTTCCTATAAAGCTATACTCCTAGAAATAGCTATCGATTATTTTGAACATACATGGCTCATGTGAAACATTAATTCGATACAAGCTGATCTCAATTACACGTTAGTTCACGCTGCTAGTTAATTGGAAAACAGCACAGTGGCTGCAATAAATTATTTACAGCCAAGCTAATAATTTTAATTGGTGTTATTTTCCTTTGCCGTTAAAGCCATGAAGTTCGCTAGCCAAGGATTTTACTTTGCACTTTTCCTTTACGCATGACAAAGCTCTGACCAAGGTCACAAATCCTACAAGGTATGGAAATAATAAATCGATGTGCCCAAGATGGTAACGGCAGCCAAATGCCAGAAATCACGTTGAAAGCATGTAAATCCCCAAGATTTTCAGCTGCTGGCTACACAACAAACACACACACACACACATACTCTTAAAAGGAAAAAAAAGAAAAATAAAGTAGCGACAGAACTACAAAAATGGTGAAATTTCATTTCCGCATGGATTTTGTTGCAGTGGAACAAGCAAAAAAACAAAGTCAAATAAGTAACGGAAAAAAAGCACAAAACCCAAAAGACACTAGACAAAGCAATCGCAGCAGCAGCGGCAGCAGCAGGGGCCCTCATCTGGGGGACAGTCACCGTGTTTTATGCAATAAATTCACATAAATCGCGTTAATTTAACCGCAAGCGCAGTTTAAATAACTGAAATGGCTTGAAAGCAACCACTTCCAAATACTTCACACCACTTCCAAGTACTGGTAACCGTTATTTGGCGCTCGCCCTAAGCGTGATAAAAGATGAGCCACCTTAGAGACAAATAACAGCGCGAACCCACGAATACCGTTAAGAGCGCAGAAAGATTCACCATTTTGTTTTTTTATTCTCTTTTGTAGCCTCTTATATTACGGTTTGAAATGTGTGCTACAATTTGTTTTGCTTTATAATGACTTGCTTTCTATCCCGTAGTCTAAATACAGTTAGAACTCAGGCATATATCATTGTGTGTGTGTGTGTGTGTGTGTGTGTGTGTGTCTGCAGGACTGACAAGGACTTAGAAGTCGTTAGAGGTTTGCACTGCTTTAGAAATTGTCGCTGAGTTATTTTAATCGTTTATAAATCATTTGCAGAATTGCCGTTATTACTCAGTTGCTTATGGGATTAATTATAATTGGGTATTAATGTAGGCTAAAATACGTGTAATTTGTTTGTTGTATCTTTCATAATTAGGCAGACTTTTGCCAATCTCTTTTAGACTTTTTGGGAACTTAATGCCATTTTGTTAAAGTCAACTTTGAGTTAACGTAACGCCATAAAAGTAAATATAAATACAACAACGCTTGTCTTCTTTGTCTTAACTGACCATGACAATCCGTTATCGGGTAACGTCCTGATATAGAGCTTTGCTTCAGTCGGTGATACCAAATTGGTTCCCCAATCGGTGATACTAAATGTAGTTATATGCTCTATACCTAGTCCCTACAATGAAGACATGACCTGTATATTCGCCACTTCTCTTTAACAGCCGCATGACCTAGCCAACTAGGTGTCAAACGCTTGACTATGTCAATGTCATCGTAGAGCTCATAGAGTTCGTCGTTTCATCGACTGCGCTAGCCAAATATCTTACTAGTACTTTCCGTTTAACCACTCCAAATCCGGTTGCAGGAAAAAGGATACGACTTTCTTTCCAACACTCACTGCAATAGGTTCGTGGTCAATCTAACAGTCCCGGGAAGAAATATGCGAGCAAGCTAGTAAGAAAAACCCCTTGATAGGGCTAGAGTCAATATATACTTATAAAAGCAACTTCGCCGCTGCGACGCCAGCAGCGCAGCTTCTTAACTTTTCATTCGCTTGCGAATTTCAATGAGGAAGGTTGTGTGTGCATGAGTGTTTTTTTCAGCAACTAGACTAACTTGCGCCTTTTTCTTTCGCTTTTGCAGACTCTTGCAAAGTTTTAAGAAGGGTCGCTCAACGACGACGTTACCTTTATAAGTATATATTGGTTAGAGTCATTATGTGGCATTGACAGACACACTGATAAGCAAGTACTATGAGTAGAGAAAAGATTGAGACGAAACTAGACTGTATATGTACTACAGACCTAAGACAGGTCAAACAGTTCGTCGAAATCTATTTGTTAAATAGGTTTTAGAAAATCGCGCAAATGTGCAGGGACTAAATCCTAATTTTACAAGCTCAATACCCATAGTTTGTGGGAACTTGAGGAGGAGTCCTCGGCTTGGTCTCTGGGATTCTCACCATCAAAGTGTCTTGCCTTGAAATGCATTTTGTCGTTTATATGAAAATCGCTTATTAGCAATAATTGCATATATAGAAACGATAGGCTATTTCATTTACAAATTTTTGGTAAAAATATGATCGGTTATTGCAAACTTTACAGTACTGCTTAACTATTGGAAATTTGCAAGAGTGTTTGAATTATTTACTTTGTTCCATTATATAAACCAATAATATCTAAAGTATTTTGCATATATCCGATTATTGCTTATATAAAATTATACCTTACACGCAAAAAAGTGCTGCATTTTTGCTATTCCGTATAAACAAAATTTTCGCATATATCCTATTATCGCTTACATAAAATTATCATTTCAATACAATAAACGCGCTGCATTTTTGCCTTTGCTTATAAGCGAAATCTACTATTTACTGTTTCTTTATTGTAAATTTTTTGCGAAAAAACACTAGTCGACACAAAAATACCAATTTGTTTTTGTAGTTAAACTTATTTATAACGTAAATCAAAAACCAATCGTTTTCTTAGTGGAGTAGCATTTCTTAAAGAGAATTTAGATGCACTGCCCACTGGGAAATGAATCAGCACGAATTCAATCAATTTCAATCGTTTGGATTTCGTGGCCATAATAAGGCCATAAAATGAAAAAAAATCGTGAAATCTCGCATGCGTTTTCTATGTGATCAATCGTCCCTCTTTCGATTACACATAAAGATTAAAAAAATTTCGATAAAAACAGTTAAATAGCAAAAGTCCGACATTGAATGTGCAACCAAAGCTGCAACTAAGTTTTTAATGCATTTCGCTGCTCTGTATAAACAAGTTTTCTCAAGGCTGATTATGTTGAAGTTGTTGTTGTTGATTGATGATACAGTCCTGCGCATTAATTCCAGGAATAGGGGAAATGAAAATGTTTTCCAATGCTCCACTACATCAAGTGCAGAAGCTTTCAAGATGACATGTTTACATTGCAATCTAGTCGTGGCTAGAAGCTAGGATAAAAAAATAAATCACAAAAGGAGCAAAGTTAAAAATAAACAAATGGGGTCCTGGCAAAGCAATGGCTGCCAATGGGGCCTTTTGATAACACTGCAAGATGTCTGGTGCAATCAGCGGCCAATATGGGTGTATGTGTGTGTGTGTGTGTGTGTGCGTAAGTCTGTAAACAGACATACCCCCAGCCCCTGAAGGCGACTGTGGGATTTTGTGCTTTTGTGTTCATCATTTAGAAAATAGCAGAGATTAGTTCTGTTGATGGGCTCTGTTCTGTTCTTTATCTGAGACTGCGGCTGACTGGATCTCGGAAATCTCGTTTCTTTTTTTTTCATTTGTCATCTATCAGCAAAAGTTGCTTAGCTGCAGGACAGGTGTTGGTTGTGTGTCCAGCTGTGTCCAGGCAACGCCAGCCAACCCCTAAGGGGCCAGCTGGTCTTATGGCTTCTGCCTCCTTGTGTCTGTGCTCTGCCATTGTATATTGTGTCATTTTGCAGCTGCAATTACTGTGCGCTGCTTTAAGGACGAATCTTAAATTTCTGAAAAATTCAAATATGAATATTTGATGTGGCAAAAGCTGCAGGAAAACTTTGCAGTTTATCATTTGGCTTAAATGGAAAAACTTTTAGCCAAATTTTGTGTACAGGTCCAGTTGCTGCTCCTATCATTCACTACCATTTTCAATGCAGTCCTTGCCCAGTGTCACCACTTATCGTGCTACTCGTAATTTGGGCTTAAGCATTACACTCATTATAACTCAGCAATGGCAACACTTTCAATGCGGGTCCTTGCCTAATGAACAGTTGGGTAAGCACAAGGAGCGTAGGGCGCCATTATCGTTGCCTTCAACGGCATCATAATCATCATCATCATCATCAACAGCAGCGTCGGAGAGTGCTCATCAAAAGCTTGCACAGCATCAGTCGCTCCGTTGTACTCTACTTCTGGCAAGTGTTGTTATTTCGCTTGACTTGATGTCTCTTGGGTTTGCCTGGTTTGGGTGCAGGGAGGTTCTGTAATCAACGCCCCACGACATCGGCTACAAATGAAACTTGACAGGAACAAACAGTCCGCGGGAGCTGACTGCCATTACACTTGGCTTTTCTTCATTTTTATTGCTGCAATTTTACTGGCTTTGAGTGTGCCATCGCTCCTCTCTATGCGACGCTTTCCAGGCTCAGCCCATTCCCTAACAGCTATTGCAGCTATTGTCATGCGGCATGAAGAGATTGTTTCGATTTTGTTCGACTGCTGTGATTTTTCGCTTTATTTGTACTTATTTTATTTGCTTTGAAAAGGGTCAAATTTATGTTTACATTTATATTTGTTGGCACTTTTGAAGAAGAGTTCATTTTTTAAGTAATTAAACTTGGAATTTGTTGAGCTTAAATTAAGCGTTTTTATGTGTTTTAAACGTACCGTAATTCAAATGAAATAAGGTCTATTACTGGTATGTAACGTAAGTCATGTACTCAATTAACTGAAGGCAACTTTCATAGTCCCCAATTATAGGCAAACATTTCTGCCAGTTTTTAAATGTTAAGCAGCAGAAGAGTTGCAGAGATTCTCACGAATTTACAATAAGTACAAAGGCCAACATTTGTTTACTGTAAAAAGAACGCTGCCTAAAAGTATGCAAACACATATGTATGTATGTACTTAGCCGAGCTCACAACCATTATTTAATATGATGTCTATGGGTAGGGTTAAGGGTAATCAGTGGTAGTGGTTACAGAGTTACGCCTTGATATAGAGTACTCCTCCAGGTGCCTTTGTTTTGCCTAATGCTTCTTCATCCATAAGAAAAATATGACCTTGCTAGCGGAGCCGCTGTATTCGATTGACTATGTCAGTGCAAGAGCAAATATAATTCGTCCATCGAATTTGGTAACTGTTGTCTTCTGAAGTACTTTTCGCCCAAAGACTGCAGAACCGTTTTCATCAGACTACGGCATCATGCATGCTTAAGTGTCCTAAAGCAAAACGGGAAGGATGAACGTCTTATAGAGTGGTCTCTACTGCTCATTTGCCTACTGATACAAAAGTAGCATCACCCTGACATTGTTTTTCATTGTGACGGTGTTGCCAAGGTGAACGAAATCCTTGACAACATGAAAACTATAGTTTTCAATATTAGTCTGAGAGCCCAACTGCCTCATCTCTATACAATTTGTCGTGCTCTGATTTACAACCAGATCCACGTTCTCCGCTCTAGTCAGTAGTCATGCAGCCTTGACAGCATGGTGCTACAGCTGCCAAAGGTTTCATCCGATTTTGATGATTTATCTTTGAAAAAAGATAATCAGATGAAATGGCTCAATCGATATCTCTTGTTATGCAATCCATTTTGGGGAATATGCACTTTAACGGCTGTAATCATATACTTTTCGATTTTATAAACAATACTTTTTTGCAGTAACGTATAAAACCCCCTATGCAAAGGGTAAGTAGTATTAAAAAAAGTCCAGTTTTTTATTTTAAGTTCTTTTTTCAAACGATTATAAATCAATTGAAAACGATTAAAGCATTCATTGCCAGCTTTTAAAACCAAATTTAAACTTATTAATGACAATAAATTAAAATATATTCATGTTTTTTTTTTAAATGCCAGTTAGAAGTAAATTTTAAAAGCTAATTCCGTTGTACCAAATAGTGTATGCTCTATTCGCTTCACAATAGGCTACAGAATATGTGTTTTAAGCTAAAAAATAGTTAAATATCTTACGAATTTAGTTTTGAGAAAATTTTGGAGCTTCGCTTATATGGAACTCTTGATAAATATTTACGAAAACAACGAGACCGAAAGCCGATTTCTTTAAAACATGGAACATTTTCTTAAAATATCTTGAAGAAAATCCAGCCAGAAAAGCGTTACAAAGTGCCAAATGATCTAGAGATTTGGAGAACAAACGTGAAAGTGTGGGCTTTTTATGGAACTGTGTTATTCTTAGGTAAACCTTAACCTTTTCAATATAGAGTTCCTTTTGAAGGTTTCAAATGGTAAACCGCAAAGCTAAGGAATTAGTTATCGATAAACCAACGGATATGAGTCTTTTGTTGAGGCTTATTAATCTTTTCTCTGCGTTTTACAAACTCCATGAGAAAATTAGCATTATGCTCTACTAGAAGAGTACCATAATTAAATCTGTATTAAAACTAACACATTTTATGCCGACCGAGAATTTATTTTCTGTATATAACACTCGTATGAGGTTATCTACAAGTGCTGTTTCGTTTTTCCCCAGCAATTGCCAGATCTCAGGCAGTTATTAGATTATAGAATCCTAAGTGCAAATCGGCCGATAAGAACTTCAGTGAGTTTCACTTGATTTCGGTATCGTGGGGCAAGGTGCTATAAAAATCTGGAAAACCAACAAAAGTGGGCACAATACTTATGAAGTCAGGCACATTTTTTTTTACATTTATACTTAATCAAGCCTGTTCTCCATTTCGATTGGTGGATTTCACAATAGAGTTCATACATTCATTTCGGCCAATCCGAATCGGACAATTCACAATTCACAATTTTTAAAAAATTCTTTTTTTTACTTCTTTTAACTTTTTGTTTTGTGTCTATGTGACCATTGAACAATAATACAAGGAACGCACATTCTGCTGCTCTCACACAATTCGCGGGCCAATTTTTCATTCTGTTGCGAATATCAAAAAGGAAGGATAGGCTCTTAAAAAAATTTGGCACTTGCGTCGGCAGAAAGTGCGTTGCTTGTGTTACTATTCCATGGATATGACTACATCCAAATCAAATTTCATCTTAAATATTTACCTTAACATTTGTAAGTTGTAAACAAAATTTGTGAAATGTAAAATACTAGCCTACTATTTTATTAATTATCGAAAATTTGAAAATCTCAGACTGGTAACAACTATAGTTATAGGCACACCGATAGCACACACTTACAGCATACATTTACACAGAGCTCTATCGGTGTGAGATGTGTCCAGTAAATAAGCCTTAGGCGAAGCGCATGGGGAGACGACCCGACAAGCGCATTCGACCGAACGCTTAGATTATTTCATGTTGAGGTTATTTTTTTTTTTTGAACTTATTTTGTCAACAAATAATTATAAAACAATTTGTAGCGGCATTTAAAAGCAACGCTTAAAACGAAATTAAAATTTAGCACTTAACTTCAAGTTCGGAGCATCATGTTTAGAATGCTCTTCTCGCCCAAGAGCGATCGCAGGAAAACAAAAGGAAGAGTCGTTGTTTGAATTTTGAAATAATGAGAAAATATTCAGGATTTCGATTCTAATTCCGACTGCTTCAAATTAGAGCACAAAACTATCGATAGTCGCGCCATTCGATATTTTCGATAGTTGCAGTAAAAGATCCGATACTATCGATAGTACTATCGCTTTTTTTCCGACTATGGCTATGGGTGTTACATTGAGTCGACAGTGAGTTGAGTTGAACAGTCCATTAATAGCGAAATTTGCGAATCGAAAACCAGTAATCGGAACCAATTAGTTTTGTACGTAGTCTTTTTCTTTTCCACCCAACGTAAGGCCACTGGTTCCAACGTCAAGAAGGGCAACGGCTACATTTGTCGCATTGTTAAGGATTTCACTGTTTATTGTTACTGAGGGCTTGCCAACCGTCTACTGTGTACCGTCTAAGACTACCCTGCAAATTGGCAATGTGATGCCATTGTCGTAGATTTCTGAGGTACTATCATTAGCAATTTGGAGAAGATGACCGGTAATCGTGATCCTTTGCCCCGCACTTCTAGCAACTATGCCACTACCATTTCCCACAACCAAAACACCAAAAAGACCTGTGTCAAACTACCATCGGGCGGTTATGCCCTCACCCAACCACGCCATGGTAGGCACGGTGTTCGTATTGATAAGCCCATCCTGCAGGCTGGTCGTGCCTAACTTCACCTACAAGGTGAAGCACAACAACTGGTCTAAGGTGCATGGTGTTTCCATGAACCCTTTGCAGCATCCTCAAGGTGGTGTTAACCATCAGCATAGTGGTAAGGCGTCGACAGTTAAGCGTGTTACATCTGTCATCTTATTGCTGCGCGTCGTACCGGTAGCACTCGTTTTGGCAAGAGCGATACCAAGGACAAATTAAAAGTTCACGGTTGATAAAAATGTTCCGTCTGAATATAAAATTTATACGAAAAAGGTGTATGTTACCGATATTCAACTAACGCAACAGAATAGTTAAAAAATTCATTCAATCCAAAAGCTATCCATCCTGAGGTATCTTTGGGAGCTCAACGCATTATTCAAGAGATGCACATTTTGTGTTTTTCTATCGAATAATGTTAATATCACATCAAAAATACAGAAATATTTTCAAATATCAGCCTAGACTAACAGTAATCGGAACAAACTGGTTCCAAAAATATTTCGATGCCTCTTTCAAAACGTCTACAGTGTCCTAGAAGTAACATTCAATCGGTTTTCAACACAATCTTTCGATGTGCCAAACGTACCTTTCAGTGCACCAAAAAACTTTTGACCCACGCATTTTTCAAGAGATTTTGAATGGGACTTAAGACGGAACTGTCTGAAGGTTTCAGCCACAATCCTTATCACAAGCGAATGTCGTTTCTGACTGTTACAAACCTAATGGAAAACCTCACTTTATACACCACATAAAGAGTATATTAGTTAAACTTCTACTTCAAATGCATTATAATTCTAAAACTTTAAACGAGTTTAAACCATATACTACAACGGTTATGATGTGGCCTATAAACGCCTTTTGGTTTATAACCATTTTTTATCTAACCATCAAAGGAACTCAGCAATTTATCAGATTCTCAAATATTGACTGCGAATCACATGATAAGAACTTCAGCGAGTTCCGAAAGTGTCAATTAAAAGTGTTTGGTCGTGGTAAAGTGGGTCTTAATATCTATGCAACGGTATTCCAAAAACCTATGTCACAAATTACAGTGAGTGCAAAATTATGAATACAGTCAAGTAAAGTAATTCCATTAATAACAATTCGCAGGCCATTGTAACTCTATATAAAAGATTAAACGGATATCGTCCGTTTCTTTATAATATAACTATCGATTTTTGCGATTTTATGAAATACCGAAAACGCTATCCTTATGCCAACATAATATTTGCGACCATGGATAATTACACGAATTTGAATCATACGTGTCCTTTTGATGTGAGTAGAAATTGAAATGAGTTCAACGAGTATAATTTTATTACTTATTTATAGGAAGACATTATCGTCTCGGGAGCTATTTTACAGGATAACCAAATGGATAAATTGCCGCTGCCAACTGGTTTTTATTTGTTTCATGCATTTGTATATTCACGCAAAATAGTACGCACGGAGATCAAGGTTTACATAGAGGTTATTGAGAAGGAAGATGATATTCATTTAAGAATCCCAAAAGTCAAACGGACAAATAAAAAAAATGCAACAAAACAACTTCCAAGAAAAAACTAAGTGAAAATTCCCTAACAGCTATTGCAGCTATTGTCATGCGGCATGAAGAGATTGTTTCGATTTTGTTCGACTGCTGTGATTTTTCGCTTTATTTGTACTTATTTTATTTGCTTTGAAAAGGGTCAAATTTATGTTTACATTTATATTTGTTGGCACTTTTGAAGAAGAGTTCATTTTTTAAGTAATTAAACTTGGAATTTGTTGAGCTTAAATTAAGCGTTTTTATGTGTTTTAAACGTACCGTAATTCAAATGAAATAAGGTCTATTACTGGTATGTAACGTAAGTCATGTACTCAATTAACTGAAGGCAACTTTCATAGTCCCCAATTATAGGCAAACATTTCTGCCAGTTTTTAAATGTTAAGCAGCAGAAGAGTTGCAGAGATTCTCACGAATTTACAATAAGTACAAAGGCCAACATTTGTTTACTGTAAAAAGAACGCTGCCTAAAAGTATGCAAACACATATGTATGTATGTACTTAGCCGAGCTCACAACCATTATTTAATATGATGTCTATGGGTAGGGTTAAGGGTAATCAGTGGTAGTGGTTACAGAGTTACGCCTTGATATAGAGTACTCCTCCAGGTGCCTTTGTTTTGCCTAATGCTTCTTCATCCATAAGAAAAATATGACCTTGCTAGCGGAGCCGCTGTATTCGATTGACTATGTCAGTGCAAGAGCAAATATAATTCGTCCATCGAATTTGGTAACTGTTGTCTTCTGAAGTACTTTTCGCCCAAAGACTGCAGAACCGTTTTCATCAGACTACGGCATCATGCATGCTTAAGTGTCCTAAAGCAAAACGGGAAGGATGAACGTCTTATAGAGTGGTCTCTACTGCTCATTTGCCTACTGATACAAAAGTAGCATCACCCTGACATTGTTTTTCATTGTGACGGTGTTGCCAAGGTGAACGAAATCCTTGACAACATGAAAACTATAGTTTTCAATATTAGTCTGAGAGCCCAACTGCCTCATCTCTATACAATTTGTCGTGCTCTGATTTACAACCAGATCCACGTTCTCCGCTCTAGTCAGTAGTCATGCAGCCTTGACAGCATGGTGCTACAGCTGCCAAAAGTTTCATCCGATTTTGATGATTTATCTTTGAAAAAAGATAATCAGATGAAATGGCTCAATCGATATCTCTTGTTATGCAATCCATTTTGGGGAATATGCACTTTAACGGCTGTAATCATATACTTTTCGATTTTATAAACAATACTTTTTTGCAGTAACGTATAAAACCCCCTATGCAAAGGGTAAGTAGTATTAAAAAAAGTCCAGTTTTTTATTTTAAGTTCTTTTTTCAAACGATTATAAATCAATTGAAAACGATTAAAGCATTCATTGCCAGCTTTTAAAACCAAATTTAAACTTATTAATGACAATAAATTAAAATATATTCATGTTTTTTTTTTAAATGCCAGTTAGAAGTAAATTTTAAAAGCTAATTCCGTTGTACCAAATAGTGTATGCTCTATTCGCTTCACAATAGGCTACAGAATATGTGTTTTAAGCTAAAAAATAGTTAAATATCTTACGAATTTAGTTTTGAGAAAATTTTGGAGCTTCGCTTATATGGAACTCTTGATAAATATTTACGAAAACAACGAGACCGAAAGCCGATTTCTTTAAAACATGGAACATTTTCTTAAAATATCTTGAAGAAAATCCAGCCAGAAAAGCGTTACAAAGTGCCAAATGATCTAGAGATTTGGAGAACAAACGTGAAAGTGTGGGCTTTTTATGGAACTGTGTTATTCTTAGGTAAACCTTAACCTTTTCAATATAGAGTTCCTTTTGAAGGTTTCAAATGGTAAACCGCAAAGCTAAGGAATTAGTTATCGATAAACCAACGGATATGAGTCTTTTGTTGAGGCTTATTAATCTTTTCTCTGCGTTTTACAAACTCCATGAGAAAATTAGCATTATGCTCTACTAGAAGAGTACCATAATTAAATCTGTATTAAAACTAACACATTTTATGCCGACCGAGAATTTATTTTCTGTATATAACACTCGTATGAGGTTATCTACAAGTGCTGTTTCGTTTTTCCCCAGCAATTGCCAGATCTCAGGCAGTTATTAGATTATAGAATCCTAAGTGCAAATCGGCCGATAAGAACTTCAGTGAGTTTCACTTGATTTCGGTATCGTGGGGCAAGGTGCTATAAAAATCTGGAAAACCAACAAAAGTGGGCACAATACTTATGAAGTCAGGCACATTTTTTTTTACATTTATACTTAATCAAGCCTGTTCTCCATTTCGATTGGTGGATTTCACAATAGAGTTCATACATTCATTTCGGCCAATCCGAATCGGACAATTCACAATTCACAATTTTTAAAAAATTCTTTTTTTTACTTCTTTTAACTTTTTGTTTTGTGTCTATGTGACCATTGAACAATAATACAAGGAACGCACATTCTGCTGCTCTCACACAATTCGCGGGCCAATTTTTCATTCTGTTGCGAATATCAAAAAGGAAGGATAGGCTCTTAAAAAAATTTGGCACTTGCGTCGGCAGAAAGTGCGTTGCTTGTGTTACTATTCCATGGATATGACTACATCCAAATCAAATTTCATCTTAAATATTTACCTTAACATTTGTAAGTTGTAAACAAAATTTGTGAAATGTAAAATACTAGCCTACTATTTTATTAATTATCGAAAATTTGAAAATCTCAGACTGGTAACAACTATAGTTATAGGCACACCGATAGCACACACTTACAGCATACATTTACACAGAGCTCTATCGGTGTGAGATGTGTCCAGTAAATAAGCCTTAGGCGAAGCGCATGGGGAGACGACCCGACAAGCGCATTCGACCGAACGCTTAGATTATTTCATGTTGAGGTTATTTTTTTTTTTTGAACTTATTTTGTCAACAAATAATTATAAAACAATTTGTAGCGGCATTTAAAAGCAACGCTTAAAACGAAATTAAAATTTAGCACTTAACTTCAAGTTCGGAGCATCATGTTTAGAATGCTCTTCTCGCCCAAGAGCGATCGCAGGAAAACAAAAGGAAGAGTCGTTGTTTGAATTTTGAAATAATGAGAAAATATTCAGGATTTCGATTCTAATTCCGACTGCTTCAAATTAGAGCACAAAACTATCGATAGTCGCGCCATTCGATATTTTCGATAGTTGCAGTAAAAGATCCGATACTATCGATAGTACTATCGCTTTTTTTCCGACTATGGCTATGGGTGTTACATTGAGTCGACAGTGAGTTGAGTTGAACAGTCCATTAATAGCGAAATTTGCGAATCGAAAACCAGTAATCGGAACCAATTAGTTTTGTACGTAGTCTTTTTCTTTTCCACCCAACGTAAGGCCACTGGTTCCAACGTCAAGAAGGGCAACGGCTACATTTGTCGCATTGTTAAGGATTTCACTGTTTATTGTTACTGAGGGCTTGCCAACCGTCTACTGTGTACCGTCTAAGACTACCCTGCAAATTGGCAATGTGATGCCATTGTCGTAGATTTCTGAGGTACTATCATTAGCAATTTGGAGAAGATGACCGGTAATCGTGATCCTTTGCCCCGCACTTCTAGCAACTATGCCACTACCATTTCCCACAACCAAAACACCAAAAAGACCTGTGTCAAACTACCATCGGGCGGTTATGCCCTCACCCAACCACGCCATGGTAGGCACGGTGTTCGTATTGATAAGCCCATCCTGCAGGCTGGTCGTGCCTAACTTCACCTACAAGGTGAAGCACAACAACTGGTCTAAGGTGCATGGTGTTTCCATGAACCCTTTGCAGCATCCTCAAGGTGGTGTTAACCATCAGCATAGTGGTAAGGCGTCGACAGTTAAGCGTGTTACATCTGTCATCTTATTGCTGCGCGTCGTACCGGTAGCACTCGTTTTGGCAAGAGCGATACCAAGGACAAATTAAAAGTTCACGGTTGATAAAAATGTTCCGTCTGAATATAAAATTTATACGAAAAAGGTGTATGTTACCGATATTCAACTAACGCAACAGAATAGTTAAAAAATTCATTCAATCCAAAAGCTATCCATCCTGAGGTATCTTTGGGAGCTCAACGCATTATTCAAGAGATGCACATTTTGTGTTTTTCTATCGAATAATGTTAATATCACATCAAAAATACAGAAATATTTTCAAATATCAGCCTAGACTAACAGTAATCGGAACAAACTGGTTCCAAAAATATTTCGATGCCTCTTTCAAAACGTCTACAGTGTCCTAGAAGTAACATTCAATCGGTTTTCAACACAATCTTTCGATGTGCCAAACGTACCTTTCAGTGCACCAAAAAACTTTTGACCCACGCATTTTTCAAGAGATTTTGAATGGGACTTAAGACGGAACTGTCTGAAGGTTTCAGCCACAATCCTTATCACAAGCGAATGTCGTTTCTGACTGTTACAAACCTAATGGAAAACCTCACTTTATACACCACATAAAGAGTATATTAGTTAAACTTCTACTTCAAATGCATTATAATTCTAAAACTTTAAACGAGTTTAAACCATATACTACAACGGTTATGATGTGGCCTATAAACGCCTTTTGGTTTATAACCATTTTTTATCTAACCATCAAAGGAACTCAGCAATTTATCAGATTCTCAAATATTGACTGCGAATCACATGATAAGAACTTCAGCGAGTTCCGAAAGTGTCAATTAAAAGTGTTTGGTCGTGGTAAAGTGGGTCTTAATATCTATGCAACGGTATTCCAAAAACCTATGTCACAAATTACAGTGAGTGCAAAATTATGAATACAGTCAAGTAAAGTAATTCCATTAATAACAATTCGCAGGCCATTGTAACTCTATATAAAAGATTAAACGGATATCGTCCGTTTCTTTATAATATAACTATCGATTTTTGCGATTTTATGAAATACCGAAAACGCTATCCTTATGCCAACATAATATTTGCGACCATGGATAATTACACGAATTTGAATCATACGTGTCCTTTGATGATGATGTGAGTAGAAATTGAAATGAGTTCAACGAGTATAATTTTATTACTTATTTATAGGAAGACATTATCGTCTCGGGAGCTATTTTACAGGATAACCAAATGGATAAATTGCCGCTGCCAACTGGTTTTTATTTGTTTCATGCATTTGTATATTCACGCAAAATAGTACGCACGGAGATCAAGGTTTACATAGAGGTTATTGAGAAGGAAGATGATATTCATTTAAGAATCCCAAAAGTCAAACGGACAAATAAAAAAAATGCAACAAAACAACTTCCAAGAAAAAACTAAGTGAAAACTAAGAATCTGTGCGTTTGTTTGTGTTTCTTTGTTTGTAGCATACTTTTGAGCGCAGTTGTACAGTGAAGTCTCGATTTTAATGGCGGTGTTATAAGCTACGACTGTAACTTTTTTGTTTCTCACAAATTGCTGCAAGTTTTGTTATCGTGGCCGATTTTCAAATATTTGTTAACTTTGAAACATTAGAAGCATTAGAAGCCCAGGAAACGTGATACCAGATTTGCACGAACTTCAGCTTGAATATCTTAAGACGGACATTATAGATTCATTGAGACTTTCGACACAACTTGCATAATGCGGTAACGAAGATTTGTGCAAAACTTCAGCTTACTAACTTTCATTCACAGCTTTTACCCATAGCTTAAGAATACAAGGTAAGCTTACTCTGCTGACGTGCCTCGCGATGGTATCTTATTTTTCCGCGCATGTTATTGCCTTGTCAAGAAAGGCATGGAAATCTTTGCGTGTGCATGTGTTTGTATTCCTTGATGCCCTTCAGTTCTAGCAGGCAGGGCTGAATTTGTAGGCATGAATCACGCCTTCAAATGACGCCAGCTAATAAAATGCAAAGGAAGGTCTTGTTTTGCTAATATTTTCAGAGGCTGAAATAATATTTTGAAACAGCATTGTTTTTGTTGACCAAAAATAAGGCCTGAATCCCCTACGATTTTTGCAAAGAAATCAGCCCCTATGAGTTTGTGCTATATATCAGCCCTGAATCACCTATGATTTTTGCAAAGTAATCAGCCCTGAATCACCCATGATTTTCAGTGTTGAATCAGCCGTCCAATTTAACCTATGAATCCCTAGGCAATGCCCATGCAAAACTCATAACCTGAATGCACGTAGTTGGAAAGGTGAAGGTAGGCCTGGTCATGAAGGTTCAGGCCTGACACAGGCCTTCGCAGAACTGTAGGGTATAATTAAAAATTTTGTGTTGGTGTGCACTGTCTAATAGTTATAATAAGCAATAATTTTGCTATGAGAGAGATTTGCGCCTCTCACTATCGTTCTCTATCTAGAATTCTCAAAACTCATCTGCTTACTAAGATGATGAATTGGTGACTAAAGACGCTTTAATGCGTGGAATATAGCTTTTCGGGTGCCGGCATAAAAAAAAGTTTTCATGATAAAGTTCCAACGCTCTTTTGCGATGGTTTGCTTATGCATTGCACATTTTGTTCTAAAATAAATTTTGGGTCACTGATTTCGAATCTGGAAACAATTTTTGTTTGTCTAGCACCTTTTTCGAATTACCGCAATTTCGATATTTCGAAAGTTGCGAAGAATCTTACTACCGATTGAGATGAATTGTGACTCGAATTGAAAATAATATCAAATTAATGTCTCTCAGACGGTTTTGATTTAACTTGATTCGATTGCAAGCTATAGGGCAATGAACTCAAATTTTTACTCCAAATTAATTAAATCAAAAACTATAAAATAAATTGATTCACTGCGAACATTTCAACATAAATTTGAGGAAAATCGAGGAAATATTATTACTTGAAAATAGAAAAAAGAGATGTTTTTATGGATTCACACAAAAAACCATTCTGTTTTAAGTCACTTTACGTATCACTCTTTGCTAGCTTATATCTTAAGGCTATACTTTCTAAGGCTTATATCTTTACACTAAATATAATGTCATTGAAGGACTATGCAAAAATCAACATTAAAAAGAATGTTTTGTTTCCACTATATTAACTGTCACGTGCGTAGACCTGGAGATGTGTATAAACCTTTATCGTTAAAACATCATGAAAAAAATTTAAAAATTTTTTAATGACATGTGATTTATTGGGTCGATTTTGAAATCCATTATAATTTTTTTTCTTTTTAATTTTAGTCATCGTCATAATATAAATATTAAATACTAAGTTGAACGTTGAATAGCTGTAATTACAGCCAATTTTAGAATTATCAATTATAATAATACAAAATAAGCTATTGAATGTACGGCAAATTAACTTTGGGACACTATATTTCGAATACACTACTCGTAAGTAATATGAAACAAAACACTTAAAAAACCTTAAATTCGCTTATGGTTATAAGGTAATCTAAAAGGTATTTGAAGATATTCTCAATAAGTTAATAGCGAGCCTCTTTAGTGAGCTAATCCGCGTTTCCGAAAAATGTTCCGAAATTAGCTTTTAAAATGAGGCACTATGCTGAACTTCAATACGGTACTTGAAAAACTCGGGTCCTTAGACTGATCCTTAACAATTTGGATATATATAGTAACTGTTTATAACTTTTATATCAAGTAAAGACTAAACTAGCCATATTCACATCGGAAAGAGTGTTATAGATAAGCACGAGCTATATGTACATGCATTAGAACTAGAAATGACTCAAATTTGGAAATATCAATAGATTTCAAGCCGTATACTAAGCCAGCAGCAATAAACTAGTCTGGAAAAGAGAAGATTCTGATTTTTATATGAGATTTTCCATCTCTACTACTCAGAGTAAAGCACATCATAAGCACTTTTCCGAATTTTAAAAATCCCAGTAAAATTGTGCCAAGGTGATACAAAAACCATAAACAGTGGATCCTAAATTTAGAATGAGAATTACTTTCTAATCAATATTAGAAGAAATTTGACAGAGTTTTAACAAAATAAAAATTCGATTACAATTTGTGTGAGTTGCATTAACCCGACATCAAAGAACACTAGTTCGAAACTATTATCAACTGACTGCTTATTCTAGTGCTTTAGGTAGATACGATAGTGTTTGTGATAATTTTTTCTTAATAATAATGTTATTGGGAAATAAAGCACCGCGACTTTTTAGATCTTTTGTGCCGCCTACTGAGCTTATATCTTTATTATATTGGATGGTTCCAACGGGATTGTCTCGGTCAGCGAGCTCCTGTATCCACCGGGAAGCGACAACCTTCTTCTCGCTAGGGCTGACACTCAGCCAGGTTGTGTTGGGAGCGTTCCTCCCCTAGTTCGCAGACCGTGCATGTGCTGGAGCTGGTGATACCCAGCATTTTCAAGGATCCCTTCAGCCTGCAGTGTCCGGTAAGCAGAGATCTTTCCTAAGCGCGGCAGTTTCTTGAACCTATTTAGGTTGTAAGAGCCGAGGAATTGTTTGGCCTGTCTGTCTGTATCAAATATTAGGAATATTCAGAAAAACGAAAAAAAAAACAAAATTACGAAACCTCAGAAAAGTTAATAAAAATACCCAAAATAACGAATGTTATTAAAATTTCCAAAAATCGTATAAAGGATGATGTTTTGAAGAAATAACCATTATTTTATGAATACTATGACAATAAGCGTAACAACTTTCGAGCGCAACAACAGATTTTTGTGACGTCATACAAATCGATCTTCTTCTTAGAGCCCTACTGGTCTCGAATGAACCCAGTGTCATTGCTAGGCGCCTCATACGACAAGCTTTAACCTGCTGAGGTGGTATTCTCTAACCCGC
Source organism: Chymomyza caudatula (assembly GCA_035041775.1). Classification (NCBI taxonomy): domain Eukaryota; kingdom Metazoa; phylum Arthropoda; class Insecta; order Diptera; family Drosophilidae; genus Chymomyza; species Chymomyza caudatula. The sequence continues at coordinate 680,065 of JAWNKW010000040.1, read as the reverse complement.
TCACCATACGAGAGAATCGATCTTACCGCCAAAATATGTTTATCATCCAAAAATGTTGAAAAGAATCAATTTATAAATTTTTGAACAATCCGAAGTTATATTTTTCTTAGTACATGTAATTTGTGGTATTTGAAGTTTTCCATTCGTATTTGCTATAATTTTTTGTTGTAAGTAAGGAACTAGAAACTACGGTACAATGAACCCAGAAAAAAATTTCTTGTAAACTTTTGTTTTTCCAACAAATTATTCTGAAATAATTATAGGAAGCATTAAATTTAAATTGATTTAGCGTAAAGTCAAAATTATATTTAACAATGACGATCAAAAAATTCTTTAAACTGTCAAAGCTTTTAAAATATGTTGCATATTTGTTCCAGATCAGGAGTTCATGTTTAGTTCGCCAAGTAAGAAATAGCATTCGAGTTGGAAACATATTTCGTACTTCACCAGCTGCAATGCATTTTGGCAAAAAAGTCGTTTTGTTTTTAGTCATTTTATATATATCTTTCAAAGGAACTCAGACTTATATAAGATTTAAGAATATTGAGTGCAAATCTCTCGATAAGAATTTCAGCGATTTTAAAACTTGTCGCCTGAAATTGCTTGGTCGCGGCATCGTGGGACTCAATGTCTATTCGAAGGTGTTCCAGAAACCAATAAAACAAATAACAGTGGGTACATTATTAACGAATTCGCTGAAGTTTCCTTAAACAACTTCCATTTGCAGTTAAGCATAACAATGTACAAAAGAATGAGCGGTTATCGCCCGTTTCTTTATAATGTAACCTTTGATTATTGTGATTTTGTGAAAAATCAAAAACGTTATCCCTTTGCCAAAATTGTGTTTGAAACCATGAAAAATGCCTCGAATATAAATCGTACGTGTCCTTTTGATGTGAGTATGCACGAGAATAAGTCCAAAGTATAGAAATTGATTGTTGGTTTTTAGGACGATGTCATTATTTCGGGCGCTATTTTACAGGATTATCAAATGGATAGATTGCCTTTGCCTACTGGAGTTTATATGATACATGTATTATTTTATTCATTTAAAATTGCCAGAACGGAAACCAAAGTTTTCATAGAGCTGGTCGAAAAAGACGAGACTCGCGAAAGACGCCCCATGAAGAAAAAGCATTGAAAAACTTAAAGTTTGCTCCAATCAAAACATTTGAAACTCCTTGACAATGTGTGTATGTTCTTATTAAACAAACTCTACGAAATCTTATAAAACTTTTGAGTAAATCCATCTTTTATGCACAATTTTTGAATTTTCCAAATGGATTATAAATGATATTGTTAAATTTCTTCTTAGCTTGAAAAAATATGTGCGCAGCGAAGTCTGTCCAGGTCTTTAATAGGGTTTTGCGTTGGGCTTTGGCTCCACTGCGTAGAACCCGTTTCCCAATAGCAGATGGTATTAGCTGTCTGGAGAAGCGCTCTACATTCGGCCGTAACCCGGTAACAGGCTGTTATGGCTAGCCAAGAAAATTCAAGTTTGCACAAAAAATTGATAGCAAATTGCGAACAGCCTCAAAGTTATTTTCCTAAGAGTTATCTGAAAAAAAAAAATAGGCAGTTCGATTTGGAATTCATGAGAATTGACACAAAGCATAACGAATTTAAATAATGGTATGTAATTCTGAGAAATTGTTGCAGAAAGTAGCATATGTCTAATGTTCGTAAAACAAATAGAATTCTGTAAGTTCTGGAATTGTGCACATGAGTCATTCGCGTGAATTTTTGTGTTCAAGTTAGTGTCAAGTTGGTGGTCAAGTTAGTGGCAGGTCGTTCAATTATTCTGTTGGTAGCTGTCAAAATGAAGCCTTTTCTTGGTGTAAAATTCTCTGTTTTAAACATGTGTTCTTAATAATTGAAACTATTGATCCAAAGAAAGAAAATAATATAAATATATTTTAGTAGCTGACAGTTAGAGAATATCACCTTGTCGTATAAGGCGACTAACAATGACACTGTGTTCTTTCGAGACCAGTAGAGCTACTCCAGGCCTTAAAAGGGTTGTGCGTAGGGTTTGGGACCCACCACGTTAAACCACAATTCTAATGAAAGAATGTATTTACATCCGACCGTAACCCGATAACGGTTTGTTATGGCCAGTTAGGAAGCGAATCTGATAGATAAGGTAAAGTAAGATGCACAAATAACATGTATTTATAGGGACATTTGTTACCTTTAATTCAAATAAGGTTAAACCATTAAATGTGAACCCAAAACCAAAATTTTCGGTTCTGATTTTTTTTTTTATAATTTGTTAGGTCGCCTTTACCGAAAACTGATATGGGGTTTTCATAAATGACTTCACCAATGAGGGGGGGAGTCATCAAATTGTGATTTTTTTGTGACAAGGGGGAGGTAGTGTCCCGAAAATGTGACGTCACCATCAAAATATCAATAAAAACTGCAAAAAAATGTTCTTTATATTTTCTTGCAATATTTTCTTATCATTTCGAATTCAAACTTATCGATTTAAAAGAAATGGCAGGAGCATTAATATTATTTATGAATTCAATTGCTTTAATGCATATCGGGAAAAGAGTGGCATCTTTGCCCTTTATTATCGGTTGTGCAAGCCCACATGTTGCCGCCAAGCAAATCATTGTTATCGCATTATTGGCGCACAAATCCACACAATCCCGCTATTTTCATGCAATCGTTTCTTTTCATTTCGAATTCAAACATCGATCCTGCTTGAAACTTAAAATTTTGGACTCTTTAGAATATCCTGCTTTCGCTTTTATAACAGCAGCGTACACTCTGTGCATCCTATCTGCAATGATTCAGTTGATATTCTGTTCCGAGTTTTTTGGAATATCCAAAGCTTTTTAATTTGTTTGGTTGCACGATATGTGACGTGACATTAAAGGAAGCTTCCTTAAATCGTGACTTTTTGTGACAGGGGGGGGGTCACAAATCTTCAAAATTTTGGTAGTGTCATTTATGAACAGCACCTATAAAGAAACCAGTTCCAAAATTTGTGTTGACCTGTGTAATTATGTTTAAAGCGTTCTTTGCAAAACCTTGCCTTACCGAATTGCACAATAAGTTTGGTCGATACTTGCACCACTGTGCCTTGTGACAACTTGTCTCGCTCTCTTCTTATTCACAGCTGGCAACGCTGCCGCCCCGCTCCACAAAAAAAACATGCACAGCTGCCAGCAGTCGCATTACGGGAGAGCACGTGAAAACAACGGTTTGGGCAAACGAAAGTTCGTACGCTGAAATATTTAAGCTTTCTGTGTTGTTTTTTTTCCCTTCCGCACATAAATACCTGTTCCTGTGCTGAGCAGAGCAAACGTGAAGGAAACACGTGTGCACACTGTAAATAAATAAAATAAATAAATAAATAAAACGTTTGCAGCGCCGTTAAAATATAAATAAATGAATGAATGAATGAATGGTGCTCTCAATCAAATCAAGCGCAAACGCAAAGCCAAGAAGCGCCGAAGACAAAACAACAATGTCTCAGCGTGCGAGTGTGTAAGTGTGTGTGTGTGTGTGTGCTCAAAAAAAGTATGTACAAATATACATACATATGTATACATACATACATACGTTGCCCAATGGCCCACAGCAGCCATGAGCAAATGTAAATGCTAAAGATACTTTTTTAAGACACGCATCTTAAAAATACAAGAGAGGAAAACAACGTGAAAATTGTCGCAGTGTTTGGAAAACAAAGCGGTGAAAGTGCAGAGCAAAATATATGAAATTCATTTGTATGAAAATTGCGAGCAAAGAGTAAAAGAAAATGCAAATAATTTGATAGTAGCTTGTGAAAGTCTTGTGTTTCGTTGCGTCTCTCTTCGCATGTTTTTGTGTGTGTATCGTGTTTGTTTTGCTTCAAAATTTTTGGTTTACGGCCAAGTGGAAATCTACACAAAAACAGCTATAAACAATAAAAGTAAGTTAAACAATTTTCTTAACAAATGTTAGGCAAATGTCGTCATCGTCACAAATTTTATTAAGTAGCAAAAGAGATAGCAACAAATGTTGCTTGCGAAACTTTGTTGTTTGATTTGTTTTATACTACATACACTGCCGTGCAAAAGTCTTTGGCCACTACTGCAAATTTGTCAGTGTGGTATGTGCAGTTCTTATACCAGCTATTAAGCCTCACTTAATACAAGAATGTCATAAGTTAAAAAGTATTCGTTTTATGAATTTTGTGAATATGCCGTTCGTTTTTACACAAGCTGGGAGTAAATGGCAAACTTTAAACACGTTTTCTGCATAAATCGTATAAATCTTCTATTTATTGAGCGATTCTCAAATTTTTTGGCCAGCTACAGAGACCTCCTTTCGTCATTAACAAGTAAGACGATTTTTTAAATAGTTAATTTTCCTAAAAATTAAACCTGTGTAGGACATTCTCTTCCCTCAATAAATGTTTAGCTCATTTATGCAGAATCGAGAAATATGTTTCATGTCTTTCTCTTGTTGCATAAAAATCGTTGGTCAGCGAAATGTCTTCTATTTATTCTTATTTCGAAAATTCGCATTACAAAACTTCCTTTATGCGTAACAGTTGGAGTATTACAATCTGAAAATATTTGTTAGAACCAGTTTCTGGACGGGTTTCACTTATGTTGTTTTTGAAAACGAAATTTGTTCATGTGCATGTCATGCTAGGAACATAATTTGTCGTGAATGGTTCATTAGGATTGGGATAAAGTTAACGTATTAGCGTTTCTTGAATCGAACTCTGCGCATAATTGCACTTGAATTTCTTTTGGAATGAAATTTAATATAAAAGCATAATAAATATTTTTTGTTTGTATTTGTCAGCTGCCTCTTGTAGTATGTTTGGCCACTTCTCAGCGATAAAGAATAAAAAGAGAAATGTAAATTTGGTATGATTTCGAGTTATGCTGCAATTGATGCTTGGTTGAACGAGTAAGATTAATTTGCCTATATCACCACCCAAAAGTTGACTTTGCATTGTACAATTTGCACTGTTTTTCACCAATTCCCATTGTGATTTTTGATTAATGCTCTGAAAGCTAACATTTAAAAATTACAACTCTTAATTCTTATTTAATTTTCAATGTTTTTAAAATGTTTGAATTTGGAAAATTCATATACATGGGAAGTAATTCTTATATATGTGTTTGTTCAAAGGAACAAATGTAACTGAGTAAAATCAGAATTTCGCAGTGACATTTCACAATGCGTTCTGATAGTTGTCCAATTCAAATTACTTTATAAAGTTAATAAAATTCTTTAATTATGAAAGAAAACATCAATAGCGACATATACTAAAGCAAATTATTCATAAATCGTCAGCTTAATAGTAATAAACTGGAAAATAGTTAATTTTTTTTACTGTGCTAAAGAAATTGCAAAACAAAAATGCAATGCAAAATCAACCAAGTGTTTTCAGAATCAGGAATAGTGATTTCAGCACAACTAACTTAAATTTATTGCCAGCCAGGCACATCGCTGAATATGCAAAACCATAAAGTGTCCAAGGACTTTTGCGCGGCAGTGTACATACATGATTTCGTTGTTTTTCTTTTTATTTTTTGTCAATGGTTACTCCAGCTGTGTGTGTGTGTGTGTGTGTGTGTGTGTGAGCGAATGTTGTTTTTGCTGTGTAACGCGCTCTCGCAGCGCAAGATTGCTCTCTCGCGCTCTCTCGCGCTTGCCATCAGCTGTGCGCTCCCAACTTTGCACTTGGTTGTTGTTTGTTAGAGATACATTTAGCACGTTGCGGTCAAAATAAACAATAAATATGGCAGCCAGATTTATCATCGCATTAAAATCAAACTGTTTTCCAGCAGGCCTTAAAAGTTGTTAATTGATTTTTGCACAAGTTGCCGTGTGTACCAATGTATTTATCACAGTGTAGCGCCAAGTCAACACAACTCCAAGGCAAAACAGCTGCAGAAATCTCAAATTCCCAACAACTCAGCTCAAGTGTAAAGTTAAGTGCAGCCAAACACACACACACACACACACACGCGCGTGTTGTATCTATGTGAATAACACTATTTTTCATTATTGTTTTGAAACAAGTTACCTTGCTCTGCTGCTGGCTCCGGCTCAGTTGCTACAGCTCGCGCTCTCTTTGGCTCTCTGAGTGCTGCGGCGCTCTGCACAGCATTGCCAGCCTGAAATGTTGGCGCGCAGTTTTTGTTATTTAATTTTCACACTAAAAATCATTTTAATTGAATTTTTTGTTTGCATTTTTGTATATAATTAATTCAGTGCTTGAAAATAAATTGGCAGCTCAATTGCTTTTCATGAATTGCACAGATCATTATATGATTTTTTTTTATTATTATTAAATTTCATTTATTGCTCAAGTGCAGCATTTGAATTTTCGAGTTGTGCTAAGTTGTTGACATTGAAATGTTTTTTATTTTCTCACACACACACACGCACAGTCTTACGCATACACATGTTGTTAAATGTAGCTTACAGATACTTTTATTTTTATTTTTGTTTTACTGAAGTGCAATAAATGCACATGAACCCGCCTTCGTCATTATTATTATCAGTACGTATGATTATCCCGCTTTTGTACTAACTATAAATAGTCGAATGAGTATAGTCTTTCTGGCGCCAGTTTCATAGGTTATAAGCTCTATACAGTGGTGTCGAACAGTCTACATACGACGCCCATTAAAAAACGCATTTAACTAGTGAAAACAACTAACGATGCGGCTATGTATGAAATTGTTTATAAATGAGTACATTAATTTAGTGTGAACTGTTGGCGAGTTTAACGTCAAGTAGAAAACTAGTAAGAAAGGCCCCACAAAGTAGATACATATGTACCAAGATCAGCACAGAAGAAGCATTTCTTCAGTTCACTTCTCTTCAGACTCAAGCAAAAAATCTTGTGACCATTCACTAAAACCGCTGTATGTCATATATTGTGAAATATTATGCACAAATAACCCAATTTGCAAGCTCCTGTTCTCCAGGATCCTTCATCACAAGCGTAAACTTTTAAATAATGTGTATACAACCGTACACAAAAACTAGAGAAGATGTCTTTTGTAAATGAGTTACATACAATAGTTAATATTGAAAAAATTTATAGTTTTAGCTTATACTTTAATAAAACTACAATTAGGACAAAACTTTCTCATTCTCAGCGGTGTTTCAGAAATGTCTAGACGATTTTGTCTTGTATTCCTGTCTTTCTGTCTGTCAAATACTTGACATGATCGATTTAGCAAGCTCTTAAAAGTGTTTTGCTTAAAACGCCAGACCCACGGATTTCAGTTAAAAGGCGTTTCTAACACTTTACTGAATACTTTTTTTCATTTTATAATACTTTTGACGCAGATACTTGTATGTTGAGTGTCGTGCGTAGACTTTTGTGCACCACTGTTTTTGCTAGGTCGCTGTTTGTTATAAATCTCTGCTTACATATTGTGTAACCTGAAATTACTACTAAAACGACTAGTTTAACGCCTTTTGCTAACGGACTTTAAAATAAGATTAACTTTAATATCATGCTGTGTTTTATTTATTTCTCTAAAGGTTCAAATCGTTTCATGAAATCAACGTTAATTGAACTTGAACTGCTGCTCTTGGCTTTCGTTTGAAATGTTCAAATACTATTTTATAATACATTATAACTTCAGTCAAAAACTTGAGCCGGAAAAAAGCTAAATAAGAAGAAGGTCAGGTCGTTTACTCTGCATATTCAGATAAACTTTGGGCTTGCTTGTGCCAAGCATTTGCTATTTGTATTTGTTTATTTGAAAAACTGTGTAATTTCTATAGCTTCGCCTGTTAATTAGCTGATTATAATAAAAACTTGTGCATCTCTAGCTATTAAGAACTACCTGCGGTTTGCTTATAAGCCGCGCCTATATTTACTTAGTTAATACTCTTACTCAAAATAAGCACTTATGGCACATGTTTATAAACCAACAGTAATGATTTGTTTGTGGTTTCAAATAGCTCCAAGGTGGGCCATCTCCAAATGCAATCTCAAAACAACGTAGGTAAGATCCAGAATGTGCTGGACTAACTAACCCTAACCTTCGTTATTTATATAGATTTCGTCTTATCTCAAGACACCTAGCGATTGTTTTTCATAACGTTTATTTTCTAGATTGATCGTTAAGAATTTATCTTATCTGGGCTGCGTCCAGTCAAGTTCTATAAACTTCATGCTTAATGTGCATATTTTGTATATATGTACACTCAATTTGTTATATACAAACACATGTACTTAATGAACTGCTAGAGATACTCATTTCCAATGATTCATTGGAGAAGTGAGTACTGCGTTCAATAACTTGCCTCACAATTGTTGCTTTAATTGCAAAGCAGCTGTTTAAACAAATGAGTAGCTACTAAAATTACCAGCTATACGGCTATACGGTTGCTTCATGACCTGCCATAAGGAAACTGCACAACATATGATTAATTACGATAGAGCTCGTTGCCAAAGGGGATCATTTCAGTTGAACACAAACACGAAACACGTGACCCGGTCTAATGGCAAAGTCAAGTGCTTATTGGGGCTATCTATAGAGTATATATTAAATAGTAACAGGCAGTGGCGTTGAAAGGGGCTAAGGGATCAGTTTCCCCGGTTGTGCATTTTGAATAAGTTTACTGTTTATATTGGTTTACAAACACATGTGAAACTTCTTTTGATGAGCTTTCAGGCCAACTCATATGCCGTCACACTAGTGTGACGAGACTTACAGATGGTGTGACATAAGAAAGGTGTGATGCTCGCATGGCTTTACAATGATTTAGTCTTGATTTGCTCAGGGGCACAAACTAGTTAAGGAACTTTTTTGTATAATAATTTTAAGAAGAAAAATATATATAGCTTATTACTAAGTAGATGGAACCCCTTTTCAAAAAGCTAACTAAGCCACTGGTAACAACAATTAAAACAACCATTAACTTGACGAAACTAATTAAATCTGCGTGAGAACAACACCCACAATATATAAGTATTAACATCCATAATTGTAGTAATATGTAATATAACTGTAACTAAACGGCGAAAATAAAACGGAATTTACACGGCAATAAAAATAAAATTCAGTTAGAAAATTTGTATTAAACCAATATGGTGAGTGAATGCACGAATTTCAACAGAAATATCTTTAAGATAGTTGCAAATCTATATTGAAAGCTTTAGAACTGTACAAAAACTTCTAAAGATTACTGCCACTCGCCTGATTAACGGTAAGGTGCAAAAGTTTGTGCTCTAAAAAAAACTGTCATCAACTAATGACACACAATTTGTATCTTTACTTTTAAAGTATAATGTATCTCATCGTTACATTAAAATGTCTTAACAAAACTAACTGGTTTTTATGACCTGGTGTTCCAAAAACTGAGTACATTAAACTAGTTCAAGTGCACAATGACCTAATAAATGAATGGCTAGAGACAAAGCTTTTCTTATGATTAAAACTATAATGCTTTTTTTGTTATATCAAAAACTAGATATGGAGTACTTAATCTCTTTTAAAAACCAAGATAGTATGGCAGTTATTTTTAAAGATATCGTACTTTCATATGAAAGTTTATTTTCAATTCGTGAAAAAACTGAGAGCTGTTGCATAGTGCCTCGTTCCGTCCTGTACCTTAGCTTCCCTTTTCGACTTCTCTTGGCGGATGCGATTTCTGTGCCGTGTGCACAACACCATTTAGAGACCAGATGAGACGTTGCTGCGGATATTGGATTCCTACGCTAGCTTGAGATTTAGCGTTTATTTGGCTAAAATCAACAGAGCGATCGTTTTCCGAGTCTTGGCCTACTTACTTTACTAGCAGATGTGTTTTCCGTGGTGAATTCCAACCTCCAGCGAAGACCTCACTGTGCACGAAGCACATTAACGCACTACGCTCCCTGGAGATTTAGCGTTAATTTGTTAAAGATCACTGATCATCATGAATCATCTGCCTGGAGATTTAGCGTTAATTTGGTTAAGATCAAAATAGGGATTGCTTTCTAAATCTTTGAATGCCCCGGTGGATCCCAAGCCCTACTTACAACCCAAGAGAATAACAGTCAAAAGCTTAAACCTTAAGCCTCTTTTCCAGATAACTATCATCTTCATTGCTCATTCATTCATCATTGCTTCATGTGTAAAAGGCAATAGTTTTTTTCAGTTTTTGATCACAGAGTTGCCGATTGCCTGGTGATTGAAATCCAGGCACTTTGTGAATGAAGTTTCATTTATGCACCTTACTACCGGAAATGCTACCAATCGGAACTGGCTTCTTAGCTTACCTTCAAAAAGCAAGTGTTTACACAAAGTGCACATAGCTTATTTAGAGAACCCGCAAGCTTCTGAAAAAATCAAACATAATACTGAATTAATATTTTGTCCAAAGATCGTGATCTTCAACCAATTTTCTCAACCAATTTCTCAATAATTCCTTTCGGAATTTTATTCCACTCCATCTCGACACGACTACAAAGATTGTCTAGGTTGGATGGGGCTGATTGCTTTACGATTGACCACAGGGTCTCAATCTGATTAAAGTTGGGACTTTGAGTTGGCCACTCCAGTAAATGTAAAAATCTGGGTAGTTATCTGTTACTCAATGGTGGAACGGACCAGGATTTCATTAACAGACTGCATAAGTCTCGTGGTGCGTTCGGAATCCCTTCTGCAGTGTGGAATTCTAGCAAAATTATGCTTCGCACTAAGATAGAATTGTTTGAATCCAATGTTAAGTTCATACTGCTTATGCATCTGAAACGCGTAAATGCTACGCCAACATCCAGAGCAGGTTACAAGCTTTTGTTTTGTGTCCACAAGGAATTTCCAGCAAAGAACTGTGGCTTGTAAACTGAACAAACAAAAGTGGGTGTTGTTGGGCAACCAGATAAAAGTATAGTGATGCAACGCTTCCAATGGAACCCCTGTTGTGGACACAGCCGAAGTATCGTGCTGCACAGAGAGATGCCAGAACCTGTTTGTGTGCAGCTTCCGGTGTAGCATGAGATGAAAAAAAGCCTGAATGACTATTGAAAACTAAAGGATTAAATCAAAGAATTGCAATATCTTTTCTATACTGATCGTTCCTTTGTGAGCTGCTCGTTCTTCGATGGTTTTATTATGCACATTTTAACCCACTTTTGTATTTCCCGGTTTTTGTTTATAAACTTTTGTTTTATAACTTGGATATAGTATACACTTATATGTGTTCCATTTCTTATCTACATTATATTTGTGTTTATTTCTTTTGACGATGCAAAAGAGTGTTTCACAGTCAAGAGAACTCACATGCTCATATTTTCTTGACTTTATACAGCGTTTAAGGTCATTGGCGCAAAAATTGAATAAAACAAACACATTATTGCTTCCGAAATACATAATCGTACACAAAACAAACAAAGACATAAACACAGTCCGTATCTTAATTATACAAATCTAACCAAACAAGATAATATCATCATGACTTTCTTAACGACTCGGGCAGTCCCCGCCCTCCCGCCATATATACGTAGTACTTGTACATACTAATTATACGATTTCAATAAAATTAAAAAATGGCGACGTTGTTAATATAATAATGAGAAAAAAAGCCAAGTGCTTAACTGCTGCTAGTCAGCATAAAAGCCCAAAAATAACTCTCAAACTACAGCTGAAACTGTCACGTCAGGGCAAAATTCAGTTACTGTGATAGACAACGGTCTAAATGGCCAAGTTAAGTCAACAGGCGTACAGAACCGCCAAGAGTCAGCGTATTGGGTCTAAAACTTGACAGCTGTTTTTGTTGCTGGTTTTGTAGATGCGACAAAAGCTAAAATAAATTGTTAGTGCTTTTTTTCGGTTTTAATGACTGTTGTTGTTTGCCTTTTAGCTGTTTTTTCAAAACGTCAGCGGTCTGGCTTGGTGCTGTCGCTCAGTGTATGAGTGTGGCTCAAACTGGTTTTAGCCAAGTCTAGCAAAAAGTCGAGACAGCGCTGCCAATTGGTTTTACATTCGAAGTTGGCCGCCCCGCCGCTGCGCTTAAAAGTAGCGCCTACAAGCTTCCAGATGTTTCTTCCAAGTTATAGAGTTAGTCTAGAAGTAGCTTCAAAGCATCTTCAACTGCGCTTTAGTTCCTGCCATGCATATTAGCTTAATTGTTGCCAAGCTTACAGAACACTCACACACATCTGAATATGTACATTATATTTACGTTTCGATCTATGCAAATACAATTTGTTTTTATTATTTTTATCTTTTTTGTGATTTGTTTTTATTTTTTGTGCTGCTTCTGCTTATTACTTATTACGTTTTAATTTTGCCGTCTTATTTATTGCTTTGCGTTTTGTCGATTGGGAATTTTAAATTATTTTTATTATTAAAAATACATATGTAGTACGTACAAACGTGGAAGTACACACAAATATGTTCACATAGCATTTATGCCTATAGCAATTTATAAATATTTTTACTTTGTATCTTTTGCTTCCAGAGTATGGAAATGTATGCCCAAAGACTTTGGAATTTACTTGATTTTATTCTAGTTTTCTAATAATTCATGCGGAAACTAAGAAACACTTATTTATTCACAAATTTTCATGTGTGAAAATTTTGTATCTTTCATTTGGCATAGATATTTTTGTTTAATTTTAATAGTTTGTTAGCTACCAAACAGGGATTCAGGAATGTTCTATGTTATGTTGCCGAATGATTTAGCAATCTGTCAACAAATTATAGGTTGTGAATGTATGCGTGGGCCATCAATGACCTTTAGAAGGACCCCCGAAATTAGTGCTTTAATGGCAAATACTTTATGGTTTAGTATCCAGTCTCGGCACTACAGTATTCAGTATTCACTTAAAGGTCAATCTCCTGTCGAGGCAAAAACTAAGATAGTTAGTATACTCAAAATGTATAAACGGTGGAGGACTGTTACATAGACATTTACGCATTTGGCGAAGTTAATTAGCATGTGTTTAGCCTACTTTATTGTGCATTTTAAAAAACTTTTATTTTGTTGATTTTCGAAATTTAGATGCTGGTCAAGAAGCGTCTTATTGTCTACTAATGCTCTTAAAATTACCACAAGTTAAACTTATTTTAAGTCCAAAATGTTTTTCAAATGATACCAAGATAATGCTTGGTACATTTTAGTCAAAATGTTCTTCATACAACTACAAGTCGTTCTTATGTTGAAAGATAATGGTTTTTAAAATGATTCCAATATGTTCTTAAAGTGATCCCATATTGGTTTTAAGGACCCAGCCGTTCTTAAAGAAAAACTTATATGTTCTTAAAGGCTAAAAAACGGAAAAAATCTTCAACAATTTCGGTAAGGAACTGTTGTTTCTTTTTAGTATAACTTTACGGTTTCTATAGTTTCTCTTGATATTAACTGACTGCACTACATAGTATGGAAATAAACTAAATTGATAAATGTAAATAACAAGATAATAAAACATATATAAAAACGCTTCCTTATCGACTGCTATCAAAGTTGTACTATAAATAACAAAGTCATCACACTCATAAATGTGACAACATCGTGAGCTAAAGTGCATTTTGCCAACATCTCAAAGATGTAATATTAAAACGAGATAATCAAGATTTTAATTGTTTGCGAACTTTGTGGGCAGATTCTAGTCTTATTTTAATGTTAATCTGTATAACAAGCTGAATTAATGTGCAAACATTAGTAAAATCAACTTTTAAGCGAGTTTTTAAAAGTTTAAAGCTTTGTTTATTTAACTATAACTCATAACATCCTCATCTGATTTGTATAAACAATAAGTCTAAGGTTAATCACTTAATAAATGCTATGCAAAACAGGTTTCCCTGCGGTCTCTTGTAAATTGTAGGTGTAGGGGTTTAACGAAACAACGGCATCGCACTATTAGATCATATAGCTCCAACGACCGGTTAAAAGGGTTTTCACTGACAACAACGTCTCTTAGCGAACCAGTTTTTACTACACGATCAAGATCGCTAGGTCACATACAAACCAATCTTAGCAAGAAAGTACCTTTAAAAAAAGTGTTAGTTTTAGTAAGGAATACCTTTGTTGTTTACTTGATACTAATGGTAACTCCAAACTACGGGCATGCGTCATCTGTCCTCTTGGCACACCAAGTTCCAGGTTTTTTCCGGTAATAATTTTTTTTGCAGTTTTGGTACTCTTAAAGTTACATAATTTTGGGGTTTTAATATACGTAGATACCATAGCAACATGAAGTAAGTGGAAATTCTGTCTATAAGGCTGGTATCAACTGAACTTCTTTTGCGCCAAGATTGAATTCAAAATTATTGTTTTAACGTAATCTTGAAAAAATTTAGTGCACTTAATGACAAGTTTGTCGATTTATCATAAGGTGATCCTTTCCCATAGCTGAATTAAGTACCTTTTGTGCGAAGTTGAAAGATTTTGAGCCAAATTGGCTGGATTCTCGATCTCTGCAAGAACAAGGTCAAGCATGGATATGGACAGAGCGATCCGTACCTCGAATTCAACAAGTTGATGCACATACGCCAAGTGGCATCCTCTGTTTAAACCTTGAATATCTGTCCGCTCTTAGGGCTAGGAGTTAGAGTGCGCAGAAGAGTCTGCCAAGCTCTGAACTGAAGCAGTTGTTTTCCAAACATTCGACCTGATCTTTTTCTTGTCTTTAATATTTTTTTATAAAAAAACGAAAGATATCATATAAAGAATGTAGCATAGATTAGGTAGACAGAAAAACTATGTACAAAAGTATTTTGAGCCATTTTGGTTGGCTTTCTGAAACCCCCAGCGTCTACCATAGTTGGGATGAATAACATTGTTGTATATATTGAATACAGACCTTTTGTGGTTCCTTCAAGGCGGCTCATGAATCTAAACCGCAGATTGCAACCAGCGAACTGAAACTTACAATTTCTGAGTTTGGCAACCCTATTAACCAAACAAAATGAAGCTATTAAGTTCTCAAGAAACTCTATGAAAATTATCCTCTAACTTAGAAGAGGAGCTAGAGAGGCTAGATTATGTGACAACTCTTATGAGTCGATTGCGTTGGTGGCCCCCTCAAGTTTGGTCTTGACAACTTTTAAACCATTGAAACCTCTGAGTCGATGCTCATGTTGCTGTTCAAAACGGAGTAGGAGGAACGACTGAACAGATCAGAGTAGTGATGCTCGCACAATTGCTTGGAAGCACAAGAGAATTTCGGGACGACCAATTTAAAGCACTTCTACTCGAAACGTTAAATATTCTATCAAAACCAACGAGTTTTTTATACAAAAAATCTACTTTTCAAACGTTGTTACAGCTGTTATATGACATAGAGGACCAATCCTATTGGTTGACAACAATAAATTGTCCACAAACTTTGGGCTGAGCTATACATATTCTAATTTGCGATATCCACACGCTTGATTCAGTCGCCAAGATGTTCAAGGATGGAGTCTGATGCTATATACATTCGGAAGAATTTCTGAAAGAACACACATTTGCAGTTTTTGTTTCAGTATAAAGCATGATTACCGCCATTCATACCAATAATCTCACTCTGTCTTTCCCTCGTTTGTTTTGTATTCCGCCTTAAACACAAAGTCTTCCTCTTACTTTGTTTCTTGGTGCACGTTTACATTACTTGTAAGACATTTAGGTAGAATTCCAATTCAAATATATTTGAACACAGTTCTTATGAAAATCCTTGCTAACCTAACATTATTTTAGCTCTTGATGGCAGGGTATACAAATTAAGCTGAGAGAATTAGCCTAATTCTACGAAGTGAACTCATCCAGAAATACTGAGCAGAAGTGTAATATAATCAATTTATTCATTAGTCATTCTGTTATAGAGATCAAATTTCTATACGATTCGCATAACAAGTAATGAGTTTTTAAGATTAAAATGTTAATATCGAATGGCAATGACATGGAAACCGGTGACTCAGACGATTTTCGTTATGCACTTGATGACAAGTGTGCGCCATAATGCGATAATGAAGTGGGCAGATTTGAATGATATGAGTTTGTACTATATAGAGTTACTTTTATGAAGGAAAATACACGGCGCAATTTCAAAGTGCGCTATCGCTTTTTGAAATGAAATGCGAAGACCAAAGAAGTACCAGATACTGTATCTTATCAATATGTTTTTGTAGGCCATCAAAGCAATTGTTGGTTACAGTAAATAACTAAGGGTAGACATAGGCTTGTGTAATACCCTAACCGCCATTTGTTCATATTTCAAAAGTTGCAGCAAAAGTTTTTCCAATTGCTGCATGTTTTTGTGGGCAGCTTTCATTTATCATTTATCAACATAATTCATGCATTTAACAAACACACAAATACACACATACAACCATTTAACCGTTGCCATTTTTGGTGTCATTTGTTGGCCAAAATGTGCCCAATATGCGCCATAGTCCATACAATGTGTTTGTGGTCGTTTGGGTTTCGACCTAGTTACAAAAACTCAGCCGGGAGGCAGCAGCAGACCGCCGAAGAAGAAGTCAACGGCAGCAAAAAACCATTTCTCAGCACAAATTCAAACAAATGCATTTTCAGCACTTGGCCAACTTTTGTTGGCCGAAAGTGAATGCTGCTGCCAATGTACTATATATATGCATCTGTGGCGAAAGAAAGCCGTCAGGCTGGTTGGCTTTCACTTGAATCACGTTTTTCCAACACCGTCGTTTGTGGCAACTCGCAAAAGCCTTTCTCAATTGCAATCACCTCCGCGAACAACTCCACCCTCTCTATCTTAATGGTTTTCCGAACGCCAGACGCCCGACCAGCAGCTGCTGCATTGCTACATTTTGGCCATTGCCTTTCGGCCATTAGTCATGCAGCGCCTGTGCAGCGTTATGCTCCTCCATTGAATGCCAGCAATCCCAACCAGCCAACGAACCGTCCATATGGACTTTATTGCATTGCATGTCATTCCCTTCCCACAGATGCTCCGGCAAATACGAGTACCTACAAATACTTGTACGTAAAATACTTTGTGTGCACTTTTTGTGCTTTTATTTCAAGCTCATGATAAATTCCATTTTAAGTTTTTGCTCTCCGGAAAACAAGAGCAACAAAAACAACAATAACAACCACAACAAATAACAAAATATTTCGCTTTATGAATTTTTATCATAACTTAGAGGCGGCCCCGTCGAACATTTTTACCATGCCATGGAATGCCTTAGTGTGTTGGCATCTGTTCCGTTCCGTCCGTTGTTGCTATTGTTGTGCCGCCTATGAGGGGCGTTCATTTAACGGATTTTTACACTTGAGAAATGATAAATAATTCAAGTGCTTAAGCTGAGTTAAGCAGCAAGTTATGGGCTGATAATATTGCAAGAAAAGGAAACGTGAAGTTATCTACAGCAAAGAAGCAATTCACTCAAAAGCAAGCCCACCAAATACCAATCCCACTAAGTACTAAGAATAAGCTGTACAAACAGATATAGTATTTGATATACCGAGATTTGCATGAGAATCAATTTCTAAACGTTTTCAGAGTAATGCCAACATGCATGCTATGAAAAAGCATATGGACTGGTCTTTGACAAACGAAGGCACATGACTGGGAGTCACGGGTTTACGGACTCACATGTCAGAATCTATAGGTGTTCATATCATCATATCTTATCAAATTATCGGAATAGGATAATAGCGATACCATCAAACAGTCAGGCTGCCATAAGAGCGGTTGCAGGAACCAGAATAAACTATAAGTTGTTTCGGGATACCCGATTGAAGCTAGACCTCCTGGGACAACATAACTCATTCTCACTTAAATAGCTCCCTGGACACTAGTATTGCTGGGAATGAACTTGCGGACAAGCTGGCGAGGGATGGTGGTACCCACTGATAGGGCCATATTATTTATGTGGCATTGGCAGACACACCGTCAAGAAACTTATAAGGGAAGAGAAAAGACTAGAACGAGCCGCGAACTCTAAGCAGGTTCAAGAAACCATCAAAGTTAGGAAAAATCTCTATTAGAATTCTAACATGTCTGCTTACTGGACACTGCAGACTTATAGGTCACCTGAGCAAGCTGGGCATCACGAGCTCCGATACCTGCAGGTTCTATGAACTTGAGGAATCACCAAAGCGCATTCTGGCTGGGTGCCCTAGCGAGACGAGAGGATTTCGCTGACCGATATTTATAATAGAGAAAGGATTGATAGGGCAGCTGTAAGCTAAGTAGAGGCACAATAGATCTTACAGCTCGCATTATTATTATTAATGTCAACAAGTGCCTTTTCTCGCATCTGTCAAATGATAAACAGATGCTCTTAAACTATGATGATCAGCCCCCCAAATACTAAGGTAAGACTGTACGAGAATAGAAATAGTCTATAACGACATTTGAAAATTTCTAAATACTTTTCAAAACCTGTAAGCAAGCGCCTTTTCCCATGTCTGCACATTTCAAATGATAAATAAACACACTGAAACTATGATAATACGGGGATGATACAAAAATATAACACAAGCTGTCAAAGAAACATCACATATTTTTAAAAGGGAAGAGCAGGAAAACCTTTTATGAACTAAAATTACGGAGTTTGCCAAATTCTATACCTTTTGGATTTTACCAATCGCAGCAATCTTGCAATTCAGTTTTCTTAGAACCAGCTTCGATTAGTGTTGTAAACATAATTATAGGCTTATTCCATATGTCAGTTTATTTCGACGAAAATGCCGGAAACCTGATTTTCAGCCATGGTTCATATACCTAAACACACGTGATGAGCTGACCTTCGAATGGCCGTTAGAAATGAAAACAACAACCAACTGCCTACTGGACGGCCTCTTCTTGTGAATGCTAAACTGTTGATCTGGCTGGACTTTTGCTTTTGATTGAAGCAGTTTTAATTAGAAATTCATAAATAGTAAATTCAGAATTTTCATTGTGGGTGTTGTAGCTGTTGTTGTTTTTGTTTTAGCTGGAATTGCTGATGAGCTGGAATTCGATGTAAACATAGTTTCACCAGTTAAACCTGAGACCAGCAACTGTTCTCTTAGTAATTGCATAGGCTTAAAGTTGTTTCACCAGATTTTCGTCAGAATTATGAGTATCGGAGGTGTCTAATACAAGTAAAAATTGAAGTATAAAAGTACTTACAGCAGTGACTGTGACTCATATTCCAGAGCTTTCGACTCTTTTAAACAAGTTTTTCGTCTACGCAAACATTTCATCTCAATACATTTGTTTACAGTTGTTTTTAGGTTTTCTGGGCGATTTGTAAAGGTATCTCTTGTTTGCAGAGTAGCTTATAGTCGAGATACCTGCCTGTAAACCCTTTAAATACAGCTGACTTATTCAATATATGCAAATATTAAGCTATTGAAAGTTACCTTTTTCTTATAATTATTCAAGTCATGAAACTTTTATACTTCAGCAATATACTCTAACTTCACTTAATGATATACGAGCTGCACTCTCAAGAACATTTTCTAGTAATATTCACAATTATTATGCAAATTTTCGACGTTGATTGATTAAACTACAATAATCATATGATTTGCATTATAATCATGTGCTTAATTTAAGTTATGCAAGTTTCAAACACGAGAATACATATAAACATTCATGCCATAAATAATAAAAACTTAACGATTTACACAATATAATTTCAATATAGGCTTAATTTATTCAATTTTAATGTTCAATTAAAAGCAAATACTAAAATACAAAAAAAAAATAATAATATTGTTTGAAGCATTTGGCAGCTTCTATTCAATTATGTAATCACAAAAGTCCAATCATCATTAGTTAAATTTGAAAATATTTTTGGAGCGTAAAGTAAAGCTTTTTAAAATTAAACAAATTAGTTGTTTGCATTTTACAAATGTATCTATGAGTGCATTGCATGTATCTATAAGTGTGTTTTTGTTGGCTTTTTGCATAAAATATTGGAATTTTTAGCTCGTTTGCTATTGGTATTTGACTTTTCACTTCTATACAAAATATTTTTTGATCCTATTAAATGACTTAAATAATATTTAATAAATTTATATTATTTTAAATACAAAAATATGCAATGTTTTACACAAGCGAGATTTTAAATAGGCAATTTCTGCCTATTTTCGTTCTAATAAAGTCAGTATTTGTATTGTTTGTGAAATCTTCTTCTTCTTAACTGGACATAACAAGCCGTTATTGGCTTAAAAATTGATGTAAAGCTCTCTTCCATAACAACCCGTTATAGGTTTACAAATTGATGCAAAGCTCTCTTCCAGGCGCCTCTGCCTTCCCTGCGCCTTCTCTAATGGGTGATACCAAAGGTAGCTAGTGTGCTCTCTAACTGATCCTTTCCCCGGTAGTCGTTGCCATCGCGTATAGGGCATCTTCTTTAGACTACGTTATTTCCCATGCTTCAGTGCAAAAGGCACAACCGAAAAGATGAGCGCTTTGTAGAGTGTAAGTTTCGTCTGGCGGGAGTGCTCTCTACTACTCTCTTGCTTACTCCGACCAAAAAAGCATGAAGAGTGATTCTTCGCTTGATCTCCGTGCTGATATTGTTCTTCATTATGACGATGCTACCAATGATAAGATGAAACTCTCAAAACTTTGCTCTGCCAGCTTGACGGTCATCTATTTATCTATTTGAAAGATGCAGGAGCGACCTTTTCTACTTATATAGAGAAATTTTTAAAAGAAGAAAAAACGTTTTCGCGATAGAAAACTTGTGACAAAAGTGTGTGTACTTGTTGTTTGCAAATAAAGACAAGAAATGTCCTTAGCTTAAAAGAGGAATAAAACAAAGAATATTGTGGCCTTGGCGCTTCAGGCATCTTACATCGCTTGACACAGATTTCGATCGATCATTTACTATTTAAAGATAGGTCCAGTAAAAAAGATTTTTAAAGATTTTGTTAATTCTGTTACCGATCAACTCGACAATTGATGACGCAATCGTTACTGAGATTTGGCTAATTTGACGGATCGCTACAGATGTCTCTAAAACGTGCTCTTGAGCTTGTAATTTATAGTAGGGCGAGGACTTCCATTTGGAAAACACTGCACTTGGCCACAAACATTTTGAAAATTAAGCTCACTAGTGCAGACACCGCCATCTTTTTTCTTCATTTGTAGCAAGCCGGTAATGGCTGGGAGTTAAGATGTATTCGTTGGTATTAAGAAAATGCCTTGTTTTCAGTTTTGCAGTTTGCATGTTTTTCATTGTTGTTTTTGAGATAAGCGAAACACTTTTATAAGTGTTTTGCTTATGGCTTAAATTTAAGCTCTAAGCTCCCCACAAGTTTGCCATAAAACCATTAAAGTAATTTGTAGTGAGTGCTAAAGCAATTAAATAAAATATGCACTGAGCCACACGCCCTCTCTCACACACACACACACAAACACACACACACACACACACACACACACACACACACTCTGCTCATTGTTATTCAATTACTGTGGCAAGTTTTTGTTCGCCCATCAAGTATACGCCCAAAACGCAGCAGCGGCTGCGCCGCCATTAACAACAGACAAAGGCGCGACCAAAAGCAGCTTGATGCAGGAGCAAGGACTCCTGTCCAAGTGAGAGAGGATCCTGTCAGGACTATACAATGCTGCCGCTTAATTTGCTGCTGCAGTTATAAATATGCAATTATGTGCTTAAGCCAAACAACATTGTTCGAAGCTATCCTGGCCTGGCGTTGTGTCTTGGCTGCTGCAGCACTCAGCTTGGCTGCACTTAGCTGCAGTGGAAAGAAAAACTTTTAGCCAAGTGCCAGAGTCTAGTGGAGTGTGGCTAAGAGCCTGTAAAGGAACGGTTTGTGGAGCGGGTAGCCAGCGCCTGTGGGTTGGCATAAACAAATCTTGTTACACAAAGCTTTTTAAATATTTAATGATGCGCCGTAAAGTGTGTGCCTGCCGCCTAGCCAATGCCAAGCAAAGTTTATTAAGCGTCACAGCCGATAACACACACACATACACACACACACCCATACACACACACACCCATACACACACACACCCATACACACACACACACACACCCATACAAACAGGCCATTTGAGACTGCAACTAATTAAACTGCTGGCAGCAGGCGTTGCACGTGCCTCACTGCCTTGGACTTTGCAACAACAACTTTAAGAAGCAGCAGCAAACTTATAACGCGCTTATCTTAGGGCAGCGTTACCCCCCAATCCCGCCCTGCTGCAGTTTTCTCTATGTGTGAGTGTGTGTGTGTGTGTGTGTGTGTGTGTGTATCCAAGTGTTGCTGTGTTTGCTTTAACAAGTTTGTCCATAAAGTTTGCAACTGGCACATGGTATGCTTCTCCCAAGCTCTACTCTCCCGCTCTCTCTCTTCGGGGGTATCTCCTTTCTGACTGCTGCATCCCATGTGTTCATACGCCCTGTGGGCCTGCAGCGCATTTCTCTTGTAAGGGCTACATTCCAAATGGGCTGCACCGCTGCTAAAGTTACCCTCGCTGACTAGCTTAAGTCCCGACGTTGTTTAGTTTGCCTGCTTTTAGCCTAATACACTTGCAGCGGGCATATAAACTTTGTGCTCAAGTTTGGCAAGCACTAATCAAGGCAGTTTCTTGAAATTTTGTAAATTCGTAGTTAATATTATACGTCTTATAGAGCTTTTAGTTTCAACTGCATTCTGTCTATAAACCAGAAATATTTTTGAGAGTGTTTGAAATCTATACTAAGCTTTTTAAAACACACACATTTTTAGTTTTATAAAAAAATGTCCAGTTCTCGGTTCCCCGTAATGTCTTAGAATCACATAATCTATGTTCTCCACGTAGATAGTATGCACTATCATTAGGGTCTTGAACTATAAACTATCGAGATTTTCTAGCTTAGGTTCACTTGCAAGCCAATTGGTAAAGCTGTGTAATTTTCGATGTAAATACATTTAGTAAAATAAAAATAATCGATTTTATCGTTAATGCTATCGATAGCTTTTCTGCTATAATGTAATTGCTTCAAAGCTTCTGGCTTTTCGTTAAAAAATTGCTTTGATGGTAGGCAATAACAATAGGGTCACGAAAACAAACATTGATATTAACGATATTGTTATCGATAGTTTTATAGTGCAAACTCCCACGTTTAGCTTAACTTGTTATCCAAATAGTAAAGTAAAGTAAATGTTCAATGGTACTATTGACAAAAGATTTGTTAGGCCCTCAAGATGAAAATAATCGATTTGATCGTTAGTGCGATCGATAGAGTTCCAGAAGAATTTGTTATAGATCTACAACACTATCGATATTGGCGCCATTCGATATTTTCGATAGTTTCACGAAAAATATTCGATATTAATCGATAATAATTATAATACTTTCGCATTTTTGCCTTCCTAACCTTAGCCGCTTAGCGTGTGCTTAAACTACCGATAGTGAAAAAAACATCGATAGCGAGACACAAAGGTAAAAATTCGATACCTTAATAGGACTATCGATAGTTTTGCAGCTCACGTCTAGGACTTCTAAATATACATAGATTAATAAACGATTTTCGTACAATGCTTAACGATTTCAATCATTCTGAAGTTTTATTAGGAAAAATTTGATTTAGACACATTTCATTTACATCTTTCGCCTGGGTTTTCTCTTTTGTAGATCTTATAGATATGTGTATGAAAACTTATACGCATTATCGCATTCGCCACCTCTCTTAATTCAATTCGCTCTCACTATTCCGGATAAGTGCAATATCTGTAGCGCAACTTAACACTAAAGTTTAAAGATAGTGAAAGCTGCTTTCTATCTTTTTCAATCTCATCCAGAGTGATTCTTCCGAAGATGAACCACACTATGTTTGATCAAGTGTCCTGACACCTTAACAGCTCAAACATTTTGTTAATTAAAGCTTTATTGAAAATGCGTGTTAGACATATTTCAAGAGCAATTGTAAATCTTCTGTTTTACAGTCATCAGCTACATTTTGTTAAAATTATGTAGATTTTTTAAGGTTATTTCTAGAAAAAGGGAAAACCGAAACTGCTTTGTAAGTAGAGAGCTTCAAACCGGTTCGTACATCCCTATTCGGCTATATCGGAATTGCTCCGGACTTCAATTCAACCTTACTCTTTTTTCTTCTGCTTTACACGGAACCTAAACGGGAACGCTTTTCTTTTCAAAGATTCGATAAACAAACAAGAAGTGTTGGAGAAAATGGCAATATGAACCTTATTGGTTTTTAGGCTCCTAAAGAAGACCCGTGTGGTGGGTTAGAGAATACCACCTCAGCAGGTCAAAGCTTGTCGTATGAGGCGACTAACAATGACACTGGGTTGTTTCGAGACCAGTAGAGCCACCCAAGGCATTAAAAGGGTTGTGCGTTGGGTTTGGTACCCACCACGTAAAACACAATACCAATGAAGGAATGTATTTACATCAGGCCGTAAAACGATAACACGGGTTGTTATGGCCAGTTAAGAAGAAGAAAGAAGACAGTTCTTGCTAAATATCCCAACTGTTGCTCAGATTTATTCCTGAGTTACGAACGCTGAAAAAACAAGGGTATGCAATATTTGCTGTTTTCAGCTTGTTTCCTATGGCATTTCTTTGTTAACGTTCCCGTTGTTGCCGTACTTGGTTTTTTTTATTGCTTCATTTGGCTTCCCTTGACGTGGGCGCGACATCTAGGTCCGTCGCACCGTAGTCCCTAGACCCTCGACCCTATGTCTTCATCACAGTCATCATTGTCGTCTAGGTCGTGTGCAATGAAGTGCAGCAAACAAAAGAGTTTTGTGAGCTTTATGTGTAGGGTATGTATATATATATATATACATTTTTTTGTTTTATTATAGTGGTAGAGTATAGGGAACCGAATGTCTGCATGTGAATAGCTTGCTGGGCCGCTCTTGGGTGAATGCACTTTCAAGCAGTACTTTACGAGGAGCAGTACGAGTTTGGATTGCAGCATAGCCCAAACTCATTTAATGTGACCATAAAAACATAACATAACTGTTTGCATGCTGACCTGACCTTTGCTCTTAGGCAACAATTTGTAGGATACAATAAAAAACACACAATTTTATGCCACGTTACAAAACCAACTTTGTTTTTGTAATGGGTTTTGTTGTTACAATGCATTAAATTGTGTTTTTACTTTCGTTTATTTTTTGGCGCAAAAGCAGTAAAAAATTTTTAAAACCTCTAGAACAAACCCATATATCACCCAAACTGGCTTAAATACGTGATCTGCAGTAACACGTGTAGAGGTAGCAAGCACTTAAATATATTTCCCTATAAGTTTTGTCGTTATTGAAGGGTTGCAAATGTCAAACCGAATGCGCCACACCCTCCAGCCCTAAGTGTCATTTCATTGCAGTTTCTGTTGACAATTTGTAGTTGTTATTGTTTTGGTATATGGAATTTGGTATTATTACTTTAACTGCGTCACACAAATTGCGCATTCACTGAAAAACGCGAAAACAAAGCCTGTAGTCGAGGCGTTTTCTTGGCAATACAGTGCCTACTATTTGTGTGCACGCTTAATGTTCAAATTTGCATACCAAATAAATAAATTTGCAAATTACAATAAATAACGCATGTGACAAGGCAATGGAAATAGTACGCAAAAACAGTGTTATGCCTAATAAAATAAAACCATAAGGAAAGTGATAAATTTTGCAAGCCAATGTCTGTATACTCTTTCTCATATAGCAGTTATATATATCTCACCAATTTAACTGAAGTTTGATACTGATATCCTTTTGGTACACATTAGTACTAGTTTTTTCCTCTGCTATAATTTAAAATATAAAGTCGTTTTAGCCAACTAGTTCTCTGGATTAATTTTATATTTCACTTCTTCGAAGAGTTTTATTAAAAATATCATCAAATTTCGTGAAAATGTAAAAAATTTTACTTAACGAGGTATACTAAAATTTAACGAACAATGTATAGCATTGTCCGTCCTCGGCCTGCTTTTTAGAGTTAAGCATATTATTTTCCCACATCCATATTTCCATATCTTCATATTTCTACCTCCTTTATTCGCCTTTGCCTTACCTTTTTCATATTTCACTTCCTTTTCGACTTGCTCATCATCTTCCACTTCGATTTAACTTTTCTCAACCTCATCAACTTCCTGTCCGTCATCCTGTTTGCATTTCTTCGTGCAATCCTCTTTGTCTTCGACTTTCCCTTCGTCTTCGTCTGCTCCTAAGCATTCCCCTGTCTCTCGTCTTTCGACGGTATTCCGGATCGTCTTCCCCTTCGATTTCTTCTTCGCCAGCTTCTCCGCGGCTTACTTCAAAAACCTTAAAGAATTCAAATGATCTAGTTTAGATCTAATCAAGAAGTATTGCTTTGGGAAATACATGTTATAGCTCCAATTCTAACAAATGCTAATTTCTAGTTCAGGTATAACTTTAATTTTCAAGATATTTTATGTAGAGATAAAAGGAAAACCTATCATCAATGGTTTTATTTTATGCTGATTATCAACTTATGGTCGATGATCCCGCTGCGGGAAAGCGAAAAAAATGTCTAAGTGTAGCTTTGAGCAGTCCTCAAGCTTAATGGAAGGTGCTTCTGTGTTATCTAACAAATTTTTGCTGATGGTGTTATCCAGTACGAACTTTAGCACTCAATACCAGTAGGATGCAATGGTATTATGGTCTTCTAAGACTCAACTGCGCGTGCTCAGAACAGCTCAACATAAATGATGTCTCTGGGCTTCGATATCAGTGGGCCTTCTTGCCCTCAATGTGGCAATAATAGATCTAAAGGACCCGTCAAACATGAGATTCGAGAATAGTAACAACTTACCGCGGAGTTGGCTCAACGATTCTTAATTAGCGTGATATGGGTTCTGATCCATTGGGGCACTCAAGGCAACTGTATGGCCAATGATCTTCCTAGACAAGTCTTTATCGCTCCCGTTTGGAATGACTGTCTGTAACCTGTCTTTATAAAGATAATATTGGAAGTTTCAATAATCTTGTTGGGCGTTGAATCAGACACGGCCTAAGTGCTAGCCAAAGACTTGGCTCAATGGACATAACAAACGGCTCAATTCGCTTACTTCACTAGTTGTTTGAATGCGTTCTTCTATGTATATGTTATTATCATATTTGCAATAATATTCATTATAACTAATATATATATATAAAGTTACACAAAATTAATTCGTATCTACTTTTTCTCTTTACAGGTACGTAACAGCTATTACCTAACAGCCCTGATTGTAAGATTTTTGTAAATTATGAAGTTCATTGCATATACATATAACATTAAGCAACAAATTTTAGCCTATTCCTAGTATGTATATCCATCTAATTTTTGTTTAAAAATGGATAGTTTTTTAAACATTACGATTTAAAGACAAATCTCTAGTTCGCGTGACGCCGAACAGAAAGACTGATATTAATTTTTGTTCTTAAATATTTTGAGTCTACTGCGAATCGATTTTAAATGGAAAGTCTACGAAATGAGAGAGAAATGGCCGAAGTGCTATTCGAGATCTTGACTCCCTGCTGGGATAAAAAGCGTCATTAAAGCAGCTTTATTTCGAACTCTACACTAAAGGATACACGATTTTTGTGTGAATTCCTTCTATAAAACTTGTTGTTTATACGCTTCGCCCACTGGAACTTGCACGACAATTGCCAGCCGATAACAACGACTTTTGTTGTTTTTGTTTTCAAGTCATTTTTCGCTATCAATTGTCGAGCATTTTCCTTAAGTTTAGATTAAGATGGCTGTCAGGGCCTTTAAGTGATACACTTAGGCCGTAATACAACCCATCGTGAAACTTGTTCCTTAACACATTGCAAACTTTTATCTGCTGGCGAAAATACTTTTGGAGCAACTTATATTCTTCCAACATTCAACGCTTTCTTTGATACTCGCCACCAAAGCGTTTCTCTTCTTGCCTGACCATAACACATCCTAAATGGGTTATGTTCTAATGTGAAGAGCTCCTCCAGGCGCCAGTTTAACGCCTTCTATAATCGATGATATCGAAGGTAGTTAGTTCGCGCTTTGTCTGGTAATTGACAATAAGACCCCTCCCGGCCTTTTGTCGTTTGCCTTCAACAGCCGATGGAGGATGTTAATTCGACTGGCTATGTTAAACAAGCTCTGTTAATTAAACCAAAGTAACATCTATTAATAAGAGTGTTTGATTTTTATGCTGACACGGCTCCTTGTGATCACGGTGTTATCTAGGTAGTCTCGACTAGTCGCGGAGTTTCTTAAGTCGAAGAAACATAAACTTTGTCTCGATTTATTTAGAACCAGACCCACCCTGGCAGATTTTCTTTCAATAGTCGCAAAGGCTCCGGTAACTGTTCGCTTAGTACAACCAATGATATCGATATCATCTGCGTATGCGAGAAACGGCACACTATTATAGTTAAAAAATGTGCCGTTTCGATGAACTTCGGCCTTTGGCAACACGCTCACCATTAACAAGTAGAAGAGGTCGCAGGAAAAGGCATCGCCTCATCAGAAGCCTATTTTAGGAGATGTTCTTCGCGTTTGTTGCGAAACGTCATTCCAACTAAACTCAAACAATGCGAAACATTGTTGAACGGGCTATCAAATGCTGCTTTATAATCGGCAATCGCTATTCATGAGTCTTTTCCAGGATTTGGCGTAGTGTGAATATCTGGCCAATTGTAGACTTACAAGGCCTAAAACCATGCTTTTTCGCTAATGGCTTTAATCTTTCACATAACATGCGCCATAGAGCCTTATAACATATGCGAGGGAAAGAAGACTGATACCGCGGTAGTACGCGTAAACCATGTTGCCATCACTCTCTTTTAGGCATATTCTGCAAGAGATGTGTTGCATGCACTCTACCAGAACAGTGTTCTTCCTGCGGTTGCAGGCGTCGGAAAAAGTTATCGTTATCGCTCGACAATAAGCTAGAGAAGTGTTCACAACATTAGTCCACTCCGTTCATCCATTGCTATAGGAACTAAATCCATGAGCCTGGCGCTCGACTTTTTGGAAAAACATTTGAGCACTTATTTGGCTGCAGCTGCTAATCGCCCTATGAAACTAAGCTAAACTTAATGAAAAGCTAATATGCTTGTTGCAAGTGTATACAAAGCAAACAAAAGCGACAAATGAGAGAAGCAGCGAGATAATGTGCATGAAATAAAAAGGCCGGTCAGCCGGTCAGACAGTTTAGTATGAAGCTTGGGGAGCTGGGCAGTCGGCCAGCTGATGTTTAATTAATGACACGCATACGCAGTGTTGTACCAGCGCACAATTTTAATGGCACGACAAACTGTCAGTCTGCGCTTGTCTGTAGGGTATGTGATAATTTTCACATGACCGGCTCATTGTCTCACTATCTCACTTTGGCGCGCTTTTCATTGTCAACAGAGCAAATAAAGTGAATATGTCGCTGGCATTTGGCTCGGTCTCCGGCGCTGTCTCCGCATGCAAAGAGGTCAGGGCGAACCTCAAGACTCGTTTGCAATGGCTTTGTTGATATTGTTGTTGTTGACTGCGTGTGCAACTTTCACGCCATTTCGCTTGGCTCACTCTGCCTTTCTCTTAGCGTTTTTAATAAAAAGAAGAAGAAAAAATTTGATGCAGACAGTCGAGACGGTGCCCGACGGTGGAATACCCTGCACTAAATCCAGCAGACGGTAAAATGGAAACGAAAGTATTTTCTTTTATGTCTCCTTTTACAGGTTTAATATGATAATTGACAAGTTTTCCTATTGAGAAGTAGGGGCAAAAAATACTTTTATGCACAAAACTCGAGTATTCTTGGGTCAATTTCGTTGAATTTTGTAACATAGATCAAAAATACATATATATTAATGTCTGTGACAATTTTTAAATCAATATATGGGTGTGGCAGTAATTAAGGTAAATCGATTGCAAGGGAGGTTTTTTCTATTGAAAAAAGGTGGATACAATTTAAACGATTAGTTTCACACGAGTCTCCACACCACATTTTGTAACTCTAGCTCACATGTATCCATATCTACATGCAGTGGAATTTTGGCACAGTTTATGGGTGAGGGGAGGTGAAATTACATATTACATATTTTTGATAATAACTTTTAATATATTAATCCGATTTCGATCATTTTTGAAACATACATGCACATAGACACGACGCACATGTCACAGGGGAAGGGGCAAGATATCGACTTGATTCGACAAACTTCATCTTTTCGGTGTAAATGCGCATCTTTTGGTAAATTTTTGTGCCTCTACCTTTTATAGTGTCTGATACCTAGACGTTTATACGGAAGGACAGACAGACGGACATGTCTATATCGACTCGACTACCATGCCACCTTCTGCCTGTTACAGACATTGCACAAACCAATAATACCCTTTTACACTTTGTTTACAGGGTATAAAAAGACATATTTGAGAGGTGTGAGCTGCATGCATGAAACAAAAGTGCACAGCGAAATGAAGATAATGATCAACATTTATTAAACTTAAATGCATTCACCGACTCCTTGTGAGTGCAATCGTCTCTCTCTGTGTATGTCTGTGAGTGTGAGAGTGTGTGTGTGTGTGTGTGTGTGCTTGTATCTGTGTCTCATGTGGGTGCACTGGACTGGCACGGCTCTTGAAAGTTGAATGCACTGCAAGTCAAGTGTTAATATAATTTCGTTTTTTTTTTTAATTTTTCTTTAAATATTTTTATTTTAGCCTTGTACTTAAATTTAATTAAGCAATTTTTTATTTTTATGCAGCTTGCCAACTAATTAACAGCCATACGGAAGCTTTATTAATTTCTGTGTTGTTTTATTTATGTATTTTTGTGTGTGGTTTTTTAAACTCATGGGTTTTATTTATGATTTGCTTATTTAAATTTATTTAGCGCAGCGGCTTTAAATAATATTTGCAGAGCTTATATTAAGTTGTGCGCAATAAAAACCAAATAATCATCATTTAAAGCTGAGTCGATTTAGCTATGTCCTTTTTTCTGCCCATTTGTGACGCCGTGTTCCATAGAAACCGAATTCACGTTCGCAAGGACATTCGAATGAAATTGCTTTCATTTTGTCTGAATTCACATGTCAATTCATGAATGTCAATGGGCAATTCACTTGAAAATAGAACAGCTGATGATTGGATTGCCTAAAGAGATGCTTTCTTTTGATGTGTGTTAGTGAAGTGTACTATCCAGATAACAAGGTGATGGAAAGCTCTAGAATTCTTCCCACGTTGCTGGAGTTCTCAAGGCTACCCACTATAGAGGCTTTGTCTGAGATGAAACACACAATGAAGATACATAATAGAAATGCTAGTATAATTTTTTGACTTTTTTTCGCTTTGTGTTATATGACATTGATGAGAGTGATTTAACTAATTTTGATAATTCAACCAAATTTATAAGCTTATCACAAACATAACAGTTGCACAAAATCGAGTAAAGCGCGAGAAAAGTACTCGATACTTATATAGTTTTCAAATGGTTTTCGAATCATAATTTTGAAATGAGATCGTTTTCACTTTTAATTTCTATTAGGGTCTTCCATAACTGTAAACAAACTGATGTTCCATTCCATTTCATTTGACTAATGAATAAAAGTGTTTTTGTTGTCTTCGAATGTTAATAGCTAAAGCCATTAAGTAGATCCAATTTACAATCGTTTTAATCAAAACTAAAGATTTTTGGTTAAAAATAAGGTTGTAAGAGATTACTACTCAATTTTCATACGAGTTAGGGTGGCTCGCTCAGCCAACAGAAATTTTTATGTTAAAAATAATATCTTTATCCGAGCTCGGAAACCTTTTTAGGTAAAGCACACTAGTCAGGGTTGGCCAACAGTGATGTATACTGATATGTATTAATTTTGATAAAGAAGAAGATTTTGATTTTGATTGAAGAAGAAGCTTAACAGCAGATTAGCGAAGGCAAAAGAATGGCCAACCTTGACGACATACGCCTATGCTAACGTTTAATCATCAACAAATGCGATCCGCCACGTAAAACCACAAGTTCAATGAAAGAATGTATTTACATCAGGCGATAACTCCATGCACCCCGTGTGGTGAGCGGGTTAGAGAATACCACCTCAGCAGGTCAAAGCTTGTCGTATGAGGCTACTAACAATGACACTGGGTTCTTTCCGGACCAGTAGAGCTACCCCAGGCCTTAAAAGATATGATCGATCTTATTAACATATGATACAACGGTATCAATAAGAAAATATTACGGCAAGTACGTGGAAAACGTGTA
Organism: Chymomyza caudatula; assembly: GCA_035041775.1. Taxonomy (NCBI): domain Eukaryota; kingdom Metazoa; phylum Arthropoda; class Insecta; order Diptera; family Drosophilidae; genus Chymomyza; species Chymomyza caudatula. The sequence continues at coordinate 647,984 of JAWNKW010000040.1, read as the reverse complement.
GGTTTTAGCCCAAAGGCTTGCCTTTAGATGTTTTACTATCTGATACTCTAAGCCAATTCGAATCTTTATATATAGAATTCTTTGTAAACTTCGGGGTCCATAGTCCACTGTAAGTACTTTCAAATCGCTAGCCATCTAATTATAGGTTTTGCGGCTTAATAAAACAGGCAAGTCAGTAGGTCAGGCTACCAATTACCTTTATAGATACACCAATATATATAGATAAAATGCAATTTATTGATTTAAAAGTTCCAGCACGCAATGCACTTTGAGCAATTCGAAAAAAAAACCATAAAAATATACTCAATATATATACTGAATTGCAGCATAAATACCGAACGAAGAGTTGCGATGGCCATTAATTTATGAGAATTTATGTATCTATAAAATACAAAACTGAAAATAACTGAGCGTCAATTTTTATTTCCGTTGCCCTTTTCCCCACGGTTTTCCAATTGTTGCGCAATTGGCGCCTTAATAAGCATTCATTGCGTTTCATTGCACTTTTTGTGAATACGAATTTATATGAGTTTAAAATTTATATGCGTAATGTATGTATATATGTATCGGTATATAGGCACATGCATGTGCATTATAGAGTACACTCGCTGTCCTAATTGAGTTATTATACTTGAGCTCAATGCGAACAATGCATTCGATTATTGAATTATTAATTATTGGTTGATTGCATAATTGATATAATTGCTGATGCATGTTGAATGCACATTGTGTGATTTTTACTCAAGAATTTTTAAATGAATATAGTACCATTCAAATGGCAATTGTAGTAACTTAATTGTTTATAGATAGCTTATCAGCTAAAAAGTTTTTCCGTCACGGCATGTTTGTCACACTTGGTGTTAATGTCAGTTCTGTTTTTTTTTATCAGTCTACACATTTTCTGCCAAGTTCCGCAAAATCGATCTACTATATCGTACTATAATCGCTATCGTCACACTTATTAAATTCTAAATACGTTAAGGAAATAACAAATAAAATATCTAAACTCTTATAGTTGAACATAATGTAGCGCCATACGACAAGCGTCTATGCTAACACCTTTTTAGGCTCATTGTTCTGCTAGCATCACGGCATGTATGTATGTAACGAATTGGTTTCACATAAAAAGAAAGACAGTTTTAAACTAGTGTGATTCAACTTAACTTTTCATTGAACTATTGAAGTACATATATCTTCGATGCTCGTTTATTTAGTTTGATTGAAATAGTTCATATGCAAGCGCTATATCTATCTCATTAATGTAAAGCCATGGAAGTATCATACGTTACGAGCGTGACGGCATACAAGTCGGTCCTACCCCTAAGGCGTAGCAATAGTTGTTTCACATCAAAAACTTCCATTAAAATTCATTTACATGCCGCATATTTAAGTTAAAATCTAAAGACTGAGTTACTGTTATAAGCGCCCAAAACTGAAACACTTTGTTTAAACACTCAAGCCATAAGTTTTTATTTTTATGCGCTTTAGTATCAATTTACTATATATTACTAATATTTAGAAACCAGTTTGGAAAGCATTATTTAAAACATATACAAAGCCCCGAAACCCAAATACCCAAATACAATACTTTATAGCTGCATAAAACAAATGATTCAGCAAAATTGAAATTAAAAAAAAAACCTGAAACAATGCCACCTCTTAAAAGCTCTTTGCTGTAGTTGTTGCCCCCAGACTTGGTCTAGACCGTATACGAACCCCGTCGAACCATAATTCCGATGCGCTCAATGTCAACTAGTCCAATATGTAATATTAAATTAACATTACATAAAATTTCACAGCTCAAAGCGCACACAGTGAAGCTCAGAGATGACATTGTAAAAACTACAAAATGAATAAATGAATGGATGTACCAGCAAAAGTGTATTTCGTTATGTGAACACTAAAAAATCAACGTTCAAGTTCATTGTCAGGGTCCGTTAATTTGTGTTACAGACAGACCCAATGAAAAAAGAGAATACATATAACATTCATATATTCGATATGTTTGTGTTTTGAATAATTTAATAAAAAATGTATTTTCTAACAAGATCAGGGCGGAAGTGCAGTTAGGTTCATTAGCTGCTCGATATGCACCTTTAATTGCTCGAGGTTACATGTTAATTTTTGTTTAACTTTAGTCTGATAGCTTTGAGGCTTCAAATCTGATATACACTGGTAGCATTATTAATGGTACCTTTCGAATAGATAGTATGGTTTCAGAAAGTTCCGCTCTACGTAAGCAATACATCTGACGCGATTGCTGGATAAAGCTGGCAAAGTGGATGAAGTTATCTGAGTAAGCGACGGCTGCGATACAAGTTGAAAAGGTGCTTCAAAGATCTGTGCCTATTCACCTACTATGGACGGAATTCTGTGTCTGAGAATGTCAAGTACCTGCAGGTTTTACATATGACATGGAAATCCTGATGGCAGGCAAAAACTATCTGTCACAAAATGGAGGTCTTTCCCATTTGCGGCCGCAAGAATAACTTCTGCTCATCATCATCTTGAAGAGTGCCATTTAATACCTTGCGGTGGTGATCCACAAATGTTTGTCTTACAAAGAGCATTTCCAGGCGTGCAAGAACGTAGCCAACACCAACAAAGTAATCACTATGCAGCAGCGATATGGGTGAGGCCAACAGGTACCAGGAGCTATACATATAAATATGTTGAAGCCCTTCCGCTGGTGATCGCGGGAATAATGCTGCCAATTGTTCCTTTGGGCATGGAAGCAAGTGAGCTTCGAAACTCGCGACAAACCCATTAAATGCGGACTGAGAGCAGCGAGCACGTGAGCGAAGCGGGAGAGGTATAATGTAAAAGAGTAGTAGTAATAGAGAGTATGACCGACCTGTATGCCGTCACGAAAATCTGCTAGGTTACTAGTGAAAGCCAAAAATGTGCCCTCATGTTTTTGGAAGGTTGTTGTAGTAGTGGTAATCGAACGCTAGATGGCACCACAATATGCCAAATTGGATGGAACTCACGGGCTAATGTTTATACCTCGTACGTTTGTGCAATGTATGTAACAGGCAGAAGGAGGCGTGGAAGACCATATGTTCCACATTGTGGCAATTTTAGATGTTAGGGAATCCTTTTGCCCTCTACTTTAAGCCCCGACTGGCACGGATTTGGGATACCTCTCCATTTTTGGCACGGAACTGGTGAGTAGATCCTTCAAAGAGTCTCATTCTATCCGGAGTTCTTCACTCTTGTCACATCCCAAACGCCTTTCTACAGATGTACTAGATGAAGCATGCATCCAGTGGCCTTCGGAGGAAGCTACTGGCTCCTTTGTTGCGTCGAGAAATCTAATGCCTGTAGTGTTTTAAATTAAACCGTATGCATTCAATAAATACATGCGGAATCAATCGGTCAGTGCTCTTGGCAAGAAATAACTTAAGAACTTAAATGCAAAATTATGAATTTATTGATTTTAACGTTTTTTGTTTATCATTCAAGGCACATTTCCCTAGAGTTTATTCTCTCTGCTGTTCAATCAAAAGTGAAATGCAAGCAACCAATCAAACAGAGCTCTCTCTGTATATTTTCCGCTTTGGCTAAAAGCCAAATAAAAATTAGAATATGATTTTATATTTTCACTTTGTTGATGTTGTCTGCCAATTTTCCCATTGACTTTTCTATTGACGCAGCGCCCAATGGCATAAATATGTGATTCACTTGTGCATAAATTTATATAATATTATGTAGGAAATTTACTAAGAGAAGAACAAGAAGATTATCGACAACAACTTAATCAATTGGATTTAATTCACATTGTGTTTTTTTTTTTTTTAATGTGACTGAGATAAATGTCATTTATGATAATAGTAAGATTTGCTTATAAATCACAACTGCTAAAAAGCAATAGTTTCCATTAAGACTTGCTTAAATTTTTTAAATAAAGGTGGACGTTTTCGACTGTTCAACTTATTGAACATTTTGTTTAAAACTTTTAAGTCGATAATTTTTGAAGAACGATAGATAATAACATCCTGTCTTCTTCTTAACATCTTGTATCACTTCATTAAAATTGTGTACTGAAAGTACAGCTCCCATTCACGATATTACGAGTTGTCTTATGTGTAAATTCATTGAGGTTCCGTGAAACCTGTAATTGATCTTCGACATTGGATTGCATTACATCAATAGATGAAAAAAGCCATCGAATTGCTGATTTAGCTAGCTGTGACTTGTCAGCATGCTAGCATGCTTATATTGACCAATTTTAAACGCTACTTAAAGCGGCCCAACTTTTTTGACATTTGTACATCGGCGATGTACTTAAAAACATATGTATTTTCACCATTAAAAGGAACTATTCTGACAATCCCATCCAGGAAAATGGTCCTTGATAAGTGTGTAATCAAAGGAGATTGACCCATGCCTGGCAATCAGGCAGCGTTGCCCATTGTGCCCTGACCGATAGAGGATGTTGAAATGAGAAAAAAAAGTACGAAACTAGAGAAGACCGACATAGGAGTCCGCCGCTAAAAAAATCTTACCGACTCCCGTAAGAATTCGTTAAGACTGCATAAGGGGAGAGTACGGACTGTATCACTTTCTAAAATCGAATTTTTGTCCTTGCAAAGGCCAGACAGTGAAACATAGAAAGTGTTCCATCGAGTCGGCTTCTTCAAGTCAGGCAGCACAAGCTGGGTCGTCAATGAGGTCCATAATTGGCAAGGGGTTGGGCAAATGTATTGGGTTCCGTGATTGAGGGCTCTCAAACCTTTCCTCTTCCGACGAACAAGATATCTGGATGCCTTTGGGCTGATCAACAAAGTGTTCTGTTGCGCGGCATCCTGTGGTATATTTCCTGCGTTCCTTATAGATTTTGTCTGTTTCTATCCATTCAACCAATTCTGCCGCGAAAGATCGGCTTATGCCCTATTGGCTATGATGCCGAGCCTTTGTTTGTCAGCTCAGTCTCCATTTCATTGCGCTGGAGAACTCGGTGTTCAGAAAACCATTATAGATTGGGCTTACATTTACTGACCATTGTGTACATAATAACAGTTATTATGTTAGTTAGTCCCAAGCAGCTTGTTTGGAGAAATAACGACAAACTACCTGTTGCACTCTTCCCTTAACTGCAAGAGTGTCTAAAAGTTCGTTTTGGGCATAACTTGTGGTAGCGCTCATATTACCTGAGATCAATGCGTTCATGCCTTTGCAGTCGGGTTAGAAGAGTGAAGCTGGATTGAACCCTGGTCCTCTTTTAGCAGACCACTGATTTGTATGATAGCTTAGAGCTATTTACAGCCCCAGGTTTTACAAAAAGTCCGTCTGTATTGCCTTAATGCTCTGAAAGCTCGTTCGGTCTTTGGTTCAGCATGCACTTTTCAAGTCAACTTAGAGTCAAGGAGCAACCGAGATTCTTTATACCTTTAGGATTGAAATGAATAATCCATCTATCCTTCGCTTCCGATTGAAAATAACTAGGATATCCTTACTCGAATTTTAGGTGAGACTGTGTGTATTGCCACAGGAGTCAATCATATCCAGTACTTTTTGGATTGTGTTGCAAATTGCAAGAAGGAAGATCTCGTAAATGGCATGTGTGCGATCGTATTGTCAATCTATTGTTGAAGCTGTTGAAGCACCAGAGAAGAGGAGACAGGACTCCCTCTTGACGGATTCCTCCTTCTACAATCACTTTAAGAAGCTTGTCGGATATCAAATCCCCCTGCAAAGATTCGATCAATGCACTGTCAAAGCCTCCCTCAATGTCTACAAATACGCTGAGAGTGTATTTTACCTTCTGCCGACCCTCCCAACTCAAAGGAGGACAGTCCACTTTGATTTGGCTGCCCTTGACTAATGCTCTTGTTCTATTGGCATTAGTCGGCGTACCAATTGCCGGCCAGTCTGATCGTACCTCAATAAATTCGTAGGGAAAATGAGCATCTTGGGTAAAATTTTGGTATGGCTAAAACTTCTAAAACTTGCGAATTTAAGCAGTTCTCTTTCCAAGAGTATACCGTATTTCATTTATAATATATAATTTGAATCGCTGCGAATCAATTAAAAACTATAATTTTTTGTTGGTGCTATTGATTTTAAACATACATTGTCATTATTAAAGTTTAAGCTTTGCCGTTTTTACATCATAAAATCGCTTTAAAAAAAACTTTTGAAGAACAAAATATGATTATGCATGAAAAAATTTATAATTAATATTTGCTTTTACAGTGACATTTTAACATGGCTTTTTTTAATCATATTTTTTACTGAAAATTCTCTTAAACAAACATTGACTATTCTTTGTACTGTTTTAAAATATTATATTTACTTTTTTGTTCTCTATAAAAAGAGATATATTTACATATGTTGATAGTTTCATTTACATTATTGCATATTAAAAAAAAAATATCCTGTCACACTTAAACATAAACAAACTTTGCAAATAAGCATTGTTTTTTGTGTGCTAATTTCAATTAATGACTTTAAAGTAGTCTAAATTTTTCGGCAGCAAGCAAACAAAGCACATTAAATCTCAACTCTAAGCTCTAATTGCAACACAATCCAGCTCAATGTTGTTTGTTGTCAGCTGTTGTGTTGTTTTTGTTGCAAGTCATTTGAGTGCTGCAAATTGCATCAATCAAATGTCGTCTTTGTAGGCGTTGGTATGTTGTCTCTTGTTGCGAGGTGTCACTTAAGTGATTCTACTCTATACTAGTATAACAAAGTATGCACGCGTTGCGTTTAATTGAATTAAATGCGCATACGCCCTGTGTGCAGAGCAACAACTTTATGTAATAGTGTTGGGGTATACGGCACATTGCATAACATATTTTATGTATTTGTCAATCAATGTTCTACTTATGTGTTTAACAGCAGGTTTAACTATAAAAAGTAAGCTTGAAATTTAAGAACTTTGATCTTTCAACTGCCAATAGTAGATTCTGTATAAATGAAAAGAAATGTGAGTATCGTCTAAGTGCTAGGACGGCCCACAAATGTGCGGTACGACCATTCCGCTCTGCTCTCTCCTGTCGAGAGAACCCGAATCAGGCCATACGAATCAGGCCATCCTAATCACACCATCTATCGACTTACGTGCCGGTTTTACCTTTAAGGCCCGTCTAACGATATTTCATATCAAAAATAACTGCTCTTTAATTTGTCTATGTGTTAAGCCTACGATCAGTCCAATCGGCATACCGATTCGTACAATTAGTATGCAAAATCATATGTTTTGTGACAGAAACAAAGTGGGTTGAACACAGTGTAGCCTGCAATCGGAAAAAATATCGCTCGAATTTTTGCTGCTGGCAGATTATTTCAAAATTCGGTTGTCCGATTTTAGCCTGCCGACAATCGGCAAACTCAGATTGGTTGCAGACGAATTTGCAAGATTTTTGCAGTCGTTATGCCGATTGTCGGCCCGTCTGACCTTAGCTTTAGTACATTTGGTTATCATTTGAGAGGTAGACGAAGTTTTTCAATGCAAATGCCGATTTCGAAAAAACTACCACGCCAGTATTTAGACGGTTCGCTTTTGTGTGCACTGCTTCTTAGCCGTTTTAAATGCACTTCCGCAAGGCTTACATATTTCTTTCTTATATTTAAAATTATACCCATTAGTTAATTGCTTTAAAAATAAGTAAATATACCCTATTTGGCCGATCAATCAATCAAAGCAATCGATTTTTTCTTCTATCATTATTTTCAATATCAACTCGATTTCCCGAATCCTGAATAATACGTTCGATTAGGAGTGACTATAACTAAACTTATGTTTACAAATAAGTTCATTAACTATTGGTCACGAATTGCGCTCTTATGCTAAGTCGATTGTGAACGGCTTATAAATTGGAAGAATACCCTCTTTCTCGGGACGAGCCGAGCAGTTGTACCTCGTCAGAGAAGCTGATTAGCTGTTCTGTTACCTTCCGGTGATCCCCATTTTGTAGATATATGCAATAGATATTGGAATTAAAAACCGACACGTTTATGGCCGAGAGACCAAAAGACTGTTTCATTTTAAGATGTTCTGAACAATTTCCGCCTCCAAGTTAACAATTCAGCGGGCTCCGAAGATCTCAATTGGCACAGAGCAGTCTGTTTTGAGGGAAACTAAGGCTTGTCTTTTTTTCAAATCCGAGCCTATATAGCTTTTGAGTCACCCAATCGTATTGCTGATAGAAGAGCTAGATCGTTTCCTGCAAGCTTTAGGAATAAATGTGATGCAGTGAGTTGCTTTAGGGAGATTCGTTTCCCAATGCTGAAGTCCTTAACTGGCTGATAGAAGATCAGGTTCCTATCTTGCAAGCTTCAGGGGAGGAATGTTGAATATGGCATCGAAAACTGTCCTTTGCTTGGTACGAAGGGCCTTCCTTACAATACTGCATATATGTAGAAGATTGGGCCAAATCATAGCTGCATAGAGCCATAGGAAAATTTTGGGGTCACGTTCTACTTAAAGCCTATTTTTTGAATGAGTAAAAGCTTTCATTAAGCTTGAGCAACCAACAACCAATTTTATAACTTTTTTGAGAAGAGAACCTGTCTTGCCTGGTTTTGTGTTTAATACGCCTTTTGGGAATGTTTAAGGCAACTTCGCAGTGAAACAATGATAATATCGCCTGCGTACGCATAAGGATTATTTCCTTCTACATAGAAGTGTTTCATCGTTACTCCTTAACATTTCACTGCACTGTCATACGAAATCGATTCGCAGTAGGCCAAAACTTGTTGAGGTTTAAAGAAGATTGAAGTACCCCGAACTTTCTATTTGGTTAGTGCATGTTTTAGTCAAGGCCAATTCCTATATCCGATATTACTAGCCAGCCGTCACAATTTCAATCGAATTCAAGTACACTCTTTGATGGAAAAGCTATTGAAAAAGCGCAACGTATACCTAATTTTTTTCCTTTGTCATTTAAAAATAATATTTAATTAGTTTGGCACTATCAACCAAATAATAATAATACTCAGTCCATTGTGTTGTTTGTCTAAAATTCAATACAAACCAATTATGCCGTGCTTATAGAACAAAGTGAAACAAAGCAGACATTTCAAAACAATCGAAATTCAAACAATAGCAAATCCAAATTGAAATTGCACTTTTCGATAGTTGAATTTGTTTAAAATCAATTTTAGTCTTTAGTGAGTTGTGAAATTTTAATTTAAAGCACGTATTTAGCGAAATTTAGAAATAGACTTTTACTTCATCGACAGCTCTTAAATTTGTAATTGGCACACACATGTTTTGAAATATACTACACAGTTTACTAGAGAACACAGAAGCAAAAAGCTGACACGTTTTTGTTTATGACTTGAAATTTAACTAGCGAAACGTTAATAAAAATATTTTAAAAAAAAAAACAATAAAGAAAAGATGTTAGGTGTAGTAGCAAAGCGACCCTTGGCATTATTATGCCTTTAATGAGCTTGCAGCTATATTCGTCATAAACCCGGGTTTCACACGGTAACAGCTCGAAAACTTTTAGTTTAAGTAGTACTTTTTGGGAGGTATCAAGTTCGAACACGAAGATTTTGTGTTTATCAAAGTTGGGAACTTGTAGCTTTTATATACCACTAGAGTTACATCTCCTGAGAATATGAAATACTCTTCTTCTGACCAAAACACGTTACTAGATTACGGCCTCATGTAGAGCACTCCTCCAGGCGCCTCATAACCTCTTTCAGAAAGAAAGGGGTTAGCGCGGTGGGTCCCAGAATCTGCGGACAAACCTTTTAAAGTTGTAGGGAAATTACACCACGTGGAGGTGGTGCGTCAACTTGATCAAGGTAGATACAGGGATCAGGGAAGTTCACTCTGTTCTTGAAAAAGCATAAAATTTTTTTTTATGTGAAACATCTATTCGTGCTCCTTGGTCGTAGGACCGACTCGTTTCTGGTTGGTTGTGTGTTGGTAATAAGAGCAAAAAGGAGATCATGCATGCTAATGTTAGGAACGTTAGATGGCGCCACATTATGCCAAATTGTAGAGCACTCGCAACTGATTTTTTAACATCTGCCTGACGTTCCTTGACGGATTTTTTTGACCTATGTGACAATCACAGCCTTTAGTAAGTCACTTTCTGGTACAGCATAAGGACGTATTACACATGACTCAGGTTGATAGAACCTGGTTGCAATCTAACGTTTCCTCCTACAATAATTGCACAATCATTTGCTCTCTATCGTTGGGTAGTGTGTCCTCGAAGTCTGCACTACTGAGTTTTTTTAAAGCCATTATTTCATTATCCGAGAAGTTAGCTGAGTATTGCTTCTTCCAATCTGTCAACTTTTTGTTTCTGAAAATTCGTCCCACTTGTTTTTAAATCTGTATTACGAACAGGCAATGCAGTCCGTCGGGATGCCAGATATCGTTGTAAGCCGAATTTCAGCCCAAAATCTATCCGCCGATGTGCCAAATTTATCAATTTGAGCATTGCAAATCTCTGACGAATTCTTATCAACGACGATGTTTCAAGAGACTTCAAATGCAAACGAAAGCCAAAACATCTAGAGATTTCTACCTGATAGTGTGTTTCACCCAAAATACATAAATAACTGCAAATACTCTTTTGAAATAATTTTGGAAGAGTATTGAGTTTGAATTTGCTTTCCCCTCCCTTCAGACCAGTTTTACATAGGCCTTCAATCCAATTTTGTAGCCAATTTGGAATTACACAATTCCAATACAATTATTTGAGCGTATTAAGTTTGAATTTCATTTCCCAAAAGAAAAGCTATCCCAATTAAAAACCTTTGGTGCGAAAACGATTCTTTTAGGCAATGATGAAAATTGGGGAAAATTAAAAACCTGTTCTTCACATTGATGAAAAACGAAAGCCTAATCCAAGTTACAGTTCAGTTGAGATGATTTGTATTTAGACATTTGATTGCCTAACATGGCTGACAGGACAAACTTCAACATGACTTTTTACAAAATTGATCAATTTGGCTAAATGTGTTTGTCTCCGAACAAGTCAAGCAGACGGACGCACTAACCGGACACACACACACACACACACACACATACACATGTGGTCAGTTCCCTGACAGGGATGCGAATAGACCATTGACCACACTTTTTGTGGGCAAGAGCAGTAGGAAAGCTTTTTACCGCAGGACACACAAGGCTGATAGGTAACAACGCCTGTGTACACACATAGAAACACACAAGCTCACACACTCATATTTATGTATATATACATTTAGTATATCTATGTCAAGCAGTGCAAATATGTATTTTGTGACTTTTAATATGAAGCACATTGAAGTGCTGAACACACACACTTCCTTCCATATGTATAAATATATGTATAAAGGGTGTTTATTCAAGAGGTTATTTAGAACATTTGTAAAGTAATAAAGCTAAACTAAATATACGTCTTCATTATGATTAATAAGACATATATACTGAATATTTGCTTCTTCGGCCAATCATTGAATCTAATATTTTGTTAGGGATGATACTTGAATGTAAAAATGGTACTCTTTGCGAAGTTCTAAAAAACTCGTATTTGTTTTGCCCTTAAAAAGGGAACAGTGAGAAAAGGTCAAATAGCGAAGCAATCAGGGTGCGGAACCCCCTAGTATATTTAAAAAAAGTGAATTCAGTATTTTGTCTAGTGAAACGGGAATCGGGTTGCTGAATATGAAAATGAAGAGGCATATTATATAAGTCGAGAGTGGCACGTGGGTGGGCGAGCCGAGCGAGCAGGAACCACCCACTACTATATAATTTCGATGATTGAAATCACAGGAGCTCAAATCATCAAAATTGATGACTTTAGCTTATGCTTACCGTTTTTACCTGTAGTGGAATTTTGGTGCAGTTTATGAGAGAAAATGGTTGTTCAAATTGGTACATCTTAAATACAACTTTTGTTGTATTAAACGGATTTTGACGATATTCTGGGTAAATTTCCACCCAATCTGACAAACTTCATCTTACACGGGATAAGAAGCATCTTTTGGTGAAATGTTATGGTTTCCCAGATCTAGCGACTTGTATATATGAATGTACAGACGGACCAGGTCCAATCGCACTTATGGTCCGCCACGCCTCCTTCTGCGTGTTGCATATGTACTTACTTACTTAACTGGCCATAACAACCCGTTACCGGGTTACGGCCTGATGTAAAGCTCTCCTCCAGGCGTCTCTGCTTTGCCCGAGCCTTTTCCAATTGGTAATACCAAAGGTAGCTAGCGTACTCTCTACCTGGTCTTTCCAACGGAGACATGGTCTGCTCTTTCGTCGTTTCTTCTCGCAGGAGCTTCTTCATGCATACGCTCAACATGACCTAGCCATCGGAGCCGCTGGATCTTAATTTGCTTGACTATGTCAATGTCGTCGTAATGCTCATAGAGTTCGTTATTCCATCGTATGCGGTAGTCGTTCCCAACGCGTAGATGGCCAAAGATCTTACGGAGTACTCAAACACTCCTAGGGCGTTTTCATCAGACTGCGACATCACCCATGCTTCAGCGCCATAAAGCAAAACGGGAAGGATGAGCGTCTTATAGAGTGTCAGTTTCGTCTGGCGGGAGTGGTCTCTACTACTCCCTTGCCTACTGAGACCAAAGTAACACCTATTGGCAAGAGTGATTCTCCGCTTAATCTCCATGCTGACATCGTTCTTCATTGTGACGGTGGTGCCAAGGTAGACGAAATCCTTGACAACATCAAAAGTATAGTTCTCAACATCAATCTGAGAGTCCAGCCGCTGTGTATCTCTACTCGAAGAAAGCTCTCATTTACCACCAGACCCACCCTGGCAGACTCTCTTTCAATAGCCGCAAAGGCTCCGGTAATCGCTCGCTTTGTACGCCCGATGATATCGATATCATCTGCGTATGCAAGCAACTGGCCAACCTTATAGAATACAGTCCCGTTCCGATTCACTTCGGCCTTTGCAACACATGTTGCATATGTACATTGCACAAATCTAATGCCATTTTGGACTATGTGTACAGCATATACAAAAATTACCATCTATCCTACTAAATCCTACTAAATTATTGTTATACTTTACAAAACAAGTTATTTGGCATTCTTGTATGACATTATAGCAAAGGTAATCATAACCCTAACAAACCGAAGCGTGGGGTTCCACAATCAGAAATCTTGGCTAAACATCGGCGACATTCAATCTTCTTAAGACAATAGCTCTAGGTTCGTCTACCAGCTTGAAATCTAGCTTAGGCTCACTTTTCTTTAGAGTTTTGAATCACCTGTTTGAAAGCGCCTAAACTTATTGATGGTCTTTGATCACCTTTTTTGCATTTAGAGCATTTGCTTATTTATGCGCTGTCATGTTGTTTAGATTCCACAAATTCTATAATTTGTAGACACTTTCCCAAACACTATTTTGCGCATTGAAGATCGTGATAGTGGCGATTTACTTTTCAGTTTATTTGCCTAGAGTTAAGTTAAGTCAAAACAAATCATTAAAGTATAATCATTTTCGAATATCGTAGCGATTTAAATTCGTAAACCTTACGATTCCGAATCAGATCATGTCTGTATATATAGATACATATAGTAGTTTTCACTCATACGTCAATTGTGTTAAATGCTCAAAGGTAAACGAAAGAAAATAAATGACGTTCGACCAATGGATTCCGATATAAATTTCATATTAGTTTTTTAATAACAAATCCGACAAAGATTCTGAATATTTAGTGGTGTGCCAGTAATCACTTTCAACTGAATGTCAATCCAACAGCCATTTGTTGAAGTTCCAAATCGATTTGTCAGAAACTGTTTTGAAAATGTTGGAAAACTATTCCGAACACTTTTGATTTGCGGATCATAAAAAAGCGTCTAGACTCAGGAAAACTTCCTATGAGAAGTTGAAAATCATATAACTCCTTTTTAAACCACGTTTAAAGGCTAATAAAACTGAAATTTGTTTTATTTTTTTAACCGAACTCATGGAAAATGTGAAAATAAGTTATTTTCTTGAAAACGTGCTCTAAAAGCAATAAAGGTAATGGTCCTAATAACATGTGACGTCTAAGACATTTTGAAAAGGTAAACTTCATTCTTTTAAAGGATATCTAGAAAAATCTTCTTTGATCTTAAAAAGCACCCTATATATGACTTTCGAACATTTTCTGTATGTCTAACGCCTTTGTTGGTTTTACTGTCAATATTTTATAATGCCTTCTGTCAAATTTCTGTCCACACACACACATGCATATACCCCAAACATGTGTTTGTTTGTTTGTTGGTATGGGTGCGGTTTCTAGATTGAATTAGTGTCCAGCAACAGTTGTACGAGCAGCTTATGAAGGCGATTTGCCTTCAAACGAAACCAACACTACGTTTTTGGCCAGGCATTGTGGCAGCTCTGGTTCCAGGGTTGCAGCGGGGTTGTCGCCTTTTTGTTTGATTGCCAGCTTGTTGGATACCAAAACCACTTTTGTTTGCTCATGTGTTTGTCATATATTGCCGTACTAAGGATGTGCTAGATATGTACATATGTATGTCAAGCCTTTGAAAACTTTCTCACTCTCTCAGCATGTTGAATTCTGTTGCGACTGAGGTTAAATGTTGAGATATTTGCATATATGCTTAATTAAATGCCATATAATTGAATAAGTTTACCATATTAAGTGCTTAAATTAAATTGCTTAAACATTGTATGCATAAATGTTGCGCATACGCCCTGTTGTGCGCTTTTTTGTATTGCATGCGAGTTTTAATTGCGAATTTTTCAAATTAAACTGTAAAATACTTTTATGCAAAATCAAAATGCATTCATTGAATCTGTAATGTGTGTGTATAGCGTGCTCGCTCTTACTCGCTCCTACTCGCTCGCTCTTGTTGTCGCTTGCTGCGGAGTATTACCCTGTGTTTTTCCGTGGCTTGTGGATTTGTTTATATGATTGCGTTGTTAAATTGAATTTAGCTGCAGAAAATAAAAATAAAAATGGCAGAAAAACAAGTACATAAAAAATGTTCGCCAAACACAACAATAAAAGTTCAAAAGTGCTTTTAATTCTGTGTTTTTTCTTTTCTTTTTTTTAAGCTCTGCAATATTTCCGCATTATTTAGGTTCCCTGGTTTTTTTTTATGCTGTTTTTATCTTTTTTATTGTCAATTATTTTGCACGCTGCAAATCGACGGAGTCAAATGTCGGGCACTTTAGGTATAGGCACATAAGTGCAATTAGATGGGCGTTTTGTATAAATTAATTAAAATCTTCTTCTTTTTTCCTGCCTGCCGGTTTATATAATTATATAACTTTGTAATTAATTAAATGGCTGCGCTTTAAGCGGTGTCTATAACAGAACTTTTGCTTAAAGCTATCTGCAGCAGCCAACAAAGAGTCTATAATTAAGCATTCAATGAGAATATTAAAGTTAATGATAATTTTACCAAATGGCAACGTTCAATCATTCAAATGCGCAGTTCTTTTTCTTTGGAACTGTAATTTAAAAATATAAACAAATACTTTTTCGTTTAACCCTCCATTGGGCATATAGGTCAATAAAGCGATTTCAATTTGGTAAGTTTGTGACTTTTCCGCTAAAAAAAGCGAAAATTAAATCGATAGTTTTTCAAAATATTCCTTTGTTTCTGTGTTCATTCGAGACAAGTCGCTTCTCGCCGCGCTATTTCTTCAGGTTTGGAAACAGGAAAAAGTAGCAGGGACTTAAGTCTGATGCATATGCTGAAGGGGGTTTCAGTTGTTAGCACAATTTATGGAATTTTGCCTTGGTGACGTGGTGGAAAGCACTTTTTCTAAATCAATCTGTCCAAGAGCTCTGTGTAATATTCGCTGCTGATCATTTAACCCTTTTCAAGGGTTTAAAAGTCTTAAAAATCGTGCTGACGTCATCTATGAACAGCTTCCTGCCACTTTTTTTTAAGGAGTACTCAAATGTTTATAGAAAAACAACTTAAAGCCCAAAAATATTTTTATTATTTGAACTAAAACTTTGCTAACTTTCAAACTTTTAGAATTTGTGCCTTTAAGACAACTGAAAGTTTCCTGATTTTTAAGCTTCAGCGACGTTTCGGTTTAGTTTTATGCCAAATGTATTTTCCTAACATTACTCCTAAATATTTTACTAGTTTTGGTTAGCTTAATAAATTTGCGAGGAATTTTTGTGCATTTTCAAGCTTTTCCAGCATTTGTTGAGTTTTTTGTTGTTAATTTTTTACAAATGTAAATATTAAGGCAAATATTTTTGTAGCAAACTATGCAAGAAAACTGTTCCATGAAAAGAGTTTTGTTTGTTTGCTGCGTCTATAGATAGATGCAACAATTGCCAGAGTTATGTTATACACTTCATGCCAAGGAGAATATTGCGTTAATCAAAAGTTTTGTGAACACCAAAGAAACTACTTGGAAATACAGAAGATAGAGTCGAAATTTATTATAAAGAAGGCGGCTCCGCCAATTGCTAGCTCCGCTCGCCAATCCTCGAGCTCCTCTAAAAGTAGAGCAAATTCTTCTTCTTCCTGTTCCTTTTTCTCTTCCACTTCCTTTTCCTCTTCTTCTTGCTCTTGCTCATTCCAAGAGCTAAAATATAGAACAATCCAATTTACGTTTCACTCTGCCCCTTCTCGCTTTGCTGACAACCCCTTTCCCCACTCTAGGTGGATCATATTTCTATAATCCTATCATCTTGCTCTTTCCGTTCCCCTTCCGGTTCCCCTTTACGTTACTATTAGTATGCATTGCCTGACTCTGAAAAGTTTTAGCCTATCAGACTTTGAGAAATCGTCTTTTTTGCAGTTTAACGCTAACGTAATTCCAGCTCAGGCACTTCACGATATCCTTTCGGTTGCGCTTTCCTGCTCGCGTTCTTTACGTCCGAAAAGAAGGCGCAGGGTCTTTCTCTAGCCGTTGTTCGTTACTGCAGCGGCTTCAGAACCCTCCTGATCGTGCCTCCTGATCAGTTTCGGAGGGACGTTGAGTGAGCGCTCAGAAATTTGAGCGGATAATGTTTCGGCATTCTATTGTGATTTCAGTTTTCACTGTGCGCTGGATCCAACGTTCTACGCTTTGCACAGCCACATGCGAACCTTGGCTGCAACAAGGGGAGTGTTAAGGTTAAATCCTTTGATCGTAGGAAATTCGAGCACGCTGAATGCATGCCTTTCATCGATCTTAACATGATCAATCTGGTTGCTTTTAGATTGATCAGGGAACAGCTTTGTGGATATCGGGATGCTGAAATCTAATGCTACAAACAACCATGGTCGAGGTGTCCTCTTTCTTTGTTTCAGTACCGTATGTGTGTGTGTTTTTTAAACTCGGCCCGAGTCTCCTTTAATTTTTTATATTAAAGTTAAATCGGAAAATACCTTTTTCAAGTTGGCAACTTCGGAGGCCGTTAGTAACTTTGTTCAATGCTTTTGTATTTTATGTTTGTTGACTTTTTGCATGTTGAACAAAAGTTGTTTTTTTCGTCTCTCTTCAATACAAACTTGCTGCAATTGCAAGCAACGCCCATACAATGTGCATTCAGTTGTATCTGAGTGTGTGTGTGTGTGTGTGTGTGTGTGTGTGTGTGTGTGTGTGTGTGTGTGTGTGTGTGTGTGTGTGTGTGTGTGTGTGTGTGTCAGTCAGTTTTTTCTTGCCTCAATACGCTTGCCACTGCCACTGGCTTTGCTTGTTCTCTGTTGTGTCTGTTCTCAGTTGTCTCGCAGTTCGCTGTCGCTGTCGCTGTCAGCAACTGACGCTCTTTCTCACTCCTTTTTGTTTGCTCGGTGCTCCTTTTTATGTCAGTTTGGAACAGGAAATGTTCAGAAAGGAAATCATTCGCGTGCAACTCTATACGACATGTTTGTTAGTTTTTAGTTTAACACGTTGGCAACTTAAAGTGAGGCTGTAAAGAAGCTGCCAACTTGGCCAACTTTGGAGTTGTTGTTTTTCATTGAAGGCTTTAAAGTAGCTGGTGTTTTCTTTTAATGATTGTGTTTTTAATTACAGGCACAAAGCAAGCAAGCAAACAAGCGAAAAATGTTTTTAATTAACTTTTGAAACTCTTGTTTTTTTTTTTGTGTGCTTGCTTATATATAACATCGTGTCGATTGGAGTTGAAACTAAGTAAAAAGCAGCATAGAAACCTGAAGCCGAAGCCCTTTAATCAAAGACAAAAGCCGCATTGTTATTGACACTTTAATGGTCTTGGAAGCTCCTGCTCCTGCTGCTGCTGCTGCAGCGGAAGTGCGCCATAATGGAGAACACAGCAGTTGCAAGCAATGTGGCAACATGGAGTAGTCGTCGTCCTTGCCGGCGTCGTCATCATCAATGGCGACTGCCCTGGCTGATGAGGCCGCAGTGCTTGTTAGCTCGACTCACGCTCTGCTGCAGCAGCTGCTGCAGTGTTGCGGTCTGGCAAGTCAATTTCTGGCATTGTTGTCGTTGTTGCTGTTGCGCTTTGTGGCTGGCAGAGAAAACAAGAAAATGGCGGCAGCTGCTAGTGCAACTTCAATGCGCATATGATGGCGTCTCGTTTCCGTTTGGCTTAACGCTTGAAGTGTTGTCAAAGGCGCTGCTGCAAGTTTAGCATATCACATCATATCAAATTTAAGGTAATTGTGCCGCATCATCAAACCCATTGTATTGGAGAAAGCAATTAATTGGACTTGCTATACGCCCAGCATTAATAAGATTGCCAGCTTGCATGTTAATATTACTACATGCTAATTACGCCATTGTTTGCTGGAAAAACTCGCAAAATTTTCCATATAACTGCTATTAGTTGCCGACGCGTAAGTGCATCATATGCTACTTAAAGCTATATATGTATGTATATATGTGGTACTTAATTCATGCAAAACTGTTTGCATGCAAGGCAAAGCAGTGGGCGTGGCCTGCTGCTGCGAATGACGTCATGCCACACAAGTGTTGCATGCTTTCAGGCGCTGCTCAGAAACACGCACACATCATGCACATTTAATTTATGCCCCATAATGTACCAGATCTATTCAGGGATATGAGTGTTACGGTTGCTGTTCAACTTTTGAAGCACGGTTTTTGTGGTCGTTGCTATCGTGTGTCATTGCTGACTCGTCTAGACGTTCAAGTGCCACATAAGATTGCGGCGAGTGCAATATTATCTGCATATGCCTTCAATCAGTGCAACTTAAGTTAAAGAATTTAATTTTGTTTTTCACTCTGCAATGTTTTTCGTGCATATTTCTGCCTGACATTAAGAATCCAAGTTTTCTGTCATGAACTCGGAAGATACTTTTTGTTGCAAGCTAGCACGTATTTGATTGAAACGCCATCTGATTATCGAGTTGAAGAGCCATAGCTATTGGTAGTAGTAACAGCCACAGATAAGAAACAATATCACAACAAAAAAAAAATTTCCTAAAATTGAACTACAAAATTGAGCTAATCTAAAAGTGTAGTATTTACTTAAGAGTGTAGCTAGTTTACGCTATATTCAAACCAAAATACATTTAAGCATTCATTTATACGTTTGGATTACCTAATTATTTGCGACTATTAAACTCAGCTTTACATTTTTTTCGAAAAAGCTTTACGTAAATGCCCTTTTTACGGTAAAAAGCCAACTTTATCCACCAAATGCCAAAGCAAATGTATACACGCAACTTGTTAGTACTTGTTATACAAATATTTGGAACGAAAAACTTACTTAACTATGTAATTTAAAATAATGAAAGGGAGAGACAGCCACAAGACTTGTGAAACCCCTCTGACCACCTTGTCACAACTTGTCACATGTAGTCAACGCCGACCTTTCTTGAACTTAAGTTTTTAACTTCTAAATAGTCAACGCTGTGCTAGAAATCGCTTTCAGGCGAAACCCCGCAGCAATGTATCAGTATTGTAGATCTCAGAAAGTTATTGAAAAATGGCTTTTCCCAGGGATTTCAAATTAAACATCTATATATTTCTGGCACACTCTTGACCACATCACACATCAGCAAAAGGCAGATTTTTTTTGAGAGTGAAAAACGTAATGATGCTTAAGAGGCGCTCATTCGAAGCATCCGTTTGCAATGAAGAATTCTCTTTTTGAAGCCTATACACAGGAAGAAAAGTGGACATTGTGTTAGAATAAAGCACATCTGTTGAGTAGTGTTCATTGCATTTTCAAATAAAACACGGCCTTTCACTTGTGGTACAGTTTTGATTAGTTTGTCTGAAATGTTTATTTGCAATAGTTTAATTTTTTTTTGTCATTTAATAAATTTTTGCTAGTTACACATGAGTTTAGCTGCGCCTTGTACTAGGCGGCCTTGACCGTATGTATGATGTATGTTTTTTTGTGGCTATTTTCAGATTATTTTAGACTCATTTTTCTATAAGAAAAAATTGTGCACATTACAAGTACTCAGATATTCGTTGGCATATCATGTACTCGGAGCGGCGTTTTTTCTCTGTGTAGAGCCCAGCAGTGTCCCTCAATATGTGCTTTATTTCATGTTTTAAATCTAGAGGAATCTATATGAATTAAGTAAGGTGCTGAGTTTGTTTGATTGTTATTCTTTTAAATTAGCATCAAAGTAATTTTTGAGAGCATCCTGTTCCTTACTGTCCTTCGTAAGTGTCTTAACAAACTGAAAATCATATTCTTTTCTTTCTGTAAAAGCGCTAAAAAAAAATTGACTGTAAAATCCGTGGATCTTCTGAAATCTAGATTCACAATAAGATCTTACATATAATGGCATAGTGTGTCTCTAGCTTTCTTCTATATAATCGCTGTTTTCTAATCTTATTTCAGCCAATACCATAATCTTCTTCGTATACCGTCTGAAACATGATGCTTTCTCAATGTCTGTGCCAAACTTAAATTCTTTTTACTTGCTTCTTTAACTTTTGGAGAACTTTGACTTAATATGTGAAGCTTCCTTTTTGAAAAATGTGTCGTTTCGGTCAGAAAATGTCTGACTTCATCGAGAGCTTATTTTTTTTCTAGTGAATTTTAAAAACTTTGGCAAAACTTAGTTCTGATTAAAGAACTCTGGTCATGTATTGATTACCTTTCTTAAATAAGATCAGATATATCAGATTTTTCGCAAATATTGGTATTTTAGAGAAAGCTCTACAAAATTCGCATTATCTCCTTTGACTATTAATTTATAAACATGGTTTATTTTATTGAATTGAAGATGATATATGACATTTCTTTCGTAAACCATGTTGGTCTGGCTTAGAGATACGATTGAAAAGTGCAACATTAATATCTTTACGCAATAAATATGACATCAATAAAAGTCTTTTGGCTAAAACACACATTTTTTTCAGCAAATTGCGCTATTGATATTTTTTTTATCGAAAAACTGTTTTATAGTGCAACATAGAAAGTCAAAACATAATCAGCCAACAGACTTCTTGATTCTAAAACATTTTGTAGATCTGTCTAATGAAGAAACTGGCTTCACACGAAATCACAACAACATTACAAAACAAAGAATCGTTTAATCAAATGTAATGGAATTTCGTCTCCTAAAGCCTTTCTAAACAGTGAATCAGTTGCTATAAATTAATCATATGTGTGCCGTAGATATTCAAAAGTTGCTCTAAAATTCGAAATCGTTTAGTTTTTCTCCAAAAGCATTACCAAAGAGCTAAGACAAGTAATTGACTGGAACTAATTCGCTATTGACCTCCACAATGTTGTGCAATCATTACTTTTTTCCAAAATATGCAACCTTGGCCGTTCGTCCTTTAAGAATTGTTAGAATCAGAAAACATGATAAAGTTATAAAGTCAATTTTATTAAAAACTTATCGGTTTTCCGTGCCACACTTAATTTTCCAATACATAAAGAACAAAACAACTAAAAACTATCTAAAGTGTTGCAATCTTCTTATCAAGATTTTCTCTTAAAATTTGAAATGTGTCGAATTTGTCCTTTTTTGTATTTTTCCCATTCGATAATGGACTGCCAAATGGCAAAATAAGAGTCTTACATGGAATTGACATGTGCAGACACACACCCAACACACACACACACACGTACACTCGAAACCCCGAATGTTGGGAGCTCTAGTTGTTAAAGCTATAACTAAATTGAATCTGTCATAAGCTACAAAAAAAAGTGAGTAACTCGAATATGATGAATGACTCTGCTGTTGTTGCTTATGTGTTTGCTTAAAGTTTCAATTGATTTGCCCTGCAAATGACGGCAGTTTAATCGTTTGATTTGTCAATCAATATGCTGTTATACCCAAAAGGGCTTGTCTTAGAATTGAGAAACTTAAGTGATTAAATGACGTCATTTTTACTCTCGATAGTAGCTAAATTGTTAGTTGAAAGTTGCTTTATGTTGGGCTTATAATTAACTTATACCAAAAGGGCGTCATTTTCACTTAATTATTGTGATTAGGTAAAGAATAGACTTTTATACTATATGTATCGATGTATCGAAAATACCTCATGTGTACAGATAACTTAATTATATCTTTTGCATTAGTTTCTTTTGGTTGCAATGGCCCATAACTTCCTTCAGACTTTTCTTGATGGAGCATGGTCTCCGTTGGCCTACGACGACTTTCTTCAACTAAAATCAAATTATGTCTCATTTTCTCTAAAACTAGTTGTCTAGAGCAACTTTTAATCAAAACTTACAAAATTTTCAGTAATGACTGTCAATAAAGCATTTCAGAAGCCAAATTCGCTTAATATCATTATTTTACAAGAAAGCGATTGTGCCACAAACGTTCCAATTAACTACCTTACGCAGTTGCTTGTGGTCACACTTGTTATGCCTTCTCTGCAGCTTGGCCAGATTTAACCTCAAACATTTTAGCATTGTGTCTCTGGGTGAAGTTCCTTTGTGGCCAAGTTAGCGAGTGTGTTGGCTTTATATGGTCAACAGGCTCAGATGTCGTTAGCTTAATTAGTTGCACAAAGCTTGAGGTTGGAAGTTCGCTTGCTCGTTTTCTCTAACTATGCATATCTCTTTCTGTCTCCTCTCCTCTTGCGTGGTAAGTCATGCAAATCGAAAATCCTTTGGTTAGAGCAATACTACATAAGTACACATTCCTGCATTGCATAAATGGAATTCAAATTCCAATTAACATAAAATGCAGCAGCTTAGAAAGAAAAGCTAAAAAAGAAAGATAGCTGATTTTTCTTTTTATGTTGTATAGCACGGAGAAATGAATAGTTAATGAAATAGATTAGTTTATACGTTTTATACAAAAAATACTCGCACTTTTGCAGTTGAATCTATGTAAAAGATTTAAATAAGCTTAAACACATATTTTTACTGTATTCGTAGAAGAAATGCAGTATTGAAGGAAGTTCTGAAGATAAGAAGTTTTGAAGATACGAAATTTTGAAAATGTGAAGATATGAATATGTGAAGACATGAAGATATGAAGATGTGAAGATATGAAGATGTGAAGATATGAAGATGTGAAGATGTGAAAATATGAAGATATGAAGATATGAAGATATGAAGATATGAAGATATGAAGATATGAAGATATGAAGATATAAAGATATAAAGATATAAAGATATAAAGATATAAAGATATAAAGATATAAAGATATAAAGATATAAAGATATAAAGATATAAAGATATAAAGATATAAAGATATAAAGATATAAAGATATAAAGATATAAAGATATAAAGATATAAAGATATGAAGATATGAAGATATGAAGTTATGAAGATATGAAGATATGAAGATATGAAGATATGAAGATATGAAGATATGAAGATATGAAGATATGAAGATATGAAGATATGAAGATATGAAGATATGAAGATATGAAGATATGAAGATATGAAGATATGAAGATATGAAGATGTGAAGATATGAAGCTATGAAGATATGAAGATGTGAAGATATGAAGATGTGAAGATATGAAGATATAAAGATATAAAGATATGAAGATATGAAGATATGAAGATATGAAGATATGGAAATGTGAAGATATGAAGATATGAAGATGCATTCGCAGATAGGAAGATATGACGATATGCAGAAATGAAAATAACAAGGAAGTTATTAAGACAAGATAACATATATTCATTAACGAGAAGACTCATAGCTCAACTTGTCATATAAGGCGATTTATAATGACACTGGATCCTCTCGAGATCACTAGAGCCACCCCAGGCCTTAAAATGTTTGTACGTAGGGTATGGAATCCACCATGTAAAACCCCACATTTCTACAGAAATTTGAACCCTTGTGAAAACGCGATCATGAAATTTATGTTACATTTTTCCTATTAACAATTCAAACTTTTCCTTTTACGCCACACAACAGGAAAATATTTCAAATTCTGGTATAAAATTTTCGCTTATCTTCGTACTGAACTTAAAATTACGTACTGAAAAATTCAGAAACATTTTGTTTTAATCTTAAATCGATACTATTCCTAAGACTTCTTCCCCGTGTGGTGATCGGGTTAGAGAATACCACCACAGCAGGTCAAAGCTTGTTGTATGAGGCGACTAACAATGACACTGGGTTCTTTCGAGACCAGTAGGCCTCGTAAAACCACAATTCCAATGAAAGAATGTATTTACATCAGGCCGTAACCCGGTAACGGGTTGTTATGGCCAGTTAAGAATAAGATTCCTTAGACTTTGCGCCAAAAAGTGTGCAACATAGCTAAATACGACCAATTCCAAAATTGCCAAAATTTTATGCAGACGGTCGCGACGGTATCCGACAGTGAAAAACCCTGTGCAAATTGTCGTATCGATGCTTTGAGGGGTATGGACGTAATAAAGGTAACTGTACTACGGGGGTAGGGGGGATGATTTGGCGAAAGGTCAACATTGTTAAGTTTATAAGCCTAACATGAGCCCACGTACAACATTTCGTTAACATAAATGTTAACCTTAACATTTTCATAAAAAGTGAAATTTTGTTGCAGTTGGAATTGGAACTTTATGGCCTATATCCCTTAAAGTTTCTATCCGATGTTGATAAATTGTATATAAATTATGCACATTAACAGTGTGCATGACTGTACCTTCTTTTCCGGTACAATGAGCATCTTATGGTAAAATTTGTTTGCTCTAACTCTCACAGGACAGACGGACAGAGAGACAGACAGACGGATATGGCAATATCGACTCGACTATTGCTCCCGATCATTTGTCTGGTATGCCACGCCTCCTTTTGCATGTGCACAAATCTATAATACCCTTTTACACTTTGTTTATAGGGTATAATAAAGGAATTCTGCAAATTGCTTTACCTTTTTCCGTGTTGTTTCACGCAGTGACCTCAAATTTCATATGAAACACAATGATTAAGCATCACCATGACATTGACGTTTCCTTTGGCGTTATGTGAGTTCCAAACCGCACTGTATGCTAATTAGCTGGTTTTACTTGGAATGAAGGTAATCGTAATTGCTGTTAGCTTGCTGCAAGCTCCTTGTTATATTGGCATTAAGGATTCGTCCGTCAAGTATTTAATTAGCCGTAAATCTATACCAAACAATGCTTGAGTTGGCTTAGTACAAAAACATAGTTGGCTTATACGCAGCATTTCCAGCTAATTGGCTTACACGCACACAAAATCGAGAAATTTCGACAAACTGATTAAATATTCCCGTTTGTTCCGAATCTCGTTGAGCAACAGCTCATTGCGCATGTGATTGAATTTAAATTATTTAATGTTGCATTAATTCAAACATAATCTGATTATAATCATAAAGATTTGATTTACTTCATTGTGTATTTTCAGCTTTAACTATTTGCGGCATTTAAGCGATATATCATCATCATCCGGCGCTCTTCATTATGGTAAGCATACGAAAATCTATTCCCATATAGTAGGTATGTATCTACGCATGAGGTTTAGGTATTTATATTCCAAACAATTTACGTTGGATCGATTTTGTTTTTGCACACATTTGGCTAATTAATTTTGTGCACATTAAGCACTTTGACATGTGTCAATTAGTTTTGTTGACGAACATCTCGAATACCGCACGAAACATATTTGTTAGGAAGCTCAGTTGACATTGGATTTGCACAGCCAATTAACCTGGCTTCCAGTATGTATGTGTATTTGGCATGTGTATGTTGGACCTGGTCCAAAGCTGTGCAATTTTTGGAATTAATTGACCACAGTCAGGCGAAGATTGAATGGACATTCGGATTTTGTATTTCATGTGCAGAGCGAATTTCATTGCTCATGTGAAAACAAGTTGTTAAAGCTTTGCTGAGTTTGCATTTAATTCGTAGTCAGAGATTGTTTATCGATTTTTTTCTATGTCTACTTAAATTTGATCAAAGCAAATCAAATCTTTAACACAGACTTTAAATATTTTTAATTTTAACAAATTATTTTTAGACAGTTTTAGAAAAGACTGCAAACCGAAATACCATTAGTAGCAGAGAACAAAAGAATCGATTGTTCATTATACTCTGTACATAAAGTGTTAAAGGGTATTATAGATTTGTGCAATGTATGTAACAGGTAGAAGGAGGCAAAAATGATCAGGAGCAATAGTCCAAGACATAGACATGCCCGTCTGTCCGTGTTGGTTCAAGTTACTCAAAGACTATAAAAATTGCAGCAAAAAAATTGTACCAAAAGATCCACGTTTTCCCATGGCTGAGGGAGTTTGTCGAATCCAAATTTTCGCGGTTTACACCCACTTCATTAAATCTCTCCAATTGAAACTTGGCATAGTTATGCACACTGTTTCAGTGCATGTGTGGTGTGAAATTATTAAGATCGGAGAGAAACCTTAAAAGATATAGGTAATAACATGTCATTTTTAGACCTCTTCTCCTATAAACTGCAACAGAATTTCATTTATGTTATGTTAGAGCCACCAAATTTAGTACGAAGACTCTTGTTAGGCTTATAAACCAAACAGTGTTGACAATTTTCGAATCATACCCCTACCACCGTAGCACAGTGACCGTTATTAGTCCTACAATGAAAAATGGGTAGATGGTATACCACTGTCGGGCACCGTCCCGACTGTCTGTATTAAATTTTTTTCGTTTCGTTGCGCTCATTGCAAAGAGCAACACAACAGTACACAGTGGGTAATAAGCCGTTTACAGCAGCGCTGCTGTGTTCTACAGTTTAAAAAAGTCATCGATTCCGCTACTCACTGTCAGCCAGCCAACAAAGCGTCTTACTTTCCAGAAACAGAAAGCGGTTAGGTATGGCAACAGTTTCATTTTTTAATTGGACTGCACACAACGCGCATTACATTTGGCGGTTACGGCAGCGCTGCCTTACTTCGAAGCGGGTTTTGTTCTGCAAAGGTTTTGCAAACGTTTCCTGACCTTTTCGCTCATAAACCTATATGCATAGAGGTAGCGAGAGCTGCTGCTCTTTTGTAGTATAAGGCTAGATAAGAGTATGCCAGATGATTGGAACCTTAGTATACTCTGATCTGTCTTCAAAGAGGGTGAAAGGTGATCCCACGGTTTGCACTAACTACCATGCTCTATCGAGCGTACTGTGTGCAAGACTGAAGACATTCGCGAAAGAAGTGATTGAATCTTATCAGAAAATTACTCACGATATACCAAATCGAAACGCCCCCGCGCTTCGCAGCATTTCATAGCCCGTTACGGTATCGCGTATATTTTTCACTGTCTTAGCTCAGTATCCTTCCAAAGCTGTTGGCAGCACCATCAAGAAAGGAAAGAACCTCTCCTGCGACCTCATTAACTTTGCAAAGAAGAGAATGTTGCGAAAGACCGAATTACATCGGAATGGGACAATGGTGCTTGCCAACGCAGTTAATACCGATATCATTGTTAGTACTAAACGAGCAGTTACAAGAAAATCTGCCAGGGTAGGTCTAGTTGTAAATAAGAGCAAGACAAAATATAAACGTATACAAACGTTGGACTCTCCGATTGATGTTAAAAACCATACTTTTGATGTTGTAGTCACTTTTAATGGATTATAGTTTGCCAAATCCAGCCCGAAGGCAATGTCTATATATGTTCTTTTCAAACAGTGACATATTTGACACTTGTACCGGACTTGCGTTACAATAACCAAGTGTTTGTAAATGAAACACATTAACAGTCTTTAGCATAGACATAGGATAAACATCGCAGTCACCAATGACAATTAGCATATGACTGCGAACTTTAGCATAACTCTGTACACTGCAACTGAAGCACATTGCAATTGAGTAACAATATTGATTGTTACCCAAATTGGTTTGCGGTATAGGTTACGTTTTAACAAAAAATTATGTGCCAACCTGGAAACGAACAACAGTGCTGAACTGGATCAATCGAACTAAACTGCTTATTGTACTTTTGAACTATTTCTTTGATTCTCGTTGGTTTAGTTCGAATCGGTTTCGATCAAATTGGCTAGCTCCATTTAGTTTTCATCTATGGCAGCGCCATCTCAATCTCATTAAAGTAGAAAAACTAAGCGAGCGTCATACCATTTGAGCATCACACCAATATAGCGTGACGGCATGCGTGCCGGTTTTTTTGCCTAAGGCGCGCCAAAAGTTTTTGAATAAAATAACCAATTGATATTTAAAATTGTTTACTTTATCGTTTTGATATGATAAATATTTCACGAGCAGCAATTACCAAATCAACCAACTATTGCATGTCATTGCGCAGCAGTTGCTGCATCAAGCAGCTAATGAATGGGAATTCAAGCCAAATGATTTTGCATATTTCTTCAAATATCATGCAAAAAACGAAAACTAATGATCGATAATTACCGCAAAGTATTGCAAGTTCCGCGAAATACGAATTATCTGCAATGACAATTTTCTTTTCTACTATTTTTAAGTTCAAACTGACTTTTGGATTCCAAAGCGCATTGACGCAATCAAACTGATTGTGCAATTTAGCCCCAGCATTGAATTAATGTGCCAGCATTTTCCGTTTTCTATTTTCCATTTTCCATTTTCACTCTATCTCTGAGTCGCGTCTATCGTCAATATTTTCACATGAAATCGTGCGGCAAAACTTAGCACACAATTGTCTATGGCTGACATATTAGCGGGCCGCCACTTGGCAGGGGCCATTAATCTTCGTTTGTGTTTGGAGCAAACAATATCCGGATCCTGTGTCCTCGTGCCACCACGGCAGGCTTTTGTGGTATGTGTATTATTTTTTGCACCGTGTTTGGTTTGTTGCTCTTTGGGACTGTTGCTTAAATGGCGTTAAATGAAAAGTAAAAGACAAATTCGCGTTCACACTGCGCGCCGAAAGCGATTAATTTTGGTATGTGAGAAGTGTGTAAGAGTTTAAGCGAGTAAGCGCAAGTATAGAGAGAGTGGGGCAGGTGGGGGTAGTCAGGCGCTAAATGTGTCTACTTGTAGCTGCTTGGCTTGGCTCGACTTTACTTCACTTGACTTGACTTGGCCCTGGTCTTGGCCTGGAAGCAGACTTGGCTTACTGTTGTCTTGTCGCATGCTTATGGCCAGCAATATATATATATACACACACACACATATGTGTCTGTGTGTGTGTGTTTGTGTGAAAGCGCAATTTATCTTTGGTATTTGGTATTTTCATGCAAGCATCTGGCTGCCTTGTGGTTTGCTTTTTCCTTTTTCTCTATCTCTTGCGGGCTGTATCCTTGGAGCTGCACATTAACTTTGTCATAAAGTTGGAACATCTGCGACCTTATAAAATAGCACGATTCAGACAGAGCACGTTTCAACCAAAGTTATTTGGATTTCTCAAAGTATTGCGAAACGAGGTTATTAGTTCGTGCAATACTTGAAATCAATCGTCAAGCAAAGTGCATAGCAAAGCTATGTATTTGTGGCTCTCCTTTGAGATGTGCAAGAAATCATGTTTGTGTTTTCAATTCCAGTTGTCAGTTTGCCAAAGTTTAGTTAAAGATCTTTGTGTTCGTCCTTCATCAGGTGCTAAATTTGCATGATAATATAATCTAATCTATTAAGTAGTACAAGATTGAAGGTGTGATGCAAGAAAGCGCACGGACCCGCTGGGAATTCTCACATTGTGTAACAAGCGCCTTATAGAGATAGGCGATATAGTAGTAGTAAGATTGGCGTTACATGAGAATAAAGATAATGCAGGTAGATACTTGAGTTGGATCGTGAGAAACAGAAACAACACTTTTTGAAAAACTTCATTTTAATATAATCGCGTTTAAAGTTTATCTCCAGAATGCCTCGTACTCGGAGGCATTTTAGCTCTAGTTATAATAATAACCGATATAGTATCAGAACATTCTCCGGTTTCATCTGCGGTCGTGTTTTGTAGAACCGAATGCGCTTCACTTTACTGATACTCACTTTTGGCACAGTTCAAGAATCTATGAATTATGACATTTGGGCGATAATAAAATAAGAACAGAAAATGTAAGCAATAAAGAAAGCACAGTTGATTATGCTACCAGAAGGTAATCAACCGATGAACTCAAAATAACCCTAATCTATATCGGAGCACACTATTAAAGTGAATCTTCTATAAGAGTCTGATCGAAAAGAGTTGCAGTGTTGCGGTTAGTAGTGTAATTTCGTATAAAACCAAACCTTTTGGTTCCGATTTTCACATTCACCTTACCGGATTCATATCGAAAAGTGCATGAAAAGCTTAACTTTTACTTTGCATTGTATTTGTTCATTGCTCTTGCAGCTCGTCACTTTTGATATTCTTTACAGTTTTTCTGACAAAAACTAAAAATTTTTTGCGTATAACGTATTAACCCTAGCGCATGTTCATAAAACTTCTTTTCCCACTTTGTCTTCGTCATCCTCAACTTCATCCTCTTCGTCTTCCTTTCGCTAACCTCTTCCTCTTTGTCATCCCTCCACCTTTTCATAAATCTCTAACTGTTCGTCTTCCAATTTGTCTTCGTCTCTGTCATTCCTGATAATCATCAACTGCGCTCCCCAACCTTAGCTTAAAGCCTGAGAATATATGATTCCTAATACTCCTTTTTAAGTAGTCATAAAAAACCGTTATTTATTCAAGTATATGGCTTACTTTACCGTTTATCCTACACAGACACGGCCTCCCCTCTTCCTCTCAAAAGTCACAATACCTTAACTGAATATAAGTTTTTTAAAGTAACCTGCTCTCCAAGCACTTTTTGGGATTAGCCTGAATTGTCGAAATGATAGTTATAGATAGATAATACACACTAATTAGGTCTTCCGCTATGACGATTGTGCAGTCTCTGCGTTAATGATTGCCACATCTCTATAGATATCGTTAGCTCCCCATTACTTCTCTAGTTGACGTGTTGAAAAATTTGCATGTATGTCGATTTACATGCTGTCCTAGAAAGTGGGCTTCGCATTATTATTCCATATATCTCAGCTGTTCTTGAAGGTTTCTATCCAGATATTGCTACGCCCGCGAGCTTTACAATTTTTTTTATGTTTTCCTTTGCTCTTTTTCGTTCCGAGGCATTATTTTTCCATTGAACTTCTTTAACTGAAACGAAAATCAAATAAAAAGTTTTATTGGTACGGAACCACGCCAAGCGAGGAACAATTGAATAGAAAACAAAGTTCAGTCTTCTGTGCAGAGCTTTTCCGAAAGTGTACGAAGACACGATTTATTTTGGGCTTACGCAAAGCAGAGGCAACTGGTGTTCTACGTCAGGCAGTAACCCGGTAACGGATTGTTATGAAGAAGAAGCTAAAAATTAAAGGGCATAACAATTTCGGCAACTCAAAACAACCAGGTAGCAGGTTAATATGGCCTTTGCATAGCATACTTTTATGCGTAACTCGCATACAAGCGATTCTAGAAATAGAAAAAATTAATAAACCGGGATGCCCAACTCCTGCTATTAAACCCATCTGAGCGTTAATATAGCTGAAATTGTTGTGGATGTTGATGTTGTTGGTGCTTTTTTTTACTGTGCAGTTTTGCAGCTGCTAGCCGAGAGCAGTTGTAGTAATGAAGTCAAAATAAATGAAATTTTGCCTTTCGCTGGCAAGAAGAAAAAGAGCGCAACATTTTGCGGTCATGGTCGAGTCGAATGGCTTATGTTCGCTTACATTGCAAAAATTACTTAATTGACTGTACACACACACCCACACACACTCACACACACACGCAGACACATCACGCATGCCGCCACACACTCACACACACGCACAGCGGGGTTTTAATGTCTACAGAGACTCATTTGTACAGCTGTTTTTGATGCAAATTCACCGAAATTCTGCTGAATGTGTTGGTGTGTTTCTGTCCTGACTTTTTGCATAGCTGAATTTCTGATTTAAATTTAACTCTAATTAACGCACTCACACACACACACACAAAAACATAGACTGCAATGCAACATTCTCTCATATTATTGTATGCATAATATTAGAGACTGCAATAATTTAGCCAACTTTTGGATTTGGGTATAAAATAGCCATTAAATTGACTACATTTCAGAGCACATGTGTAGTTAGATTTAAGAGTTTTATACATAAAGCCGAAAAATCACAGCAGCACATACAAAATGTCGCACATTGTTGGGCAACATGATTGATGATAATAAAAAAATAACATTCCAGTTGTTGTGTTGTTATTCTAACATTGAAATCCACTTGGCTGGGGCGAAAAGTTGCCCCCAAACTTGCAACCTTTTCACAAACATCATTTTGCATTATGTCAATTTGTGTTTGGTTTATTTTTTCCATTTAACCAAATGTTGGGTGTGTGTGTGTTAGTTACACCTACATACAAACCTTTACATGCACATGACAAGCGACTTTGGGGAACTTGAAAAAGGGCTTTTGTATGCTTAGCCAAGTTTAATGCTCTGGAAACGCCTACAACAAACAAAGCAGACAATGCAACAATATATATACGCACAATATGGCGGCTATGATTAATCGAATCCTTGACAGTTATTAGAAACGTTAAGTATGACATAAAGATATCTCCCTTTCTCTGTCTCTTATCAGATCATATTTTAGGACTTGGCTTATTTATTGTACGTTCCTTATTTGGTGGCATTTTATTGGATTAGCTAAAAGCCTTGTGAGAATTTTTTGGCTGTTGCTTTAAAAATGCTATACCCTGCCCTTGAGCGCTACCCTGAGTGTCCTGTGAGTGAAGGGCTGAGGAGTGACAAATTCCAGTCACATCAAAAACTGACTTGAATGCATAACATGACCAGCTAAAAAACTCATAAAAATTCACAAACGCACCGACAGCTAAGCAAATTCAATATCACCAAAACCAAAACGTAAAAATAAAGTGAGAAATCGCTTACGAATAAGTAAGTAAGATTAAACCGAAATGGGTATACTCTAGTTAGTTTCTATGCTAAAGACTTTCACTATCTGAGAAGTCAGCTGAGTTTGAACTTGTCTAAAATCGTAACTTCTAAGAAACGTAGAAAAGTTCTTATGAATTGTTTCAAAATGGACTACTTTCGGAATAGGCTGTACAATATCCTGTACGAAGAACTGCTTAGACTTGTCATTATATCTAATTATGTTGATAAAACAGAATGCTGCCTTGGAAACCAGTGAATGCACCCATTGCCTCTATAGAGCAAAGTGTTGTTGGGTGCGCACAGAGACATGACCGAAGCGCTGACTGAAGTCCAGGCATGTGCACCCGTAGTCTGTAGGAGCCGAAATTTTGTCGTGTGCGCACACAGACATAGCCGAAGTGCTAACCGAAGACTTAACTCTGTTTGTAAGAGACAAATGGAACCTTCAAGAAATGCTTAATACCGCGCTTTGCTCTCCGGATGGCTTAAATTGTATGAGAGTCTGAAAAAGCAAGAGAGAGAAAAGCAAATACGTAATCATGCTTGTAGACAACCTGCCTCTTTAAATATCCCAATGAATAATATGAATGAATAACTTTCTATTCTGCTGCATTTACGGTGGACCAAAACAAAAAATACCCACGCTTAGGTAC
Source organism: Chymomyza caudatula (assembly GCA_035041775.1). Taxonomy (NCBI): domain Eukaryota; kingdom Metazoa; phylum Arthropoda; class Insecta; order Diptera; family Drosophilidae; genus Chymomyza; species Chymomyza caudatula. The sequence goes on along the minus strand of JAWNKW010000040.1, from coordinate 614,220 downwards.
ATACATATGTCTTTATTATAAGCAGCGTTGTACTTATTTAGACTTAATAGCTCAATTTTAATCCTAAATTTCGAGTTGATATCACCAAAAGAGTCAGATTATCTATAAATAACTATAGACGAGGCAGTCTTTTTAACGATATAGTGTTCTCTTGGTTACAAATAATATTGCCGATGTCTATGGTACCGATCCCTGGCTTAAAACCAGTAGTATACCGCAAAATAAGCTTGTTTCGAATCTGTAAAAAAGGCATAACTCACTTGATTTACGTAAAATTTTTTCTTTTTTGCTAAAAAACTCAGCTTGAACAGTTTTTGGACTGAACCCATTTTTGGAACGATCGCTACTATTGCTTCCTTGGTTCCGATAAATAGGCCAAAATTAATCATTTCAACCAACTGAATCAGAATAACTAAAAAACCTATTATACCCTTACAGAAAGGGTATCCTATTACTATGCGATAGATAGGGGATAAACGTGCTGATGCCGTTGGGTAGCTCTAATCAAATGCACGCAGTTTGGCTCCAATTGAAATTCCTTGCATACCAGTGCGGAAATAAAGCACACAAAAGTAGAAATGCAAATAAGCAGCTAAAATGTGTGGAAAAAAGAACGAATGAGCTTAAAGCGGAATGCAAAATATAAAGTATTTACAGTTTTTCGGTTGGCTTAGGTCAGTGTTCAATTGATTCCATGCACAGTGGTCGAAATAGCAGCAATAAAGTGGCAAAAAAGTCAAAATAACGGATATAAATTTTCTAACGCTAGATCGTGCATTACTACCACTGTGCAAGGGGGAAAATAAAGTTGAGCGTTCTATTGCGTATTTGTGCAATGATATTAATTTGTGCAACTTTTTTACTTGCAGGCCATGCTGAATATGTTGTTGTTACCTTTGCCAGCCACGGCTAGGCTGTGCCAGCTGCCCCAAGCCATTGTCATTGCCCAGACAACGTCGATAGTGAGCCAAGCGCAAGATGAGGCCGCCAATGCAGACCACGGCATTGCAACACAATGAAGCCTACTACCAGGCCACAGTACATGCCAATGCAGTTACGCAGCAGCCACAAATACAGTCACAGTCACAGCAGTTGCAAGTGCAACAACCACAACTAGACAATCAGCAGCACCACCTGCACCAACAGCAGCACCAACAGCAGCAGCAGACCACGCACAAAACCAAGTTGCAGCCATTGGAGCTGCTGGTCGAGCACAAGCTCAGCTATAGTTCAGCAGTCGCTGCAACTGCTGTCACATATCAGCAAAACACAAGCCTAAACAATTCCAGTCAGCTGGTCGATCTCACACATTCGCAGCCCGAGTCCTCTTTACAACAACGTTGTTCCTCGCTCAGCTCGTCCAGTGATGATTGCTTGAGTGCCGCACGTGCCAGCATTTTTGATGACGCTGCGGAAAATTTTGTCATAAATTTCCCAGCCGACTCAGCTCAGCAATTGTTGCCTCTCTCGGAAACAGTTCCGCTGCTGACGCACATTGAGGCGACGGTGGTGGACAAGCAGCGTTCCATACGTCTAAATAAAAATAGCGCTTCGTTGATATTCACCAAGAAGGAACTTATAACGCCCACACGCAGTCAGAAGGCGCAGCCCACAGCTGGACACGCCCATCCACACGCAAATCGACGGCATCATCATAGTCTGTACGGCTTGGGCGAGCGTGCTCGTAAGCAGACAAAGCATTTGCCAGCAACACGCCATCCGCAGCAGCAACAGCGACGCAGCCTGCAGCTGAACTATAATAATAATCTGGTGACCACCGCCACATGTGTGGCGGCAGCGGGTGCTGGTGGAGTGTCTGGTAGCAGCTACAACGGCAATATCCAAAGTAACGGCAAAATCGTGCTGCACAAGCATCACGCCGGCGCCGGGCTGACACTCAGCTCGCCCACTGCGGCCGGCACAACGCAGACAGCGCGCAAACAGCATTCGTACTCCTGGTACGCGCCAGTCTATAGTGCGCTCGAGGAGGAGCTGGAGCAAGACTCGAGGGTAAGTAGCAATTTAAGTGGGTCGTAGTATCTTTAAGCATGTGATAACTTTTTCCGCACATAGGATTCCTCGCCAATACACAATCTGGCCAATACAAAGCATCAAAGCTCCGCCAGCCGCCTGCAGCAGCAACGCATCAGCTACGCCAGCGCCACGCCTCCGCCGCCACATGACTCCAATGAGACCGTTGCGCTGCTAGAGACGCGCAACAAGATCAACATTTCGTCGGAGGTTGCACGCGCTGCGCCCGACGCTGGCGAACGCAAGTTGCTGCCACACACGCTCTCACTGCAACACGCTAGCAGCGTAGGCGGCGGCATTGGTAATGGCCACGATGTGGAGGGATCTTTGGGTCTGGCTGGTGGTGGACCTTTACCGCGTCGACGACGTTTAGAGAACTTTCTCAAATCGCTTGTTGGCCTTAAGGGCAGCTCCAGTCGCGATGCAGGCGGCAACTTGCTGGTGGGCACACAACAACAATCCTCGCTGCCTGTCACCAAACGACCGGCCTCACCTGAAATACGCATTACACGCACACCCTCAGAGCAAGATGTGGTGCTGCGTGATCCTAACGGACAGCTAGCCAATGGCAGTGCCAATGGCAGCCGCAATGGTTCTAGCTCCTCGCTGAATGTGGTGCAGCATAAGTTGTGGCACATGATGCGCCGCGAGGGCAGCGCCAGCAGCTTGCATCAAGAGAAGTCGCATTCCATTGTCCAGTATACGGGTTTGCGTAAATGCGAAACGGTCTTGGCTTTGACTCGACAGAGTCATACGATGCTGCCTCCTAGCGATATGGAATCCGGCATGGCTGCACACTCCACGGGCAGCGGCATCTTTAGCGCCGGCGGCGTGGAGCAAATACGCCCATTAAATAGACTACGCAACAGTGTGAGCAGCATTAATGCGGCCACATGCTCGCGCTGCTCCAGCTTATTATCGCTGGCCGCCACCGGATCACGTTACTCGCTGGCTAATGGCTTTGTCAGCAGCTGTGCAGCGCTGCCTTCACGCCCAGAGTCGGCGCAGTCAATGCATCAGCAACGACGGCAGAGCGTCAGCTTTAGCACAACCGTCGATGTGGTTGATGCCGCCGGCGAGCAGGAGCAGGAGCCGCACATCAATGTCAATGCGCAAATACGTTTGAGTGGCGGCGGTTGTGGTTCACGCAAAAGTTCCGCCGGCGCACAAAGCGCCAGCAGCCTAAGTCCGCCGTCCAATGTAACCACAGCGACTTTGCATTCCAACAACAATGTGCAGCAGCAGGATACTGCGCTATTGACGCCGACGCCCACGCCCACCAATGGCGAGCTGGGCGTCTTTGGCACTACCCATGCCTATCCGTTGACGGTTAGTTCGCTGCTATCTATGGCCACGGCCAATCAGGCGGCTCAGGCCTGCTGTGTTCGTGATGGCATTACACTGAAGCGCCGCGAAATGCTCGCCTCTGCAGATGTTACGCCCTCGGTGGGCACACCTGCCACGCCCAATTTCCAGCCCTTTACCTGCAAACTTTGCCTGATTGATGTAGAGAATGTGGGCGAAGCAACTTCACTGCTGCAATGTGGCTGCCAGTTTTGCACTGAGGTAAGTCCTTAATCTCTAAGCTGGAAGTTGGGTTCGAGAACATAAAATGCGCCAGCTCATGGCTAGCTCTCTGTTTTTGTTGTGTGTTTTAGCTGCAAATGATAAAATTGGCTCTTTATGTGCTGCAAATCATAACGAAATTCCTTTCCGCACAAGCCATATGTTAGCTGTGTTATTAGGATGTAATTTTTGCAAAACGAAAATTGAAAACCTGGCCAAAATCAGAACTTTAGCCAAAAGTTGCAAGGCATTTGTTAGTGCCCGATTTTCTGTACTTAAGCAAGTTTTTCTTTTCTGACTGAAATATATTTTTGTTTATATGAAAATATTCAATTTTTTTAGAGCAATTTCGTATAATTTTTGCAACTTCTTATGTGCAAATAATAAATTTGAAGACAATTTTCCATTTACATAAGATATTCAGGTGCATTTTATGTGCATTACATTACCAGGGCGTGGGAGGTGAACTTTTGAACCACATTTAGCTGTGAGCCGTCCCAGTGTGCGCATATGCTAGCTCAAAAGCAATAACAACTTTCATCTCTTCATTTTCGTTCTCGAAGTTTGCTAACAGCCGTAGCCAAGTTCTCAGCTAGACAAGAAACTTAGCGATACTTTTGAGC